>CM076584.1:736885287-737517539 GCA_034641835.2 Pinus albicaulis | reverse complement strand
TTTCTGATAAAATTCGTCCCGACAGCTGTAGTCCTCGGATAGAGCTTTCTAATGATGTATCATATGCTTCAAACGGAGATAGTATGCCAAAGTTACGTCCCTGGGAAGTTGAAACACCAATTTACCCAAACGGGGCCCATAGTTTTGGCGCTTCATCTCCTAGGGTTAGGTTTTTGGGATGTTTAGGGTTCTCCATTGTTTCTCAATAATAAATAGGCCCTCGCCTCATTGTAAAGCAGTTCAGAGGCCTGTAGCCACCACATCTCTTCTCAGAGATAGCTACCAGTGCCCTAGCTAGTTTTATTTCCTTTCTGTCTGTAAGAAAATTTCAGTTCTTTGATATTAATGAAATGAAGTGTTATTTCCGTCGTATCTCTCGTATTTATGGTTATGTGTTTATTCTTGCTATGCTCCCCGCATAAACTTATCAAATCAAGAGTTGAAAGAAACAAGGAATCAACCAATCATGAATATTCAAAGGAAACTATTCACTAATGCTGAATGGTTTTTAAGTGTTATAATTATGTATGTTAAAAACTAACTGCGTAAGGCATATTTCAGTACACAAACATTCTACACGTAGTGCTGGCAATTTCCTGCTCTCTGAGATATATATTGTTTTTCATGCAACAAATATGGTCATAAAGCAGCTGATTGCAATAGAAGGAAGAACAGAGAAACACACTATGATCCTTATGCTTACTTCTCTGGTCATATAAGATGTTATGCTTGTAACAAGTATGGACATATGGAAAAAGAATGGCAGATATCGATCTCGAGAAATTGGATAATTTTCAAGACACAATTAGAAATTTTGCCAAAGCCGGAATAGAAGGAGGACCTAAAATTTCCTGAGGGAATATTGACCCTACTGCAGTCATCCGCTTCTAAAGCTTACTTCTCTTAATGACTGCAGAAGTGATGTGAGATACATTATAGGGATTAGTAATGTATCATCACAGGGGGAGCAATGTATGATGATGACATGATACATGGTTTATTATGATGAGATTATGGATGAGCCCTGATTCCTTTTTGCTGAAGAGTATCTTTTGTTTTCACACATGGATAAGAGGGAAGTCTTGTGATTCAAAGATAAGGATAAATCATGCAGATTTTGTTGCTAGTTAAGACCTCTTTTTAATTCTTACACATGTTACATCATGATCATGATAAATCTTGAAGATCTTGGTGATATCAGATCACATGAATGATTGCTTGACACATATTGTTTATTGTAGAAGTTGTTCTGGTATGATAATTCCTCTTGGGAAGAATATGTTGATGCTGCAAGAGTTTGAAGACTTGGTTACTAATGTGTTTATGCTACAACCATTGGATGACACTTGAAGACACAACTACATTAAGTTCTATCTATCTCGCTTCATATATTCCGTGGAAGCATTCAAATATCTCGTGAAGAAGTCAAACTGTCATTTCTCAAGATTAGATATGAGTCAAATTCATAAGATTGGGGCCGATACTGCTGGTTTTAAAAGATGGGGCCATGAGGTACGCCGAAGTTTAAACACATAAAGTCACAGATGGAAGATGGTTGGTTGTCATAATTTTTGCTTTAAATGATTTTTTAGCACAACTCAAAGACGCTTTGGTATCTTTGATGTAGCTGGAGTCACTGTGGTATTCCAAACAGATATTTCTCTGTTTCATTCTCTGATTTTGGGTGAAGATGCCTTGACGATTTGCTGATTGAAAGTATTCAGGATGCACAAGCAAAGGGGGAGCTTTTGTCATATAGAAAGGATGCATTGGATGCACAGTTTCAGGGGGAGCATTAGTCTTGCTGAGTATAATGCATTGTTGGCATTATGATGGTTCTGAATTATGATCTCTCTTGAGGTCTTTCTAGTATTGGTCATGAAAAGTCATATTTGTAATTTGATGAAAAGGTCATGCTGAGACCTATGATGTAAAATTGCAATATTCACCAAGTGCACGTTGGACGATCAAATGTGTAAACCCTATTGCTGGGTATTTGAGCTTCCTTCAAAATATAAACCTTCTTGGCTGTACTTGAGTCTCATATGTAAATCCACTTGGTTGGATCCTTGATGTAAGTATGAGTCCTTGGTGATAGGAAAGGTCATAGAGTCATGTACTTCATTGAAAAATATGTTTAAAGATTCAGCATGAACTCAGGGGGAGCATGGTAACTTCAGTGCACTTCAGATCTACAGCACTCTTCTATCTACATGAGGAGAAAACAACCTTGTGTTGGTTTTGATCCGCCCTTTTCCCTTGATGTCAAAGGGGGAGAGTGACATGGTGTTTGAATAAGTGACATGGTGTTTGAATAGGGGAGAATATCATTATGCTTAATGTATCTATCTGTTGTGGTGATCAAACACCATCATGGTTGCCATCAAGTCCAAAGGGGATTGTTGGGCAATATGACTAATGTTGTCCTTGATGGCAACCCACCAAGGAAGACATGTCAACCTTCTGATGGTTGTACTGATGGAACTTGGAGTAGATGAGCTTGTTAATTCCATACATCCATGTATACAATCAAACATTTAAGGTGCAGAAGAAAGAATTTTGATGTGGCTAACAATGATGAAAAGTGTATGTCACAAGTAATACGCGAGTTTAGTAAAAGGAAGTCAATGATGATCAGTGCATGCTGGTCACAGATGGTCAATCACGCCTAAATGTGTAAAACCCGTGGTTACTACCATGGTATTGACCCATTGTATTGGAGCGTTAGTTGTCGGTTATATCCTGCTCTAGAATACCATCATGATGTGGTTTTGGCTCATGGTATTGAAAAAAAGTGTAAACCTATATAAGGAGAAGAAAATCACGTAAAAGTGTGCATGAGTCTGGGTTTGAATGGATACTTCACTCTGAAGTATGTTTGTATGGAAAGGGTAACAGTTTGATGATAGATCTGAATCTGTGATGCACCTATGAAGAAAATGATGAAGAAGGGAATCTAGATCTGAAATGTATTTGTATCTTCTAGATCTGTTTATGGAATGTCTAGATCTGAGATGAGGCAAACATCTGTCCGGGCTAGCTGCTAACCGAACTCTAATACTGATCCAAGAAGTATGCTGCTCCAGAATGATTGAAGATCTAACTTAGTTTAGTACAACAGAAAGTGCCGTATATACGCTGGTTTTATAAAGCGAAACACAGAGGGTAGGAAAACTATTTCTGAAGTATGTGCGTAGGTATATGCTAGAGATGAATGAATGTGAGCACAGGCATAATGCGGACGCAGTGAAAGCGATGAAAACTAGGTTTTGGTCAAGGCATGAAGCATGAAATGTCCGCACTGTTTCCGCGTGTTATCATGATATATTAAATAATGTATTCTCATGTATTTGGGTTGTCCGAATTGATAAGTATCAGTTGATGTATGATTGAGCTTAAATGTGTGGAGTGGGTCCAGTCTGAAAATATGATGAAACGTGGCCTGCAAGTTGTGTTCTAAAGAAAGATTTTGGATCCAATATGAAAATTGATGAAACGTGGTCCATGGTGGTGGTGAGGGTTGTAGCCTTCAGTCAGGGGGTTGTAGCTCCCTTCCAGGTGAGGCTGGTAAACGAGAGTAGGGGGTTGTAGCTCCCTTCCAGGAGAGGCTGGTAAACGAGAGCAGGGGGGTCGTAGCTCCCTTCCAGGAGAGGATGGTAAACGAGCGCAGGTGGGTGCCTGCGTACTGGTATGAGTCTGCGCCAGTACATAAGTTGTAAGATGTTTTCTTTATAATAAAATATTTAAGGCTGAACAACGGAAGCGGTGGTTTTCTCTCGACTTGGGTTTCCACCTAAAATCCTGGTGTTCATGTGTGATGCTTATGTGTGATGGTTTATTCTGTTGTTACTGCACATGTTTACTGATAACTTAACATCAGATGAATGAATGTTGCAAAGAACTAAGTTAAGAAATATCTGCATAATTATATCTCTGTTCATACGCGAGTTTTATGAAGGGTATCCGCGTATATACACGAGTGTGGGTCAGGAAAGTAGCGTATGGGTTTTAGAGCATGAAAAAGTAAAAATTTTTTAGTATGCCCTAAATACTGATTCACCCCCCCCCCCCTTAGTATTTTTCCCAACAAGACTGTCTTTTACTCATCCAACTGACTGCACCTCCAAATAGGCTAAACACATACCGAATTTTAGATCTTCTTTGGTCCAAATATCCAACCCAGTCTGCATCAACAAAAACACGAATTTCCAACACTCTTTCCAATCCTAGTCTTCCCTGGTAGCACAAGCCATAATCACTAGTGCCACGCAAATATATGAAAACCTGCTTCACTACTGTCCAATGCTCCTTCCCTGGGTTTGACATAAACCTGCTCAATACTCCCACTGCATGTGCAATGTCTAGTCTAGTACAGACCATTGCATACATCAGGCTACCCACTGCACTTGCATATGGAACACGGGACATATCCTCCTCTTCTTCTTGTGTCTTGGGACACTGTTCAGCAGACAAATTTGTACCTACAAGAATCAGAACATTCAGCGATTTAATATCCTGCATATTGAACCTCTGCAATATAGTCTTGACATACTTCCTTTGGTTTAACTAGAGCTTCCTCTTTGTCTGATCTCTCTTAATTTCCATGCCCAAAATATAGTTTGCAGCACCAAGATCCTTCAAGTTGAATTTGGAGAACAATTGGGTCTTCAAATCTTGGATAATTTCTTTGTCATTTCCAATCAACAACATATCATCCACATACAAGACCAAATAAATAACACGGTCACCATTTAATTTAAAATAAACACAGTGATCCTCCTTGCTTCGGGTGAAGTCAAGTCCCCGTATATAGGTATCAAATTTCTGATACCACATCCTTGGTGACTATTTTAACCCATACAAAGACTTCTTTAACCTGCATACCAGCTCTTTCTTCCCCTTCACCATAAAGCCTTCAGGTTGTTTCATGTAGATCTCCTCTTCCATATCCCCGTGAAGAAATTCTATCTTCACATCCATCTGTTCTACCTCAAAATCAAATGCAATAGCAACAGATAAAAGTAATCTAATAGAAGTAACTTTGGCAACAGGAGAAAAAATATCACCAAAATCAATTCCCAGCACCTGGGAATAACCTTTTTCTACCAACCGAGATTTGTATTTCTGCACCTTGCCTTCTACATTCATCTTCTTCTTAAACACCCATTTTCTCCCGATGGGCTTCCTTCCAGCCAGCAACTCCACCATATCGCATGCCTCATTTTTATGCAAGGATGCCATTTCATATACCATGGCCTCCTTCCAGAGTTTTCCATCCTCTGAATCTACTGCCTCCCTGATGGTTCTGGGATCATCATCAATTATACTTATAGAAAAATTTGAACAGAAAGTAGATGGACTATACCTTTCTGGTTGTCTTCTTTCCCGAACTAATCTTCTCACAGCCAGATTTTGTGGCTCTTCCTCTTCTGAGTCTTCTTCTGTTGTAGAGTCTGATTCATCCTCCTTTAGATCAAACTCTATCTTCTTAGGTTCCTTTGGTAGGACTTCATGTTTAATAATATCTTTCACCTCTCTAAACACCACATCTCGGCTGTACACAACCTTCCGTGTTTCCAGGTTCCAAAGCTTGTAACCCTTTAAACCATCCTTATACCCAATAAAGATGCACCTTTCAGATTTATTATCCAACTTGCTCCTTTTCTCCTTTGGAACATGTACATATGCATCACATCCAAATACCCTCGGATGTGAAAGAGAAGGTTTCTTACCATTCCATACCTCATGTGGAGTCTTATCCTCCAACGCTGATGAAGGTGATATTTTAACCAAGTAACATGCAGTCTCCACTTCCTCTACCCAGAATTCTTGTCCTAATCCGGTACCATTGAGCATGCTTCTTGCCTTCTCCATCAGTGTTCTTTTCATTCTTTGCAACTCCATTTTATAAGGTGTGTGTGTATGGAGTGTGATAATGTAAGTTCTATACCACTTCTTCTGAACTCTTCAAATTCCTTCTTGCAGAACTCCCCCACCATTACTCTGTCCTCATCACCTTTATCTTCCTATGATCCTTCCACCCCGAGCCTTAAATTCTTTAAATTTGTCAAAGAATTCAGATTTCTTCCTCGAGAAATATATCCATGTATTCCTTGAGAAGTCATGTATGAATGAAACATAGTACACAGACTTTCCCAGTGATGGAACTGACACAGGTCCAAACACATCACTGTGCACAAGTTCTAATATCTTGTTCGCCCTCTTAACACCAGAAGGAAAACTCACCCGATTCTGTTTCCCATATACACAATGTTCACAGAAATCGAAATCCAGAGAACAATTAGACATACCTTCTACCATACCATTTCCATGTAGTATCAGAAGGCCCTTCTCTCCAATATGTCCAAGCCTTTGATGCCATAGCATGGTCTTTTCTCCAGAGACCACTAGGCTTTTCTCTCCACTTTCGGGAACCGCAAAACTATTGCGCCCATCAATAACAGTGCCTTAGCTTATGTCAGGGTTCAGGTCGAACTCACTTTATTAATACGGTGCTCCCCAAACCATCTTACCATGCCTTGTCCTTTTAGAACCTTTGTTTTACACACCATCATCCATCTTGCTTACAAAAATCGATTTACGACGATGAGAGGTGTGCAAAACACAAAGACGTTCTAATCCTTCACCTTATTGGGCGTGGATGCCTAAATCCAGGCAGTCCTGCTTCTTCCTTCCTATCATCCACCTAAGAACATCACCCCGCCATCATATTTCTCCATGCTATTTAAAACCACTCTGGGGAGTTTTGAAGTGAAAGGATACCCGAGTCAATAAAGCCATGACTCTTTGGTCTGCCATGCCATTTGAAAATCCAAATACACATCCCCACCTTCATCCGAGGTGGTTTTTTCCTCTGCAGAAGGAGCATCATCGGATCCCTTTCCTTTCTCAGGAGCTTTAGATCTGCAGTCCTTTTTGTAGTGCCCTTCCTTTCCGCATTTCCAGCACACCTTTACAAACTTTCCAGGAGATTTTAGTCTCACTACAGAGCCTTATTCTTGTTTCTATCCACAGGGGTGGTCTACCAACGGATAGGCATCTCCATTCTGACCCTCCATATTTCTCCGTCTCATTTCCTCCGACAGCAAGGCTGAGACAATGTCATCAAATTCAAGGTAGTTGTATTGCTACCTATTGTCAACCCGGACGTACATGGATAAGTGAAAGCAACAAAGGCGGTACGCATGCCTTGGGTTTTAATATAATGATGACACTTGACTCGGTATTGAAGGCGTTTAGATGCTCCATCATGAGTCTCCATCCTTCATCCTCGGGTTATATAGCTTTTACGCAGAACAATTTATTCACAGGAGACTTAGATTGGTACAAAGTCCCTAGCTTGTCCTGAAGTTCTTCCGCAACGGGTTCCCCAGATACATTCAACAATACTGAATCTGAGACACACAACCATATAGTGCACTTTGCCTTCCGATCCAGCTTCTTCCAGTCTTCATCTGACATTGCTGTTGGTTTAGTACCTGGATCTACCGCGATCCACTGATATTTATCCACCAACAGATCCTCCATCTTGAGCTTCCACAACTCAAAACTCTGACCATTAAATTTATCGATCTCTATCTTCCTACCACTCACCATCTTCTTTCACCGCAAGAATCAATCCCACAGATCTCCCATTGAATAAGGTCTACCTTAGGCCCGAGAAAAAAAACCCTCAGCGGCAAAGGTGTCCCCTTGAAGCCGAAACTTCTCTGATACCAAATGTAGGTTTTAACCCTGTACAAAAATTATCTACGAATGAATATTTAAAACATAAAATAAACAATAGCGAGAGCATAAAACATAAAACAGATAAACACAGAGATTTTCCCCTAGATCCCAAATCGGGACAACCAACTTGATTTTTCATTATATTCCTTTTAGTGTTACAACACATATATATACATGTCGAAGCATACATAAACCCTAATCCATTAACACTAGATTAGAACATAACCGTAGTTCCCTTGACCAGATCTACAAAATACCAGGGGCCGAAAACCATCATGCCCTAAAAGCATGTGCAAACCCATGCACAAAACCATGGGCGGGTCCGTCGACCGGAAAATAAGGACCAAATTTTTTTTTTGAGGCACTGCCCCGGACCTCGACAAGGGGGGCTACCGCCCCCCCTGTGACCCCCCCGTACGTTGCACCCAGCGCAATGTACAGGGGGGGCGATACTGTTACCCTCGCGCACGTGACTAGTCGTGGAAATAATATAACACAAACCCAACAGTTACCCAAGTCCCCACAACCTACTACACGCCCTCCTTAGATAGGAGGTCCGCGTCCATGTTCTATTCCCTGTAAATATGAAAAAAAAATATTTGATTAAAATAAGTTTTCAGATTCAGAACTTCTTCTAATAATGGGAGAAAAATATAGTTTTGGCATCTTTGTTCTCCATTAAACCATTTGATAATATTCATGGAATCTCCAAAAATTTGGGCTGCTCTCAGCCCCAGTTGAGAAAGCCAACATAGAAGCAGCTTTAGGGATTGGAGCTCAGTAAAATTATATGTTCCATGCCCTTACCCCACAGAGGCTTTTAAATCTTCCCCGAAGTGAGATGGATGGTGAGCCCTACCCCACACCTATTTTGTGGCTCTGAAGCCCCATCAAAATAGGCCCACGGAATGTCTCCCTTAATCTCTTCCTCCCTAATGACCCTAGCTTTCTATTTTTCACTAGGAATGGGGATGTTCTAAAATTTGGAGACCCATTTTTCTGCTAGAAGAGCTGCTAGACTCATGGTGTCCCTGAAGATGGCCCTGTTCCTAGAAATCCATGTGCCCCAAGAGGAAATTAGCAGAATATTTTTCATGTGGTCATTCGGGTTATCATTAGACCATTTTTTCCATGTCTCCATGATGGAGGGACCTGCCTAGATCTGGGAGAGATTTAAGAGCCTCAAGGTTTCTTCCCATATGCTAAAATTGAAGAGGCAGGATAGAAATAGATGATGGATATATTCCTCATTCTTTTTGCATAGAGAGCACCATACCAGGCCAATCTTTCTTCTTTTCTGCATATTATCCTAGGATGGGAATTTATTCTTTAGGATACACCAGAAGAAGAGCCTCGATTTTGTTGGGCACTTGAGTTCCCACATTGGATTATACCACCACTCCAGCTCATCCCACCCTTTCTGAGACATGAGCCACTTATATCCGAATTTTGGAGCATACTGTCTAGTAGGGGAGTGACCCATCTCAAGGAGTCTGGTCTCTCATGGATGCAGATATTTGAGATTTGAAGCTCACTAATATATCCTTGCCATTCATCCCACCATCTAAATTCTAACTGAAGGTCCTCCCAAAATTTCCACGCTTGTCCCCAAATAGTTGACTGGCCTATATTTTCAATATGACTTAGGTAACAAATCCCTCTGCTGGCAAGGTGATCAATCAAGTCTCTGGAGAGGGCATATGCCTTGTTTCACCCTACCCAGGGATCCTAGCCTATTATTACCTATTCTCCATTTCCTACATTCCAAGCCAAGCCTTGTTCAATAATCCTGACTGAGTCCAGAGTGGCTTTCCAAACTACCGAGGCATTTGGCAGTTTTTTATCTAGTGAACACAGCCAATCCCCCACTGGTGTTAGGTCTATGTATTTTCTCTTTACCACTGACGTCCCTAAGTTATCCAAAGTGATTAGCCTCCATCCCTGTTTTACTGTGAAAGAGGGGGTGAACAACGCGATCTCCTTAATTCCCCATCCTCCCCAAGCCTTTGGCCACACCACTTTCTCCCACGCCACCCACGGCAAAACCGATTCGTCCTTCGACCCTACCTAGAAGAATCCACTATAGATATTCCTTATTTTGGAAAGGATTCCTTTCAGGACCCATGTTAATGCTTCCCAATATACCGAAATAGCTAGAGAAACTGTTTTGATCAGCATGAGCCTTCCTGCCCTTGACAACCATTTGAAGCTCCAATGTTTAACCCTTGACTCAATCTTTACCACTACCCAGTGCCAATCCTAGATTTTGTAGGAATCAGGCTATAAGTGGAACCCTAGGTACTTAAAGCTACCTGCGAAAGATTTTACTTCGAAGGGGAGCTCCTCAGATATTCTGCTTCCTCCCTTGCAAAACCTTCCAGAGTTATTGAGGATTTTTTTCCATTAATGCACAGGCCCGTTGCCTTGAGGAAAAGGTCCAGAATTGATTTGATTCATTTGATGCCTTCTCTACTACCATTGTTGAACAAAATGATATCATCAACGAACAAAAAATGAGTAACGGATAGATTGACAACCACTTCAATTCCTTTGATATCTCCTCTTCTCTTTGCATTGTGGATCATCTGACTAAGGCCTTCTGCTGCTAGGAGGAAAAGGAGGGGTGACAGAGGGAAACCCTGATGAAGAACCCTTTGTACTTGGAATAAGGGAGTTGTGGCCCCCTTAATCAGTATGGCAATACTCGTGGTTGTGATGCATCCCATTACCCATTTAATGAAATCATTCCTAAACCCCAAATGGGTCAAGAGCAATAGAAGGTACATCAAACTTATACGATCATATGCTTTGGACAAATCGATTTTCACAATCGCTCCTTTCTTCCTGCTCCTTCTGAGGATGTGTAGAGTTTCCTGTGCTACCCCTACTGCCTCATGAATTTGTCTTCCATCCAAGAACCCAAATTTTTCCCTAGATATGTTCTTTGAGAGGAAAGGCTTCAGGCGCCTGGCTATCACCTTTGCAATAATTTTGTAGATGCATGTGAAAAGATATATTGGTCTGAAATCCTCAAAATATTTGAGGTCCTCCTTCTTTGGAATGAGAGAAAAAAAGGTAGAGTTGAAGGATTGGTATATGGAGCCTTTGACCCTTGACTCTTCTACTGCCCCAACCAACTCGTCCCCCAGGGGCTCAAAAAATGTTGGAAAAATTCTACAGTCCACTCGTCTGGCCTCGAGCCTTTGTCTTTCTGCATGGACTTTAGGATCCCTTCCACCTCCTCTTTCAACGCTAGTTCCATTATGCTATCATTACCCTCCTCTTCTATATACCGCGGGAAGAACCGCGACACTCTGATCACTTCTGCTATTGATGCCTCTGTTGGAGCTTTATAGAGCGATTTGAAATGGCTGCATCCTAGACTAGAGAGCTCCTCAAAGGATTTTGCAGTTCTTCCTTCCTCCATTTGCATACCCCAAATGGTGTTTATGTTTTTTTTCCCCTTTGCATAGTTTTGAAAGTAATTTATGTTTTTGTCCCCCGTTGAAAACCAGATGGCCCGAATTTTTAGTCACCATCATTCTTCATTTTCCAGCAAGATTTTATTTCAATTTGATTCCAGTATCTTTATTATGTCCCTCTTTTCATACGATTCATAGCCATCTCCCTTCGGCTTTTCAAGAAAGTCTAGTTCTTCATTGATCTGCCGAAGGGATTCCTCCTCCATAAATTTTTCATTTTTTCCCACTCCAAAGTGGCCCTTTTCATTTTTTTAAAGTTTTCCATGAAGAGGAAGCTCTTCCCTCCATGCCGGTCCTCCTCCCCCTTCCTCCAGGTGTCTTTAAACAATTGATTTTAAGATTTTCACTTGAGCCACGAAGAGTTGAACTCAAAAGGGGCTCCAGGTTTCTTGTAGGGGCCAGTTATTTCCAAAAGGATAGTCAAATGGTTTGAGTAACCACCTTCCCCCACCCAGTGTCGAAAGACCGAGGATCGGGTTACCAAATCTTCTTTTAGAAGGAAGCGATTCAAGTTTTTTTCCACTCTGTTAGCTCCAATTCTTTTGTTCCTCCAAGTAGGCCTTGGGTTAATTAGATTGGCATCCACCAGGTTCAAAGAACATAACTTGTTCAGAAAGAAGTTTGTGAGAGGGTTGGCTCGGGCTGATAGATCCCAGGCTTCAGAAAGCCCCAAAGAGAAATTCATGTCTCCTCCCAAGATGAGGTTTGGATCTTGTATAAAGGATTTGGCAAACAACTTACTCCAAAAGGGGGCCTTGTCTAGGCAGGGACCATAGACATTCAATAACAAAAGGGGCAGGCAGATCTCATTGGAGTAAACTTCCATTGCTATAACGTTATCCATTCCCCATGTGTTAATCTCCTTCAATCTACCAGATTTTATTCCCATCTCCCTACCCGCAGACCTTCCTTTTGCGTCCAGGGCATGAAAATACCAACCTGAGAACATTGAGACAAAGCTCCAATAATCTCATCACCGTCTCCCAAAATCTCTTGTAACATGAGGACATCCGGCTTATAGGACTTGACTAAGTCCCTTAATGTTTGTTTTTTAGGTCGACTAGCAAACCCCCTACAATTGAAGGATAAGATTATCATCTATAACCCAGGGAAGGGGTATGGGTTGCTTTAAGCACCTCGGAAAGGGAAAGATGTTTCCCATCTACAATGTCAAGTTTAGCCCTTAACTGGGCTTTGGAAAGATTTGATTTCCTGCCCCTGGCCTTCCGAGGTCCAACTGAGAGAGGTTGAGGCCTAAGGCCACCCACCACATTCTAAGGCATTGACCTCTTATCTTTAGGTCTAAGGTTATAAGGGGACTTCTTCGGAGGGAAGGGATGTGGAGGGGGATCCTTAGTGCTAGAGACAATAGGGGGGTCAATAAGGAGCTCATGGATAGTGGTTATAATGTTTTCCAAAGTCTTCGAAATTGAATCCACATGAATAAATTCCATGATGACAAGCCTGGAGGGACCAGGCATTGAAATAACAGAAATAGAAGTTAACATATGGGAACTGAGAGAAAGGACAGGGTCTAGGATCGTACCCTCCTGCTGAGATGTCGAGACTGAGTCGCCTCTTTCTCCAGTGGGAAGCAGAGGCTGCTCCTCCAAATGAGAGTGATCTTGGGGGATTCTTGCCTCTATCTGCATGTCTTGTGGGCCCTCTGCTGGCTACTGATCACTTTCCCCTTCCATGCCTTCCATCGGCTCCCCTACTGCCTCTCTAGCTTCCTCTTATTCCTGATTGATGCTTATCATTCTTGCCTCCCTCTTCTGCTTCCTTCTTCTTCTGTTACCTAAAGGGCAGTCCTTATCTAGGTGTCAAGATTTGTGGCATTGGTGGCACCGAAAACACATGTGTTCATAATAGATCATCAGAGGAAAAGAGAGGTCCTTGTATTTGAGATGAATTTCCTTAGCAAACCCTTCCTTGGGGTTTAAACTTACCAGAATTCGAGCCGCGCTCTTATCCATGGTTTGTTGAAAAGATATCTCCACCTCTAGGAACTGCCCCAAGGCATTCCCAATTGATCTAAAAACAGACTCTATCCAAAATAGGATAGGCAGTCTCGGAAGCTTTACCCACACCGGGGTTTCTTCTATTTTCTCACTCTATGCATCAAATAGAGGGGCCCATTTTCTGAAGAGAATATGACGTTTTCCAAAACTCCAATTCCGCCTCAGAACCCACTCCAAATATTCATTCTTTGCAAAATTAATCATGAACCAGCCTTGGGCTAAGGTTTGAACTTCGACCCGCCGCTCCGGAGGATCTGACCAGGCTTTTAATATCCATTACGTTGTGTATTTATCCGAGAATTTCCTCCCCTTGACTCGACCAAATAATGTTGTTTCGGCAGCCTCCATCACCTCGTCGATTTGAATGTCAATCCATTGCACCAAGCATGGGCTTATTTCCTTCTTCTTGATCAACTTAGATTTCTTCCTCTTACTTCCTACAACCCCACTCCTTCTTCCTTCCTCACGCTCCTGTGAGGTTTCATTAGCATTTTTCCTTTCTGGTACAAGAGACCTGAGTTGCCCTTTTGCTTGAAATGGGGGTCCTGTCAAAGGATTTTTCTCTGTTGCTTGGCCTTTAATGGCCCTCGAACCTACATGCACCACCTCCTCATGACGAACACCAGAACACCTCTCCTGATCCTCTGCTTGACTTGTGGGTAGAAACCCACCTACGAAATCTTTCGCAGGTCTTATGCCACCTCCAGCCAAGTACCCACCACCTTTAATCCCTGCATAGAGGGAATATCTTCGAACTGTCGAACCTCTTTCCACTGAAAAGGAATTCTTCTTGCTATGGATGCATCCAGACGGGCCCGCTTAACTATATCCTGCTAACTATGAAACTCTTCCAGAAAGGCCTTCAATCCCACATTGCCCTGAGCCCCACAACTAGCTACAATATCCTCTAAACCACCTGAAAAGAATAGAACCGCCATCTCATCCACCTCTGCCACATTCCCAGTATTATAAAGGAGATGATGCATATCTTGTCTAGTTTATGCCTTCCAGACAATGTGGCTTGTACTGAGTAGGCTTTCCTCTAGCAGGCCTATCCTTTTCCCTGTCCCCTAGACCTCCCCCGAACCTCTGGGATTTTCCCTTACTCCTCCGCCTGCAGGAATATACTTCTCTAGGTTCTTCT
Source organism: Pinus albicaulis (assembly GCA_034641835.2). Classification (NCBI taxonomy): domain Eukaryota; kingdom Viridiplantae; phylum Streptophyta; class Pinopsida; order Pinales; family Pinaceae; genus Pinus; species Pinus albicaulis. The sequence goes on along the minus strand of CM076584.1, from coordinate 737,503,143 downwards.
AAGAAAATTCGTAACCCTAAACCACAAGGATATCTTCAGGCTTGGGATCAATATCCACATAGTCCCATTCTATAACCATGATTTTTGTCTCTGTTAGATGGTAAACCACAATCCCGACAGCAATGGACCACCTCCGAAACAGTGAGCACGTGCTTTCTCCACAGGATGGCAACTAAATTAGGGGAAAAAAAACCTTTTCACCCATCCCTTACAATCATAACCCTCGTTTCCCTTGGCTCTCTTTCCGATGCACGGCGTGGACTGCTGCAACCTGCTCAGGTGTCCTCTGTACCCTGACACTAATGGCTGTTACCTCACCCCTAGGATCCTCATTCCAGCACATGCAACAGGCCTGAGATGTCCAGGGTTCGAAAGTGGCTGCCATGTTTAGGGTTTCCGAGCTCCATCCTTCAGAGACTCATCATCATTTATAATTTACCTTAGTTGGTGATGATGCTGAATTGCCAAATAAAAACCAACCTTATCCATCCTCTTTGTTTCCTGAAGCTACCAAACACATCATCTCATCACTTTCTTGTTTACTAGGATATCCAGATGACAGAACCAACATGTTTATTGTAAATTAGTCTTATGTAAATTATAAAATATATATAATCATTGTTAACTATATATTGATTGGTAAAAGTATAATTTGAATTGAATTATCAACCAATAAATAAATAAATAAATAAAATTAAAATAATACAAATTAACTAATATATAGTAGCGAGGTGGGATGATTGGGAAAAATATAGTTTGAATTGAATTATTAACCTTAAAAAAATAAAATTAAATAAATAAAATTAAAATAACACAAATTAACTAATATATAGCTGGGAGGTTAGATGATTGGGAAATGTGTAATTTGAATTGAATTATCAACCTAAAAAACTCAAATTAAATAAATAAAATTAAAATAACACAAATTAAATAACATATAGTCGGGAGGTTGGATGATTTGGAAAGGTATATTTTGAATTCAATTATCAACCTAAGAAAAATTAAATTAAATAACATAAATTAAATAATATATAGTTGGGAGGTTGGATGATTGGGAAAAGTATAATTTGAATTGAATTACCAACCTAAAAAAAATCAAAATAAATAAATAAAAATAAAATAATAAAAATTAACTAATATATACTTGGGAGGTTGGATGATTGGGAAAAATATAATTTGAATTGAATTATCGACATGAACTCTAAAAATAATTAATAAAAAATAGTTAAAAACACAAACTTCAAATGAGCATATTTTTTGATCCGGAAGACAGAATTTGAAAAATTTTATATCGTTGGAAATGTATCAACGAGAAGAAGGTGACGGAAATCTCAAAATTGACAAAAAAAAAAACTTAAAAATTAAAAAATCACTAAAAATAGGAATCTAAATGCAAATGAAGGTGATATTTCCAAAACTTTAAATGATGGACCCTTCATTTTTCTCAAAATAAAAGGGGGGTTGTTGAGGCAACAGTAAGACCCAATCTTTGTTTATGTTTATTTCCTACATTTCACTTAATGGGGGATGTTAGCATTGGTATTTTCAAATTCTCCCTTTTTTAATGAGCCAACTGCGGTGAGTTGTAAGCTCACATAAGAGTTCTTATATGTCCAATCCCCATAGTTATCTTTTTCTAACTATGACTCTCTTACATTGTTATGAATGGAAGAAATTTTTGTGTATTTTTCATATATAGTGATAATATATTTGATACTTTTACAATAACAAGTTTAGACTATTTGGAGAAGCTTTTGAGAAGTACTCTAAGGTCTAGTTTCCTTTTTGATAGACCTTAGGAAATTGTAATGTCTATAATTTTGTATTATGTTAATATGGGACTACAACAACATACAAAAAAATATGATATTAGAGAAAACAACACATCAATATTCACTCTATGTCTAGAACAAGGTTTGCAAACTAACTTTTAACTTTTACATTCACTACAAGGAAAATACCTTCTAGTGGAAGTTATAACAGAGGTTTTTAGTATTATAAAATTGACAACAATTAAAAAAAATAATCCGCTGAAACATCCATTTGGAATAGCAAAGGTTTTAATGGAACTTCATTACAACTGAAAAAATCTGGGTGACTCGAGGTTCTAACATATATTTTTTTTCGGCACACTTAATGGAACAAGTAGCACCAATGCGCTACATACATAATAGCACCGGACGTCGTACATCAATAAAATAACCGAGGCATAAAATGAAAATAACATTGGTGCATAATATGTATCGTACCAGGGCTACGAGATAAAAAATCCCCGCGAAATTATTGTAAGGAATCACAGCGGGGCACAAAAATTTTTTGCTATGCTAGTGTTTTTTTTAATTTGCAACACCGATGCATATCATTAGTACAAAAGCCCTAGTGCATTAGTTATACAAAAGGATCGGTGCTATTAATTTTCATAAAGTACAAGGATAGAAATAATATTTCTTAGGACCGAGGAGTTAGTTATATGAAAGCATTGGTGCACTAAGAATTACAATGCACCAATGCGTTAATCTCAAACAAGACCGGTGCTTGAAGTGATAAACAAACTGGTTCTCTAATGTATTTAAAAGGAACCAAGTGTGCAAAAATATGTCACCGTGGTGATTTTATATAACACAATGCATCGATGATATTTTATGTCATAGACACACCATTTTTTTAAATGAGATTTTCTCTTTTTTGGAAATATCGACTTGTGACATTGCAATTATTGTAATTTTTAAAATCCGTTATTCATTGCAAAATCAACATATATCTTATAATAGTATTAATTTAAATTAAAATTTGGTTAGTGCATTTGTATATGATGTTTGTATTAATTAGTTATATTATTATATTTCATATCTCTTCATTATAATATTTAATCAGTGGTGTGACATTTCACAGTGACATTGGTTAACACAGTATAATAAATTAAAAATTATTTTATTATATATCAATAAGAGGTTATTTTTCATACAAAATGGGATTTTTATTGGTAACCCCTTGCCTTTTAGTTGGGACACTATGTCCATTACATTAATAAAAATGTATGATTTTCACAGGCAATTATTTCAAAAAATACAACAAGTTGCATTGATATCTAAATTGATCACCATTCTTCGTTGGAACTATTGTCACTGCTCGAGCTACTTCCATGACTTGGGTTATTTGGATGAATGTTTTTGATCTGAATATGGACAAACTAGTTTTTCTGTGCTAGCTTCCTCATCAGTATTAAATAAAAGTGTGCTTATGGATTGTCTCAAATATCAAGTTATAAGAGGGTTTATGTGTCTTTTGTGAGAAATTCATTAAGTAAATTAGCTTTTAAAAATACATAAGAACAAGTAAATTGCAGAGAATACAATACACAACAAACACATAACATAGAGCTGATAACGGAGTTCACCCCTCTTGGGCTACATCTCCATGGAACAACTTTAATGGCATGGCCCTCTTTGGATTAATATTTAATTATTTGATTACATGCACCTATAGTGATCTAATGGCTCTGAAAACTGCTCCATTGGATTCATAAGACCCAAAAACCCTAGGTGGCATCTTCTAGCTCTGCAAATGGTCTTCATGTGAACTAGACATGGCCTCCTCTATTGGCCCTGAGTATATTTAATATTAAAAGTGGAAAAATCACTTCCAGAAGTGCTCCTCTTCCTTTCCAACCTGCATCATCATGCTCAGAGCATCCAAATCATCTAGGATTGACTCTTTATGAGCCTAATTTGGTCGAAAAATGCCAAAGTTATGGCTTCTTCAGTTTGTCCTAGGAAAGCTCCTCTAAATATGGAGAAAATCTAGTTAACCCCGAAAATACTAGAGCTAGCGCCGAAATTAGCGGCCTCTGCCAAACTAACCGCCAAGTTAAATGCAGTTTAATTAATGGTTAACTATAGAGTTAAGGCACAGTTAAGTGCACTTAGCGCTAACCACATGCTTAATCTAAGCACATTTTAAATATGGCTTATGGGTTAATAAAGCATGTTTAGTGGTTTAAATCCACATCATTAGCATAAGATCTCCGCCACGGTTATATGCGAGTGGTCCTATGTGTTGGGCTGGCCTCCATATCCCTCTGCTATAAACCAAAACAAAATTTAAATACATGCGGTTGGCATATATTATTAATAATCAATGTGTAGAGTAGTTGGTATGTCGTAGAGTTTGAGTGGGGGAGGTCGCGGGGTCGACCCTGAACTCCACCCTTCTGCCTGTATAAAAATTTTCCGACCATATAATATGCAATTTCGACCTTCTCATAGTGGAAATTCAGCCTTTGGGAGGGGCACGTGGCAGCCTCTCGGCTAGCCATGTGTCCTCTTCCCATTGGATCGTCTAAAACCAACCAAAAACTGACATGTGCCCAAAAACTCAGGCCAACTAGAATTTGACACTTGTCATCACACCATTGGCTGGAGGAAAACAAAAAATTTGACCCCTTTGACCTTTTTCTTGAAAATTCGCCTGTTTTGCAAAGCGGACAATAGGCTCTAACTTTCTCATATGGAGTTGTTTTTCGATGAAACGAAGTGCAATGGAATCAAGGCAACGAGACCTATCCGGTCATTCAGTTTTCAAGTGATTATGAAAAATTTCATTTTTCTGCAAAGTTTTGCCCCCAATTCAGTTTCTGAGGACTCCTTTAGACTGACAGGTTTTTGGACCCACAAAAGCTGGTTATCTGATGAGAGTTTAATACTCTTCTCTTTTCCAAGTTCTATCAACTTGATTCTAATAGGAAAAATATCCATGAAAACCACTTTGGTTCACTGACATGCCTTGCCTTGCAAATGGCTTGGCACTTCAACCAATGTCCTCCTTTCATTGTTGACTCAATCCAACACTTGTTGGCTTCTTGCTGACTGATTAAACACCTTGTTGTACCAAAGCGATCCCTTGGTGCTTGGAAAGCTGACTGATGGCCTTCCCACTGAGAATATTGTTCCTCCTTTGCACACACATACATTCTACGCAAGCTTTTACTTGGAAACCATTTTTCCAAGTTAAGCCCATCTGAGTGAACTACAACAACGAGTTCCAATATCAGTAATCAAAAGAAAATAAATGACCATTCTTTTACCTCCACGATTCCAAATTACACATCTGGAAGAATGCATTGACCATATCTTTCGCTTATTGGCGTCAACACATTAGATGGTCTACAATGGTTGTTGTTTTTGCTACAATATTTTTGGCATCTTATCCCTCTTTCCGCTTCTTGATTCCATCATCCTCTAGTATTGAAATGCTGCTTATGCCATGATTTGAGAATGAAGGCTAATCACTAACCTCTCAGTCAAGAGTGGACCTTCCAAAATCCTAAGACATCTTGTCACAAGCAAAACCATTAATCTTGAAAAACATGTCATACAAGAAATTGATGCAGAAATTCTGCATTTTCATGCAAAAAAAATACATCTTTACAGAATACGAGCAAACCTGTGGGTTATGGGCCCACATAAACTCGAAAGCACAAAACATTGGGTCGCTTTATCACAGTTTCAACAGTTTTAAACAGATCGCAATCAGATCCCAGACAATATTACATACATTGAGAATTGTAGATTATGCGATATCGTAGATCGAAAAACATAACATTTCACAAATCACATAACATTATAGTTCACACATTGGAAATCATACGATATATCACATATTGCAGATCCTTGTCCATCCCACTTAGACTCTTTGCTAATTTATCATTTTGCCGTTATTTGCTCCCCATATCGCATCCACCATGCGATATGTGCATGGACCACGTGCTGACACGTGTTCACTTCACAAATTCCACAATTTAACTTGCAAATTCAATCTAGACCGTCGATCTTTACCCAGTCTTTGTGATGTAATCCTTGTCGTTCATTCAACCTTCAACAGGTTCTACAATGAAATGAGCCTTCTTTGCTCATGAATTGTGCTATGAACCAACAATTCAGATCTCGGTAATTCAATGATGCTCGACTCTGTGGCTCCACAACAATTCACAACCATGATACAATACACATTCATGCATAAACACACCCAAGAAGACAGTGAAAAACATAACTGATTGCAAGATATTCATTCCTTCACACATAAGATATGTTTAAGCCTAATAACTTATTTCATAAACAACACAGATAATACCTGAAACATAACATTACTGAACACATAAAATACATGCTTCTTAATTTAAATCTCCAACATGATATTAAATTTTCTGTGGCCTCCCAAGGCCCTGGTTATCATTTGCCAATATACATTGTAGCTTCTTCCCCTCTAAGAATTCACACTTACAATTAAATAGAATAATACAATATGGATCAGATCAAGTGAGATCTGATAAATCCCAAACTTCGCTCACAATTTCTTAAAATAATAATTTCATTAATAAACAATTAACAAAATCAAAGGAACGTGAGTAAATCTCATTCTCATGCCACGCTTGTGTTCTGGAAGGTTCACGAATTTCAACTTTGACTTGGGGTGGTTTTGCTCCTGCATCAAACTCCCTAGGTACAAAATTTTATGACCTCCTGGTCATATGCCTTCTTGATCTCTGTAACAAATCTGCTACTTGATATCAGTACCAAGTCCTTTTCTTTCTCTTAGAAATTCTACCCACATTCTCTGTGGAATTTCCTTTGTGATCTTTCCGTAACAACATTTGTGAGCTGCAACAAAACCTTTGCAGTAGCAAGTCCTCCCTATTACACGATACCTCTCTAAGCTTCTCTCCTTTGAGCTCAATCTTTCGGCATCTCTCTGGTTCTCTCCTATAGAACCATTTGAGCACTCGCTCTAGGATGCTGCAAATATTCTCACCTTCTTCTGCTGCTACCTGCACAAAATATAAAGACCACACGCTTACCAATATTTGACATATTTGTACCTCCTTCCCTTGCACACAAAACTCGCTCTGCAGGAAATATTTCCCTGCTCTGATACCACTTTGTTGCAGCAATTCTGTATTTTCATGCAGAAAAATTGCATCTTTACAGAATACGCGTGGACCTGTGGGTTATGGTCCCACATAAACTTGGAAGCACGCAACAACGAGTCGCTTTATCGCAGTTTTAAACAGATCACAGAAAATATTACATACATCGCATATCACAGATTATGTGATATCGTAGATCTAAAACATAACATTTCTCGGATCACATAACATTACAGTTTGCACACCGACAATCATACGATATATCACATATCGCAGATCCTTGTCCATCGCACTTCAGCTCTTCACTGATTTATCATTCCGCTATTAGCTGCTCCCCATATTGCATGCGCCATGTGATATGCGCATGGACCATGTGCTGACACGTGTTCACTTTGCAAATTCCATAATTTAATTTATGAATTAAATCTGACCCGTCGATCTTTGCCTAGTCTTTGTGATGTAATCCTCGCCATCTGTTCAACCTTCAACAGGTTCTACAATGAAATGTGCCTTCTTAGCTCATGAATTTCGCTCTTAACCGACAGTTCAGATCTCAATAATTCAACGACGTTCGACTCTGTGGCTCAAAAAAAATTCACAACCATGCTACAATACACATTCATCCATAAACACACCCAAGTAGATAGTGACGAACATAAGTGATTGCGAGATCTTCTTTCCTTCACACATAAGATATGTTTAAGCCTAATAACTTATTTCATAAACAACAGAGATAATACATGAAACATAACATTCCTGAACACATAAAATACACGCTTCTTAATTTAAATCTCTAGCCTAATATTACATTTTCTGTGGCCTCCCAAGGCCCAGCTTCACATATGGTGACGGCCTTTAAAAAACCGTAACTGTAAGTGTATATAGTGATGGTCCTTTATGGTCCGTCACCAAAGACATTTTTAATGACACTTTTGGTGAGGGTTGTTAAAGGCCCGTCACTAATTCTCTCTTTGGTGACACTTCTAGTGACGAACTTTTAATGACCCTCACCAATGCTCTTTTTGTTACTTTTAGTGACGGTCAAAAAATGTCCGTCATCATTGATCATTAAAAAACCGTCACTGTAAGTGTATATAGTGATGGTCCTTTATGGTCCGTCACCAAAGACATTTTGAATGACACTTTTGGTGAGGGTCGTTAAAGGCCCATCACTAATTTTCTCTTTGGTGACACTTCTAGTGACGAAGTTTTAATGACCCTCACCAATGCTCATTTTGTTACTTTTGGTGACGGTCAAAAAATGGCCGTCATCATTGATCATTCCAATGAGTTTTTGATGACGCTATGTACTTGTTAATATATTTTTTTGTCAAAAGTTAACGATTTAATACCATTATTGTGGAGTATTTTTTATAATATGTCCAAAGCCATAGTGGTTAGGGTTAGTGAATTTTTTAGAAGTAATTAGTGTGTATCATTTCCCTCAAGTAATAACTAGTCAAATAGAGATTTCCTATGAGTCAACAGATGATTCATATATATTAAGTTTATTATCTAGAAAATTCCCTTTAGATAAAGTTCCACTATTTTGTGTAGGAAATATATTATTTAATACATAATCAAGCTTTGAAAATTCTATTAATGAGAAAGACCTAACGATCCTCACCAATCTGGGCATGCCTTAAATTAATGCTTTGGCACACACTAACATTTCTTAGCACCCCACATGTATTGGAACATCTTTGTACCTATAACATCTTGTGATGACACTTACGCCCAAGCACATGGTGACATGCGCTAGCACAACATCGAACTCTGCTAACATGTGTTGGCATGCTGCATATAGTCCCTAGCATGCCCTGGAACACCTTGGTTGAATGCATTGACATACATTAGCACTTGGCACAAAATTCCACTTGGCATGTATTGGGACCTATTATTAGTGTGCCTAGCATGCCCCTTTTCAAAAAGATAAAGTCCTGACTTATTAACCCTCTTATTGGTTCTTCCTTTTGTTGCCTTGACACATATTGAACATACACGGTCCCCTGCACCACATCCTTAGCACCCGGCATGTATTGGCATATCTTGGCACTATTAATTGGCACATGATATAATTAGCACACCCTGGAACTCCCAACACACTTTGGGAATTCTTGACATGCCTTGATATTCCCTAGCATGCCTTACCAATGCGTAGCATACCTTGTCGATCCACTCCTTGGCATGACAACTAACACTCATTAACACTAGTCTTTGGCGCCGTTCCTCATATTCATTAACTTTCCTGAATTTTTACTTAGTGCTCCCTTAATGTTTTTTCCTAGTAATCCCTAACTACTTATGAACATGCATTATCACGCTCTAGCACACTTTAGCACTCTTCAACATTCCCTTCCACTTCATAACATGCATAACACTAGTTCGACATATTGGCGCTTGGCACGTGTTGGTGCTTGGAAAAGTCTTAGCATGTGTGGAATATGTTGAGATGCCTTGGTATGATTTGGCATGGTTTAATATTAAATTTATTTGTGATTATCGGTTGTTGGAAAGTAGATGAGAAGCAACAAAGGAATACTTGGCACTTAGAATGCACTAAGACTTTGCACTTGGCACCTATTGTTGCCTAGTGTTGGTGTGCCTAGCATGCCCCTCTTGGAAAAAGGTAAATTGATTGACTTATTAACCCTGCTTATGTGTTCATTTCCTTGTAGTTTTAACTTTTTTCTCCCTTTTTGTTGTCTTGAAATTCCACGACATGCATTGACACACCCTTGCACATCTTGGCATGCCTTATCACTAGCACATATTAGCATGTTTGACATGTATTCCCACTATCTAGCACATCAAGGGGGTGAAGAGAGATGTAGTCCTAAAGTAGGTCGAGTACGAGCGTAAGGGTTGCTAAAGGGAGGTCATGATCATCCTCCAGAGCAAGATCATCATGTGAGTGTTCAAAGAATGTTACATACCTTAAGGGTCGAGTTTGCGCTAGGAAGGAGGATGGCATATTGTTAGTTCTCTTACGAGATCAAGCTTAGAGAGGTTTCTCATGAGAATCTGGGCATGTGATTTCAATGGTGTCTTTGTGTAAGAAGCGCATCAAATTCTGAAATGTTGAAATTTGCAGCAAGAAACGATGAGATTGGAAACCGAGAAAGGACAAAAAAAATGCACCCACTGTTTGGTGAGGAATTTTGATGCACCGGGTGAGGAATGTGGGGCATCTAATTTATTTTTCCCTTAAATAAATTGGACAATAAATGTAATTTCATCTCATAACAACTTGTGTTAGTTAATTAAGTCATGGTGGCTAGAGTTAGCTCAAGAAATTCAAGTACTTGAGGGTCTAAGATGAGGCATCTAGAGGGATTCTAATATTTTTTGGGTCCGGTTGAAATTGATGCATTAGTGGGGTGCAAGTGTAATTAACTCAATTAAATGCGTTAAAATCGGTTTGCTTGGTTCTAACTAAGTTATGAGCTAGCAAGAGGTCGAGTGAATTAAATTAGATTTAATTCACAATGAGTGATCAATCATATAGCTGATAATTCGCTATTAATAGTTGTATGCATGTGGGTTTCGAGAATACCCGGTTGAGACAAAGGTTAAAGGGAACATAACTATCAGTTGTATTCGAAGAAAATTTCCCATGTGAAATTATAGAGTCATTGGGATTCCATAATGGATTGTGCGATCAAGGAAGATTGATTTTCCTAATTAATAAGCGAGTTAATTCCCTAGCTAGGATTGTATGAGCAAGGCGAGTGAAGTAAGGATCAAATTGGCTAAGTACTAGACCGAGTTTGCCTAGATCAACGAGAGACAATTGACGAAGTGTCGGAGAATCTCATGAGAGATTAAGCATTAATGTTTTTGTTTCATGATTCCTTGACTTAATACACAATAGAGATAGAGGGCCTTTGAAGCGAGTTTCTTTCCCCAAATACATCATGTTGTTGTGCGATTGATAATTTATTTCTCTTACTTATATGTGATTGTGTGATCGTGTTTTGTTTCCGCAAATTGTAGGAAGGATTCAATATCTTGTTTTAGTATATTACAAGATTAGATTGAATCTTGTTGGTTAGATTTTCTACATGGTATTAGAGCAGAATTTTTTTGGGCGGCGAGTTTGCATAGAATATTTGAATATTTTGGTGTAAAATTTTCAAAAACAAATAGGCTATTTGGATTCCTTGCGAAAATATACCAAAAATAGAAAAAAAATCGGTCGAATCGGGAGCTCGAATGAGGGAGATATCATCGATTTAAAATCAACTCTTTTTTAGAAACATTTTGTAACGTTGGGACAATTACATCGTACGTGAGTCAAGAACACCGCATGTAATTGAGGTACCGGATGCATGCAAAGCTTTGAGGAGAAAGGCGGGAAGTTAGAGACTTGGTGGTTTAAAGGGAGCATAAATACCTCTTAACATGAATCTTCATGAGAAGCGGTCTCGGAAAGGTTGTGGAGTAGTTGCCACAATTGGAGAAGCGAGAGGAGGCGAGTGGAAGCATCCACTCCAGCGAGACCCTCCATGAGGGGAAATTTCGAGCCGGATGGGAAGAGGGAGCAGCCATACACGGAGGTGTAAGCTGGTGGGGGTGATGTGTAGACATAATCCCAAGATAAGAAATTTGGGCAAGGTCCATTGAGATGGCGTGTGATCTCATGGATCGAACACGGCTACGAGAGACACGATACAATAGTAGTAGGAAGGATCAGTTAAATTGATGTAGTCGGATGTCGGCAAAGACGAAATCGAAAGTCGAGTGTCAAATACTGGGATCACAAATTAGAGTTAGCAATAGTTCAAAGGGCACGGATGCGAATGTCAAAGCGGCGGCAGCAGAGAATCCGGTACTAGACGGATGCGAGTAGCTAGCGCGACGGTCGGAAGATTCGATGATAGATGCATTATGCTTGAGTAAGTTGTTCGGAGGCTATTCGGTTTAGGACTTGCAGGTGCAAACAACACTAGAGAAGTGTAGCATGCGGAACATTCCAAAAGTACCGAATGGAGATAGATTGAATTCCTTTCTTGTTGAGAGGGAGTATTGAAATTTGCAACAAGAAATAGTGAAATTGGAAACTAGAAAGGACAAAAAAATGCACCCACACTAGTGAGGAATTTTGATGTGCCGAGGGAGTGAGGAATGTGAGGCGTCTAATTTATTTTTCCCTTAAATAAATTGGACAATAAATTGTAATTTACGTCTCATAACAACTTGTGTCGATTAACTAAGTCATGATGATTGAGTTAGCTCAAGAAATTCGATTTAAGGTGATCGAGGTGGATATTGGTAGCCACCCGCCTATTCCACTTGGGCCCTCGCCATTGTCTTGTGCACGAGTCAATGAGAGTGGGATTACATCGAATTGGTCTTTGTAATCAGCTTGGATTGCGCGGTGGAGGCGGACTAGCGGGGAGGCGAAGATCGGTGCATGGATTTGCAATATTGGTCACGATTAGTGTATGACGATTGTCTTGTCATCGAGGGCTTGTGATAAGATTTGTATGCTTGCATGAGATTTTCATATGATCTCCATGGTACATAATATGATAGTTGGGGTTTTCAGCTTCAAGCTTTCCCGTTAAACAAGCTGTGTTATGTGTGTTTTTATTGCTTCATGTGTTTTGCAATTGTTGATTAAATTTCCACAAGAATTATAGTGGAAGGATTATGTATTTAGCAAGAAGATAAATATTAGGAATATGATTTACTGTGATCCATAAATTAATTATCAAATCTTTCGGTGAAAATCACAATAGAGAATTTTTTGTCGACGCGTTTCGAACCGGCCGGTGTGGTTCATCATCGGGACAAGATGATGAACCACAATCTGGTACGGTATCGAAACGCGTCGACACAAAATTCTCTATTGTGATTTTCACCGAAAGATTTGATAAGATAAATATTGTTAGATCAGGGGAGAGTCGGGATATATACATGCATATTGTATATAATTTCTACACTATTGATGTCCAATCTCAGCTGATCCCACTTAACAAGTTACCAAGGCAAAGTTTGATCAAATTCAAGCGTGGTAGTAAAACAACTAAGAAACAAAATTTACATCTTGACATGCCATAACACCTGACATGTCTTAAATGCCTTAGAATTATGTGGCATGTGTTAGCATACCCTAAATTCCTTGACACGCTTTTACACTCCCTAACACACCCTAGCACTTCACGACACGCCGTGAGTAGTTTAACATACCTTGGAATTGCCTACCAAATAACCTTGTCACTCCCTCCTTAACACACACCTAGAACTCATTAACACTCCCTATCACACACTCTTATTCGTTCATTTCCATGCATTTTAATCTAGTGCTTCCTTATGTTTACTTGACACTCCCTAACACTCCCTAGCACACATTAGCACACCCTAACACCTGGCACACATTAGCATGTCGCCCTAGCACTCTAGCATTCCTTGGAACTACCTAGCATACCTTGTCACTCTCTCCTTAGCACACCTAGAGATCATTGAAACTCCCATTCACAACTCTTATTCATTCATTTCCATGCATTTTTACCTAGTGCTCCCTTATGTTTCCATAAAATTCCTTAACACTCCTTCGCACGTGTCTGAGTACACCCTAGCACCTAGGACATCTTGCCATGTCGCCTTGGCCTCTAAAATGCCTTAACATTGCCTAGCATACCTTGTCACTCCCTCCTTAGCACACTGGAACTCTCTCACACTTCCATTCTAAACTCTTATTTGTTCATTTCCATTCATTTTGACATACTTCTCCCTTGTGTTTCCACCCGGAACTCCTAGTTAACACTTCCTTGCACGTGTTGGCACATCTTGGCACCATGCCGCCCTAGCACTCTAGCATTCCTTAGCAACGCCCGGCATGCATTGTAAATCCTCCTTATCACACTTCGAACTCGTTGAAACTCCTTGTCACACACTCTTATTCATTCATTTCCATGCATTATGATATAGTGCTCCCTTGTGTTTCTCTAGCACTCCCTAACACTCCCTTGGCACACATTGGCACACCCTGGAACTTGGCACATCTTGGCATGCTTTCCTATCACTCTATCATGCCTCGAATTTCCTAGCATACCTTGGCACTCCCTCCTTAGCACACCTATAACTTGCTAACACTCCCTATCACACACACTTACTCATTCATTTCCATGCAATTGAAACTAGTCCTCCATTTTGTTTCCCTAGAACCCCTTAGGATGCGTTGGCACCAAACCCTAGCACCTACCACATATTGGAATGCCTAACATGACTTGGAAATTTATATCACATGTTAGAACTTCACGGGATTACCCGCACACCTTGGCACTCCCTAGTTGTCATTCCCTCATAGAAGCTTACTTTTTTTGCGACTTGGGAACCCAACCAAGTCCTTGAAAATGAGTGTTTTGTCTAGCAAAAAGTCTCCCTTTGTGCGAAATGGCTTCATCCATCCCCTTATCGAAATCATAGGCTTGCCTCCTCCAAGTCCTATTATGAAATTCTCCTAACATGCTTTGTCCATGGGACACCTAGAATTCACTAACACTCCCTAATAAACACTCTTATTCATTCGTTTCACGTGCACTTTAAACTAGTTCTCCCTTGTGATTCCCTAACACTCCCAAACACTCCTTGTCATGCATTAACACTAATTGGCATGTGTTAGAACACCTTTTAATTCATTGGGATTCCCTGGAACTCCTTAACTATCATGTCCTCATAACGATCCTTATTTTTTTTAGACTTGGGAACCCAACCAAGTCCTACCTCGACTACAAAAAACTTGACCAAGTTTCATTTACTACAACTAGACTATGCCTTGTTTGCCTAAGAATGGATTATAGATAATATTATGCTACTCATGGCCAATATTAACTCATCCCACTTAAAAAGTTACCAAGTCAAGGCTCACGTCCAATCGTGGCTATAAAACAACTACGAAACATAGTTTACATCTTGACATGCCATAACACCTGGAACGTCTAACAATCCCTTGGAACTATGTGGCACGTGTTAGCATCCCACATTCCTTGACATGCTTTGGAACTCCCTAACACACCCTACCATTCCCCCGACATGCCCTGGAACTCTAGCATGCCTTGGCATTGCCTAGAATATAACCTTCTCATTCTCTCCTTAGCACATTTTGAACTCACTCACACTCCCTATCACACACTCTATATTCATTCATTTCCATGTGTCTTGAACTAGTTATCCCTTATGTTTCCGTGGCACTCCTTAACACTCCTCGACACTAGTTCTCCTTATGTTTCTTAGCTCGAGGGTGAGTGTGAAGGTCAATACAATGTACACTTGAAATTTCATCTTCATTCGAATTTGTATGCTAAACTTATGCCGAAAATAATATTTTGCGAGTCATCGTTTGCACCATATAGCATGTTCACTAATTGTAGAAGGCCTTCTTATAAATACCAAGCTTTGATCATCGAGCTAATCCAATGCATCAACCCCCCTTTATACTAGATACTTTCTTTTGATGATGTATATTTTTTCCACCATAGGCTATCAACCTCCTTTTAAACTTCAACCAATGAACGCTTTCAAAAGATCGGAGTTTTTCAAACATCAAAGCTATTTTGAACATTGACTCCTTTCAAGAGATTAGGTTCACTTGAGCAACATGCCTCTTTAAAACATCAATTGCTTCTATACGAGGGTATCGATCACTTTTGAAACATTAATCCCACCTAAAGCATCAACCTCATTTTTATGAAGTATATTGACCTCATTCAAACCATGGTGACCAAGCACTTTCAAAGGATGAAATTAACTCTCCACCCTTTCAAGCTTAATGATTAGAGCCAACTAAAACATCATTTTTTTGGAGTATTTTTAGCAATGTCTCTGTTTCAAACTTCATACCAGTGATCTTTTTTTAAACATTGGGTGATTTTGAAACTTTGGGTAATTTTCCCATCGAGCCATTTGGACATAACATGTGTCAAACATATTCGGGCAATTCAAATTAGCCAACTTTGAACTTAATCCACTTGAGTCATTTTTGAAACATTATACATTTTGAAATGTTGTAATTTTGGCCCACTAGAACCACTTCAAACTCCAACCACTTATGAAACTTTGAATGATTTTCCAACTTAAACCCCCTTTTGAAATATTAGGTGTTTTTTTGAACTTTTACCCTTTTGAAACTTTGGCCCTTTCCCGGACTAATGCCTATTGAACCACTTTGCCTATGGTCAACTTTGGGTCATCCAACCTTTTCAAAAATAAACTTATCAACCCATCCTTGAACACATCCATCAAGCCATTCCGGATATTGGTCATTCTAACTATGGTCATTGGTTCTCCTTTATGGGTTGGATCATTGGTCACTTTTGAACTTAAAGCCATTAAAAATTTAAGCATTAAGTCATCCACCCTCTTTGACATATTTTCACACTTTATAAAAATTAGAAAAAAATAAATTAAATTCAATAAACCGAATGGTTTAAGCCATTCAGTGGAATTACAAATTCAATAAACCTAATGGTTTAAGCCATTCCAAAGGAATTACAAATTTACAATCTATGAGGTTTGAACTCTATACTTCATTGGATAGTTGCATGCGTCGAGCATAATCGCTATAGTTAACTAAATTTCGAATAATGCCAAAAAAGCAAAAACCATCTTTAAACCTAACAAAAAAAACAATTCAAAAGAAATTAACTTTTTCCAAAAATATTCTTTGCATGTTTCGTCCATTTGGTTATCATTATCACATTATCACACCAATGTGATTCGTTTATAAAACTCACATTACCGACACATAATTGCCTACTATATAGATTATATAAATCTTGTTCCATAAATTGGCCCGTGACTTTAACCACGGGATTCGGAAATTATCTAGATATTTTTTTTGAAATCGAATGTACATTTACCATGCCAAGCGTTATTAAGGGAATTCGAATTTGAAAAAGAGAAAATTTTGATAGTCATAATGCGGGAATTCGGATTTGAAAAAAGAGGGAAGTTTGGTAGTCATAGAGCGGGAATTCGAATTTGAAAAATAGCTTGAGTACGGAGTCAAATCCAAGCCGATACGTCTGAGGGAAGGGAACGAAGGGATGGACAAAAAGAGAAAATTAGCAAATGGTTCCTCGCTGGTCCCTTGAGGCCTCGCGGTGGCGATGTCGCATTGCCGGGGCCTCAAATAATAAGTGGTATGGGAAGAGCATTAGAGAACTTGCGGATGAAGAGCGGATTAGCGAATGATTCCTCATCGCTCGACCATCGGTTTCAAGACGAGGCCTCGGCGGTGGCGATGTTTCATTGCCGGGGCCTCAAATAATAAGTGGTATGGGAAGAGCTTTGGGGGAACTTACGGATGATCCATCCCGGCTATGTAGAAAAAATGGAATAACTATCGATTTGGGTCACTTCCATTCTCGAGGCCTGCTATCTTTTGTGAGAACTTTGATGAAAAATAGTCTTCGAGAGATTGCATTGGAGCGTCTCGAAAGAAAGATAGAAGCTTATCTCATCCTCTCGCTATCTACGTTAATGATAAACATGAATGGGTTGAAGCAGGTATAAGAGGGTTGAGATGGGTTTAAATTGTGATTATTCTATCTGTACGTGCCACTGCCGCTCGGGAAAGCTTTGTTGTTTGGATAATACATGTAGTAGATAAGTCGTTGTTTTTGCGAGGTTCGTTGTTAGGTCGGGAACTAGCTCATGGATTTGAAATTTGTGATCCAAGGGTAATCTTCCCTACTTTCAATAATGTGATAAGCGAGGTCAAATCCAAGCCCAACGATTTTTTGAACAAGGTTTATGCGGGGTTCTAAGCGTCACGTGAATGTTGTGAATGGTGCGAGAGATGGGCGTAAATGTGGACGGAAGAGCTGTGAGAGTAATACCGGACACCACATATTTTGCTGTAAATTATGTCGGTTATCCTTCTTCCATTTCACGATCTATTGAAACCCTCGGAGGTACCGAAAGAATTGCGAAGGTGAGACCACCTCTTTCTTTATTCTTTTGCTTAAAAGCTTGACAGATTTACATGACATTTCGGTTCAGATTTTATATTCAAGCAAAATTTTGATTTAATGGACACTTGGGTCTTCGACATTGTGTGAAAGAAATTAGTATTCGACATTCATATCTCCCTCCCACTCATAATTTTGTGAGACGAAACTTAAAAATTGAATATTCGGTCGGAATCTGCGCATTAGGTATATTAGCTTTTGGACTTGCTTTGCTATGTTTAGGACATACCGGTGAGATTTTACGGTAGTGGAAAAAAAATGACATTCGTTTGTAAAATGTGATTGATATGATTGCCCATCACATTTTAGATGTTTTTTTCGAGAACCCTTTTCTTGTATATTTCCGAGCTATGAAACACTTACATTTCTCGTAAAGAAAATGTATCAAATAGGAAACTAGGTCTGCCCTTACGATGACTAACTATTCTTGTGCTTCTTTATGTATTGTCCATCCATGTAGTGATTGTTTTTCTCCAATTGATAAATTGTTTCTTCCAACGAGTTAAAAAAATAAATATGGTACGTAAACTTGCCATTCAAGTATAATTGTTTATTTCCTTGGAAACTATGTAGGTGCTTGATAAGGATGGTGACTTTCTTTAGAAGGGTAACTCTGGAAAGTGGTGCAATCTGGTCGGTGGAATTGGGTCGTCAAACTATGGGGTGCCCTATCATAGTGGAGAACATGAGTCAGCCCCAAGAATCGCTTATAGAGGTCGGTTAAATTGTTAGATTAACATGGTTTTTATATGCACTCAATAATTCAATTTTGTTATTTTTGAGACATGGTTTAAAGTCGTCATGCTATCTTCGTTGGTTTTCACCAATTTTGTAGATGCTATGTGAGAAGCGGGGGCTCTTCCTTGAAATGGATGACATCATTTGAGGCTTGGGGTTTATGATTTTTAAAGGGAGTCATGGAAGCTCACGGTGACAAGATCGCGGGATCGCTTTGTTGTTGAGGTAATGCCATAGTTGCAAAGACCTTTCATTCCATGTAAAGCTTTCTCTTTTGTTTGTGTTTGGTTGCTTGAACGGGACCATAGACTTCAAGAATTGGCATTGTGATTTATAGTGAGAACGAGTATGCAATTTATTTGAAGAAAGTTGCATGCGTTTCTAGAGACCAAACAAATTGCATGGTTGATGCTTAATAACTATCACTTGGAGATTGTTCTTGGGAATTTGATTGTGTAGGGTTGTAGACCATAATATATTCTAGCTATATTCTAGAGACAGAACATCGTCATTATTTTCAATGATTAAAGTTAAAATCCCTTTTCGTTCCCAATAATATCTTTAAGTTTCGAGGATAGGTGGCTTCGGGTGCAAGGCTGCCTCTGATTTCTCAATATTTTCAGGTTCCTCTACCAATGGATAAGTCTTGTCAATATCTCCATTCTCTGCTTTGCCATGCCCATTTTGGCTATCTTCATAATGTGTCTACAATCATCAATTCACTTTCCCACACATTCAATATTAATTCATTAGATTGTTGTTTAAGATGAGGCTTCTAATCTGTGTTGATCTGTGAAGTGCCCAATAAAATAAGAATGAGAAATGCTTTCCCTCATTTTTCATTTAGACGATTGTGAAACTAAAGACATTGCGAGAACTAAAATTCATTTCCCAACGAGAGTTCTACGATACACATTAGCTATTTCTTGATAAAATTATGAAGAATTGTAATAGCTCACCTTTTGGAAAGGGAAAGGCCCTATTGAAATAGACATATTTTTAGTCTCCGAGTTTTTCACGGCATCACATTCACTCAAATTATCAATGACAGATTACGAAACTAAAGACATTGTAGAGCTAAAATTCATGTTCCAACGAGAGTTCTACTATGCTTGAGTGTTAGATATTTAGTGATCAAATAATTAAGACTTGTAATAGCTCACCTTGTGGAAAGGTAAAGGTTCTATTGAAGGCGTGAGTGAAGATCATAAAACAAGTCCAAGGAAATAAGCATATTCTTGAGTAATAAATTTTGATGCTTGCGTATCCCTTGCTAACCATTAATCCGCAAGTCCGTAAGCTATATGTAACATAACCTCTTACTCTGTTATTAATATCAGCGAAGAAATTGTGCACTGGGGCGGTTCTCGGGCATACACGACCCTACACGGAATTGAATCATGAGACCTGGGGAATCAAACCTCCCACTTAACAATTGGACCACATCCTTGGGGGCTGCACTGCAAGGTTTGTGCAAAAGTACGACGTTACGCACCGCAAGGTTTGTACAACGAGTACTAACATTACGCCCTCACAAGGTTTGTGCAACAACATTGACATTACGCCCTTGCAAGGTTTGTGCAACGACATTGACATTCTTGAACATGACCTAAAGGTCGACAAGGTTGTATGGCCGACTAGTCTTTGTGAGTTGTTTCATGTGTATATCGGTGTAACTCTGTGCCATTTGCTCTTTGTGACCACAACATCCTCGGACTCTAGCCAAAGCGATCTGTCGTGGTTATTTTAGTTGCTACTAGATCTAGGGGTTTGGTTGAAGAGGTACTAATAGTTGATCATTTATAATTATCGGTTTCAATAATAGACACGAGTCCCGGTACTTGCATGTATTATTCTTCTAGTATACATCATTCACCAAAACTAACGATGGAGAATTGACTTGTCCCACAAGAGAACAAACAATTGCTACTCGCTAAGTCATTATAATAAAGTCCGGGTGAAAACTTCTAGAATGGAAAACACTGTAGTTTGCTAAAGATTAACTATGGAAGCTTGAACCATCATCGAGAGCAATAACAACCAATTACTCAGCTTGCCAGCTAAACTTTCAACCTACTAGGTCTAAACGATTGCTACAAATCCAACTTCTTACACTTACAACCATGAATACGAACCATTTTTTGAGTTAAATAAGGTAAGCGCAAATTATACCAAGACTATCACAAGGTCGGTATAATGCAAGTTAATTCACCCTATCCATCTCATTATCAAGGCATCGATGTAATGGACCTTAGTTGCAATTACCTTTAGTGTGTCAACAATAGTCAATTCAAGTTTCGGGGTAGGTATGACTCTCTTAAGTCTTAACACCTACGCTCGAGGTAAGGAAATGGAAGGGATACAACAATTCATACATTGTTTGCAGACATATCCTAATCAATTTCGTTCGGCCTATGCTCGATGCATCCATTAATCCGGCAAAGAATGGAACATGAATACATGTACGGACTTACTAAATACTAGTGGCAACATAGTCCTATTTTTATGATCATTGAAGAGAGCATAGATTATTTACTAGGAGGATTTATACCAGGGGAAGATCCATAATCAATTGATGTCATGAGAACTAAAATAAGCTACAATAATTGGTTTGTACGAGAAACGAGTAATTTCCCTTTTTCTAGGCCTCCTTAGGGCTTACGAGTTCTAGTGTTTGGTAATTATTTAGGTTGTACTCCTAATTCGGCTCCTATTTCTTTCATAGTTGGAACAACGAGTTAGTTTTTTGTTGTGTATGCTTCATATATGAAGAAACAACGGTAGATAGAGAAGGAAGAATCCAAAGCTAGGGTCCGACTCCATCTTGAGATTAGAAGTAGATAATGGGTCTATAGTGAGCTCGTCCAACAAACCATAATCCGGTCCAAGATAAACATAGCAGAAATGTAATGCCACTAACGATGAACACAAGAAATGTGGGTGCCCACAAGCTAAAGGAATCAATCAACGATGAATGAATATAACGCCACAAACGACTCATGAGTGCATATTTATACACAAATTTTGAGGTGGGACACCTTCCCCCATAAGGGAGGGCCACATAATTGCATGGATTGGCCTTGGCCACCTAAAGTAATATAAAATGAAGCTAGGTTTACAGTTGGACATTAAACTATACCTACTAATACAATAATGAGTTTCTTTGAGCCATAATAGCGAATAACCACAAGTGAAGATTACCATCATTTTAACAAGTAGACCTCGCAAAAAAGGATCATAACGAGGGATTTCCTCAAATGTTTTCTTGTCTATATGTATGTTTTCCGAGTGTAAGGAAGACCTGAAAGAAAAACAAAAAATTATAACATACATTTGGAGAATTTCCATCGCTTCCTTCACTTGATGCTTGCTCGCACTCTCACCACTTGGTCATTATCAATAATTTTTTCCAAGTGATTAATCCAAGACATCGGCGACTCAATGCATCCCACACTCATCATGTTCAAAATAAGTATAGAAATCCACAGACGATATATTTTTAAGATCCACCACACATATTTTAAACGAGTTACCTTTGGGAGAAAAGTTAAAACACCATTTGCGGTTGTTTCTTTTCCAGTTTCATTAGTCTTGCCAGGTAAGCATACTAAGGCTGCCTAAGCTTCCCTTGGTATTTTTCGAGAGGACTTCGATCCTTGGCACGAGAAGACTTTGTTTCTCCTTCTACACTTGCGATCGCACCACGAAGCAAACAATGGGGGGCTCAACCACGACATTGCACACAATAGCCCACAACTCGGAGAGCTGACTTATTGATTACTTACAGTACTGTAACTTCATTAGAAACTCCCGAAGATGACATCCCATAAGAGCCATACGAGATGTGCACCCACGTATGGAGATTAAGCATATACATTGTATATCAGCCCCGAGTTTGTTCCTATTGTTTCAATCAAAACATAGAATCCACGAAAACAAGCGTTAACGGTTTAAGACACCATAAATATCTAAGACGAGAGATAGAACACACCGCGAGCGGGGATGGATGAGTATACATTGCTCGATGAAAATACATAGCAACGCATGGAGGAGGTGGTGTCCCATATGGCGGCATCATATGCTTTCGTTGAAGATAACACAAAATTTTGAGTATATAAAGAAGAATATGAAATAGAAAATACATAAAAAATGAAATGGGATAAAATTTCATAAAATAGCGCTTAGGAAATACCCGAGTCCCCACATATATGGGTTAGCTCTGTGGACTAGATGCTACAATGCAGAATGGAAGTAACCGAGGAGGGAGTGGTGTCTTTCGAGAATTATATAGAGCCTATGATCCAAAGATAATGCAAGCATAACTACCCGGACAAGTTTGTTTTACTAAATGACTACAAGACACGAGCGGTGATGCAAACTTGTTATAGATAAATATTGCCGGTGAGATTGACATAAAATCGAGATCTAATATCACACTGTATTGGTGCGAGCCCACTCGAGGGATAAGCCATGGGAGTGCTTGTAGAAGTTTGTTCCCTGCAGGTTTTCATGCGGTATTTGACCAATTGAATTTGAGCTCGTTCATCAACGGCACAATACTATGGCCTTCCACAATAAATGCTATAAAGGTGACGATTATCGATAAAGAAAAATGTAAAATAGAGGATAACTTGTGATGTAGGTGTCTTTGTTGCTTTTGTCGGTGTGTCCATAATTTAAGAGCACATCGAGGTTATTCTTTCATCTTTCAAATTGCCTTGTGCGAGAACCCTAAAATGTTGGACCGGATGTTGAGAATTCGGATACTCTAGATTACAAACCCCGCCATTCATGTCGGCTAAAGGAAGCACTCTTTGAGCCCACATTTACAAAAATCAGATCCGGCAATTTCCCTTCACTCCACCTTCTTATCGAGCACACGATTTCGGCGTAATATTCGGGGGCTCGAGAGGATAGCCTACAAGGCATTACACAATACATGAGGCACAGTGCGTAGGTCCAAGCGAGGGCTCGAGTGCGGCATGCTATTTCGAGTTCCTATTCCTTATGGAGTACAACTTCCAATGGTTGGGACATTGTCCCACAGTATGAATCGGTAATGCGTTGGCAACCTCGAGCTAGCTAAGTGCAATAGGCTGTCATAGATCTCAACCAATTTCATGGCTAAGGCATTAGGCGAGTTGATACCAGCCTTAACACCTGGCCCTTATTAATATTCTTCAAACTTGTGTGATTACTAGATTAGGCTATAATTGACAACAAGTTCTTTCATTTTTATCCTAGCACCACACATAACAATAGAATCAAGTCTCATAGTACACTTAGTATACATTAGTTTGAGCGACCATTAGAGAGAGTAGAAAGGTATAAAATGAATACTATAATTGATATCCAAGGAACAATTAGGGCAGAGCTATTGTCAAGAAAAAAAACATATGCCAACAATTTGCAATGTGTGCGGCATAGTTTTAAAAACCGGAACCGGTGACCGGATCGGTGGACCTAATGAACGGGTTTCTAATCGAACCGGTCTAACGGGAGCGGTTAGATGCCAATGAAGCTGGTTTAAAAAAAAATACATTAAATAATTATTTTTTTTAATAAAAAAAACTATTTTTAAGATTTGCAACCATGATTCCAAGCCAATAGAGACAAAATATGCAACAGGGAGGGCGGTTAGCCGATGCTGGGAGCTGATGTACACAGTACGATATTGGCTCTTTGGGTTTGGAGCTTCACTTTACTTTTTACGCAAGAAAAACATGAAACTAGGTGAGAACATGAGCCATGTATTATTTTGTTCACATTGCTCCAAAGAAGAAATTTGTCTTGGATGTTGAAACTTGAGATCTATGGAAAATCAAGAGGATAGGATTAGTTCCTATCCGAAATATCACAATAAATCCGCATTAAAAAAGAATAAATAAAAAATAAAAAATTGAAGGATTAGCACATTTGAGATTAGATGGGAAATGGGACTGATTTGAACTTTATTACTTTGTCGAGTAGTCTCGTCCGACCCTATGGGACTTGTAACAAGGGTTTCTAGAGTGAAACTTCATGAGTTCTTGCATTGGTGATTTCGAAGGGAATCTAGTAGGATCGTTGTATAAATCAAAAGGTTAAAGGTCTTGTAGTTTGTCCTCTTTAGGGTGCTTGCTAGACACTGGAATTTGTTATGAGAAACACTCTGTATATCACTTTCTTAGATGCTTGTAGGTGAAGCATCTAAGAATGGGATGGTTGTCGATATGGTCATTGTCTAATTTTCACAATCGTAAGCCCCTTTTCTTGATTCATACATTGGCCATTTCTATCTACCAAATTTAAATTTAAGTCATGCAAATTTGTCCTATTCGTCGGTTACCTATGTCGGCACATGTCATTTACAAAGGAATAAGAGATTAGGAAATATGTATCTTGCCAAACACCCGTCCGGTGTTTTTGCTAAGGATTCATATACGAAAGTATGAAGTCTTGACTTTGAAGTATTCTTGTACTTTTGCTTGCCTAACTTTATGTTTTTTTGCTTTGATGCAAGGGATTTGCATTTTTTCTAGAAATTTCCTTTTAGGTTGCCATTGTCTATGTGCTTTAATGAATGCCATCCATTCAACCATTTGCGGTTTCCGATTTTCCAGGGTCCCAACTATTGTTTGTCAATTTACAGTTAATATTTCTGCTAGGTTATTTGTTTAATAGCGAGATAGTGTTAGATGATGTCCCGAGATGATAGGAATCTCCACAGTTCGCCATGAGTTCCTAAGGTTCTCCACGAGTGTCTCATACTTTACGCGTTGTACCGTTTAATCCAGTCAAGCTGCCTCATCTTCACGGGTCACGATTGTGGTTTTCTTTTAGTCTTATTGATTGGATCTACAACCTTTAGGAGAGTTTTGGTACCTCAAATAAATTATTTAATAGTTAATACCTAGTTTGGTGGCTGGTCACATTGATGAGAAACTTCTTTCGAGGTATCCTTCTTCGGTGCTATCACAAATTCGCAAATTCCATTAGGAGAAAAACTCATGCATATTACGAGTCACCGTATACTGAGATGTACAACTGCGAGAAGAAGTTGATTTAGATGAGGCTAGTTTCATGGAGTGGGCAACTTGTGAAATTAAATTATATTGGTAGAAAAATGGATGTTCTAACTTCTATGTGACAATGGATAATGTCGGAGATGCTTTGTCGTCGACATGAAATGTCTTGGTTATGTAGCTTTGAGAATGATGTCACGGTTAATGTCTTAGGTGATGTTCTTCGAGTATAAGTGCCCTCCTGTATTGATGCCCTTCTTGGCATTGGTGTAGCCTGTAAATGAGACTTCCGTACGGATGTTCTCTTGTTAAAATTATGATGGCTTTGAAAAATATTAATTGCTTGCACTTATGACACCTTGTATGGTTGTTTTATCGGTTGCAATAATGATGTCTTGTACATTCACCATCTCATTCTCCTTAATAATAATGTCTTCAATTGACGTGGTCCTTTCAATTAGGGTGTCTTGAATGGATGCCCTTTTATCTATGAGAATGATGCTTTCTAGGGAGGTTCTCCGAGCTACAATTTACGCATGGAATTATTTAATGGGAAATAACATGGCTCCAAATTACGTATAGGCTGTCAATTGGAGAAAACTCGTGTTCAAATTTCCTTGAACCCGACAACATCGGAAATTTACTACCTAGCATATTACGGATCTGGCGAGGAGGAGGTAGCACCTAAATTATTCACTTCGAACATATTGTTTTAAATTATTCACTTCGGAAACGAGAGACCAATCATAAGAATATTCTTATTTTGTGCGGGCACGCAATCCATGAGCGAGAGGAATTGACGAGCAAACAATAAACCACATTGCTCGAGAGGCATTCAACAAAATTGGCGGATCTTTGGTGTTTTTTCTCAAATTCACTCGATTGTTCGGACGTTGGTCGATTCTTCTTACTTGTATGTTCAAACGCATCTCCCAAAATATATAGCCATTTAGAAGGTAATGACTCTTTGAGCCCTTTGAAAATACACCACATAATAATCTCTGCCCAATTGTTTGAGTCGCTTATCAACTCACCAATGTTTGGTCCAAACAAGTTTCCTTCAAGGATCAAATTAATTTCCTCTTTTCAAATAGAGTTTAGAAGCATTTGAGCAGATTCGGGAGTTGTTGCTTCGACCATACATTTTAAAGGTCTCAAATTGCTTGATTTATATGTATTTGCATCCATTTAAAGGTCTCAAATTGCTTGATTTATATGTATTTGCACCCATTTAAAGGTCTCAAATTGCTTGATTTAAAGGTCTCCTCCTCATATGATGTACTATTTTGAATATTCTATTCTTTGCATATCAAACATTATAAAGCCTCTTGCACACACATCTCTTTTATTTGAACATAATTCCGATAATCATTGCATTCATGAAGAAAGGATATATTCATGTGAAACCCTCTGTCCAACTTGCTTCTCTTGGCTAATGCCATCACCTACATCCCATAGAGAATCCGACAATTGAATGTCGACTTGACCAAAGGCATTGCTTACTACCTGCTGAGATTGAACAAGAGAATCAAAATCTCTCCTTCCGGGGGGTCATTACTGCGTGCTTTGAACTTAAAGTTTGCCTCTTTTCCCTTCTCTTCTATCCCGAGACTCCAAAAACTTGCTGCAGTCCATCCTTTCTGTCTCCTACACTTGCTTTGAAATTTCAAAAGCACTTCATCCTCGCCCTTATATGCTCCTTCGGTTTGAAATCCAAAATCATCATTTCCACTATTCTTGTTTTACGTATTTACTTTTGTTGAATTCGTATTTTGTGCTAGGTTACGAGTATATTGTTTTAAATTATTCACTTCGGAACAGAGACCAATCATAAGAATATTCTTGTTTTGTGCAGGCACTCGCAATCCATGATTTGAGGAGGAATTGACAACAAACAATAAACCACATTGCTCGGAGGCATTCAACAAAATTGGCGAGATCTTTGGTGTTTTTTCTTAAATTCACCCGATTGTTCGAACGTTGGTTGATTCTTCTTACTCGTATTTTCAAACCCATCTCCCAAATTATATAGCCATTTAGAAGGTAATGACTCTTTGAGCCCTTTGAAAATACACCACATAATGATCTCTGCCCAATTGTTTGAGCTGCTTATCAACTCACCAATGTACGGGTCCAAACAAGTTTCCTTCAAGGATCAAACTAATTTCCTCTTTTCAAATAGAGTTTAGAAGCATTTGCCTGATTTTGGAGTTGTTGCTTCGACCATACATTTAAAGGTCTCAAATTGCTTGATTTATATGTATTTGCACCCATTTGAGCCGAAAGCTATATTGTGCAAAGTTGTTTCAAGCTCAAAAGTATCATCCTACCTATAGAAGCACTGAACCTCAATAATCCTTGCGGTGGCCACTTTCACCAAGTAGAATATGTGCTTCATAAACATCATCAAACCTCAAACCTCAATTTCCCTTCCAAGTTTTTCTCTATAACAATTTTTGTGAGTCACTTATGCGGACACCGATTACAAACTTTCTTTCACTTGAAAATTCACAACAATTGAATTTAAATTAGCCTCACATGGGTTGTATTTCATTTTTTAGTATATTTCGCTTGATTATTTCTTTATACAATCTCCCCACTTTTCTTATCCATGTTCCGACGTTCCTTTGCACCTCTTGGTGCAATTGCTAATTATAAGAATATTTAAGATTAGGATCTATTGATGCGAGATGGATATTGCAATATAAATGCTGAAAGATTCATGAGATTACTTCATGTTTGATCAGATTTTTTTAATGATAAATGTTATCTTGCGGGAAAATTTCAAAATTTGAAGTCATATTAATTAGGTACATTGATGCAAATTCATACGGCTGGTGCGATGTATATGATGGCAATTTCATTTTTTTACGGTTACTTTTAGTTTAATTATATCATTTAGCTCGATGCTTTTCATATATTTAACTAAACCTTTCTTGCTTAACAAGACTTTGTCATTTCCATTTTTTAGTGAAACTATTTATGGTTTGATACTCTCATACAACCTTTATCAAGTTACATGCACCCTCATTCGAAAAAAACAAGAGAATTTTGCTTTCCATGACTAAGTTTCTTTGTCATTGTTAACTTAAGAAAGTCTTTTAGCTAAGAAACTAGTTTCAAGGTTATGGCATAACTTGTCATATAAATTGAGCAGAATTTATATCCAAAATGTTAACTTGTAAACTACTTAGGTGGTTTTAGGCTTTCCATTTAAAATCTACTTGAGTTTTGAACTTTGAACGAGTTGTTCCATAGACTTGAATATTAAGAGATTTTGGTGTAAGGATTAAAAATTAGCTCGTAAGGCCTCTCGGTTATTCATTTGTTTTATCTAATATAACATTTACTATTAAATTAGAACCACTCGGCACAAATACGTCATAGATCAAGATCATACTTTGTAGAGTGTCATAGAATAAAAATAGGAGCAAGGACACTGAGTTCTTTTGGTTTTCCTGGTTCTTATTCCTTTGGTGTATCTTTGCAACTTTAGGGGCAATTGCTAGTTTAAAGTCTAATTATTTAAAGGGTGCTAGCTCAATGGAAGAGCACCTGCTTTACAAGCAGGAGGTTGGTGGTTCGATTCCATCGTGCCCTGATATTCATATATAGGGAATGACGAAGATCAGTTTTTGGTGATGGATGCTCTTTTGACCATCACCAATGAGTTTATGGTGAGACTTTTCGACCCTCACCAAAATATGAAATGGTGACGGTCAACAAACGCCACCATATATATGCATCAATAGTGACGACCATTAAAGGTCCGTCACCATAAATTGTTGTTGTTTATATGAAATGGTGAGGGTCACTGTTTGTCATTATAGTCATTATTCGTGACGGACCTTGATGTCACCAATGCGTTTATGGTGACGGTCAATGAACATCGCCATATATATGCACCAATAGTGACGGCCATGAAAGGTCCATCACAAAAAATTGTTGCTGTTCATATGAAATGGTGACGGTCACTATTCGTCATTGTAATTAATATTCGTGACGGACCTTGAATGTCACCACAACACATACTTTCGGCGACGCCACCTTTGGTGACGTTCAGTTTTTTGGTGACGGAGGCTATTGTCCGTCACCATTGCTCATATGAAATGGTGACGGTCACTATTCGTCACTATAAATCATTATTGGTGACGGACCTTGAATGTCACCACAACACCTATACTTTCGGCGACGCCACCTTTGGTGACGTTCAATTTTTTGGTGACGGAGGCTATTGTCCGTCACCATTGCTAATATGAAATGGTGACGGTCACTATCCGCCACTATAAATTATTATTGGTGACGGACCTTGAATGTCACCACAACACCTATACTTTCGGTGACGCCACCTTTGGTGACGAAGGCTCTTTTGACCCTCACCAATGAGCTTATGGTGACCATTTCGCCCCGGTTATCATTTTACAATCTACATTCTAGCTGCTTCCCCTCTAAGCATTCACACTTATAATTAAATAGAATAATACAATATGGATCAGATCAACTGAGATCCGATCAATCCATAAATTTTCTCACAATCTCTTAAAATAATAATTTCATTAATAAACAGTTAAAAAACTCAAACGAATGTGAGTAAATATTTTTCTCATGCCATGCTTGCATTCTGGAAGGTTCGCGAATTTTAACTTTGACTTGGGGCGGTTTTCCTCTTGCATTAGAAACACAACTTGAAGACCTCTTTCTTTTGCTCCAAAGCAAAAAATGTGACATCCTGTGAATGCCACCATGCATTCTTACATCTTGGTGTACAAACACAACATCTGTGTAATTTTTCGATGGGTTTCGACAAAACATGCGTCTTCAAACCATTGAATCTTAAGTGAAACAAAACCATGTACAACAACTAATGATTATTTTCCCAAAATAACAAGAATTTCACATCTCATGAAACAATTCGTCAATATATGCCTTTCACCCTTGGAGACAAAATCAACTCTTCCAAGTCAATAACACATACATGTAACAATTAATCGACCAACACAATTCAATCACTCATGCATGTTCAAGCACAATGAAACTATCGAAAATTCCACTGTTCACACACAAAAACTCTCATGCATGTATAAAATGCTCAACTCTCTCGCAAGTAAAATCATAAGTACAAGAATCCCATTGGCATGTACAAGTACTTAAAGAGATGAAATAACCAAATTTTCTGCAACAATAGTGTGTCAACATAATCCAGTTTCAAACACCTTTCGAGCATAAACATGCAACATGCATTATAGAGAAAAATAAATGCATTGCAAATTGCAACTACAAATTTCCTTGTTTGCTTCATCTAAGTGAGTCAACATAATTCTACTTTTCCAACATCTTGCTTCGTGCAATATGCAACATACTTTCAAGAGAAAAGAAATACTTTTGCATAATAAGGAAATACATCAATAGGGAAAGATTTGCATCAATTATCAACAGAAATGCAAGTCCTTAATTGATTAAGAAATCTAACCATATCTTTCCAAACCACTTCAATGGCGCTTCTTTCAACTAGACTTCATCACGTGAATCATCCTAACCCACATCAATTATGGAATCCTCTTTTCCGTTCTTATCAAACTATCTCTCTACCTCCATCAAATTTCGTGGATAACTTGTTGGATACAAAGTCCAACACTTGTCTACAAGATGACCCTGCTTATGGCAATGAGTGCAAATAATTGCATCTTATTTTCAACATGGTTTTAATTTTCCACTGGACCATTGGATTTTTGTCTCATTTGTTTTGAAAGTTTCTTGTTTATGGAAAACTTCTTCCAACACCTTAAAACAATATGATTAAAGGAACATGTAAATTTTCTCCAAATCTTATGTGAAGGTTTTCCATGTTTATCATAGTTAGAAGCAGCTTGATTAAAGGCATATTTATATCTTGCACATTCACCTTTGTCTCCTTATTTAGGAGGTGAATTTGATGAGGTAGTGGCTCTCTTCAGAATATCAACAATTGCTTCAATGGTTTTAGGGATTCAACATCCTCTTGTTTACCATTTCCCTTAGTTGCATGCTTATGAGCATATTCTTGCAAAGTGGGTGTAAAACGTTTGCATTCCACATCAACAAAAAATTTACAAGATTGAGGTAATGAACATGTAATGAAAGTCCTTCTTGGAACATCTTCACATGTCTCCTTGGTTTTGGATCATTCTCCATCATGTTGTCCATAACCAAGACCCAAATACCTAGGCCTTTCCTCTAAAACAATTGGCTCAACTATGCCTTGTGCATGTTTTCCCAATCCTTTACCTTAATAGCCCATATTCATAAATAATTTGGACCCTATTCCTCTAGTGTGTCTTTCAAAAACACTAAAACATTCATCTTTAGAGGAAATTGAAGATAAAATTGATTTTCATACCTCATTTTCATGCACATACTTGGCTAGGGCTTCCTTGGCATCATGGAGTTGAACCTCCATCTCATGCATCTTTTCTAGGGTTTCATTTGCAATATGGAGTTGAGTCTCCATATCATGCATTTTTCAAGAAGCTATTGCTTCTCCTCCTTCATGTAAATCAATTACTCTTGAAGTATAGTTCTCTCCTTCTTATCTTCATACATCTCTTGCACTATATCTCTCAGGATGTAGAGCTTTTGCAACATCTCTTTATTAAAGAGTCTTGCTAAGGAAGATTGGTTAGAAACAGTGCTGGATGAAGCCGCCATCACACTTGTAATGCATAAAAAGCTTCTTTGCTGTAATTTGAGAGCTAGATACTCAATCTTGACCTTCTCTTCTCTTCAACTTACACACAGTTAAATTCTCCTTGCATGAATACAAAACTAATAGCTAATTCTCTAGCTAACCTTGAAAAACAATCTCAAGGATAAAATGAGCTAAATTGTGCTCTGATACCAACTTGATCTGAATATGGACAAACTAGTTTTGCTATGCTAGCTTCCTCATCAATATTAAATAAAAGTGTGCTTATGGATAGTCTCAAATAGAAAGTTATAAGAGGGTTTATGTGTAAAGTTTGTGTGACGTATTTTACGAGAAATTCATTAAGTAAATTAGATTTTAAAAACACATAACAACAAGTAAATTGTAGAGAATACAATACAAAACAAACACATAACACAGAGCTGATAAAATAGTTCACCCCTCCTGGGCTACATCTCCATGGACCTGCTTCAATGGCTTGGCCCTATTTGGATTAATGGTCAATTATCTGTTTACATGTACCTACAGTGCTCCAATGGCTCTGAAAACTTCTCCATTGGATTCAAAAGACCCAAAAACCCCTAGGTAGCCTCTTCTGGCTCTACAAATGGTCTTCAGGTGAACTAGACATTGCCTCCTCTCCTAGTGGCCCTCGACATATTTAATCTCCAAAGTGGAAAATCACTTATGAAGTGCTCCTATGCCTCTGAAACTTGCACCATCATGCTCAGAGCATCCAAATCATCTAGGATTGACTCTTTTGAGCCTAATTTGGTTGAAAAATGCCAAAGTTATGGCTTCTTCAGTTTCTCATAGGAAATCTCCTCTAAATATAGAAAAACTCTAGTTAACCTCAACAATTCTGGAGCTAGCGCCGAATTTAGCGGCATTTTCCAAACTAATTTCCAAGTTAAATGTAGTTTAATTAATGGTTAAATGTAGAGTTAAGGCATAGTTAAGCACACTTAGCGTTAACCACACGCTTAATCTAAGCACATTTTAAATATGGCTTATGGGTTGATAAAACATGCTTAGTGGTTTTAATCTGCGTCATTAGCATAATCTCTCAACCATGATTATATGCGAGTGGTCCCCCATATCCCTCCACAATAAACCAAAACAAAATTTAAACACATGTGGTTGGCATATATTATTAAGAATCAATGCATAATGTAGTTGGTATGTCGTAGAGTTTGAGTGGGGGAGGTCGTGGGGTTGACCCTGATCTCCGCCCTCCCGCTTGTATAAAAAATTTGTCAACCATATAATATGGAATTTCAACCGTGCCATAGTCAAAATTCGGCCTTTGGGAGGGGCATGTGGCGGCCTCCGAGCTAGCCACATGTCCTCTTCTCGTTGGCTCGTCTAAAACCAACCACAAACTGAAATTTACCCAGAAACTCGGGCCAACCACAATTCAACACTTTTCAACAAACCATTTCCCAGAGGAAAACAAAAAATTTGACCCCTTTGATCCAGTTTGGCCTTCTTTTTTGAAAATTCGCGAGTTTGGCAAAGAAAACAACAATATCTAACTTTCTCCTATGGAGTCTGTTTTCGATGAAACGAAGTGTGCCAGAATCAGGGCGACGAGACCTATGCGATTTTTTAGTTTTTGAGTGATTCTGAACACTTTCATTTTTTTGCAATTTTTTGCCCCCAATTCAGTTTCTGATTAGTTTTTTTTATTGTATCAATTGTTTTCATATTCTTGATCTTGTTCCATCTGCAAACATAAAATTAAAGTGTAATGAGTGTATCTACATTGGTGATAATAATGAAGATTGAAATAAATAATATACATCAATGTTAATAGAATAACAATGCAACACAGCAAGAAGTGACTCATAAATTGTGCACATGGTTTCAAGACCAAGTCTCATGCCTTGTTGCAACAAGTCTTCTGTTGGCGTAGTTCCATACTTTGTTTCCTGCATGTTTTAAACCCCATTATAAATCATTGATTTAATATAAAATATTTTTATGTTATATATTATTTGTAAACTCAAAGAAGTAGAAAAACATATATACTTACAAATTCCACAATTAATGTTTGATACACCACCATATACTCACAACCCTTATTTAACGCAATGTCAATCAATTATTCCAATGACTTTTCTGTGCATGTTAGCACCTATTTCAAGACATTCAAGGATGGTTGTTGTAAATTAAACAACATAAAATATACAAAAATGAAACCTTGAGCTGTTATGTGTTGAATGAGTTCCATCTTGTTTTATTTTCTTGAAGAAAATAATTGAAAATTAATGTTTAATGTTAAATTATTTTTTTATATGTACAAATTCAATCATAATTACATACATTTGAAACAAGTTGTTGTTGAGATAACTCCTCCAATGATGCAATTATTTCCATTTCTTTTACCATCTCCTTATACATTGTTATTTACATTCCTACTAGCATGTTTCACATATCAACACGTTGATCATTTTAGATTTTCATAATCTTACTAAAAAAAGTAATAAACTATTTTTATAATGATATATAAAAACTAAATATAACAAAATTGATATTAATAAATGAATGGTTTGTAGTAATATATACATATAATTATAGAAAATAATTTTATATAATTTGGAATATTACCTTTTGAATGATTTTTGTTGTTGTTGTATGTTTTTTCTATTGCAAGTCTGACATGTCTCATTGACCACTACTCTTGAAATGCTTCCTGTAGTTAAGATATAATTTGGTTCTTGGAATCATTGCATTGATTTGTGTTTGTAAGTGGAAAATGCATCTATATGTTCATTCCACTAGATCCCTAATAGTTCTATAAAAAAATCCCTCCCTTTCATTAACCTCCAACACCACTCGAGATGAGATAAGGACCAATTCATCGCCATTTACATGTTCTATAATTTTTATTTTCTTAGAAGGACATTGATATTTTCATTCTTTGTTGCTCCGTGTTGAGCATTAAACATATATGAATTAATATATTGTTTGAAACATGATATCTAATATTCTTAAGTATATTATTAATTAAAAAAAACAAAAAAAATCATATTGAATAATATTTTTTCATTCACCTTTTACGCTCTTTTGCACATAGATTAGAAATAATCTTATCAAACTTATTCATTTTGTAGCTTTGCATGGTACACATCAACCAATACATATTAGTTAAACTTACATATAGCTCAAACATTCTAATTTTGTAAAAAATTTACAAGAAACCTTTTTTTTTTATATGTGCTATCATTGTTTCGATCAATATTTTTGTTACTTGAGACCTTCGACATTTTTTTTATCAATATACAACCTAATGCATTAAATATAGAAGTCATTAAATATAGTTTACAAATACATAAAAAAAAAATTAGCCAAAAAAACTCTGGTAACAAATGTGTTTATCTAAATAAACGCAGCAGTGCATTTCTAACATTAAACAGACTGAGCATTTAATTGTTTAGGCACACCTTCATGGAAAATTAATTTTAAATTATTACGGTGTGATTTGTAAGGATAAACACATCGAAATGATTTAACA
This sequence comes from Pinus albicaulis, assembly GCA_034641835.2. Taxonomy (NCBI): domain Eukaryota; kingdom Viridiplantae; phylum Streptophyta; class Pinopsida; order Pinales; family Pinaceae; genus Pinus; species Pinus albicaulis. Next base: position 737,467,301 of record CM076584.1, on the reverse strand, counting down.
ATTTAATTTGGAAGAGGAGTCTTGTGATTGCATTTTATTACATAGAGAGCACTCGTGTGTTATATTATAGGGGGTGGAATACAAATCATATAGTCATTAAAAAAAAAGGAGATGACCGATAGGGTTTGGATCTAATTCAATAATTGATTTCCGTACTTTACATGCTAAACACCCTATATATAGTAAGTACACAAACTCATTAAATCTAAAATATATGAATTGAAAAAAACCTAATTGTGAAGTGGTAGATAAAGTTAAACCGTAAGGTGAAATTTTGTAGGAAGAAGCAAGAGTTTAAGGTAAATATTGATTTTTTGTTTGTTTGTTTTTTTGTCTGAATTTTAATCAAATGTAAATAGGAAAGCATATCGTAAAATATTTTACTAGTAAAATCTATAGTAAATTTTTTACTATACATGGTTTTTAATTTTTTTTTTTTCAATTCCGAATAAATCTAACAGAAATTGTAAAATATTTTAACTGTAAAATTTAAGATTTTTTTTATCTAGGGTTTTGAGTGAATCACCATACCTTTCAACTTCAGATATTTTAGCGGATTCAAAATATTTTTTAGCTCCACAGTGCTCTCAATATTTATCTCTTGCAAATTATCTCTCTTTTCATTAATCCCTACCAAAAATAGTAAATTTTTTATTATTAAAATAAACAACAAAATTGAATTTTTTTACTATGTTGGTTTTTTACTGAATCACTATACCTTTCAACTCCTTATCTTTTGAATAGTTCTGTTGCTCCAAAGTATTTTGTAGTTGTAGACTACTCCTAATATGTCTTTCTGGAAAATCACTCACTTAAATTTTTTGGCAAAATAATGAAATGGTGAATAAATTTATACTATTTAAAAGGCTTTATGGAATTAAATTTCAAAAAATCAATTGATGTTTGTTTTTTAATTTTAAAACAAAAATTGTGTTTTTTTCTTTCTTTTAATTTCTCCGCACATCACTACGTTCGATAGTCAAGAGAATCAGTGCGTTTATACAAAAGGCACATCGACAATTCCAGGGCAGCCAAATTTTTGACGCACCAACATGATGCAATTTTTTTTTTTTTGAAATCCCAAAATGATGCAATTAATTTATTTAGCGCAATAATGCAATTTATATTTAAAAGCTTTTGTGCTCTAATTATTATAATATCACTGAGTTGGTTGAATTCAATTTTATTTTTTAAAATCAGGAAATAGGTGCATAGCAGCGTTGTTGAAGAGAACTGATATGATAACGTAATTTTTCTGGAATGTTGAAAACCAATGCATTTATTAGGTGAAAGCCTCGATGCTGTTATTTTTTTAAATGCATTGGTGTGATTTATTCTTATAATCAAACAATTTTGGTTTAAAAGCTATATGAATTTTTAATTTCACACAAAATGACAAATTAATCTCAAATTATCCCTTAGAATGCATCCACATGAATTACATTAGTTCATAGTATGCATTTTCTGCTTAAAGTCACCTTATTCTTGAAAAATGGTTTGAAAAATATATTGAAATTCAGATTATGGTTATATGGTTGTCGAGATAATTAATTTTGGATATGCACACAAATTTTTATTTCTGTTTTTTCTCAAATGCAAGGACAAAATCTCAATAATAGCTGCAAATGGTCAATTCTTCAAATTTTAGCTCGTTCCATATTGCTGATTAAAGTCTTTCATGGAGTTCTCCCTTTCCATCTCCAGTAAGTTATATTTTGATTATTTAATTGATTTTTTTTTAATCCTTGTCAATTTGAATAAAAATGTATCCAAATTTGCAGGAACTCGATTCAGAATCGAGTTTAGATGAAAAAAATATTACTCCATATTTTAAAAAATCTCAGAAGCTCTTATCAGGAGAAACATATCACAAGTAGTTGTTAGATGAAAATGGACAACCTCTTCACCTTTCCAATTGGAACATGGCATCTTCCAGCCACAATCCTAAATCAACAATGGTAATAATTGTTTGGTATAATTTAATTTCAACAAATCGATTGCATTGATGTGCTTACTGGTTATATCATTGATATTGTACTAGTAATGACATTCAATATTTTTTGAAATTAGGATTCTAGTGATGATGAGCAACCAACCTACCATCTTCCGGAGCAGCCCACTACAATTTAAAATCGAGATAATACTGCATTAAGAGCGAGAATCATAGAGTAATCATACAAATAATGGTTGAATGAACCATCTATTCAATTCCCACTACGTCTAGGTTCACCAATTAGGAATGACTACAACAATAATAGTTCTTCATCACAAGTTGGAAATGGAGGCAATAAAATGGAGGTTGGTATGAATAATTACTTATGGGATATGAATTCCATGGAGCAATGTTGTTAGATTCATTCCAAAATGACAACCTAGGGGATGATGCTCATATCAATGATACCTTATTTGAAATCCTGAAATATGCTTCCACCACCCCTCTCTTTGGACTTGGAGGTAAGTCAAAGTATACTTAGTTGGGGACAACGATGTTGTTGTACAATTTGAAAGAAAAGTTTGGCATGTCGAATTCATGTTTCTCAGAAATATTGAGGTAATTTAATTGCATGATCGATCAAGTTCCTTATATTTTGTAACATAATCAAATTTAGAAATGGTTGATTTTACGAATGTTATATATTGAAATTGTACAATTATATACCCCACCAATTGCAAGATATTCAAACATATGGTTATTACGAGTGATAATGTCTTGTCGGGTAGCTATGAAGAGGCAAAGAAGTGGTTGAAAATTTTGGATGTTGAGTACATATCATATCATACATGCCTGAATGATTGTATTCTATATAGAGTAGAATATGCAAATAAAGAGATATGTGTAAAATGTGGAAATGAAAGGTACCGTAATTAAAAAAGAGAGGGTAAATCACATAGCCTCCTCATAAGATATTGAGGAATAGGCCTGTAATCCCAAATATTCAAAGACTCTTTCATTGAAAATAATTAGCGATGTTGCAGGGATGGTATGCCTCACACAGAAGTGAGTGAGAAGCTATGAAATTCCCAAAAAATTCAATAGCCATGCATCATAGAAAGGATACATGGCCTAAAAAATTCAAGGATTAAGTACGAAGTCTATGACTCAACCTAGCTATGGATGGCGTCGACCCATATTCCCTCCAAAACACCAACTAATTTGTTTGGCCTGTAGTTGTGATCAATAAAAATACCCCCCCATGGTTGTTCGTGAAGAATGAACATCTTATGTTGGCTCTCATAATATGTGGTAGAAGAAAATTGAATAATATGGATGTCTACTTACAACCATTGGTAGATGAATTGAATTAATTATGGGAAGGGATACATGTGTACGATGTGTTATCACTCCCCCTACTTCCCAAGGCTGAGAATGGAACTGAAGGAAGGTAACCATAGACCAACCTTTATGTCAAGTAGCTAGCCCTACCAAGACCAAAGAGGGCTCTCTCAATGTCAATTTACAGTCAAAGGGATGACTAGATATAATTTTTTAGGCTAGTTATGATGCTAAATAGATTAGGGTTTTTGTTTGTTTGGAGTTTTTCTCGATAGGAATGATAGTTGGGAAACTAGTTCTAGGGTTTTGATTTGATTTCAAAGGTTTAGTTGCAGAGGTAAGAGTGAGGCAAAGTGGACAAGCTAAGAATCATGCTTAATTTTTCATTGTGTATAGAGTGAACTGAGAGGGAGTCAAAATGAGCATTAAATTAAATTTATTCATCAGAAGAAAGATACAATTTCATGTAAATATTATGAAAAATAGAGCATGGAAAGCATGTTTTATATCAATAAACTGATAATACTTAGCATAAAGAAGAATATATGTGAAAATTAGTAACATAAAATTCAACATCATGAGTTTACAGAGAGAAAAAAATCTTAAAGGCATACCACAAGAGTCTCAACACTATGTCTCTAACACTGTCCTTGATTTCATTAGCAAAATCTTGTACAATAGCTCCACTGCAAATAAAAATTATCCAACCTCTAAAAAGACTTGAGGTGGACTACTTATAGAAAATATATTTCATGAAACCTCATAGGGTCGAAATCCTATCCAAAAAGCATCATAATTACATCAGATGAGTCACTTCCTAGAATCTAGGGAAGTTAGAAACCGATCCCTGAAATTTAGCTAAGGACTAGGAGTGTGTGTCCCCTCCATTAAATTACATGTTTCCTCATCATAGAGGCAAAAAAAAACTCAAAAACCTCAATTCCACCTCATGGGACCACTAGAATTGAATTTCTGGAGTTTTCTGGGGAAGACCGTTGTCTGAAAGGAATAATGTGCAGAAACGTCGCGCGCGTAGTAGAAATGCCATGCTAATTTTGCAAAAGCGTCGCTCCAGTTCAGGGCTGATTTTTACCAAATTAGGAGCATCCAAATGTAAATCTGAAAATTGTACTAAGTAGCCCTTTGATTCTAGTTTCCATAACACTTTGAATTTTTGGAAAACACCCACAGGAAGGCCTCCAAAGTGGGTTTTCCCAACCTTACTCCAGAAGCGCTGCACCTACTCCAAAACAATGGAAGACGCATATAGATGAGGCAATTTTTTGCATTTTCCTCCAAAACCAGAGCTTGTAATGGAAAAATAACTCCAGATATGGCATGGAATAATCAATATGCACCCATCCATGCAAGAAAAACTTGATTTGGAATCTCTAAGAGAAAGCGTCGCACCTCGGCGCGACCCTTCTAAGGAGACTAAATTTCCAAACTTATGCAAAAATCACCAAAAATACAAAAAGTGCTCAAAATTGACCAAAATTGGTTCTATAACACCTGTGGAGGATGGGATAAACAACCATGGATGCCTGAGTAAGGAGGTCTAAGTTTTGTTTCTCCTTGAGCTTCATTTGAGCCTCTTTAAGCTTCTTTTTCACTTGTTTAAGCCTGATTTGTGAAATTTTGTTCCTGGCGCAATAATGATTGGCCATATTTCTCTGGAGATTATTGTTATTTTTATATTTCTTCAAAATATTCTCAAGGTTCCCATTGACCCTATCAAGCCAATACTCTCTATCTTAATTTATGTCATCAAGAATTAACTCATCAAAAGTCTTCCAACCTAATTTAGGAGTTGCTGATTCTCTTTCTCTCTGAAGTGCCTTCTTGAGGCCTATTGTCCTTGGTATTATTCTTTGTGTTCCAACGTATGCATCCTCAAGCTGATCATAATCTACTATCTCTTTTCCCTTGCCTTTATCTACATCAACATGTACCTTTGGCTTGTCTTGGAGGGGCAGTTTCACCTTCAACTGAAGATTTTCTTGCTGTAGGAATGTAATTTGAGAATTTGCAATTGATAAAACCTCCCTCAACTATGCTATTTGTTCATCCTTATCCTTTATTGACTCCTCAAATGACTTATCCTTCACCTGCTCTACCATGTCAGCTTCTAAGGGTGCTTGTTCATCATGGTGATGCAATTGTGACTTACCATCATGGCTAAGTGGTTGGTCCACTGTTAGTCTTTGCTTAGGTATATTTTCAAGTGCCAATACACCTCTGATGGTCTTGGGAGCAAATACCATTATCTTTCCTTTCACATAGGTTTGAGTGATATCAACGCTAGGTGCTTTTGAAATCTGAGCCTGTTTGCTAGAATTTCCTACCTCCTTTGGCTGTACTGATGATATGGTATGAAAAATGGGTGGACTAGTAGCAAGAGTTGATGCTAACTTTCTCCATGAAAACCTCCTAGGTCATGTTTTTTGCAGAGAGTTGGTGAAAAACAATCCTATTTACCAAACCATGGTGAAATAGACTGGGATGAGGATTTCTACCATTGCTTTGTACTTTTTCTGCCATCTTGATCAAACTCCTGAATAGATAATTTGACAAATTGAAATATTTGGTAGTTGTAAAGTGCATTAGAAACCTAACATGGTATTGGTAAAATCTTGAAAATATTCCCTCACATGTAAAATACTTCATGATGAGATTCATTAATGGGGAATACTTGTCAAGTAGATGTCTGAAAGGGAAAACATGTTCAGGTTCATCTCTGCAATAAGGTTTTAGGAATATTGGGTAGTTTTCAAGGTCCAATTCCATGCCCTTGAACCAAACTTCTCCTTCATTTGGGATCCTTGTTTCTCAAGTGATGGCATCTAATGATAGAGTGAATTAAATGCCTACAATAGTGGCCTTGTCTCTGCTGAATTTTGTGGCAAAAAGGGTAGTCAATGTGGCATGAAATCCTACCTCCATGATCTTCTCACAAAATCTTAGACATCTAGTGTTTTAAAAACATCTCTTGGCATATGGGGAAGGATTAAGCTCTTACAATGTGGATGGCTCAAATATAGAGTAGTGGCCTCCCTTGTGAGCTTTCTTTTCAGTCTCCATACTACTTGTGAACACCATCAAACCCTCCTAGATGAAATGAATGGGTAGGGATGAGTGAATTTGGAAAAACAGGGGATTTGGATAGGGTAGGTTTAAGGGCTGTGATGAGGTATAAAAAGGTTGAGGAAAATTCCCCAAAAATTTTAGGAGGTGGGGTGATATGTTGGCTTAAGGATACATGTGGAATTACTTGAAATGGGTATGGGAAAATGGGTCAAAATATGAAAACACGGAGATTTTCCAATTTTTCTATGAAAGTGTAGCGAGGAGTTAGGGTTTTGATGAAAAAAGGGTAAAGGGGATTGTGAGTGATAGGAGGTGTTGTGGTAGGGGTTATAAAGGATAAATTAATGTTTGAGATGGTGGGAAAAGGGTCTCCAATGACCTAAACCAATTAAGAAAGGAGAAACCCTAGAATGGAGGAGAGCAAAACCCTAAGGAAAGAAAAGATTCATACAATAATAAATTAACTTGAAGAAGGCTTTGGAAGTGTCCACTTACTGTGTAGGAGGCCATAGAAGGTTTGCACAGTGATTTTGAAGCTTTGGTAGTTGATTGGAGGATTGAAAACCAAAAACGTAGAATTTTTTGCAGAAGCGTAGCGTTGGCCTAGAAACGTAGCGCCAATACCCAGAAGCATCACACTGACCCAAAAACATCGTGAAAATCCTTCAGAAACGTCATAGAGCCTCCAGAAGCATAGTAGATTGGATTTTCTTGCAAATTCTTCCAATTTTCTTCCACCTTTAGCAATGGTAAGGTATTTTGAAGGTAATAGATACACTTTATCGAGCAAGAGGAGGTAAAATGAGTGAAATAAATCACTTTTTTCCTTTTTTATAACATCAATAAAACACCTTTTTTGTCATTTAGTGAAAACATGACCCTTTTGAAGAACATTTTTCTTTTTGAATAATTTGAAAATGAAACAAGATTTTGAAAGAAGAAAAATTGTCTCGTTTTATTCACCTTCCTATGCTAACTTCCTTTTAAAGACAAATTTGTATGACGGAAGTGAATGAATCTTCTTTTTGCCTTCTTTATGACATATTTTGAACTTTTATGGTTGTGAAGTGAAAGACACCTAGACATTGACCTAGGTGAAAACATGATGAATTGACCTAAGACTCTAAATGAAAATGAAGGAAATGACTCATGAATTGACAATGACCATGAATAAACTAAAGGGAGTAGCCTTTGAAAACCTATACATATCCAACGATCAAAAGTTTATTTTAAAACTGGCTTGGAAATGTAAGATTTTGACCTATGACAAATACTATACAAATTCAAAAGCATACATATTGATTGCTGAATATTGGACACTAACATTGGATCTTATTGGGGATGGTAGATCCTTCAGGAGGTGTCAAGAACACCGTAGATCAGGTAGCTCTATCCATTGGGAAATGGAGTCAAAAATGAAAGCTGAAACAACTTCGACAAACTGAAAATATGACTAAAAAACTAACTGAACTTTTTGAAATTTTTTGAAAGAAAAACATCAGCTGATTATAGAAGTTTCATGGCCTTCTCCTTGGGATTCAAACTTCCGCAACAACTTCTTATTTCTTGACAGCAAATAAAAGTGATATTTACAATGAAAGTGAACCTTTTTCTTCAAACTTAGGTAAGGTAGTGTTAGAGGAACCTATTGTTCGCTGGTTTGCCCAAAATTTCTTGCCAATTAAAGTCTTTTAATAAGAATGCCTTATTACCTCTGAATGATGTGACCTTGTATGGACCTTTCCATATATTATCAAAATTATAGTGCTTACCGTTTTCTTCATTCCGGGCATCCCATCGAAGGACAACATCTCCTACTTTTAAATCATCAACTTTGGTATTCTTATCATACACTTTATTGATTCTCTCCTGAAGTCTTCAAGTATGATTGAAGACTTCTTTTCTTGTCTGTTGTAAGTGAATCATTTGACTGATTCTTCGCTGGATATCATTTGGTTCACTGTCGATCTCTTACAAAATTTTCATCACTGGGACAACTAAAGAAGTGGGAAATATCATGTCAACACCATACACAAGCTGAAAAGGCGACATATTAATTGTTCTCTTTGTGCTAACTCTATTCGACCATAGAGCATTTATGAGCTTCTTGTTCCAATTTCTCTTGTTCTCTTGCAAAAAATTCCTAATTATATTCATCAATGATTTGTTTGACGATTCATCCAACCCGTTTCCTTAAGGATAATATGTTGTAGAATGACCAAGCCTTAAGTGATATTTATCATAAAATTTAATCATTTTCTTAGACTTAAAGGCTACTACATTGCCAGTAATAATTTTCTGTGGACAACCAAAACAAGACAAGATATTTCTTTCTAAAAACTGAATGATTATAATATCTATAGCTTGCCTCGTCAGAATGGCTTCAATCCACTTTGTGAAGTAATCAGTGGCAGTGAGTATCTATTTGTGCTAAGATGATGAAGGAGGATGGATATCGCCACTGAAATCAAGACCCCACTGCTGGAAGGGTTCTTGAACTGCGATGGGTTTTAAGGGCAACGACAAAAGCTTTCTTTTTCCTTGAAAAAATTGACATTCATGAAAACCCATGACAGTCATATACCCATTTGAAAATAAACTTGGCCAATAGAATCCAACCCTCAAAATATTATTTTCTGTAGTCTTCCAGAAAATATTACCACCATAGTCACCTTTATGAAAGTCATTCATCACTTTTTCAACTTCTCCTTCTACTAGGAAATTCAACAACACTCCACCCGGATCTTTCCAATACAAAGAATTGTTAAAGATACAATACCTAAGTGCCCTCAACTTCAAAGATCTAGATTTACTACTAGGGAAGCCGGGAGGAGGATTCAAGTGTTTCAAAACATAAACAATTTGGCATACCATGGTGATGAAGTAAAAATTTCAAATACTTGAGGTAATGAATCAACCTCTCGCTCTTCAGATAATGAAGCAATAAAATTGATTTCCAAAGCATGAGAATTGGAGTCCTCCATAAGCTTTTCCAACCCTAATCCCTTGATCAGTTTTGTAGGCTTGATCTCCAGGTCATACTCCAACAGAGCATCGATCCATTTGCCACACCGACCTTCGAGATCATTATGTGTAAGCACATATTTGACAGCAATGTTTGGATCATATGCGATCACATGATCATGAAAAATATAGACTCAGAAGTTCGTCAATGCTTTAACTAGCGCCAAGACCTGTTTTTCAATGATATTGTACTTCAAGGTTGCATCTCTAATGGTTCCACTGAAGAAAGCGATGGGCTGTTCTATTTTATTATTTTTCTTTTGCATGAGGAAAAAAACTAGAGTATACTTTGAAGCAAAGGAAAATATGATGAAATCAAGTGTGTAATCTAGATTAATAAGAATAGGATCATGAGATAAAGTAAAACTTACTTGATTGAAAGACTTCTTTGCTTCCTCAGACCATTTTACTTCACTATCTTTCTTCAACATTTCAGTAATTTTCCTTAAGCGTTCAACAAGATTGGAAACAAACCTTCTCATAAAATTGACTTTACCATTGAATGACTAAATCTCCTTCTTGCTTCTAAGATAGTCCAAGCTCTGAATCGCTTCAATTCTTGAAGCATCTATTCAGATGCCATATTTTGAAATGATGCGGCCCAACAAATTTCCTTCCTCCATAGCAAACAAAATCTTTTTAGGATTCAACGATATGCCAAATTTCCTACATCTCTGAAAATTGTTTTCAAGTGCTGCAAGTGTTGCTCATATGTCTTGGGAAAAAAAGTGATATTGTTATGCGGAATAATGGATTATGGATAAAACAAATTCCCTAAATGTGGTGCTATTAATTTAGAACAATAGATCAAAGACTTTGTAGACACCTTCTCTAAGAGTAAATAGACACACAGAAAGATAGAGGAACTTAATTGTGATCCAAGTGCTTCCTATTCTCCTTATGTCGCTCTTGCTGCAGCTTCCAATCCAACTTAGATCGCTAGACCAGTTACTACAAATATAAAAATTGAACGACAAAGAGATTGCAATATATAGATGCCTATTTATCTTAATCAGTTAAATCGATTAAACATGAAACATATATATCAGTTAAGGATCGATCATATGAAAAGTAGAAACATAAACATATACATATATGTGAAAATGAGCAAAAATCTTTATTAATGGATAGAAGGGGGAGGTTACAACCAGCGATCGATTTGATGTCACCAGCTCTAGCATCATCCCAGCCTCATCACAATAAACATCTCACCAGCAGTATATCGCTCTTATCACACACTCAATTGAGAATTCAACAACATTTCTTTACCAAATTTCTTCCTTCCCTAGCACCAAGATATGTGCTCAATTTATAGGGAAACTTAAGGTAGTTTCTCAATCAATGAATTTATAATAATAGGAAAGACATGTTCCCAAACTCAGAGGTGTTAGATGGACACATGGATTCGAATTTTGATACATATGGACTCTTCTAGAAATAAATGGCCATGTGGAGATTCCGGAACAATGAGAATTTCACTCGCATTTGACCAACACACTCTTGAATGTCGGGAAGTGCTTTGCAAAGCACCCTTGAATGGAGGTAACTGCATATGAAAATCAGTTAGTCCCTTGAGAGGCTGCGTTGGTGAGCTCATAAGTGATATAACATATACTTCAAACCTTGGAAACCTTGCAATGGAAGTCAGGAATGGTTTGTTCTTGTCTTAGGGCATCTAGCAACTGAAATTATAGGGGATGATAGAACTTATTTCATTGGTCTTGGGGTTGATGTCCAGTTTGACTAGGTCATTGGGAATGATGCCCAAATTGACCTATAACGGTTTCCCCCTAAAGAATGAAGTTAGAATAATAACAATATTTCTTGAATGAGATGCTTACGATGTGATGGGTTGGAACTGAAGCGGAGTGACGACCTGCATCAATCTTACAATACATTACGTCATGTATATCCTCTTGATCACGAATTGCTGAGGGAAGGCATTCCCATGCTCAACACATAAACTATCTAATAACATGTACATAGTGTAGAAAGTCATCTACATTGGAATGTTTGCCTATATAGACATGCATACAGATATATGCCCCTGTTCGGATGACGATCTGTATGTAAAGTCACCGTACATATGATGTGTATGAAAATCCTGCAATCATAGCCCGGATGGATGAAGCTAGATCCGGGGCCTTCTTATCTCATTCACTCGATCATTCGGGCACAAGTCTAGCCATGCGAATATATGATTTGTAGTCAAACATGGTAAGACATCGTTTTATTACCACAATGATGTGATATGTTAAAAAACGCGAGAGAACCAACATTGATGTTTATGGCTCTCAAGGTACTGCAGTACATTTCATAAGGCGTGAATAGATGATTTGATTTCGAACGACAAACAAAATATTTCGATCAAAGGTCTAGAAGCGAGGATCTTCGATGATGTAACAAGCCTCATGGTATTGGAATATGATGTTTCTAAGTAAACTTCCTGGATAATGATTTGATGTCGACATGAAGCCATTTTATCGCGAAACAAGAGTTACTAATTTTAGAGACAAAATATGACTTGATATAGCAATGTTTAGGGATGAATGTCATGAGAATGAAGGTTTATGAGTATTGCAGAAAGATGAGTATTCACTGGATGACTTCTCTTGAACATATCAGCGACAATGAGATGAGTTGGAAGCATTAACCCAAAACCAAAGTGAAGGTATGATGAACCATAGGTATGAATGAACCGTCAAGAATATTACCCAACCCAAATAGTCACAATGATGGAGTGAAGTTTCATGTTCAAGAGAAACCTGCTATGGTAAAAGTTCTGTTTACTTTCCAAAATTTCCCTTGGTCATTTGTCGACCAGTACCTCTTTATTTTTTAACAAGATTGAGGAGGATAACATATGATTGATCTATAATTCAACCCTTCGGGTGAATAATGTATCACTATTTAATAATTTAACGAGTCTAGCGATGAATGAAACTTGATTCTTGCCATAATTGACAAGCTCGTTGCTATTTTATGTTTTAAGGAGCCTAACAATAGTGACAACCTAGTTCTTTTTCATATTTAGAGAGTTTGAAAAAGAAGACGAAAGAAAACTCCATAGGTACTTTTTCTTAAATTTTTCGATCAGATCCGAAAAAGTGTAAAATAATATCTGAGAGAACCTCCTAGCCATGTTCGACTAAGGCATTCCTTTTTCGTAAATAATATATATCAGTCCAGAAAAGGGTTAAACTTATACTAAGTAGATATCAACTCATTTAATTTTACGAGCTCGAAAAAAAAGTGCTCAACAATCTTTTCACATTATTATAGTTTTTAAATAGGTAAAAGAAGACTCCAGGGGTTCCTTTTTCACTATTATTGAAGCTTGAAAAATAGATACAAGTGTGCTTCAAGTCCTTTTTTGTTTTTATTAAAGCTCGAAAAATAAGGATAAAAATATGCTTTGTGGTCAAATCATTCCTAAAATAAATGTGCACAACTACTCTGATCATCAGTTGCAAACCTATTCATAACAACATAAAATGGATTAAAAATAATTGTTTCATGATAAAAATAGAATAAACCATAGTCACAACAATAAATATGATTTGCAAATAATCAAATGACTAATTAAAAGAGTTTTACTATTCATTTTTACCATTTGAAAGTTACCATTTGCATTTTGGATCTCTGAACTTGTTTTTTCCCCTGAACTTCAGTTGTTTATTGTGATTGATTTTGTAGACGGTTTTCATCGCCGTTTGATCCAGGTGTTGGGTCATAAAAGTGTCTGTTACAGGAAACTTTAATGCTTCTCATTTAATTATCAACCCAGGGCAAGTCTTGTTATTTCAAGAGTGTAATCACAGTATATGCAAGTGATATCGGAGGATAACTACTCTAAATTATCATAAGGAAGAATATCTAATTCTCTAAGTTCAATCATATCAATTCAGAATGGAATTATAGGATGCTTTGACTGCTCTGTTCTAAGCATATGCAAGAATAACTACTCTGGTTGAAAATAGAAGATTACAATTGAATAACATACTATGATGAATTTAACAACAATCATAATGAATTGAACAAAAAATCTAGTAAATTGAACAACAATTGATTATCCTAAATTTTGCAACGGAATTCTCTTTTAAATCAATAACGACATCCCTCTAAATTAAACAACAACCAAATGCTCACAATGATAATGAAAAGATCCAACATTAAATACATGCAGAATTGAACAACAATTGTATTAAAACTAATCAATCGATTATAAAATCATTGGGAAATGATGAAAGCATCTAAACAATTATGAAAACATTGATTGTAAGAAAGAAAGCATGAATGGTGGACTAGTCTAATAAAAGAGGAAGTTGTGGCATCTTATGTTCACAATTAACCAATTAAACAATATCTTATGAAATGCACTAGATGAATGGAAACTGTAGAAATTGTTGAGATTGCAACAAGATGATGAGCTTAGTGGAAAGGGGTCGCCTTCACTAAGTGGGCCCGCAGGGTATTTTTGGCGCAAAGTCTATTTTTAGACTATGTCTATTTTTAGACATATGGATCATGTTCTATGAGTTGCAGGATGCTATTTGTGGATGGTTGGTCAAGTCGGAAAAAATAGATGGAATTATATTTTTAGACATACTGGGCGGAATCTATTTTTAGATTGCCAGTCTAAAAATAGATATGTCGAATATTATTAGCTCTTAATAATATTTGGACTCTAAATGTTATCTTATCCTCTTGGAGCACTTCAGTTTGATGCCTGGATGTGGCACATGCAGCTGATAGAAGGAATTATGCTATTCCTAGGGTTTAGTGGAGCTATTGCATGGTTGACTTCAGTTAGAACTCATGTGACAGAGTTTGGTGGAGTTGATGAGACAATTAATGGAGTTGTGTTCAGTTTAACTTAGTTGAGCTAGTTGTATCTAGTCTAAATGATTGATACAATTAGTGAGAGTGGTGTGAATTAATTATTAATTAATTCACTAATTATTAACTCATAAATCAACTAAAGAATACATCAGTTAACTGCAGTGCATGGACAGTTTCAGTGGAGACCAGTGAAGAGGTAGGTGAAAGATCAAGTGTGACTATCAGTTGTGACTATACTGGTGCATGAGATTTGCACACACATTGATGGAGAATCCAATGAGGATTGCGCAGTACATACCAGTGGGATTTGAACCTGGATCTGGTAATTATCCATATTGGATTGCGCAGTAGAGGCTGGCTAACAGGTGGAGCATATTGGAGCATGTGTTTTGTATGATCTGAGCTTGTGTAGTGTGTAACAATTGGAGATTGTACTGAGAGCTTGTGAGGAGTTTGTACAATGATTGTTACATGATCTCTATCATTATAATATACAGATAGTTGGGGGTTTTCATCTTTAAGCTTTCCCATAAATATTGTTTTTATATGTGTGATTGTTTATGGTTTTAATGTGCGCATGCGATTGTTTATATTTCCGCAATTAATGATCAATGGTAGAAGAGGTTATGTATTATGCATGAAGCTCAAATAGTGTGTGATTAGGATAATCTCGGTGAATAATTTAATAGTTATTCAAATTTCTACATGGTATCGGAGCAGTATTGATCATTGGAGCAATTGCAAAACATTGAAGCGGTTGAGTTTTGTGCTGGTGGAATTCGAATTTGCAGCAGTGTTTTCTTGGTGTCGAAGTTGAGATTTCTTTCAATGGATTGCGATTGGAGTATGCCCTTGAGGGCAGCTTGAATTATATTGCATGGAAGGACAGGATGGAGGCGGTGCTAGATGACAATGGGTTGAAGGAGTTCATAGATGTTGAAGTCCCAAAGCCTACTTCTAGTGATGCTGCCGTAATTGAGGCTTGGCAAAAGAAGACAGAAAAGTGTCGAAGGATTCTGTTGGAGGGCGTGAAGGATCACATAATGTCCAGCCTGCATGGTAAGGCTTCTCCATTCTTGATGTGGAAAGCCTTGACAGATTTATTCCAAAGCAAGAGCGACCAGAGGAAGTTGGTGCTCAAGGATAAACTCAGAAACATAAAGATGGAGAAAGGTGACAGTATGCCCAAGTACCTCACGAAGTTCACCCAATGCAGGGATGAGCTGGGAAGTGTGGGGGTGACTATAGATGATGAGGACTTGGTGAGATTGGCTCTTCTTGGGCTTCCGAAGAGTTGGCATTCCTATCAGGACTCTGTCAATGGTCGGGAGAAATTTCCAGGATGGGTGCGACTTTGGTCGGATCTTGTGCAAGAGGAGATAAGGCGAAGTACCAGGGATGGATCTTCATCAAGGAACTCTGATGAAGAGAATTTCTCTTTGGCTGCCAAAGCAAAGAAGGGGAAGAACAAGAAAGCTTCTCAATCTGGTGCAAAAGGCAAGAAGCAGGACATGTCCAAGGTGAAGTGCTTTCACTGTCACCAACATGGACATTATGCCACAAATTGTCCACAGAAGAAGAAAAATAAGCAGGCTACTGGATTTGCAGCTGGAGAAGCCTTAGCCTCGCAGTTTGAGCTGGATTTTTCGTTGATCGCATGCTTGGTCTCAAGTGTGGTGGGATCAGTGTGGTTTCTGGACAGTGGTGCGTCTTTTCACATGACAGGAGATCGAGATTTGTTTACTGATCTGGATGAGAAAGATCTTGGAGTGCACATCGAGATGGGCGATGATGGTAGATACAGTGCGACCGGTATCGGTACCATTTCCTTTGAGAGGGAGTCTGGTAAACCCTTCGTATTGAAGGAAGTGATGCATGTTCCGGGATTGAAGAAGAATCTTATCTCTGTGGCGATGTTAGAAGACAAGGGATATGATGTTGTCTTTAGCGAGGGAAAGGCTTTCCTGCGCAGTAAGGCAACTGGTGAGACCCGGAGGATAGGGGTTCAAGTTAAGAACCTTTATCAATTGCAGGTAGATGGCTGCACAGCAATGGCAGGCAAGGCAGAAGGAGTGGTGAGCCGGGATGATGGCGAGTTGTGGCACCGGAGATTGGGCCACCTTCACCATGGAGCTTTGAAGATACTGTAGCAGATTTCTATTGGGCTTCCTAAAGGCACTCTTGCGTAGTCAGATCAGTGCAAGGGGTGTACCTTGGGAAAATTTGTGAAAGCCACCTTTCACGAGAAGGATAGTCACGCCACGACGATCCTTGAGAGAATTCACACAGACGTGTGTGGACCTTTCTCAGTAGCTTCGACAGCAAAGCACAGGTACTATGTGATATTTGTTGATGATTTTTCTTGTAAGTGTTGGATCTTCTTCATGCAGAAGAAGAGCGAGACATACTCAAAGTTTTGTGAGTTCAAGGCACTAGTTGAGAAAGAATCGGGGAAGCAGGTGAAGGCTCTTAGGAGCGACAATGGTGGTGAATTCATCTCTGGAAAATTCAAGGACTTTTGCAGCGCAGAAGGAATTCGAAGAGAGCTCATAGCACCTCATAACCCACAGCAGAACGGGGTTGCTGAGCGGAAGAACAAAACGATCGTGGGTGCTGCACGGGCGATGTTGCATGATTAGGGCCTACCCATTCACTTGTGGGCAGAGGCATGCAATACTGCAGTATATGTGCAGAACCGTTGTCCTCACAGGATACTTGGCATGAGTACACCCGAGGAGGCGTTTTCTGGTAAGAGGCCTGATATTTCCCATTTGATGATTTTTGGTTCACCTGTTTACATTCATGTGACGAAGGATGCCAGGAAGAAGCTGGAGCCGACTGCGGAGGTTGGGATATTTGTGGGGTACACTGATACGCCCCACAACTATTGTGTGTATTTGCCAGATAGTCGCAAGACTGTTGTGCGACGGGATATCAAATTTCAGGAGGAGAAAGCCATGAAGTGTTCGCTTGAGAGGGAGCCACACTTGCATGTAGATGAGGAGCTATTAGTTCCTAAGGATGAGTCTCGGGATGTGGATCAGCCACAAGATGAGGTTCATGGAGTGGAAGAAACCACTCATGCAGCGCCAACCATCAGAGGGCGGAAGCGCACTACAGAAGCTGAGCGACTGGCTCAAGATGTAGAGAAGGTTGTAGGAGCACCTACATCACAGCGCAGACAGAGACAGTCACCTGACCGGTATACTGGATACATGGCTCTTATGAGCAAGTGTATCGTGATAGAGCCATCCTCTTTCGAGGAAGCTGTGGAGGACCCCGCATGGGTAGATGCCATGGTGGAAGAGTATGATTCGATTGTCAGAAACAGTGCATGGGAGATTGTCTCGAGACCGGAAGGGAAATCAGTGGTGGGTTCGAGATGGATCTACAAAGTGAAGCAGGCAGCTGACGGGAGTGTGGAGAAGTACAAGGCAAGATTTGTTGCCCGAGGCTTTTCACAGATAGAGGGGATCGATTATGAGGAGACCTTTGCACCTGTCGCAAGGTATTCTTCCATATGGACGATTCTTGCTCTCTCAGCGCAGATGGGGTGGCACATTCATCAGATGGATGTGAAGACTACGTTCCTCAATGGAGTCATTGAGGAGGAGGTGTACATAGAGCAGCCCGAAGGTTTCGAGATCTTCAGCAACGAGTCACATGTGTGCAGGCTCAAGAGAGCGCTGTATGGGTTGAAACAAGCACCTCGTGCTTGGTACACACGGATAGATAGTTATTTCACCGGACTTGGATTCTCCAAGAGTGAGGCAGATCCTAACCTATACCAGATTGTGGTGGAGGGTAAGTTGCTGATCATTGTACTTTATGTAGATGATTTTATTTTGACGGGTGATGAACTGTTGATACACTCATGCAAGGCTGATCTTGCAAAGGAGTTTGAGATGAAGGACTTTGGCCTCCTTCATTATTTCCTGGGATTGGAAATTTGGCAGCGCAGTGATGGATTGTTTGTGTCTCAAGGCAAGTATGCCCGGGAGATATTGGAGAAGTTCAACATGCATGGCTGCAAGCCTATCGACACTCCTCTTCCTGGTGGATGGAGGAAAGAGGATGCTACATCGGCAGAGGTAGTGGATGCCACTGTTTACCGACAGTTGGTGGGGTCGCTTATGCATCTAGTCAATACACGACCTGACATATGCTACGCTGTTAACCAGATTTCACAAGCTATGGTTAAGCCTACCAAGCTCTTTTGGAAGGCAGGCAAGCATGTATTGAGATATCTCAGAGGCACATCGGGATATGGATTATGGTACAGACAGTTGGATGAGGTGAAGTTGTGTGGCTTCACGGATGCAGATTGGGCAGGGAGCCCAACGGACAGAAAGAGCACATCTGGAGGGATTTTCAGTATCGGGTCGACAGCAATTTCTTGGTATAGCAGGAAGCAGAGATCCGTGGCACTCAGTTCAGCAGAGGCCGAGTATATGGTAGCGAGTTTGGCTGCATGCGAGGCTATATGGATGAGGAAGATCCTGGTCGGGTTGTTCGGTTCACACTTAGAGCCTACTGTGATTTATTGTGATAATCAGAGTTGCATAAAACTCTCGGTTAATCCAGTATTTCATGATAGATCTAAACACATTGACATCTGGTATCATCATATCAGAGATTGTGTGCAGCAGAAGGTCATGTTACTTTCATACATTCCTATGGAGGATCAGGATGCTGATATCTTGACGAAGGCGCTCACCAGGAGAAAATTCGAATACCACAGGGGCAGGATAGGGGTTGCAGATAATCCATATCTTGTTGAGAGGGAGTGTTGAGATTGCAACAAGATGATGAGCTTAGTGGAAAGGATTCGCCTTCACTAAGTGGGCCCGCAGGGTATTTTTGGCGCAAAGTCTATTTTTAGACTATGTCTATTTTTAGACATATGGATCATGTTCTATGAGTTGCAGGATGCTATTTGTGGATGGTTGGTCGAGTCAGAAAAAATAGATGGACTTCTATTTTTAGACATATTGGGCGGAATCTATTTTTAGATTTCCAGTCTAAAAATAGATATGTCGAATATTATTAGCTCTTAATAATATTTGGACTCTAAACATTATCTTATCCTCTTGGAGCACTTCAGTTTGATGCCTAGATGTGGCACATGCAGCTGACAGAAGGAATTATGCTATTCCTAGGGTTTAGTGAAGCTATTGCATGGTTGACTTCAGTTAGAACTCATGTGACAGAGTTTGGTGGAGTTGATGAGACAGTTAATGGAGTTGTGTTCAGTTTAACTTAGTTGAGCTAGTTGTATCTAGTCTAACTGATTGATACAATTAGTGAGAGTGGTGTGAATTAATTATTAATTAATTCACTAATTATTAACTCATAAATCAACTAAAGAATACATCAGTTAACTGCAGTGCATGGACAATTTCAGTGAAGACCAGTGAAGAGGTAGGTGAAAGAGCAAGTGTGACTATCAGTTGTGACTATACTGGTGCATGAGAATTGCACATACATTGATGGAGAAGCCAATGAGGATTGTGCAGTACATGCCAGTGGGATTTGAACCTTGATCTAGAAATTATCCATATTGGATTGCGCAGTAGAGGCTGGCTAACAGGTGGAGCAGATTGGAGCATGTGTTTTGTATGATCTGAGCTTGTGTAGTGTGTAACAATTGGAGATTGTACTGAGATCTTGTGAGGAGTTTGTACAATGATTGTTACATGATCTCTATCATTATAATATACAGATAGTTAGGGGTTTTTAGCTTTAAGCTTTCCCATAAATACTGTGTTTATATGTGTGATTGTTTATGGTTTTAATGTCATGCGATTGTTTAATTTCTGCAAATTGATGATCAATAGTAGAAGAGGTTATGTATTATGCATGAAGCTCAAATAGTGTGTGATCAAGATAATCTCGGTGAATAATTTAACAGTTATTCAAATTTCTACAAAAATTTACATAACTGATATGTTATACATCCGAGATTCTCCTGATCACACACTATTTGACTTCATGCATAATACAGAATCTCTTCTACCATTGATCATTAATTGTGGAAATAAAAACATTCGCATGCACACATTAAAAACATAAACAATCACACATATGAACACAGTATTTTATGGGAAAGCTTAAAGATGAAAACCCCCAACTATATGTATATTATATGTCATAGAGATCATGTAAAAATAATTATACAAAGCTCCTCACAAGCTCTCAGTACAATCTCCAATTTCTACACACTAATCAGGTCCGATCTAGCAAAACACATGCTCCAATCTCTGCCACCTGCTAGCCTGACTCTACTATGCAATCACTGCTAAAGAATGGTTCTGAATGAACTCGAATTGGTCAAGCCTTGCTCATGCAATCCTCATTGGCATCTCCAACCATGTGTGGTGAAAAACCATGCAGCACTATAGTCACAACTGATAGTCACACTGCTCTTTCACCTACCTTTTCACTGGTCTCCACTAAAACTGTCCATGCACTGTAGTTAACTGATGTATTATTTAGTTGATTAATGAGTTAATAATTAGTGAATTAATTAATAATTAATTCACACCACTCTCACTAGTGTATCAATCAGTTAGACTAGATACAACTAGCTCAACTATGTTTAACTCAGTTAAACTGAACACAACTCCATCAACTACTTCAATAACTCCACCAAACTCTGTCACATGAGTTCTAACTGAAGTATCCATGCAATAGCTCCACTTAACCCTCAGGAATAGCGTAATTCCTTGTGTCAGCTCCTGTGCCACATCTGTGCACTTAACTGAAGTGCTCCAAGAGAATAAGATAATGTTTAGAGTCCAAATATTATTAAGAGCTAATAATATTCGACATATCTATTTTTAGACTGGCAATCTAAAAATAGATTCCGCCTAATATGTCTAAAAATAGAAGTCCATCTATTTTTTCCAACTTGACCAACCATCCACAAATAGCATCCTGCAACTCATAGAACATGATCCATATGTCTAAAAATAGACATGGTCTAAAAATAGACTTTGCGCCAAAAATAGCCTGCGGGCCCACTTAGTGAAGGCAAATTTTTTCACTAAGCTCATCGTCTTGTTGCAATATCAACACTCCCTCTCAACAAGATAAGGATTATCTGCAACCCCTATCCTGCCCCTGTGGTATTCGAATTTGCTCCTGGTGAGCGCCTTCGTCAAGATATCAGCATCCTGATCCTCCGTAGGAATGTATGAAAGTAACATGATCTTCCGCTGCACACAATCTCTGATATGATGATACTGGATGTCAATGTGTTTAGATCTATCATGAAATACTGGATTAACCGAGAGTTTGATGCAACTCTGATTATCACAATATATCACAGTAGGATCTAAGTGTGAACTGAACAACCCGACCAGGATCTTCCTCATCCATATAGCCTCGCATGCAGCCAAACTCGTTGCCATATACTCAGCCTCTGCTAAACTGAGTGCCACGGATCTTTGCTTCCTGATTTACCAAGAAACTGCTGTCAACCCGATACTAAAAATCCCTCCAAATGTGCTCTTTCTGTCCGTTGGGCTCCCTGCCCAATCTGCATCCATGAAGCCGCACAACTTCACCTCATCTGACTGTCTGTACCATAATCCATATCCCAATCTGCCTCTGAGATATCTCAATACATGCTTGGCTGCCTTCTAAAAGAGCTTGGTAGGCTTAACCATAGCTTGTGAAAGCTGTTTAACAGCGTAGCATATGTCAGGTCGTGTATTGACTAGATACATAAGCGACCCCACCAACTGTCAGTAAACAGTGGCATCCACTACCTTTGCCGATGTAACATCCTCTTTCCTCCATCCACCAGGAAGAGGAGTGTCGATAGGCTTGCAACCATGCATGTTGAACTTCTCTAGTACATCCCAGGCATACTTGCCTTGAGACACAAACAATCCATCATTGCGATGCCAAATTTCCAATCCCAGGAAATAATGAAGGAAGTACAAGTCCTTCATCTCAAACTCCTTTGCAATATTAGCCTTGAATGAGTGTATCAACAGTTCATCACCTGTCAGAATCAAATTATCTACATAAAGTACAATGATCAGCAACTTACCCTCCACCACAATTTGGTATAGGTTCGGATCTGCCTCACTCTTGGAGAATCCAAGTTCGGTGAAATAACTGTCTATCCATGTGTACCAAGCACAAGGTGCTTGTTTCAACCCATACAACGCTCTTTTGAGCCTGCACACATGTGACTCGCTGTTGAAGATCTCAAAACCTTCAGGCTGCTCTATGTACACCTCCTCCTCAATCACTCCGTTGAGGAACATAGTCTTCACATCCACCTGATGAATGTGCCACCCCATCTGCGCTGAGAGAGAAAGAATTGTCTGTATGGAAGAATACATTGCGATAGGTGTAAAGGTTTCCTCATAATTGATCCCCTCAATCTGTGAAAAGCCTCGGGCAACAAATCTTGCCTTGTACTTCTCCACAATCCCATCAGCTGCTTGCTTCACTTAGTAGATCCATCTCGAACCTACCACTGATTTCCCTTCCGACCTTGGGACAATCTCCCATGCACTGTTTCTGACAATCGAATCATACTCTTCCACCATGGCATCTACCCATGCGAGGTCCTCCACAGCTTCCTCGAAAGAGGATGGCTCTGTCACGATACACTTGCTCATCAGAGCCATGTATCCATTATACCAGTCAGGTGACTTTCTGTCTACGTTGTGATGTAGGTGATCCTACAATCTTCTCTGCATCCTGATTCAGTCGCTCAGCTTCTGTAGTGCGCTTCCGCCCTCTGATGGTTGGCACTGCATGAGTGGTTTCTTCCACTCCATGAACCTCCTCTTGTGGCTGATCCACATATTGAGGCTCATTCTTAGGATCTAATAGCTCCTCACCTGCATGCAAGTGTGGCTCCCTCTCAAGCGAACACTTCATGGCTTTCTCCTCATGAAATTTGATATCCCGTCGCACAACAGTCTTGCGATTGTCTGGAAAATACACATGATAGTTGTGGGGTGTATCAGTGTACCCCACAAATATCCCAACCTCTACAGTCGGCTCCAGCTTCTTCTTGGAATCCTTCGTCACATGAATGTAAACAGGTGAACCAAAAATCCTCAAATGGGAAATATCAGGCTTCTTACCAGAAAACACCTCCTCGAGTGTACTCATGCCAAGTATCCTGTGAGGACAACGGTTTTGCACATAAATCGCAGTATTGCATGCCTCAGCCCACAAGTGTATGGGAAGGCCCTGATCATGCAACATCACCCATGCAGCACCCACGATCGTTCTGTTCTTTCGCTCCGTGACCCCATTCTGCTGTGGGTTATGAGGCGCTATGAGCTCTCTTCGAATTCCTTCTGTGCTACAAAAGTCCTTGAATTCGTCAGAGATGAATTCACCACCATTGTCGCTCCTAAGAGCCTTCACCTTCTTCCTCAATTCTTTCTCCACCAGTGCCTTGAACTCACAGAACTTTGAGTATGTCTCGCTCTTCTTCTGCATGAAGAAGATCCAGCACTTCTGAGAAAAATCATCAACAAATATCACATAATACCTGTGCTTTGCTGTCGAAGCTACTGAGAAAGGTCCACACACGTTTGTGTGAATTCTCTCAAGAATCATCGTGGCACAACTATCCTTCTCGTGAAAGGTGGCTTTCACAAATTTTCCCAAAGTTCATCCCTTGCACTGATCTGACTGTGCAAGTGTACCTTTGGGAAGCCCAGTAGAAATCTGTTGCAAAATTTTCAAAGCACCATGGTGAAGATGGCCCAATCTCCTGTGCCATAGCTCGCCCTCATCCTGGCTCACCACTCCTTTTGCCTTGCCTGCCATTGCTGCGTAGCCATCTACCTGCAACTGATAAAGGTTCTTAACTCGAACCCCTATCCTCTTGGTTTCACCAGTTGCCTTACTGCGCAGGAAAGCCTTTTCCTCGCTAAATACAACATCATATCCCTTGTCTTCCAACATAGCCATAGAGATAAGATTATTCTTCAATCCTAGAACATGCATCACTTCCTTCAATACGAAGGGTTTACCAGACTCCCTCTCAAAGGAAATGGTACCGATACCAGTTGCACTGTATCTACCATCATCGCCCATCTCAATGTGCACTCCAAGATCTTTCTCGTCCAGATCAGCAAACAAATCTTTGTCTCCTGTCATGTGAAAAGACGCACCACTGTCAAGAAACCACACTGAACCCATCATAATTGAGACCAAGCATGCGATCAATGAAAAATCCAGCTCAAACTGCGAGGCTAAGGCCTCTCCAGTTGCAGATCTAGCAGCCTACTTATTTTTCTTCTTTTGTGGACATTTAGTGGCGTAATGTCCATGTTGGTGACAGTGAAAGCACTTCACCTTGGACATGTCCTGCTTCTTGCCTTTCGCACCAGATTGAGAATCATTCTTCTTTCTCTTCCCCTTCCTTGCTTTGGCAGCCAAAGCACAATTTTCTTCATCTGAATTCTTTGATGAAGATCCGTCCCTGGTACTTCGCCTTATCTCCTCTTGCACAAGATCTGACCAAATTTTCTCCCATCCTAGAAATTTCTCCTGACCATTGACAGAGTCTTGATAGGAATGCCAACTCTTCAAAAGCCCAAGGAGAGACAAGCTCAACAAGTCCTCATCATCTATAGTCACCCCCACACTTCCCAGCTCATCCCTGAATTGGATGAACTTCATGAGGTACTTGGGCATACTGTCGCCTTTCTCCATTTTTATGTTCCAGAGTTTATCCTTGAGCGCCAACTTCCTCTGGTCGCTCTTGATTTGTAATAAATCTGTCAAATATTTCCACATCAAGAATGGAGAAGATTTACCATGAAGGCTGGACACTATGTGATCCTTCACACCTTCCAACAGAATCCTTCAACATTTTGCTGTCTTCTTTTTCCATGCGTCAAGTGCGGCAGCATCGCTAGAAGCAGGTTTTGGAATTTTTGCATCTATGAACTCCTTATTCATTATCATCGTACCGCCTCCATCCTATCCTTCCATGCAATATATTCGAACTACCCTCAAGGGTATACTCCGATACTTAATCCGTTGAAAGACATCTCAACTTCGACACCAAGAAAATACTGCTGCAAATTCAAATTCCACCAGCACAAAACTCAACCGCTTCAATGTTTTGCAATTGCTCCAATGATCAATATTGCTCTGATACCATGTAGAAATTTGAATAACTGATATATTATTCACTGAGATTCTCCTAATCACACACTATTTTAGCTTCATGCATAATACAGAATCTCTTCTACCATTGATCATCACATGCAGAAATAAAATCAATCGCGTAATTAAAACCATAAACAATCACACATATGAACACAGTGTTTTATGGGAAAGCTTAAAGCTGAAAACCCCCAACTATCTGTATATTATATGTCATAGAGATCATGTAACAATCATTATACAAAGCTCCTCACAAGCTCTCAGTACAATCTCCAATTACTATACACTAATCAGGTCCAATCTAGCAAAACACATGCTCTAATCTCTGCCACCTGTTAGCCTGACTCTACTGTGCAATCACTCTTGAAGAATGGCTCTGAATGAACTAAAATTGGTCAAGCCTTTCTCATGCAATCCTCATTGGCATCTCCAACCATGTGTGGTGCAAAATCATGCAACACTATAGTCACAACTGATATTCACACTGCTCTTTCATCTACCTTTTCACTGGTCTCCACTGAAACTGTCCACGCACTGTAGTTAACTGATGTATTATTTAGTTGATTAATGAGTTAATAATTAGTGAATTAATTAATAATTAATTCACACCACTCTCACTAGTGTATCAATCAGTTAGACTAGATACAACTAGCTCAACTATGTTTAACTCAGTTAAACTGAACACAACTCCACCAACTACTTCAATAACTCCACCAAACTCTGTCACGTGAGTTCTAACTAAAGTATCCATGCAATAGATCCACCTAACCCTCAGGAATAGCATAATTCCTTCTGTTAGCTCCTGTGCCACATCTTTGCACTTAATTGAAGTGCTCCAAGAGAATAAGATAATGTTTATAGTCCAAATATTATTAAGAGCTAATAATATTCGACATATCTATTTTTAGACTAGAAATATAAAAATAGATTCCGCCCAATATGTCTAAAAATAGAAGTCCATCTATTTTTCAAACTTGACCAACCATCCGCAAATAACATCCTGCAACTCATATAATATGATCGACATGTCTAATAATAGACATAGTCTAAAAATAGACTGTGCGCCAAAAATAGCCCGCGGACCCACTTAGTGAAGGCGACTCTTTTCACCAAGCTCATCATCTTGTTGCAATATCAATAGAAACGCAAGTTTTTCAATTAAATGTATAGCACAGAAGTAGCAGAGAAAATCCCAGGGTTGGGCCCAAAGCCACCAAAAGTCTACTTCTAAGGGGAACTCAGAGATTTACTATTCCAAAAATTCCAAAATATTTATTAAGTTGAAGATCAATACATTAATACAACTTGAAAATTCTGTCTCGATACATTTATTACAGAGGAAAATCTCTATGCAGATATATCTATCTTGTCCATATTCGGGCTTTTAAAGGAAAATTCAAAAGTAGTAAGGGGTCCTTTCCATACAGGACCCTACTGCTTCGTGGCTGTCGTTTGAGTACTCCAAGCATGGATGTGTCTTTCCATCTCCCTCCGGTCCATAGGATCCATCATGATCCCGTTTTACTCCTTTGTTAGTTGTCTTTTGGTTATCATCAATTCAGATGACATTCTTCCCTTCTTCTCAGCCCAGCATACTCCCCTGCTTAGCTATTTGTAGGTCCTTGTGCAAACAAATGGTTGAGGTGTATCTAGGTTAGATAATATGCAGGGTATACCTCCTCTTTATAGAGTCTGAAACCATGTCTCTGTCTGATCTTTGCAAAGGCGGAGTTCGTGTGTCTCTCTGGCAGCTCATAGTCATGATGATAGTCCTCAGGGGGTACCAGATGAGAGGGCACCTGTATCTGCACCCTATCCATGTAGGGCCCATGTTCAAGATTAGATTGATGTATAGAAGGAATCTGGAAGCAACTGCTTTGAAGTTCCTGTAACCAAATGGCTCTTTGTTTTTCACATTGTTCGTAGAGGCTAGACACCTCTGTTTAGTTGTTGCCAATGCTTCTCCCTGGATGTCCTGGAAGTAATCCTGTCCATGATGCACTATATCCTTATAGATAGGCCCCAGTTTGGAGATCACTCCTTTCCTCTACATGAATTTCTTTTTCTGGGTGAACAGTTTCAGGGGTTTAGTAGGTTCCCCCCTTACCCATAGGTCTAGGCCATGCTCTCTCTTCTGAAAGGTGTTCTAGGCTTTAGCCCACTGAATCTGGTTCTTGGAAAAAGATAGGAAAGCCTGGAACTGAACGTCCCCTATAGAGGGGCTGGGATTATTGTCCCTGTCCTCCTCTAGAAAGAAATTATGTAAGTATAATTCACACAAAAGATATTGGACCTGCTCATTCTGCTCATTGAAAAATTGGACAAATTCCTCAACGGTTTTAAAAGTTGCGGGCTTCCCTACCTCGACGGCCTTGATTTTCAACAGTAAGTACCGTTCTACTAAAAATAGAGCATAGTTGGTGGCTGGTGCTATGCAAGTTAGTACATCAGAGTAAAGAGAGAAAACCATACTGGTTTTCTTCTTAGCTTGTTCCACCTGATCCTATGCTTTCTTTACTTTCGCCCTTTCTTCCCTGAGTTGGGAAAATGTTTCATCCTCAATTGCAAAAATTTCTTTGAATCTCTTCAATAGTGTCTGATGTTCCTGTGCGGGCACTACTTCCTTTTTGCATTGGGCCAATTTGTGTTGGGCTTGAATTAATTCGTTATGCAATTTTTGATTGGCAGCCTCCTCTATTAGGGGAGTGTAGGAAGGTGTCTCCTCCGTTTTATTTTCGTTCTCTTCTGTGAGTTCTAGACTAGTCTGTACAGAGGCTTCATCAGTGTCCACTAGGTCAGTCTGTATAGAAATCTCAGTAGTTTCTACCAATTGGGTAGAAAAATCTATTTGGGTTTCTATGGTAGCCAATTCCTTCTTAGGCTTCTAGGCCTTGCTCACTTCCTTCAACTGTTTCTTCAGATGTTTTATCATCTTTCTTAATCTCTTGCAGGTCCTGCTCTTTTTCCTTAACTTCTTTTCAGCTGATTTTTCTTCTAGCAAGGTTTTCGCAGGGGATGGAGGAGTAGAAGCTTTGGTTTCAAGAATGGTTGTGCCAGTTCTAAGGTTATCAGTGATGATATTTCCTTCCTACGATCCAGATTTTATTTATGCATTAACGTCCCGAATGGGTGAGATATTGTTCCCTTCAGGTGTTAGGGGGACTGTCTCCATGCTTGTGTTTTGTTATAATGGGACAGTGTCTCCTGAATGATTTCTAGATTCAGATATCCCTTCTGTCCAGTCTTTCCTACTCACCCATTCACTCTCAGGGGGATATAACACCCTTAAAGGCTGCAATTCATCCTGGTGGGGTAATATTTCAGCGGGGCCAGCGATGTTGGCGGTGGAAAATTGATTCAACGGGTCTTCTTGCTCCTCAGCTTGTCTATATGGGCTTCTAATTTCACGGGATGCCCTCATTTGCTCCAGGACTCGAGCCATTTATTTTTCATATTCTTGTAAGGGCATGTTTTAAGGGATTGAAGGTGGTGTATGGGATGGTCCTGCCTCATCTGGAAATTCAGATGTATCTTGCCGTAATTGAAGTCTTTCGGACCATCTTCGTTTCTCGGGTTTTGAGGTCGAAGCATCGGCCCTTTTCCCTCTTGCTTTCCTGGGTATGTTTGTTCTGTGAAGTTCAATTTCTGTTCTGACAGGGTTTTCCTTAGGGGCATCCAGGACAGGATTAACAAAGTTGTCCCAAGATGTCTGTTGTTTTCCTAGCTCATGAATGATGATTAATTTGATTAAGCCATGGTGGCTGACGACTGCTTGGGGGTTTTTAGCCTTTCTGATTCGAACAACAATGTCGTGCAATAAAAAATTCAAGAAAGAAGATAGATTAACTGAATTTTTTTGTTTGAGAACAACTAAGAGTTTAAGTTGGCGGGGTTTTACCACGTCCTGGCATCCGTCGCATGTGATGTATCTTTGGATGAATGCTGCCAATTCTTTCCAAGGTTGCTGTAAGGATGTAGGGTTAATCCCCTTTCCTTTCCATTCCAATGGTTCTCCTGGGTCCTTGTATGCTAAGACTGCTTCACGTAGGAGGATATGTTTTTCTGTCCATCTTTCTCCCTCTGCTGATAGTCCATAGACCTCGGCGATGTATCCTCTGTGACCGGTATAATCCTTCCTCTGAGTCTGGTATGTCCCTCTCGTAGGTTCTGTAGGAATTCAACTGCTGTTTTTGTGTCAAACCCTTGTAGTTTGTGTAGGTATGGCAACCAACCAACTTGCTGGAGAATGGTGCGAGCTGCGTCTGAGATTTGGAACGTTCTGGGTTCATTTCGGAGAGAATTTCCTCCCATGGCTGATGTGTTATCTGGACTAATTTCTCCCTCTGTTTTCATTTCCTCCAGCCCTGTTGGTTAAAAAAAACACTGCATGTGAGAGAAAAAAAAATTGCAACCTTATTTCATAAATGTATGTAACCTCATTATCGTAAATGCAATAATCTTTTAGTCCCATCAGCGTATCAAAATGAAGTTGTGCAACGAATTTGCATGCTTATTCATTATGGGTATTTACACCCGCTCTTGAGAGAGAAGGGCGTCCACGTCCTTATGTACAAGAGATTGGAGAAATCATGAATGCATACACTTAGTTAAAAGGTCAGAAATCAGTAGTCACATTTTGTACGAGAGAAGCGCGTCCGTGGCTTTGGAGCTCAAGAAAAGAGGAGAGATTGCAACAATCATGAATGCATGCGATGCAAAGGTCAAAATTGTTAATGACCTAAGAAGGGGAGAAAGCAATATATCAATTATTATGATAGGAGGTCCTTATTTAATGGTATAGCGTGATGGAATCATGACAGTGATGGATAATGATTTGTGCCGCCATCCCTTAATGCAAACATGAAAGGATAATTCATTCATAGTTAATTATGCAGGTAGATAGTATTAACACCTATTCGAGTAATGCATTTATCTTGGAAATAAATGAAAATAGGAAATAGGAAATATATAAAATTAATTGGATATTGTTAGAAAAATACTCCCATACCACAAGTAGAGCCATTGCTGCTAGCAGGCATTCATAGCCTCAATAGGGTTGCTATTTTAGCCCAAAAAATGAGCCAGGATCCTTTATGTAAAAGTAGATATTTTTCCAATTTTCTGGAGAGATCACCGTGCTTGTGTGGTGGCCAAATAGTCAAGGTGCCACTCACTAGGGTTGTAACAGAGTGATCAGGCCGGCTCGTGATGAGACCTCCTGTCCTTCAAGAAGTTTGAGCTATAGAGAAGGTAACTACCATGGCATTAGGGGAATTTTGAGGTCTAAAATGGACCTCCAAAGGAAAATGTACAATCAAAATTCACTTTATGAGAACCAATCACATTTTAGGGGATGACATCATCCCTAATGGTTGAGGTCGCATTGCTTGAGTTAAAGGTACTTACTTGTCACATTCTCAATGGTGGAGAAAAACTCATGGTTAACCTGGTAGTGCTCTAAGTACTTTTAAAGTCAAAAGTAAAGTACTCATAATAAATGTCATTTCACACTTTTTGAATAAAACAATATTATTGTCATTTCATATTTCTTGAAAGAAACAATGCATATCCCTATACATTTATTATATTATTTTTAGATAGTATATTAATTACATGTTATTATACAATTTAAATAATATAAATTTTAATTAACAACATATAATATAATTAAGAATTTATAAATTTATATTTATATTTTATTTTAAGTTATTTAAGTACAAAGGAAAAATGCATTAGTTGTTCAATGATAATTAGTTTTTCTTGAAAAGCTCATTCTTATTTATAGTCACATCAATACAATTTTTTTAATAATTTTAGTTTGGTACAAATTTTGAATTGAATTTAACTATGGTTACATGGATTGTGGTACAAAAAGTGAATTTCAAATTCATAAATATTATTTTATTGGTTTAGCTATTATTTTATTATTTCCTTAGGAGGCCCATTTTAGACCTCAAAGTTCCCCTAATGTGTGTTGTCCATTGTGGGAATGTCACTTGTTAAACCCTTATGATCATGGTAGGATGGCTCATGATGAGACCCCCTATTCTCTCTTAAAAATTTTCATATAAACATAATATTTCTTTTTGAAAACTAGGAATTTTACTTTGTTTTATGAAGAGACCACTGTGCTAGTGTGGTGGCCAGATGGTCACAGTGCCACTCACTAGAATTGTAACAGAGTGATCAGGCTAGCTCGTGATGAGACCTCCTGTCCTTCAAGCAGTTTGAGCTGTCGAGAAGATCACTACCCTCGTGTGTTGGCCATTGTGGGCATGCCACCTGTTAAATTCATATGATCATGGTAGGCTGGCTCATGACGAGACCCTCTATTTTCTCTTAGAAATTTGCATATAAACATAATATTTCTTATTTTTTTTTATACATGAAGGGAGGCTCATTAACTCCTTAAGAGTTAGGGATAGTGTGAGAAGTAAAAAGAATGTCAATATAATTAATACTCCTTATTCCTATATGTCAAAGGGAAGTACTACTCGAGAGTGTAGAAAGATATACCATTATAAGACTATGAATTGTATGATAATATGTTTGAGCATGAGATGTTTTAGCCCTTCATTGCATAGATAAACCATGTCAGCTTCTGGAGTAGAGATTTTCATCAAAGTTCCAAAGGATCATCATATTAGTAACATTATTGCTTTTCTCCTTTTCAGGTGCCAATTCCTATTCAGAAATGTCTTTTATGGCTAGGGTGTGAGATAAGGAGTGGATATTCAAGCAGAGATCATCAAAAAACGAAGAAAGAAGATGCTTAGAAAGGAAAAAAAAAACAGTTGTTCAATCCGATTGAACAGCAAAAATAAACAACACACTTATGTTCAATCTGATTGAACAACAGCTGTTCAATTGGATTTAACAACAACCATTCAAAGATTTGAACATCAAAAATAAACACGAAATCACATGGTTGTTCAATCTGATTAAATAGCAGCTGTTAAATTGGATTGAACAACGACTATTCAAAGATTTGAACAACGCAAATAAACACGCAAGCACATGACTGTTCAATTTGATTGAACAATAGTTGTTCAATTGGATTGAACAATAGCTGTTCAAATATTTGAACAACGCAAATAAACACACAAGAACATTACTGTTCAATCCGATTGAACATCAGTTGTTCAATTGGATTGAACAACATCCATTCAAAGATTTGAACAACAAAAATAAACATGCAAGCACACGCCTATTCAATCCGATTGAATAGTAGCTGTTCAATTGGATTGAAGAGCAGTCGTTCAAATATTTGAACAAGAAAAAATAAACATGCAAAAGGAAACATATGTTCAGTCCAATTGAATAGTAGTTGTTCAATTGGATTGAACAAAAGCCCTTCAAATATTTTAACAACAAGAAATAAACATGCAAAAGGAAGGATGAAGGAAAACAATATTGTTGTGAGTATGAAGAATGTACAACAAAATGAGAAAACTATAAATTGTAGGGAAAATTTATACAATATTTACAAGAGGAAGTAACAAGTTTTCATGCACTCAAAGTTGTAGGGATAGCACCCCCTACAACTAAAATTTGGATAGTGGGATCGTTGTGTACCTGCTGGCAGAAAGACTCCCTTGTAAGTGGTTTGTGATAGAGGCGCACTCTGTACCTGTTGGCTCAGAATGTAGAACCAGATCCATCTATGGTAGTCAAGGTGAGGGTCCATTGTTGTGTTCTTCCTAAATTTCGTATGGACCGAGCCACCTTGTTTGTGACTTGCCTGGGAAGTCTTGGAATTTGGAGTCATAGAGAAGTGCCCAATCTCCTTTCTGAAATGTCTTTTTTTGATGAGGTTGTCATGCCACTTAGCTCGTTGTTGTTGGATGATTGTGGTGCACTGCAGAGCCAGTAGACATATTTCATCTAATTCATTTATTTGTTGAAGTCTTGTAATCTGAGCCTTCGTCAAGTCGAGCCCCACCTCCTGGGCTGTCCTTAGAGTCTTTATTTCAAATTCGATAGGAAAAATTGGTTCTCTTCCAAATACCATATGGTACAGATAATATACAGTGGTGTTTCGCCATGTTGTGAAGTAGGCCCACAAGGCCTCTGGTAATCTAGTAGTCCAATCCCGGCGATGTGTTGATACTGTTTTAGTGAGAATTGCCTCAAGGACTTTGTTGGTACTTTCAACCTGCCCGTTTGCATGCGGGTGGTAGGGAGACATGACTCTATGGATGATATGGTGGTTCTTCATGGTGGTCGTAATTTTATTTCCCACAAAATGTCCCCCCCAATTAGTTATCACTTCCCATGGTAAGCCATATCACACAAATAGCTCAAAAAGAAAATTAATCATAGATTCTTCTGTGGCTCTTGATAAAGCCACTATTTCTACCCACTTCGTTACATAATTTGTGGCAACTAGGATGTAAATCTTCTTGTTTGATGGCGGGTTGAATGATCCGATGAAGTCCAGTTCCCATTGTTCGAAAGGTTCCACTACTAATTGTGGTTGTAATGGCATTTCATTAGCTTGGCCCGAGTGGCCCATCCTTTGGAAACTATCGCAGGCTTGGACATATTTCTTAGCATATTTAAAAATTGTAGGCCAATAATAACCCATTTGCAATACTTTGTGCCCTGTTCTGCAATCTGCGAAATGGACACCACATGGTTCATCATGATAGGCCCATAGAATGTCATAAATATCGTCTTCTCATATGAGTCTGTGTATATGCATATCATCTCTGGTATGAAAAAGATATCCACCGATCCATGAGAATCTAGCACCGTGTTGAACAATTAGCTCTCGTTCCTTTGATGTCAAGTGTCTGGGTAGCTTTCCTACTGCCAGGTAATTTTCTACATCTGCATACCATAGTGTTTTTACTGCTACGAAGAACAGATGTTCATTGGGAAACTGATCGTCCACCGCTAGCATGTCATCTGATTTGGGAACTCTAGGTAGGAAATCTGCAACCATGTTCTCCTTCCCTGGATGGTCTTTGATAGTTATATAAAACTCCTGTAAAATCAACAACCAATGAGTTACTCTCCAATTTGTAATCGGTTTATTGGCTAGATATCTAATGATAGAGTGATCAGTGTACATAAGTACTTGATAGCCAGTTATATAATGTCTAAACTTATTGATAGCATAAATGACAACCAATAACTCTTTTTCTGTCACTGTATAATTTAATTCGGCAGGAGTGATATTCTTGCTGATATAATAAATAACATAGGGTTTTTTATCTTCTTCTTGACCGAGAAATACCCCTATCGTTGTGTCGGATGCATCTGAAGAAATGTGAAATGACAGCTTCCAGTTAGGACCGCATAAGATCGGTGCTATCGAGACTAGTTTCTTTAAATCTATAAAAACAATGCCACATTTATCAGACCACTGGAATTCAAAATTTCTAGTTAATGCATACAAGGGCGCAAAAATTTGTGAGAAATTCTATATAAACCTGCGATAATACCCTGCATATCCAAGGAAGCTATGTACCTCTGTCTGCATACAAGGTGTGGCTAATAAAAGGGTTACTTCTATTTTTTCCGGATCTACCTGTATTCCAGCTATAGAAATGTAGTGTCCTAATATTACTCCTTCGGTCATGATCATGTGAAAATTTTCATTTCTCAAACACAATCTGGTAGCAGTACATTGTTCCAATACTTTTTCTAGTGTTTCTAGTGCCTGATCAAAATCATCTCCGTATGGGGTAAAGTCATCCATGTAATTTTCAAGTCCTTCATTTATTAAATCAGAAAAAATGTTGAGTATGGCTCTTTGGAATGTTGCTGGGGCATTGCATAATCCAATTGGTAATACCCTATAGGAAAATGTACCCCATGGGAAGGTAAAGGTTGTTTTATCTTGGTCTTCGGGGGCTATCTGGATTTGATTGTAACTACTGAACCCATCAAGGAAGAAAAATAACCACTTTCCTATCAAATAATCAAGGACCTGGTCAATAAAAGGAAGGGGGAAGTGGTACTTTTGTGTTGCTTTATTCAGTTCTCTATAATCCACATAGATTCTCCACTTCCCATTCTTCTTAGGAATAACTACTAAAGAAGAGACCCATTTTCTATCCAAGATAGGATAAATGTAGTTTACATCCAACATCTTTTGCAACTCATCTTTTACAATGTATTTTAGATGCAGGTTCAGCCTCCGCTCAGGCTGCCAAATAGGCCGAGCCTCCTTGTCAGTATAAATGTAATGTGTGCATAGCTAAGGATATATACCCTTCATCTCTGGGTAGTCCCAAGAAAATGCGCCCTAATACTTCGATAAAACCTTTATGAGATTTTACTTTTGGTTACTATCTAGACTGCCATTAATATTTAAAACTTTCCTTGGCTCAATTTCAATTGGTATGCTGTTGCGAACAACAATTGTCGGTATGTGCTGATTATCAATGTCTACCAAGGGGTCTTCCTTTGTTTCATCATCAAGAACTGCTTTTAACATTTGGCATTTTATTTTTCCAAATGCAAATGGCAGATTCATGAAGTTATTGATTACATCATCTTCAGTTTGATATTTGAATTCAAGAACTTCAACTATTTTCAGTGGTGAAAGGATGTTCTGTTCCCAGTATGTATGTGGATGCTTGTGAATATTTACAGTGGGTAGAATTGGTTTGGCAGGCGAGTAAATGACAATATTTTTTATGGCATAACCTCTAGCAATGGTCATGCTTCTTTTCTGGAAACCTATGTAAGCATAAGCTATTGCTAACCAAGGTCGACCTAGTATAAATGGGTGTCCATCCATCCTAATTTTTGGCTTAATAACTAAAAATTTAGTTGTATACTCCCATGAGTCCACAGAAACTAGGATGTCTTGTAATATTCCTTCTGGTTTAATAATAGATCTGTCAGCAAGTTCCAACAATGTAGAAGTGGTTTCTAATGTTGTTATTCCTAACTTCTCGCAGGTTTCTGTAGTTAAGATGTTGATGGATGCCCCTAAGTCAACCAAAGTGTTTGGAAAGGAGTGGTCAGGGACTTGTACAATTACTATGGGATTCCCTAGATCCTCATGTTTTACGGGTGTTTCTTTACCCAACCATAAGTTTGATAATGCCCCTACCACATGAACAGTGGGTGCAGCTTTTGCTTTCCTTACTTGTTTCTTTCCACACAACTCTTTAATTGTCTTGGCAAAGATAGGAATGTCTTGTATCGCCTACAGAATAGGAATTTTAATGCGAAGATTTTTTAATTCCCCTAGGATATAAAAATATGGAGATACTATCGGTCTAGGAAATGCCAATCTTTCAGGGAATGGAGGGGGAGAAACCAAAAGGTTTTCAGGTTTCCTTTGGTCAACTATTTTCCTCCCCTGCTCTACCTCTGTTTCAGTCATAGTTGTTTGTCTAGGTGCTGTCGTAATTTCATATTCAAGTTGTGGTAGGGTAATATCTTCTTTTGGTGAGATAACACGTCCTGATATCAGCCTAAGTTCATTGCATTACTTCTGTTCAGTCTCGGGGTTTGGGTTTTCAACAATCTGAATTAGCTGAACCAGACTGTTGTTAGGGTTAGGATTGGGTTGAGCCGGCAGTTGAGGATACATGATAGGCTAAGGATTGTGTTGTATTGGGTATGGAGCTGGTAATGTAGGTTGATTCTGAACCCCTTACCCCATCGGTAGATTGGTCATTCCCAGAGGTAGCTGCCAATTTTGAGGCCAAGTTGTGGTTTGTGAAGGGGAGGCAAGCCACTGGGACTGATAGGGATTGTTTTGCCAATAAGGGGGAGAACAAGGAAAATTTGGCCAATTATCACCTGAAGAGGGTTGTGTTGGCCAAGGAGGCATAGGAAATTATTGAGATGGGAAGTAGAGAAAGGTGATTGGTTCTGCCAAGTTGTTGCAGGGTTCTGCTGGTTAAATTATGGAGAAGAAAAGAATTGAGGTAGGTCTTGTGGCATATCTGGTCGTGCTTGCCACTGTCGATGCTGGTTCATCAGATAGATTGGTTTCACTTGTTCTTCTGCTTATTTAAAAACTACTTTCAACCTTGGAAGTGAAGGGCAATGGTTAGTGGCATGGTCATTGGTACAAATAGCACATGTCTAGACCATGTCTAATGGACATTCCCGCTAGCTATGCTTCTTTCGACAACGTGGGAAAAAGACAACCAAGTTTTTTTCTGCTATAACTTGCTTCTACTTGGTTTGTAGGACATCTAGATGTGTTGCCAGGGTGCCCAAGATATCAATTTTGAAATATTCTAAAAGATTACCAAATTATGCTCTGGTCACATTTCCATCGGATTGCTTAGGATTCCTTGTAACTGAGTCTCACCCTTGGCCTACTTCACGTACTACCCCGAGAACACCTGATACATAGTGAAATAATGTCATCATATTCTTCTTGATATATGTCCCCTTTTCCCATTATGTTAAGTGTTTCAACCCATTCTTCTTTCATTCCCTTAATCATCGTTGCTTTTAAGATATCTTTAGACAGTGTAGTATATGGGGACCTTTGCAAGTTATATTGAAATATTTCAGCGCATTCTTCTAATGTCTCATTGTCCTTTGCAGACATATTAAAGATTTCATCTTTTAGTTCTCGAGTCCGCTAGTAGTCTTGATATTTATTAAGAAAAGAGTTTTTCATCTAGTCCCAGCTATTAATGGTTCCTCCACCGAGCCCCATGAACCAACGTAATGTTTTTCCCTTCAGGGTGGAGGGGAATAATTTCAGTTTTTGAGGGTCAGTGGTGTAGTCATATCCCCTACATAAGACATCGAATTCAAATAATAATGAATCAGGATCTTCCGAGGTCAACCCATGGAAGGTGGGGATGTTTTGTAATGGAATGGCTTTCATAGGGGCATTTGCAGCTGGATCAACAATGGGATACTCCAATGTTGATTTCTACCTCTGGTTCTATTTGTTTGCCATTTGATCAAAGATATGCCAATAATCTTCAGGAATTACTTGTTCTGGAGGAATAATCTCAGGTGGATTAGGGAGTGGATGCAGATGAAGCCTTACAACACTCCCTCGATCTGGGATGATGAGTGTCTCTGTTTCAACCACTCTCTTAGGGGATCTAGGCTCTGAATTTTTTACCTGTGCTGCACTACTAGTTTCTCCCTCTCCTTCCTACAAATTGCAAGAGCCTCCCTCTCTCGAAGGGTCAGGAATTACATGATCAGAAGTCTGAAGGCTTTGTTTAGACCCTTCTGTTTCACTGTGAATCTCAGCGTGGGTTGTAGATGGTGAGGCAGCTGCCTGAGGGTGTGTAGTAGGACTCTGAGTAGGAATGGTTCTGGGTCCTACAGATGCCTGAGATTCAACCTTCATAATGATTTCGTCTATATTTGTTGTTCTACCTAGGATCACCGGTCCTTTGGGTTTTGTGGATTTAAGTGGGGGATTTTGATTTGCTTCTATCTTTTTCTTCCTAGTCATAAAATAAGAGCACCTATCCTACTAACCTCTGCACAATTGCTGAAAAGCAGGTTGGAGTGAAAGTGTTTTGCTTGCTGGCACACAAGTTCCTACCTGTCATTTTCAATACCCAATTATTCACAGCAAAAGGAAAAATAAATAAAGGATATCACTCTTAAACACTCTCCTCGGCAACAAAGCCAAAAATGTTGGGTCATAAACGTGACTGTTACAGGAAACTTTAATGCTTCTCATTTAATTATCAACCCAGGGCAAGTCTTGTTATTTCAAGAGTGTAAGAACAATATATGCAAGTGATATCGGAGGACAATAACTCTAAATTATCATAAGGAAGACTATCTAATTCTCTAAGTTCAATCATATCAATTAGGAAGGGAATTATAGGATGCTTTGACTATTCTGTTCTAAGCATATGCAGAAATAACTATTCTGGTTGAAAAGAGAAAACTAAAATTGAACAATGTACTGTGATGAATTGAATAGCAATCATAATAAATTGAACATCAACTCTAGTAAATTGAAAAAAATTTGATTATCCTAAATTTCACAATGGAATTCTCTTTTAAATCAATAAAAGACATCCCTTTGAATTAATCAGCAACCAAACGCTCACAATGATAATGAAAACATCCAACATTAACTACATGCAGAATTGAACAAAAATTGTGTTAAAACTAATCAAACGATTATAAAAGAATTGGGAAATGATGAAAGTGTCTAAAAAATTAAGAAAACGTTGATTGTAAGAAAGAAAGCATGAATAGTGGACTAGTCTAATGAACGAGGAAGCTGTAGCATCTTATGTTCACAATTAATCATTCAAATGATATCTTATGAAATACACTAGATGACTGGAAACACAAGTTCTGTAATTAAATGTATAGCATAGAAGTAGCAGAGAAACTCCCCTGGGACCAAAGTCACCAAAGTCTATTGCTAAGGGGAACTTAGAGATTGACTATTCCAAAAATGCCAAAATATTTATTAAGCTGAAGATAAATACATTAATACAACTTGACAATTCTATCCCGATACATCTTTACAGAGGAAAATATCTATGCAGATCTATCTATCTTATCTGTCTTCGGCCTTTTAAAGGAGAATTCAAAAGTAGTAATCAGTCCTTTCCATATGGGACCTTGTTGCTTCATGGTTGTCGTTTGAGTACTCCAAGCGTGGTTGTGTCTTTCCATCTCCCGCCGGTCCATAGGAGCTATCATGATCTTGTTTTCCTGCTTCAGCTTATTTTCTTCCCTTCTTCTCGGCCCAACACCAGGTTGGTGCCATGAACCCTCTCTTTCTTTTAGTAGTCATTTCATTTCATTTCATTGCAAATTTTTAGGGATTTGGACCCCTTAGGGTAAATTATTTTTCTAAAGAAGGAAACACACCCTTGGGCAGTGAAAAATGCGTTGTAAAGCACTCAAAATGAAGCCTGGACGCATATGCAATGCACTGTCTATTGACCAAGATTGCGCTGGGTGTAATTCACATTTTTTATTCTTGCATTGTAACCAAATTTTTCTTTATTTTTTGCATGAAAAGGAATCTAATGAGTCTTATGGTTATGTTTTAGGGATTCATTAGAGTAGAATGACGATTATTTGGAGAGAAAGAGAGCATGAAGAAAAAAATATGATTTCCCTTAATGATTCGGGTACTGTAAGAGGCCTACGAAATTGTGGGTTATTAAAGTACTTCTACTTATCAGGTATGAGGAAACAAACATAACTTTTGGAGTTCCTTGTTCATGCGTGGGATCCGAAAATTGAGGAATTTCACATTAGGAAAAAATTGGTTCCTATTACAGTGGACATATATTTTCTGACATGCTTGTTAAGGAGAGGCTTACCCATTTCTTTCTCAGGGTCTTCTCTCGGAGGAGAGACAGTGAGAGACTGTATTTTGCATTATTTCTATCCAGGGGCAGAGCCAAGCAAGGATGGGAAAATAAAAATCCATGACGTTCGTGATTTTCCTTTGAGAACCATTTTGTTCACGATCGCAATGCTTGCTGGTACCGTTACACTACATGTAGCGAACATATCTTAAATGCAGTATGCGCTAGAGTGCATGGAACCAACAATTTTCAACTGGTCTGAAGCTATACTCTCTCAAATAAAAGAACAACTGAGCAAGGAAAAGGGAGGAAGGAAGAAAAGCTTCATTTATGGTTCAATCCTCATTTTGTTTTCCTTAGAGAGTATTCCACTGATGCAACCTCAACATGTGATGCTGGGTGTGTCTAACCCTAGAGATACAAGGATGAAAAGATGGGTAGAAATGATGGATAGACATGCAGGTCAATCGTCCATCGTGTTCTTGACTACATTCTTTGCCTAGTTCAGGCGATAGGTTATCGCCATCGATGAGTATGCATATGCAGGCATCGATTTCTGAGGAGATCTAGACTTAGCTTTACCAGAAGGTGCTCAGTGGGGTGCAATTGGTAAGAATGTTTTGACCATGTTTTTTTATTTTTCTAATGTTTATACATGTTTTTGTTTCTTGATGTTTTCCCAAGAATAAAATAAAGTTTTAATGTAATGCAAATGTGGGTCGAGTTCAACCAGTGTAGGAACAAGAGCATGGAGCAGATGAACCAGCAGAGAGGGTTGTTGGGATAACAGTACTTCAGGATTTAGACATCGCTGAGACTCTTACTTAGCTTCGACAACACATAGAGGGGTTGACCTTCGGGATTCCAAATTTCCGGATCGAAGAGTTACCCATGTGATTGCAGTGCCATACTATTGGAATTCCTAACCGTTGGATGTGGTTACTGCGTAGGATAGCTAGATTGATAGCATGTTACCATGAGCATCACTAGTTTACTTTTGTCATGTTGCATACATTTTGAGGTCCACAAATTTTTGTAAAAACCTATAACTATCTATCTATTTGACTTCAGTGTTTTCCTTTGTTTATTGCACAATCCTATTCAATTATGTGAATGTATATTTACATGTTGTGAAAATGTCTATTTATAACATAATTCGCTAAATAATCAGTGAATGTATTCAAGTTTCTCTAAATGTGTTGATATTGAATAAAATCAAAGTTTCTTTAAAAAATTTGAACTCTTAGGAACATAAGATGCAGTGTTGGATTTCTATCAGTATAAACACGAGTAAGTTGTAATACCACAAGTTGTGAGTCTAACCTTATGCTGATGTGGTTAATACCAAATGAAATGACATCAAATAGAATTTCGATCAATGCGATATACTCAATGATATTTTTTGTCAATATACCGATACAAATCCCTTGAAAACTCACTAACTCGCCATTCGGAGTGAAAATGGCCTACATTGTAGAGGATAGATTCTGTGTACTACAACTAGCACCATCAGCATATCCAAAAAATGGTTCCAAATATTCAGACATCTGCGATGAAATGTAAAGTGGATTAATAACGTAAAGAAAATTCTAAGAAAAAAACTAAGATAGTGAATGCAAATCAACATCATATATATACAATATAATATAAAAAATTACTACACTCATGATTAATCATAGTAACGTTTCAGATACAACCCATTTCAGGGCTGCACCAATGGAATTCCATCGTAATCTACCAACTCATAGGCACCCTTAGCAAGAAATCTTTTGAAAATATAGGGGCCATGCCATAATGGCTCAAATTTCCCTATACCTATTACATCAGCTTCCTGATCATAAAGAAGGACCAAGTCGCCCTCTAAGAAAATGCGAGGTTGGACATGCTTGTCATATTGCACCTTTATATGTCTCTTATGCGCTTTGTTGGCCAATTGGGCTTCACGACACGTTTCATCAAGATGGATAAGGTTAAAAAGACGTGCTTCTTCATCTGAGGTGTCAGATAACAAGTCAATTGTGAGTTTTAATGATGGTATTTCACATTGGATTGGAAAGATAGCTTCCATACCATACACCAATTTAAAGGGGGTAAATCTGGTTGTGTTTCTCATCGAGGCTTAGTATGCCCACAAGGCCGAGTACAGGATCAAATTCCAGTTTCATTTATGAACTCCTATCATTCATTGAAGCATTCTTTTAAGAATCTTATTAATAGCCTCAACTTGTCCATTTGATTGTGGATAATAAGGAGTATAACTATCGTGAGACAGTCCCAACTTGGCAGTCAATTAAGTCATCATGTGATTACAAAAATTCTTACAATGATCTGTGACTATAGCTTGTGGGACCCCAAACCGTGCAATGACATGATTAAAGAAAAACAATGCAGTTGTTTGTCTCGTGTTGTTGAATGTAGGAATCGCTTTGGCCGACTTGGTAAAGTAGTCAACTGCGACAATAATATAACCATGCCCCCCAGATGAATGAGGGTTATAGGTCATGAAGTCAATGACCTATTTAAAAAATGATCCTACAGACACAACATGATGCATTGGCGCTAGCGGTTTGCGGATTTTATGATCAAATATCTGGCACACGTGATAGCTTCTGACCGCGAGGACGTAGTCGTAAAATATGGTAGGCAAAAAGTAACCGGCTCGGAGTATCTTCTACGCATTAGTGTATCCAGACAAGTTTCCACCACAATCCCCAACATGATAATCATTTAAAAACTTTTCGGCCTCTTCATGAGTGAGGCACCTTCTTAAAATTGTATCGACACCACGATGATAAATTGTATCGCCGACGATCAGATAATCTTTGGCTTGGAGGGAAGGTCACAGAGAAGCTCAGCCAAAACTAAAGACTTATTTGACTTGGATTTGATGAATTCCAAATCAAATTCCCACAAAATGACAATCCATTTTGAATACTTTCCCCCAAACAACTGACGTCATAAGATATAAGTCATGGGGTTGGAATCCGAAATGGCAATGGTCTTCCGGAACAGGATATAGTGGAGAAATTTTTGGACAACTTGAATAGTTTCCAAGGCAAGATTTTCTATGTACGAACACTTCACTTCTGTATCATTGAGATTACAACTCAAATAATAGATCAGATTTTCTATCCCATTTTCTACTAAGACCAATACCATAGCAATGGTCATATCAGCCGCGGCGATATATAAGAAATAATCACTCCGATAATTGGGGGGATACATTAATGATGCCTGGACAAGAGTATCCTTGAAATCATCAAAATAAGATTGCACAAATTGGTCCCAATGGAAGGGAATCCCCTTTTTCAAGAG
The DNA here is from genome assembly GCA_034641835.2 of Pinus albicaulis. Taxonomy (NCBI): domain Eukaryota; kingdom Viridiplantae; phylum Streptophyta; class Pinopsida; order Pinales; family Pinaceae; genus Pinus; species Pinus albicaulis. Next base: position 737,423,351 of record CM076584.1, on the reverse strand, counting down.
CCGAGTAAATCCTTTAGCCATTTCAACGTAGTTGGGAATGAACCTCCTTAGAAAGTTAGCCTTTCCATGAAGTTTTCGTAACTGAAGCAAATTTGATGTCACAGGAAAATCAAGAATGGCCTGAACCTTCAATGGGTCTATTCGAATTCCTTCTTTTGAGACAATGAATCCTAGAAAACGACCAGAACCAACACAAAACACACATTTATGTGGATTGAGGCATATTTTGTAGTGTCGGCAACATAAAAAGATAGCTCTCAAATGCATCGAGTTATTAGTCTGATTTCGTGAATGCACGAGTAAATCGTCTAGATAGGGTTGAACAACGTGCTTGATGTCATTGAAAGCATAATCAAATTCTCTCTGAAAAGTTTCCCCAACATTCTTTAAACCAAACGGGAGTTTCCTATAAGAGAATGTGCCCCAGGGACAGATGAATGTTATCTTATATTGGTCGTCTGGGTGGATATATATTTGATTGTAGCCAGAAAATCCATCCATGAACGAAAATATTTCGCATCTAGCACAATCATCAATAATCTAGTCGATAAAGGGAGTTGGATAGTTTTCTTTTGGACAAGCAAGATTGACATCCCAATAATCGACGCAAACTCTGATGTTTCCTTTTTTTTTCATAAAAGGAATGACATTGGAAACCCACTCAGTTAGCGGAACAAGGTAAATGAATCCAGCACGCAAAAAATGTTCAACTTCTACTTTAATGGCAACGGCCTTCCTCGGATGAACGGGACGAAGGCGTTGACGTACTGGCTTGACATCAGGGTACATATTAATCGCGTGTTCAATGATACTAGTATCTATGCCTGACATTTTCTCGTAAGACCAAGAAAATTGATCACGAAATTCACAAAAGAGAGAGCGATATGTTTTGAGTTCTGATGGAGAACAAGACATGCTGACATGAATGTTTCTACAACGCCGGGTTTGGTTGAAATATCGATAGAAATGGTTTCTTCAATATTTGACAAATTTTACTCGAAATCAATTGCATTAATAGGAAAAGATTATATAGTTCACTAAGATTATCTTCTTCACAATCTGGAAGATGGGAACAATAATGATAATCTTCCAATGGTTCTCCTTTTGACTTCATGGTTTCCATAATATTCTCATCTTTTAAGATAGTTGAGGAAAAAGTATCAGTTGGAGTACCATAATCTAATGAATGATCAACCCAAATGACTGGCGATGATGATTTCAGATTCGCCACCCAAGCTATATAGATTGATTTCTATGCCAGCTCAATAGGTCTGGGTTGCAGAAACTCATCCAACGTAACAATTTCAGAATTACCCTTACACTTCGTTAAGCCAAATGGAGTGGAAGAGATCATGTAGCAGGTATCTATACTTGCAATTTCTGCTGACGTCGCAGGTGGCAGTAATGCAAAGGTTCCCATGAGAGTGCAATCCTTTAAGATTCCTACACCAATGTTCTTAAGTGCGAGTTGGGGTGTGTGAAATAACGAAACACTTCCAGTTACCTAGGAACTGGAGGAAAGGAAGGATAATTGATTAATGACTGTGATAACACCTTTATGTGGAAAGGAAATCATTCTAAAATATGTAGAAACCATCGCAATCATGGCATATACCCATGGCCTTCCAAGTAGAATATTGTAGTCAAGGGGTTCGTCAAAAACCTCAACCTAAAGTTCAACATGAAGGTTATTGATAATACCGCAAGGCTTATATGTATGTTCGTCAAAAGCTTTCAACATCGTTGGTGATTGACATAGGCACGGCGAGCCAAGTGATTTCCAATAGTTTAGAGACATAATGCATGTATATGCTCCCTCATCAATAACAGTATGATGAAAAGGGTGATTGAGAACATTTACTTGGATGGAGAATGCCAATTCTGCTGGTAATTGCAGAACATAGCCCATATGATTAAAGACTTTGAGATTAGAATCAGCCGGATCAATTCCACCAATTTCCAACAAAAAAGCCTACTTCTGGGAGGGAAAGTTTTTTAGCACCTCAAGCGATGACATAGCTAAAGGGGATTGAGCCAAATATTCAACTAAATTATAATTTTGAGCAGCTCTGGGTCGAGGATTAAATGTCGATTTTTGAATGACTCCCTTCGGTGGTTTGATTGTCAATTCAGGAATAGCAGGTGGAAGTATTAATTCCATGGACGAATTTGTGGTCAAGGTAGTAGTTTGATCAGTAATATAACTATGCGTTCACACCAAAACATTTGTCGATGGATTTGTGATAGATAGCATAAGCACTTGGGAACTAGAAACTGGATCTGGAGCAACCAAATTTGTGTCTGGATTCGGAAACAAATATGTCAACACAACTGACGCATGTGAGGCCTTAACCATTTTTGAGACTTCAGCATGGTGAGGATAATCCTGAACAAAGTGTTCCTCATTACATATTATGCATGGATAATGAGGTTTTCTATTTCTAGACGATTGATCAGATGATGTTTCCTATGGGGTAGAAGTTTGTTTTTTCTTTGATTTCCCTTTTTTCTTACTTCCATGTTGCTTGTTACTTTTTCCCTTGTCAGATGACATAGCATGGATTTCGGAAGAAGGTGAAGGATCAGATGCAGTAGTGTGATGTGTGCTTGCAGTACTGATCATACCATCTCTGGCATGAGATTCCTTTGATGGAGGAGGAATCGTAAAATTAGATCGCGGCGCGTTAGGAATTTTCTCATAGAATGTGCTAGACTGGGTATAAATCAAGTCTAAATATTGGGCACGAGCAATGACCTATTCTTTAGTGACAACGCCACCCTTAGCCACATCCCCAGTTATATATGGTAACAGGGACTTAATGAACCACTCAGCAGGGATCTGATCAGGAACAAATGTCTTAACCATTCTACGACAATGACGCCACTCATGAGTATGATCAGAAACGTGAGTAGCATTAGTTTTTTTAAAATTAGTCAAGAGTTCCATTCTAGTTTAATATCGTATGGGTAATTGGAAGTGAGTAAAAAATACAGTAGCTAGGGAAGTGAAATTATCAAAAGAAGCTCTAGGTAACTCAATGTACCATTTTGCGGCTAGACCAGTGAGCGTACACTGGAAAAGACGTAGTCGAATAGAGTCATCATTCAGGGAGTTAGATGAACACCACAAATGATAAGTCATAACATGATTCGATGGGTCTTCCCAAGGGTTTCCATTGAACTTAGGAATATCCGAGGGTAATTTATGATGTATCACTGGCCACCAAGGAGAATAGTTGGTTGGGTCGTGGGTAAGACAGTTTAAATCTGGTAACTCTAAAGTTGCAATAAAGGGAAACTATCAATTGAGGTCGGGTTGAGCATAGCCAGGGTATGATGGAATTGCTTGGGAAACAAGCCTTTGAGCACCAACATAAGGAATCTGTTGCTGGTAACCCAGATAGGGGTTGTTTTGATAAGCAAACGCTTGAGGATTCTGTTGACCAAAACCTGGCTATCATACTTGTTGAAATGAAGGTTGTGGCATTTGCGCCTGTGGCTACCAAGGGTTCTGTCCACCAATGTTATAACCCAAATTAGGATAACTTGGATTCGATTAAGGATAGGTATAACCTGGTTGTGGCTGCGACATCCCATAATATGGTAATCCAACTTGTGGATAAATGATTCTAGATACAAGTGGTTGTTGTAAACTAACTAAAGGAATTAGAGTCTGAGGGCCCAATACTTGATGGTATTGAGTTGAAGGACCCGCCTTGAAACAGTTGATGTGCAACATTTTGAGTCTGTAATAGGGGTAAAGATGTATTAACAAGTGGAATTGATGTGGGTGCAACAGGTTGAACTGGTTGATACGGATGTACAACCGTTTGTGGTTGGATAGGACGAGTGGGTTGCCATTGAAAAACATTCATTTCAACATTAGGATGACAAAATAATGATGGAGTATTGTCAAAGTGGGTGACAATAGCTTTCCCCCCAACATGAGGAGTATAATAAGACAGAAAATATTTTTCTCCAAATGCAGGGAGTCCGGTTGAGATTGTACTGGATGGAATATACCCAGATGGACCAGCTTGATATTTCCCTAATGATGGATATAAAGGATCAAGACATTTAGTACTCACTATAGGTTTACCAGTTAGAATACCAGACAATGACATTGGTGAAGTCCATGGATTTAAAGATACACCAGAGAAAATTCCAAATAAAGATTTATAATCGGATGGGACCATATAGCCACCATGTAAATATGACTCTGGTGAAGTTGTGAACATCGAAGGGGTAGCAAGAGCACGTGCTGTCGCAATTGGAAAAGATGGTACAACTGAAGATGTTGGTTCAGGCATGGTTACTTGACCAAATGCATACCCTATTGGATCTATGGGAACTTTAATAGGAACATGATCAACAAAAGCAGAGGCAGGTGATTGAGGAAAATACTTGTACAGGTAAAGCTTCGCCCCAAAATGAGTTGGAGTTAAAGGTGTTTCATCTTGTGGTATTTCTTCAATCGAAATTAAACCAGGTGGAAGGATTTCGCCATAAGACCGAAAGTATATTTTAGGAGGTTGATTGCGTGATATGGGAGACTCAATGGATACAATAGATTATGGGGAGACTGATACAGGAAAAACTTCTGGTCATTCGACTTCGGGATGTAGATGTTCTGGAAAAAAAGAGATGTGATCTGGGTCAACTTCTAGTTGAACAACGTCAGGTTCAGGAGGTATGGTATCACTGATTGGATGGATCGTGCCCACGGGTGGCTGTGAGGACTCCGTCTCGACAATAGTAGATGAACCAAGATTTGTAGAAACAACTTGTGCTGACTCTGGTATATATTAAGATGATGCTTCACCAGAGGTACTAATGGTACTGGTTTTGGTAGAGCGATGTCACCTTCGCCGACCAGAAGTAACTTCTGGTGGTAAAGGTGGTTTCAATGCAAGTCTATGCAAACAACAGGGAAAGGGATTTTCTTCTTCCACGATGACTAAGTTATTTTATAAAAATAAAAAAATAAAAAAAATAAAAGGGTAATTCTAGGCAAAAGGTTTACCTAGAAACTCTGAACTACAGAATACCTCCTGGCGAACTAACAAGTACAGGCAGGCAATCTCCTCGAATGTTGTATTCAGTGTATGAAAATTTACAAGGTGGCCGAATAGGTTCACTATGGATGGATAGAAACCTAAATTTTTCCTCCCAAATATACCCAAAGGTAGGTTGAGGCCCAAGTCTGTATTAGCGTTGTCTAATGCGAAATCGCACAATGAGAGCACCCCTTTATACTTTTTGTACTATAACACCGCCAGATATACCCAAAGGTACGTGGACTAGCTACGATATACTTACATACATGGAGTGAGATATCACATTCTGAATGTATCGCAGACAATTAATGACAACTGCTATGCTTTACGACGCCAGAAGACGTCTCTAGCCTAGACCTTCTAAATGTTATCATTATGGTTCCAATGCTTTTTTAGGTAAATTGATGTAAATTTTAAGTTGATCTTGTTTATCAATTTCCTTTCAAGGTTCATCGATGATGTGATGGAAATTCCTAAAATGCAAACTAAAATGATAAGAATTTTTTTCAATTTTAGCTTCTTCAATGAAAATCTTAGCTACTAAAGGGAAAGAGCAATCAATTTTGAGAGCAAACAACAAATAGCACAAACTAATATGCAACTTTCCTAACTTGTTTCTATGTAAAACACACAATTCACTATATGCAAATACAAGTTTTTCTTTTCAATCCCCTTAATGTGAATGCAAAAAATTAAACTATATGCATCAAATCAACAAAAAACAAATGCTTTATTCTTTAAGAAATGATGAATTGAACAACAATTTCTCTTTTAGGAAAAACGAAGAATGGAACTACAATTTTTCCTACATAATCGAAGAATTTAATGGAAATTTCCTTTACGAAAACAAATGGATCTAATGGATAAATAAAACAATTTGAATTTTATTTGTAAATGATAAATAAAAAAACTTAAAGAGACATTGAACAAACTTACTTTTCAAAGGAGGAAGAATCAGGAAAATTCACTAGTCTCTATGAGGTATCAGACAATTGAAAACACAACAAAAAAAAGGCTGAGTATGATGGAAATGAAAAATTCAAAGGGAATTTGGTTGGCTAAGGGGGAAACACAGTCTCTAAGGGGATATATTGCATTGCAAAGCACCCCTGAGTGGGAGACAGTGCTATGAAAAGCACTATGTCTTGACCAACAATGCGTTGGGCACAACAGAGATTCAAAATTCAAGCTATTGAACACACTTCTAATGCAATTATTTGATTCAAAAGGGTAATAATTGATATTAGATGCTACTGGGTGGATAAGCAGAGGAAAAAACACCAGGAATGATAAGGAAAACTCCCCAGCAGAGTCACCATTTTTTTATGCGGAATTATGTATTACGGATAAAACGCATTCCCTAAATGTGGTACTATGCATTTAGAACAACACATCAAATAATTCAGAGACACTTTCTCTAAGAGTAAATAGACACACAGAAATATAGAGGAACTTACTTGTGATCCAATTTCTTGTTATTCTCCTTCTGTCGCTCTTGTTGTAGCTTCCAATCCAAGTTAGATCGCCAGAATATTTCCTGCAAATATAAACATTGAACAATAAAGAGATTGCAATATACAGATGCCTATTTATCTTAATCAGTTAAATCAATTAAACATGAAACATATATATCAGTTAAGAATCCATTATATGAAAATTAGAAACATAAACAAATACATATATGGGAAAATGAGCAGTAATCTTTATTAATGGATAGAAGGGGGAGGTTACAACCAACAATCGATTTTAAGTCACCAGGTCCAGCATCATCCCAGCCTCATCACAATAATCATCTCACCAATATTATATCACTCTTATCACACACTCAATTGAGAATTTAACATCATTTCTTTACCAAATTTGTTCCTTCCCTAGCACTAATATCTATGCTCAATTTATAGGGCAACTGAAGGTAGTATCTCAATCAATGACTTTCTAATAATAGGAAAGACATGTTCCCAAGCTTTGAGGTGTTATATGGACACATGGATTAGAATTTTGAAACATATGGAGTCTGGACTCTTCTAGAAGGCACTGCCCATGTGGAGATTCCAGAACAATGAGAATTTCTCTCCCATTTGACCAACACACTCTTGAATGTTGGGAAGTGCTTTGCAAAGCACCCTTGAATGGAGGTAACTGCATATGCAAAGAAGTTAGTCTCTTGATTGGTTGTGTTGGTGAGCTCATAAGTGATATAACATATACTTCAAACCTTGGAAACCTTGCAATGGAAGTCATGAATGGTTTTTTCTTGTCTTAGGGCATGTAGCAACTAAAATGATAGGGGATGATAGACCCTATTTCATTGGTCCTGGGGACGATGTCTTGTTTGACCAATTCATTGGGATTGATGCCCAAAATGACCTATAACAGATATCATCAATATGGATGACCAATAAGACATCCTTTTCATTGGCGAAAGCAATTTCCATCACTCGCTGAAAAGTCGCTCCTACATTTTTCAATCCAAAGGGAATTTTGGCATACATGAAGGTACCCAATGGTGTTGTAAAGGATGTCTTTTCCTGATCATCTGGATGGACTAAAATATGATTATACCCAGATTATCCATCCAACTATGAAATTCTGGAAGATCCAACTACCCTTTACCTTTACAACTAAACCTTTGAAATAAAATCAAAACCCTATACCTAGTTTCCCAAATATCATTCACATCCAGCAATACTCCAAATAAACAAAAAACCTAATCTATTGATCATAATAACTAGCCTAAAAAATTATATCCAATTATCCCTTTGAATATAAATTGACATTTGGAAAGCCCTCTTCGGTATTGGTAGTGCTAGCTACCTGACCTAAAGGTTGGTATGTGGTTACCTTCCTTCAACTCCATTCTTAGCCTTGGGAAGCAGGGGGGAGTGATAACATTTTTGGTGTCGTTGATGGGGAGAGATTGCAAAACTTTCTCTAAGAAAATTTCTTTATTTCACTGAAGGTTATACTTATGGGTGAAAATTTCTGACATTCAAAGAAGGCTAAGTCTGTAAATTCAGGTAAAAGTACCAATTGTCAAGAAAATTTTGCTCCCAAAAAACACACTAGGTCAAATCCAGACCCAAATCCCTCACAAATTGTAAATGACCCTGAGAGTCTTTTAAGAAAGTAGAAGAAAAATTCTAGGAAAGTTGGAAAGGCTATTCCTCCACTTGTAAAATCAAAATCCTTGCCTGCAAGATTTTCTTCATAATATTTTTCCTATAATTTTGAATTTGAAACATCTTTGTTTAGTTGATCTAAGTCTAAAACTTTTCTTTCATAAATTATCTTTGACCCTATTGATTTTGAGACTTTTGTACCATTTTCTGAGTCTTCTTATTCCAAGGTTGATAGTGAAGTCTGGTCTAATTTCTACAAACTTAAAGGTTTGGTGGATAAGTTTCAAGAAACTTTAGACAAAGCTTATTTTTCCTTCTCACGCAGCTACATCACCATCTCTTCCTTTCATTCGATCATTACCTTTGCAAGTTTTCACTCCATCAACACCTCTACAACCCACTCCATTAATCATGTCCAGATTCGATCCATTGATCTTATCCAAACAAATCACTTCACTACCTTAGAATTATGGTCAAAGATTGCCCCTTTTTGATGGAAAATCAGAGGTTACTTCTTATCAACATATTTTCAGAGTGGTTGATTTCATAAATCTTGAAGAGATGACAACGATGATGCCAATATGTGCATCATAACACAGATTTTCACAGGAGAGGTTAAAAAATGGTTCTGCTCTCTCAGAACTGGATTAGTATCTAATTCACAGTAGCTGATTGACTTATTCATGAAAAAATGGGAGGAGAAGAAGAATCCATTGCAAATCCTAGTTGAATATAACGCCTTGAAAATGAATCCCAATGAATCTGTACAAGACTTTACAGCTACATTCAATAAGATTTATGATTCTATTCCTGAAAATATCAAGCCTCCTCCGGGCCTTGCTTTACTACATTACCCCGATGGTTTCGATTCTGACATGGCTTACTAGATGAGGGAAAGAAATCCATCAGCTCTTAAATAAATGAAGAGAAATACAATGAGCGTGGAAGCTAATTTGATTATCAAAAAGTCAAAAATCAAGCCAGAGAAAATGGTCACTATCAAGGAAGAAACATCTACTTCATCCGAGGGAAAGCTCGACACCTTGATCAAAACCGTGGATAAGATGATGGAAAAAATTTCCATCGATGATAGAAAAGTTGAACCCTCCTTCAGAAATCCCAATTTCAGGGGTAAAAATCAACAACCTCAATACAGAATCAAGAAAAGGTAACATAGGGTTCAGGATCCACAAAGTCAACATCAAATTCACACTCCATTTCAGCAGAACTACACATAAGGTCATGATGAAGAAGATGAAGAAGAAATTACTGGTGAGAATTATTTATTTGAGGAAAATCAACATCATATTTTCCTCACTTAAGAAGATTAGTTTTATGCAGGAATTCATGCACCTGATGATCAACACTATGTCTTGTCAAATGATGATATGCTATCAATACGGTTATAATATTATCATAGGTGATATCATAACACTCTTACTCAAGTATAAAGGTAGTATGGTTTGAGGAATAGGAATGCTCCTATCATCTCCAATCAGAAAAAATAGAATTGTCAAACTGATATTCATCCTAAAGAGACAACTACTTCAAATAAAAGTAAAGACAAGGGACCTTTTTTTCCTAGTCCTGCAAAAGACAATGAGGCTTCCACGAGCAGTTAGAAAAAATATAAACAAGTCCAAGATGGAGGAAAAAAGAGTTAAATTCTGCATAAAGATCAGCTAGAGAAGAAAGATGCATCATCCAAAGAGATAGAAAAACATTCTGCCCTTTTTAGTCTTGAAAACAAAATCTCTAAACTGAAAGTCTCCATTCCTTTAACTAAAATAGTCAAGAATGACCAGTATAGGTTTCAAGTTTCCAAGTTTCTTAGGGTAGATCAGATGTCTAATATGGTTAATGTAAGTGATGATCACTCAGAACTTTTATTTGGTCTTGTTGTTGATGGTGATTTAGAAGATAGTGAGGTCCCTTTGTTCTATCTTAGCCTCAAAATCCATGATTGTATCCTCCATAAAGCCATTCTTGATTCCAAAGCATCTCATAACCTTATGCCCAAAGCCATCATTGACAGATTATGCCTAGATATCACAAGAACTTACCATGACCTTTATTCATTTGATTCAGGTAGAGTGAAATTTATTGGCCTCATTAAAGATATAGTGGTGTCTTTAGAGAAAATCGTAGCCAATAATGTCCTCATGGATGTTGTTGTGGCTGATATCCCTCCCAGATATGGATTTTTTATCTCCTGGTCATGCGGAGTGAAACTTAGAGGTACCTTGCAGCTTGACTTGTCATATGCTACAATACCGATCTTTGGTAAACTTAGAAAACTATACCGGGAAAGTAAAATGAAGTACATGATCAGTAGCAAATAAAAGTCTAATAGTAACCCCATACATGTTTTTCACATAGATTTAGAGTCTTTTATCATATTCAATCATCATGTTCAACATCTTCAGAAAATTTTGATTGAAGAAAAGACAAAAATTTCTAAGTGTTCAAATTTTGTTTTAGAAATTGCAAATACAGAAAATCGAGAAAAGATGCCAAGTGGTTTGGAACCAAGCACATCAACCCAAAAAAGATATGAAACATTGAAAGGCACAAATTATTTTGGTACAACAGACCTCTCTCAATCAACAAGTAAAGTTCAACCATATGATTTGCAACATCCTGGTGAATAAAGTGGTTTTGATGGAGCCTTGGGTAAGGCAGGTGTTGCTACTGGATTGTGGATTCACAATCCTATAAATCAGTCTCTTAACATTCCTCCTAATGCTTGAATTTCCTCTTACAAGTTAGCATTCAATTGTTCGAATAATGAAGTAGAGTATGAGGCTTTGATAGTTGGCTTGAAAATTCTCAAGAAGTTAGGTGCTAATAAAATTTCTGTGTATGGAAACTCCCAATTGGTAATAAAATAAGTCAAAGGGGAATACCAAGCCAAGCATCCTAGGATGCAAGATTACCAAAATTCAGTATTATATATCCTCAAAATTTTCATCGAGTATACTTTGTCATTGATCCCAAGGGACAACAATGTTTTTGCTAATTCTCTTGCCACTTCGGCCATCATGTTTAAAATTCCATTGTATCCCAATAAGGAGTATGAGATAAATGTCGAACATCACCTTGCTATTCTAGATGATGTTTAGTATTGGTAGGTCTTTCAAGATGAAAAAAAATTCAACAACTTCTTGTAGACGGAAGAGGAATTTATGAATTCACAAATGGATGAACAATTTTATGAAAATTACCAAGAATTGCATGCAACATAAATGAAAGTACTTAAGCTTAAAGACAAATCCATTCCTGTAGGTCTTGTGCCTTTGGAGGAGATTTTTTACCAAGACGATATAACACGTAAACCGACCATGCTGCCAACAGAAGTAGGAGTGGAAGATCTTAATCTTGGCACTCCTGAAAAGCCCAAGATGGTAAAGCTTTCAAAATCCTTGAGCCGAGAGATGAAAGGTAAATATGCAACACTCATGTCTCAATTTACTGATTTTTTTGCATGGGAGTATTCTGATATGAAAATATATGATAGGAGTATAATTCAACATATTATTCCTTTGAAACTAGATCAGAAGCCTTTCTGCCAGAAATTGAGGACAATGAATCCCAAGCTATAACCCTCCATTAAAAAAGAGGTAAGCATGTTGTTTACTACTGGTATTATATTTCCACTTCGCTTATAAAATTAGATGTCTACCTTAGTTCCAGTAAGAAATAATACCAGATAAATTCTCTTGTGTATATATTTCAGAAAGCTGAATAAAGTGTCACTGAAAGACAATTACCCACTTCCAAAAATGGACCATATTCTGCAAAGGATAGTTGGATCTTCCAGACTTTCATTGTTGAACGGATATTTCGGGTATAATCAGACGTTAGTCCATCCAGATGATCAGGAAAAGACAACCTTTACAATAGCATGGGGTACCTTCATGTATGCCAAAATTCCCTTTGGATTGAAAAATGCAAGAGAAACTTTTAAACGAGCGATGGACATCGCCTTCGCTAACGAAAATGATGTATTTTTTTTCATCTATCTTGATGATATTACTATTCTTTCTAAGACAGATGAGCAGCACTTGCAACACTTCAAAACAATTTTTCAGAGATGTAGAAAATTTGGCATATCACTAAATCCTAAGAAGAGCTTGTTTTCTATGGAGGAAGGAAAAGTGTTGGGCCACATTATATCAAAATATGACATCTGGATAGATCCTTCAATAATTGAAGCAATTAAGAGCTTGGACTATCCTAGAAGCAAGAAGTAGATCCAATCATTGAATGGTAAAATCAATTTTCTGAGAAGGTTTGTTCCCAATCTTGTTGAACACTTAAGGCAAATTATTGATATTTTGAAGAAATACAATTAATTAAAATGGTCTGAGGGGGCAAAGAAGTATTTTAATAAAGTCAAATTTTCTTTATCTCACACTCCTATTCTTATTAGTCCAGATTACACACTTGATTTCATCATTTTTTTTCCTTTGCTTCAGAGCATACTCTAGCTGTTGTCCTTATGCAATAGAAAAATTAGAAAACAGAATAGCCCATTGCCTTCTTCAGTAGAACCATTAGATACGTATCCTTGAAGTAAAATATCATTGAAAAATAGGCCTTGGTGCTAGTTAAAGAATTGCAGGATTTCTGAGTTTATATTATTCACTCTCTTGTTATTGCATATGTCCCAAACGCTACTATCAAAGATGTACTTACACGAAATGATATTTAAGGTTGGCGTGGCAAATGGATCGTTGCTAGGTTGGAGTATGACTTAGAGCTCAAGCCTACAAAACTGATCAAGGGTCAAGGCTTGGAAAAGCTTATGGCAGACACAAATATCCATGCTTTGGACATTAATTTTATTGCTGCATTATTTGAGGAGCAAGAGGTTGATTCATTACCTCATGTGTCTGAAATATTTATTTCATCGCCATGGTACACTGACGTTTTTCATGTTTTTCAACACCTTAATCCTCCTCCTGGATTGCCTAGTATTAAAGATATATCTTTGAATTTGAAGGCTCTTAAGTATTGCATCTTTAACAATGCTTTGTATTGGAAATATCTGGGTGGACTGTTGTTAAATTTTTTGGTAGAAGGAGAAGTTGAAAAAGTGTGAATGACTTTCATAAAGGTGGTTGTGGTGGTCATCTTTTCTAGAAGACTACAAAAAATAATATTTTTAGGGCTTGCACCTATTGTCCAAGTTTATTTTCATATGTTTATAAGAATGTCATGAGTTGTCATGAATGTTGGATTTTTCAAGGAAAAAATAAAGCTTTTGTCGTTTCCCTTAAAACCCATCACAGTTCAAGCACCCTTCCAACAGTGGGGTCTTGATTTCATTGGTGAGATCCATCCTCCTTCATCAGCTCAACATAAGTGGATACTCACTGCCAATGATTACTTCACAAAGTGAATTGAAGTCATTCCAATGAGGCAAGCTATAGATACTACCATTATATAGTTTTTGGAAACAAATATCTTGTCTCGTTCTGGTTTCCCATAGAAAATTATTATTGAAAATGCACTTGCCTTTAAGTCCAAGAAAATTATTGTCTTTTGTGATAAATATCACCTAAGACTTGGTCATTATAGAACATACTATCCTCAAGGCAAAGGGTTGGATGAATCGTCAAACAAATCATTGATAAATATAATAAGGAAATTGCTGCAAGAGAATAAGAGAAATTGACACAAGAAGCTCATAAATTCTCTATGGGCAGACAGAGTTAGCACGAAGAGATCAATCAACATGTCACCTTTTCAACTTGTATATGATGTTGACACAATGTTTCCAACTTATTTACTTGTCCCAATGATGAAAATTCTATAAGAAATAGATAGTGAACCAAATTATATCTAGCAAAGAATCAATCAAATGATTTATTTACAGCAAACAAGAGAAGAAATTTTTAATCACACTTCAAAAATTCAGGAGAAAATCAAGAAAAGATATGACAAGAAGTCCAAAGTTGATGATTTCAAAGTAGGATATGTTTTTCTTCGGTGGGATGCCTAGAATGAAACAAAGGTAAGCATAGTGAGATTGATAATCTATGGAAAGGTCCATACAATATTAAATCATTCAGAGGTAATAAAGAATTTTTGTCAGAAGATCTTGATGGGCAAGAAATTATAGGAGGACCAGTGAATGGTAGGTTCCTAAAACATTACCTTACCTAAATTTGAATAAAAATGTTCACTTTCATTGTAAATATCACTTTATATTTTCTGTCAAGAAATAAGAAGCTATTGCATAATTTTGAAGCCCGATGAGAAGGCCATGAGACTTCTAGGGTCAGATGATGTTTTTCTTTCAAAAATTTCAAAAGGTCGAGTTAGTTTTTATTGTGTCAGTTTTTCAATCTGTCAAAGTTATTTCAGTTTCCAGTTTTGACTCCATTGCGCAATGGATGAGGCTACCTGATATACAATGTTCTTGACACCTCCTGAAGGATTTTCCATCCCCAACTGGAGACAATGTTAGTGTCCAATATTCAGTGATCAAAAATACTCTTTTCAGGTTTACTTAGTAGTGGTCCTAGGGAAAATTTTATATTTTCAAGTCAGTTTTCAAATAAAATTTTGTTCGCTGGATATGTATAGGTCTTAAAAAGCTACTCCCTCCTATCTATTCATGGTCATTTTCATTTCATGGGTCATGTCCTCCATTATTATATAGAGTCTTAGTTCAGTCACCATGATTTCACCTAGGTTAGTTTCTAGGTGTCTTTTATCTCGCCACCATAAATGTCCAAATTATGTCATAAAGGAGGCGAAAAAAGAGTCATTTCCATCATACAAGTTATATTCAAAAGGGAATTAGCATAGGTAGGAAAATAAAGTAAGAAAATTTGTCTTCTTTCAAAAGCTTGTTCATTTGTCAAAATTTTCAAAAAAGGAAAATTTTTTCTCAAAAGATCACTCTTAGTATGATTCTTTCATCGTAAAATATCACTTTAGCTACGAATAAAAAATAGCCCTAACATTAATTATGGCTGCAAAATATCTTTAAGTTTGCTGAACAAATTCAGATCTAAGCACAAAAGACATTAAGCAGATAAAATATAACATGGCTCCATAAATCCAATGGACAAGACAAGAAGAATGTATTTAAAAGAATTTTGTATTATATTAAAGAATGGGGCACCTGAGATGAAAACAAGAAAGGTGTCTTCCGGTTCTCCTAAGTGGGATGGGTTCTTGGAAGTCCTCAGTGTTTCAGATCTAACATTTCTTTCTATTATGGGTGTAGAAAAAAAAACATGGAACTCAATGGGAGTTCATATAACAAAAATGGAAAATGGTGACCAAGAGTAGATCCAGTGTGATCTAATGCAATGAAGGTGACTAATGAATGGGGAAAACCCCCCTATTTATAACAAAATATTGGGGCGGTCTAGAACTCGGTGCATGAATAAAATTTTATTAATCAAATTCTAGAAGCACCCTTTAGGAATATTTTATTATATTTGTTGGAGGGAAAAGGGTTCTTGACTTGGGTCAATTCATTTATTTATAAATAATAAATAAATAAATGGTTTATTTATCATTTTAGGGAAGTGATGGGAATATAATTAAATAAATAATGGTCTATTTAATTATTTATGGATGATTTAGTCAAATTTAACTAAGAATATTATTTAAATAATGATTTAAATAACTTATTCTTAGGGAATAATTAAATAAATAAGGATTTATTTAATTAAGTTCCTTAATTTGGGTTAAATATGACCAGGAAATATAAACAAATGAGTTATTTTATATGGTGAAAGCAATTTTACTTAGGGTAAAATTGGTCTTACATGGTGTACTTGGGTTCATCTAATAATAATAGGTTAGATGACCAAAAAATGGTGTAATAGATTGCCCCCCAACGTACGAGTGTTAGGAGAAAATTGTATGACCGAAGTACGTTGTAAGAACTCAATCACTAGATATCGAGAGGGAAGTGAGAGAGAGAAATGTGAGGTTGTCTGATGTGCTAAAGGACTAGACCCTGAGGAGATGAGATTTACAGGTGCAACAAGTCTCTAGTTTATGAATGGGTACCTATGCTAAAGGCGGCGGGGGAGGCATACCTATGCCCGCCGAGACAAAGTACAAAGAATAAAGCGCCCGGAAAACCACGGAACCCAATAAGTACAAAGAGTAAGGTGCCCAGAAAACCACGGAACACAATAATGAAGCATGTGCTGGCCGAAACATGAGCCAGATAAATCAGAGGATGACTCCCACATACATGTGATGCCTGGAATAATCGTCAGGACTTATACAGTAATATGGTAGTACATGAGATACAAATATACCCAAATTCCCCCTACACATGGGGAAGGGCTCTCAAAATCTGACAGAGACATGAGAATCGAAAATGGCGCTGCAAGCAGTTGAAGCTGATATCATCAAACGAGAGGAGCTGCATCAAGGGCAGGAATGAAGTCATCCAGGCATGTGGGGGGCTACCTGCAGGGCCACCCCCTCATGAGGTTTGAGACATCTCACACATGCCCGAGAATCACCAATAGCTGCTGCGGCATCACTAGATCACCGAGTATATGTATCGCGAACATGCTGAAAAGGGGCTGGATCCAAGGTACCCAGACGAAGACTAAGGATGATGTTGAAATGATGAAAGGTCCAAAGGGGACCCGAAAAACATGATTATGAAATGGTATCTCATGACGGAAATCGACACAGACAAGAATAAAGAGGGAGGCTAAGTGGTGCCCCAAGGAAAAGTGTTGTAAGTGAGGAAATCCGATTTGAAAAAGGAGGAAAGGAAGACTTCGTGGAAAACATGTGTCCTGGTGAAGTAGTGACTGATGACAACAAACATATGCTGGCTATCTACAAGAAATCAAAACATGCATTTCGAGCGGGAAATGCTAAGGGTAATATCTCTTGAGATAGAGTGCATTGCGAGGATTAGGAAGGGGGTGGCCTTCAAAGTCCTCTAAAAGATATGCCCCCTTCCCAAGATCTTTACTGATGATGTAAGGACCTAGCCATAATGAGTCTAACTTCCCATGACCGAGGGTATCGTGGGCCTGGTCATAGACTAGAACAAGGTCACCTTCATGAAAGGTGCGAGGATGCACTTTTCGGTCATACTGAACTTTAGTGCGCTTTTTGGCCGCTTCAAGAGTTTGTAATGCAACACGATGATCTTCAGAAGTGCGCTCAAGCATGATAAGTCGTTGTTCTAGAGGTTGGGTATCAGGGAGAAGTTCGACGGCCAAATGAAGGGAAGGGATTTCGCATTCGATTGGTAAGACTGCCTCCTCACCAAAGACAAGGTGGAAAGGAGTGAAACCAGTGGCGGTTTTAACAGAAGTACGATAAGCCCACAAAGCAGGGAAGAGCATGAGATGCCAATTGGTTTTGTGTTTATTCACCGTTCGTTGAAGCATGGTTTTAAGAATTTTGTTGACTGCTTCAAATTGGCCATTACCTTGGGGGTAATAGGAAGATGAATATTGGTGTTCAAAACCCAATAAGGAGGAGAGCTCATGCCAAATCTGATCTTCGAAATGTCAGCCATGGTCCGAGACTAATTGTTTTGGAACTCTGAATCGAGCAATGACATGGTTAAAGAAAAAGAGGGATGTAGTGGCTGCCGTATTGTTGAACGTAGGCATAGCTTCGGCCCATTTAGTGAAGCAGTCAACCGCCACGATGATATATTTGTGGTTACCAGCAGATGGAGGTCGACATTCCATAAAGTCGATGGCCCATTTACAAAAAGGACCAGCTGTGACGACAGGATGGAGAGGAGAGGGAGGAGCTCGCACCTTGGGGGCGAAATGTTGGAAATTGGAACAGTGTTTGACTGCTTCAATGCAATCACTGAAGAGAGAAGGCCAAAAATACCCAGCACGCATGATTTTTTGGGTGGTGGCAAGGCCGGAGAGGTGGCCACCACAAGCACCACTATGACAGGAATTTAGGACTTGCTCGGCTTCAGCGTGGGTGAGGCAACGACGAAGGATAGTATCTACGCCGCGACAATAAAGGTCATCGCCGATTAGAAGGTAGCGAGAGGCTTGGTGTCGGATACGTCGTCGAGCATCACGATCAAGGTGAAGGGCGAACTTTTGGGTTCGCAAGTAAGTACGGATGTCACCGTACCAAGGGTCGTCAGTGGTGATGGAAAAAAAATTTTCATCGGCAAGAGCGTCATTAATTGGAGTATCTTGCGTCCGGGTAGGTAAATCAGAAATGAGTTCAGCTAGGACTAAACCTTTCTTACTTTTTGGGGTGACAAATTCAAGGTCGAATTCCTGGAGAATAATGACCCAACAGGCGTACTTCCCATTGAGGATGCGGCGACTCAATAGGAAAGCCATGGGGTTGGAATTAGTCACAACCTTGGTGGAACGCATGAGGATATAATGACGCAATTTTTGGACCGAGAACACGACAGCTAGTGCTAATTTTTCTTCATGCGAGTAGGACACAGATGGACCAACAAGGTTCTTTCTGACATAATAGATCACATGTTCAACGCCGTTATCATCCTCCTGGATAAGGACACCAACAACTGAATATGTGGAAGCGGAGATGTATAGAATTAAATCTCAGTCAAAGGCAGGGGGACGGATCAAGGGAGCGGATGTGAGAGCATGCTTGAGGGCATCAAAAGACTCTTGAGCATATGTATCCCAGACAAAAGGGTGTGAGAGTGAAGAATTCTAAGGAAGCCGTGTGCGGTAGTGGCATAATCAAGAACGAATCAGAGAAGAAAATTAGCTTTGCCTTGGAGACTTTGTAGCTGGTGTAAGGTACGAGGCAGAGGAAGTTCAAGAATGGCTTGAACCTTCAAAGGGTTGAGAGTTATCTCGTCTTTAGACACGATGAAGCTGAGGAGACAACCGGCGGGAACACAAAAGACACATTTCAAAGGGTTAAGGCGAATGTTATACTTGCGGCATCGGAGAAAAATGGTATGTAGGTCATGAAGGTGTTGCGCCCGATGTTTAGAACGTGCGGTAAGGTCGTCTAAATAGGCAAGGATAATATGGGCTAAGTCATGGAAGTAATAAGACATGGCTCGTTGAAAGGTGGCGCCAGCATTTTTAAGGCCAAATGGCATGACTCGGTATGCGAAAGTGCCCCACGGACTAATGAACGCGGTTTTAAGTTGATCAGCATGACAGATAACAATTTGGTTGTATCTGGAGAAGCCATCCATAAAGGAGAGAATCTCGTGCCCCACACACTCATCGATGATTTCGTCAATAAATGGTGTGGGGAAGTTGTCTTTGGGACAAGCTTTGTTCAGATCGCGAAAGTCGGTGCAAACACGAATGGTGCCTTGTTTTTTGAGGACGGGAACTGGGTTAGACACCCAAGTGGTATATTCAATGGGGTAAATGAAACCAGCCTACCAGAGCTTGTCGATTTCAGCTTTGATGGCTTCACGTCTAGAAGGATGGATGGGTCTCAACTTTTGATGAACTGGAATGGCATCAGGCCATGTGTCGATGTGATGTTCGACAATGGCAGGATCAAGTCCGGGCATTGCTGAGTATGACCAGGCGAAAACATCACAGAATTATTTGAAGAGTTTCATGTAGGCTTCAATTTCTTCTGAAGTGTATTGGGCACCCATGGTGATATGTTCTTCAATACCTGGGCTTGACAGAAATGTTGATTTTGATGGTGGGAGAGATATTATCCATATTGCCTTCTTCGAAAGCATCAGGTGCAGGGATGGGGTTTTTGAACCAATCGACTTTATCAGGGATGAAGTCTTTGGATTCGAGGGCATATTGGTCATGGGATTGATGTGGGAGGAAATATGCACAATGGTGCATATCGTCCCATGGAAAATCAGGGTTGGTCATGGCTTCCATGATGTCTTCATCGGACTGGAAGATGGGAAGAGAGGATGGAAGAGGTTGACCTAAGGAGGTAGAGGGATGAGACTCTTGATTGTGATGGGAAGGGCTCACAGGTACGATGTCATGTGAGGTGATAGGGTGAGCAGTTGAATGATGAGGTGAAGCATCGGGGGAAGGTGCTAAGGGGTTGGTATCCGAGAATCGCGGTGATGAGGAAAGGTAGGAAATGATAGCTGAAGTGTTGGTCATTTCAGTATCAGGAGGAGAAATGGTAATCATGGTAGACAGGGGGTATAGAGTGAGGGAAGAAGGATTACGAGCGAGGGCGGCTTCGAATTCACGGTATGTGGCTAAAGAAGCACAATACTCGTCAAGGCGAGGGTAAAGGTGGGTATAGTGGCCATGGAAATTGCACAAAGAACAAGGGTGATTGGTGCGCAATTTCTTAAGTTTTGGGATAGAATCCGGTATGGTGACATGGACTTCTGGGATGTCGGATTCTGGAAACGTTTCATTAACCATGGTCTTGAGAGGTGGTAATTCAGGACAGGTATGAATGGCATGACCAACAACATCACACAGAGCACACTGGATGGGATGCTTGGGAGGCTGAGGGGGGGCAGGGTTGGGCGGGGTAGGTTTGTCCTTCGATGCCCCGCTGCGAGCTTTGCCATTTTTACTCGAAGCGGTTGCAACAGGAGGCGGTGCTTGTTGGGGTAACTGAGGTACCGGTGTAGCAAGAGAAGTCGTGGGGATGGGTGGAACCGGGGTCAAGGTAATATATGGTTTAGGTTGACCTGGCAGAGTGGTGGCTAGAGGGTCAAGATACCAGACGGATATACCCAAGGTCAAGTTGGGGAGGGATAGGGTGGCCAAGGTAGGGACCGAATAAGCTCCGGGAGGGGGAGCGAGGAAAGGGATCTGACCAGCATGGAAATGGCCAGGAGGAATGGTGCCAAGGCGGCTGATTTCAGGTGAAATCGACCCATGAGGAGTGGCGGTAGAAGAAGATTCAGAAGGAAGAAGGGTGGCTAACGGAGGCGAAGGGCTAGGAGCTGGTTGAGGTTAAGGTTGATGACTAGCCAAAGTGGGCTCTGTAAGGTTAGCCCAAGATGATTGCATCATGCAAATGTTTGCCAAGTTAGGATAAAAGACGGGAGGGGAGTCGAAAAAGGTGCCAAGCAAGGAGGATTCCTTGTAGACACCAGGGGAAACACTGGTCAAAGAATCAATAGTTTGCTTGTTGGTGACAGTAGAGATGGTGGACTCAGGGGAGGTCTAAGATTTTGGTTCATGGTAAGTCAACTGGTCAATGGTGACAAGCTTGCCATTATGAGGGAAGAACATCTTGCGGTGGACTGCGGATGGGACGACAGACATGGCATAGGTGTAACTACGCCCCAAAAGGATGTTGTAGTCAAGGGGGGCGTCGATAACTTCAACGTCGACACAAATAGTCTTGCCGGCAAGGGTGATAGGACAGTTACGGAATAGGCCAATGGGATGGGAGGCATGGCCATCCCATGCACGAAGGGTGATGGTGGAAGGGGCCAGTTCAGGGGATCTGAGTTGTTTCCAAACTGAAGCGGACATTACGCAGGTAGATGCCCCCTCATCAATAATACACCGAGCAACATTGGCGTTTCGGATTTTGACTGGGATTTGGAAAGCAACCGAAGGAGGGAGAGGGGGATGGTCTGACTGATGGGCATAAAAAACAATCAATTGGTCATTAGAAGGATCTACAATGCCCATGGAAAATATTAGAGCCCTCTTTTGAGAAGGACACGATTGGAGGAGTTCCAGTGTTGAAATGGCATCAGGAGATTGGGTCAGATCATCTACTATGTTGTATGAATGGGCAGCCTGACCAGAGGCATCATTTCGGCGTAATGGTCCCTTAGGAGTCTTGGGATGGACCTCGGCTTTGGGTGGAGGGAGTTGCAAGGGACCATTGGGTGTCGATAGAGGCTTTGTAGGACCTGACGATGGAGACGCAGAGACAGATGGAACAGGAGGTGTGGAATAATGACGGGACCGAGTTTGCAAGTTGAGGTTGACAGTGAGAGGTGGGTCAGAGGCCATCATGAGAATCTGGTAATTAGAGGAACCAGAAGGGGAAGGTTGAGTGGTTACCGGGGCGTGAGGTGGTTGAGTGGCCATGAATCCTTGTTGCAGGAAAGGATCGGTAAACACAGCAGGTTGAGAAGTAACGGGGGTGGGAGGGGTAGTAGGGGAGGAGTGTTATCCCCATACGGTGGCCTGAGAATCCCACAGCTACCGCATTTGTGGTAATAAGGGACAATCGTGAGTGTAGTGACCATAAACACCACAACACGAACAAGGCTTATTGGTGCGAAGTGGCATGTTCGTCTTGGGCTGAGAGCCCTATGGCTGGTTGGAAGTGGTAGAGTCGACATTGGAAGGATTGGGTCCACAATTACCAGAAGCAGATTGGTTGCCTTTTCTCTTTCTTTGAGAAGGAAGAAAATTAGGTGCCCCCTGTTGTGCAAATACTTGCCCTGGAGGGGGTAGTAGGTGCGGTTGCGGGGGTGGAGAAGGCAAGGGGGTGAAAGGTCCAAATGCTGGAGGAGCTAGGACACCAGGTTGAGAGTAAGGATAAGGATTAGGATGGGCAACATTGAGGTAAGCAGGGGTAGGGGCAAAAGGAGGAGGTATTTCGGATCCTGGATACATGCTACCTGGAGGGGTAAAGGTGCTGAAGGTGCTGGCCCCTCCTGGAGGGAGACCATAGCCCGTAGGAGGTTGGGCAGAGGTATGGGAAAGAGCACCAATGATACCGTCGGCAGAGTGAGATGCCCCCGGGGCGTTAGTGCCGTCGGGCTTGGGGAGGTCAGGAAGGCTGGTATAAACATAACCAGATTGAGCATAAATAAGGTTATATTTCAAGGCTATTTGGAGGGTGGCTTCTTCGGTTTGAGGGAAATGGGAGGCGACATCTTTGCCAATGGGAGGTAAGAGATAGCGAAGGAACCAGTCCATATAAACCCGATCTTCAAAGGGAGGAGCTCAACATAAGCTTCTTTGGCGACGCCATTCCTGGACATGAGCGGAAAGGCGGGTTGAGGAGGATTGACGGAAGGAGGTTAAAAGCTTGGTACCAGTGTCGTATCGAAGAGGGAGCTGGAAATAAGATAAAAAGGCTTGGGCAATGGTCACAAAAGTGTTATGGGAGGAGGTGGCCTATTCAACATACCATTTAGAAGCTTCGCATATAAGCATGTGTTGGAACAATCTAAGACGAATAGAGTCGTTAGTAATGGAATTGGAGGAAAACCACATATGGAAGGATCGGATATGGTTGGAGGGATCCTCACTAGCAAGGCCCTTGAACTTGGGAATGTTGAAAGGGAGCTTGGTTGGCATAGCAGGCCAACTAACATCGTGGTGGATAGGATCATTAATCAACTGATTGAAGTCGGGGAGACTAAGGCCGGCCATATAAGGGAGTAATGGGGCAGTCGAGGTAGGTCTCGAGGTGGTTCCACTGGAAACAGACCCAGCAGTAGTACTGGGGTTACTGCTAGTGGTAGGCCCTGAAGTAGACATGGTGAAAGTGACAGGGGGAGAACCAGGAGGGGGAGAACCCGAACAATCAGAGGAAGAGTCAGAGTGCGGACTCGGGGAAAGACTTACTCAATGACGACTGGAAGGAGGAAGTCGACCAAGTGGAAACTGAGGATGAAGGCTAATAAGTCTCCGGGAGAGGCGCCTTGGGGGCGCAATGATGACAGGAAGAAGATAAAACAACGAGGGCAGGGGGGGACAAAATCAAGTGAGGTCAAGGGCAGAGAGGTGCAGTGACAGTTGATTTTAAAGTATTTGCCAGGCGGTGTTAACCAGGCGCTTCTTTTCTTAGGGTCAGTGTGTGGCGTGTGTTAATTTTAATTGTTTAAACCCAGAAGTTTTGAGAGTAAAAGAAAAAGTGTGCTGCGTAATGGAAAAGAAATCTGTAGTAAATAAGACTGAAAGAACAGAAAATTAACAACTACCGATGCAGCAATCTAACCCAAAAAGGCGGGTCTCTCAAAACTAGTCTACAAGAGGGAAAAAACTAGGCAAAGCACGCTAAAAATATGCTAATAGATCTAAGGTCCGGAGGGACTGGGATCTAAAGGGTAAATCTGTGGAAAAGTGGTGCAGAGAACAACAAAGAGGCAGAGGCAAGGTTGCTGTGAAAATGGAGGAGATCAGCTAAAGATAGAAGAGACAAGGCGGTGGCCTTAGAAATGAACCCAAACAAAATGATATGAGGTGGTTTTGAGAGGGAGAAGAGTTGATCTAAAGGGATCTGAAAAGGAGGTATCAGATCGGAGAAAAAGAGGGCTGAAACTCTGGAAATTTAGACTTCTGAAACAGTAAGGACTCATCCACAAAAAGTGGAGGGTACTAGAGCCCTAAGGGGAAATATTCCCTCTTAGTTGAGTGAAGCAGATTAGAAACAGGTCCAAATGGGCAGAGACAAAGGCTGGAAAACCCTGACAGAAGCTTCAGACAAACCCAAAAAAAGTGCTGAAAAATTTGCAGAAAAAGGGCAGGTCGCAGGTTCTGACCTGTTTTCAGTCTAGGTCGCAGGTTTGGGGCAGAAAAGTGCATCCTGAGGCTCAGGTCGCACTTTGTGGGCCGATAAGTGCAACCTGCAGATTCGGTTCTCTTGGCGGCAGATTTTAGAAAAAATTGTCGTCTCAGCTGCGGCTGATGTTTGTCACCTACGCAATAAGGCCAGAAACACACGGAAGTTAAAAATATGACTATTTGAGGGTTTTAGGGGTGAAAAACACCATAAAAATAGGAAAAAAAGAAAAGGAAAGAGAAACCCTAGGGTCTGAAATAGCTGGATATGAAGTAAGATATAAAACGACAGCGGTCGCAAAAGAAAACCCGTGTGGAGTCACCAATTGTTAGTATGATTCTTTTGTCGTAAAAGATCACTTTAGCTACGCATAAAAAATAGCCCTAACATCGATTATGGCTGAAAAATATCTTTAAGTTTGCTGCACAAATTCAGATCTAAGCACAAAAGACATTAAGTAGATAAAATATAACATGGCTCCATAAATCCAATGGACAAGACAAGAAGAATGTATTTAAAAGAATTTTGTATTATATTAAAGAATGGGGCACCTGAGAGGAAAACAGGAAAGGTGTCTTCCGGTTCTCCTCAGTGGGATGGGTTCTTGAAAGTCCTCAGTGTTTCAGATCTAACATTTCTCTCTCTTATGGGTGTAGAAAAACAAACATGGAACTCAATGGGAGTTCATAAAACAAAAATGGAAAATGGTGACCAAGAGTAGATCCAGTGTGATCTAATGCAATGAAGGTGACTAATGAATGGGGAAAACCCCCCTATTTATAACAAAATATTGGGGCGGTCTAGAACTCGGTGCATGAATAAAATATTATTAATCAAATTTTAGAAGCACCCTTTAGGAATATTTTATTATATTTGTTGGAGGGAAAAGGGTTCTTGACTTGGGTCAATTCCTTTATTTATAAATAATAAATAAATAAATGGTTTATTTATCATTTTAGGGAAGTGATGGGAATATATTTAAATAAATAATGGTTCATTTAATTATTTATGGATGATTTAGTCAAATTTAACTAAGAATATTATTTAAATAATGATTTAAATAACTTATTCTTAGGGAATAATTAAATAAATAAGGATTTATTTAATTAAGTTCCTTAATTTGGGTTAAATATGACCAGGAAATATAAACAAATGAGTTATTTTATATGGTGAAAGCAATTTTACTTAGGGTAAAATTGGTCTTACATGGTGTACTTGGGTTCATCTAATAATAATAGGTTAGATGACCAAAAAATGGTGTAACAATCACGATTTCACAAAAGGACAAAAAATGATGTTTTATAATGTTATAAAGTGAAAAGGTGGTTTCTTCCACTCATTTTATCCTCTCTTGATCGATAGAGTTCCTCTCTCATCTTCATAACACTCTACAACTTCCAAAGGTGGAAGAAAACCAGATAAAATTGCAAGTAAATTCGTTTTTCTATGCTTCTTGAGGCAACCTGACGTTTCTAGGAGGCAGCGCTACACTTCTGCCACTGCGCTATGTTTCTGCTAAAGGCGCTACAGTTATGCCACTGCACTACGTTTCTTCCAAATGCGCTACGCTTTTGGATTTCAGCCTCCAAGTTAGTTATTCAAGGTTCAAAATAAGTTTACAAATCTTATGTGGTATCTTCATCAGTAAGTGGACACTCTCAATAAATTTTTTAAGTCAATTCATCAGTGTTTGAGTGATTTCTCTCCTTACGGTTTTTTCTCCACTACGTTTTAGGGCCTCCCTTTCTTGATTGTTTTTAGTCATTAAAAACCCTTATCCCACCTTATAAAACCTTCACATATCCTCTACAAACCCTACCCTAACATCCCTATCACTCACAATCCTCTTTACCATTATTTCCATTAAAACCCTAAATTCCTACTACATTTCCACAAGAAAACTAGAAAATCCCTGTGTTTTCACATTTTGGTCCACCTCGCCATTACATATTTCAAGAAATTTCACTTGTAACCTCAAGCTAACAAATCACCCTACCTCCTCAATTTTTTGGGGATTTTTCCTCAGTTTCCTTATACCTTATCACAGTCCTTAAATTCACCCCATCCTTATCCCCTGTTTTCCCAAAATTCATTGTCCCAACCCACTTCATATAGCTAGGGTTTCATCCTATTCAGAAGCACTATGGAGGGTGAAAATAAGATTCACAAGGCAGGCCACCATTCTAGGTTTGATCAATCCACTTTGCAAGAACTCAATGCCTCCCCTAATGCCAAGAGATGTTTTGAAAATAGTGGATGTTTGAGGTTTTGTGAGAGAATCATGGAGGTAGGTTTTCATGCTGAATTGACTACCCTTTTTTGCACTAACTTCAGCAGATACAAGGCCATCATATCAGGCATTGAATTCACTCTATCAGAAGATTCCATCACTCCAGCAATAGGTATTCTAGATGAAGGAGAAGTTTGGTTCAAAGGCATGGAATTGGACCTTGAGAACTACCCCATGTTCCTAAAACGTCATTGCAGAGATAAAAATGAACATGTTTTCCCTCTCAGGAATTTACTTGATAAGTATTCCCCATTAATGAAGCTAATCACGAAATATTTTACATGTGAATGGAGATTTTCAAGACTATACCAATACCATGTTAGGTTACTAATGCATTTCACAACCACCAAATCACTCAATTTGATTAATTATTTATTTATGATTTTGGTCAAGATGGAGGAAAAGGTGTAGAGAAAAGGTTAAAATCATCATCCTAGTTTATTCCACCATGGTTTGGTCAAGTTGGTTGTTTTGCACCAACTCAACAAACAAGATGACCTGGGAAACTTTCATGGAGAAAGTAGCATCAACACCTGCTACTAGTCCACCTATTGTTCATAGCACATCATCAGAATCAACAAAAAAAAAGGGTAAGAGGATGGTTTTTTCTCCTAAGACCATCAAAGGTGTACTTACACCTGAAACTACACTTGAGTAAAGAAAACCAGTAGAGCAGCCACCTAGTCATCATGGTGAGTCACCATTGCAACAACATAATGAACAAGCACCCCTCGAGGTTGAAATGGCAGACCATGTGAAGGAAAAGTCAACTGAGGAAATCATAAAGGAAAAATATGAAGATATAACAGATTTGAGGGAGATTTTTTCAATACAAAATTCTCAGATCACCTTGCTAGAGCAAGAGAATCTGCAACTAAAAGTGAAATTAATCCTCCAAGACAAGACAAAGTCGCATATTGAGGAAGACAAAGGTAAATGTAAAGAACTGGTACTTGATGATCAGTCGGAGGATACATAAATTTAAACAAAATCAAGGATACCAAGGACAAGAGGTCTCAAGAGGACGCTTCAAAAAGAAAAAGAATCATCTCCTAAATCAGGTTGGCAAACTTTTGATGAATTAATTGTTGCTGAAATCAATCAAGATAGAGAGTATTGGCTTGATAGGGTGAATGGAAATATTAGGAATATTTTGAAGAAAGAAAAAAATAACAATGAAATCCACAGGAATATGGAAAATAATTATTGCACGAGAAACAAAACTATCTCCCAAATCAGGCTGAAGCAAATAAAGAAAAATCTTAAGGAAGCCCAAATGAAGCTCAATGAGAAGGATAACTTGGAAATACTTTCTAAGGAATCCTTAGATATTTATCATATCATCCATAGGTGTCATAAAAAAATTTTTGAGAATTTTGAGCATTTTTGGTGATTTCTGAGAAATTCTGGAAATTTGGTCTCCACATAAGCGTCGTGCAGCGGTGCAATACTTTTTCTCAGGGATCTCAAATGAAGGATGGCTTACATGGTTGGATTCCATTTCACTTTCATGTTCTATACTAGGTCCCAGTTTTTCATGACACCCCTTGGTTGTGGAGAAAAATCCAAAAAAATGCCTCTTTTTCATGTTTTTCCCAGTGTTTTTGATCAGGTGCGACGCTTCTGGAGTGAGGTTGGGAAAATCAAGTTTTGGAGGTATTACTGTGGGTTTGTTCTCAATTTTGAAGGTCCATGGAAAGTAGTCACATAGGGCTACTCATCCAACCTTTAGACTTGCAATTGGATGCTTTAAAGTGGGTCAAAATCACCTTTGAACATGCATGACACTTTTTCCAGACATGTGTGATGCTTCTACTAATTGTGCTTCGTTTCTGCATTGGATTCTCTTCAGATAAATGTCAAGCCAAGAAAAATTCATAATTTGATGCTAATCTATCCCATCAGGTGTTATTTGAGTATTTGAGTCTTTCTTTCCTCTTGTGATTAGGAAACATGTAATTTAATGAAGGGGACACACACTCCTAGTCTCTAACTGAATTTTACGGAATAGTTTCCAACTTCCCTAGATTCTAGGAAGTCACTCATATGATGTAATTATAATGATTTTTGGATAGGATTTCGACCCTATGAGGTTTTATGACTCTTATTTTCCTATATGTATTCCAACTCAAGCCTTTTTAAGGGTTGGATAGTTGTTATTTGCAATGGAGCTATTGTACAAGTTTTTTTCTGAATGAAATCAAAGACAATGATGCAAACATAGTGTTGAGGCTCCAGTGGTATGCCTTTGAGAATTTTTTTTTCTATGTAATTTTATGATGTTGAATTTTATGTTATCTTATTTATGTTAATATTATCAGTTTATAGACATAAGTCATTCTTTACATGCTTTGTTTTTATAATATTTACATGAACGTGTCTCTTCTCTTCTGATGAATGAATTCATTTTAATTCTCATTCTGATTCTCTCCCTGTTCACCCTATACATAATGAAAAATTAAGCATGCTTCTAAGTTTACCTACCTGGCCTCATCCTTTCGTCTACAATCTAACCTTTGAAATATTACCTAAACCCTAGACCTAGTTCCCTAACTGTCATTCCTATCCAACAAAACTTTAAATAAACATAAACCCTAATCTACTGAGCATCATAACTAGCCTAAGTTAATTATATCGAGTCATCTGTTTGGCTGCAAAGTGACATTGAGAGATCCCTATCTGGTTTTGGTTGGGCTAGCTACCTGACCTAAATGTTGGTTTTTGGTTACCTCCCTTCATTTCCATTTTCAACCTTAGGAAGCGGGGGGAAGTGATAACACCCTCCACCTGAGAGAACCCTCTTGCCACAAACCTAGCCTTGTGCTTCTCCACAATCCCATCTCCTACATTATTAGCCTTGTAGATCCACTTGGATCCTACAAGTGACTTCCTCGTCAGTCTTTCGACAACTTCCCATGCATTGTTTCTGATAATGGAGTCATACTCCTCAACCATGGAATCACCCCAAATTGGTTGTTGCTTTGACTACTCAAAATAGGATGGCTCTATCTCTACACATTCACTCATATGAGCCATGTTGCTGGTATACCACTCTCGGAACCTTATCTTCCTGCGTTGTGATGTGAGTACTCCCACATTCTCTCTAGCATCAAGAACCAACCTATCAACCTCTCTGGTGTGCTTCCTTCCATCTTGGGATGTATCTGCATGAGTGGGTTCTTTCACTCTCTGCTCCTCTGCTTATGGCTTCTCCACATATTGAGGTTTTTCTTTTCAAGCCAAGAACTCCTCAACTACATGCTTTCCTCTCAAGGGAAATTGCATGGCCTTCTCTTCATTGAATTTCACATCTCTTCTTAACACTTTCATCCTGTGTGCTAGAAAGTACACCCGATAGTTGTGAGGTGTATAAGTGTACCCCAATGATCTAGTGGATCAATTTAATACTCAAAATTCAAAGTTGTCAAAATGGTTCAAAACTAGAATGAGTGCATAGATCTCGTCATTTTGAATCTGGTGCAACTCATTTCGCAAAAAAACGACACCTTATGCTCCTGTAATCGAGTTTTGTTCATTTGTGGAAACAACCAAATTTTTTGGTTTTTGGGTTTGTAGCGCTTCACAGTCAGCAGTCCATACTGATGACTGGACCCTGACTGTACATGTTGTCTGTGTTCCTCCAAACTATTGCAGATTTCAATTTTTTAGTTTTCTATTGGCTCATAAATGGGTGGTTTCTATTGGTTTTGCGATTGGTGAAGTGGACCAACTAGGAGGGACCATGTGGGCCAACCATAGGCTGCCACTTGGCCTCCTGGTGGCCACCAAAATTTTGTTAAGGGTCGAGAAGCATCCCTAGGGGTCGAACACGAGACCTCCAACAACACAACATAGGATCTAACCGTCTCCATTATACATGAGTTCTTACCCCTATAGTATTTAACTATTATTTAAAGCCTATTTGTAATTCTATCGGGGGTTGGGACCGGGGTTAACCCCCAACCCTGGTCCGCAGGCCAGGGTTAGGTGGTAACTCTGGCCTACGATATAAATCAATGTTATGTGGCATGGTATATTGGCAAATCCCAAAGTCATAAACCAGTATATAAAACCCAGCAAACCAAATTTTTGGGTGATATATTAAACATGGTGGAGTAACCACCAGGTCTACCACACAGGGTGTTGACAACCAGTTCACAGGGTTCACATGCCCTCACATTCACTGCAGTGGTCAGGACTTATGATGGGTAGCATAACCTGCCTAGGGCAGGGTTCTGCTAACCCTAACCTACATTGGAGTGAAACCACAGTTGAACCAGGGTCAGGTACAACCAGTGAGAATTGCGAAATGAACGACAAGATTTATGCAATGTGGCAAAAATTTAGCTTAATACAGGCCTAACCTACGTGATTAAGGAGGCAAAATTTTTCCTCCTTTCTGGCGAGAATCCTGTTGGTGCTGGGCCAAAATGTCGATACACCTGGCCAGAAAAGGAGAAATTTGTTACCTAGGGCTGGAAAAGGGGAATTTGTAGAATGAATAGTAGGAAAACTTTGGAGGAGAATAACTTTTGCAGTTTTTGTCCTTATTGGGAGCAAGAAGAGGCTAAACAAGTGTTCCCGACAATTTTGAAGCCATTAGAGCTACCATTGAAGCCATTAGAGCACAATAACTTGATATAAACACCATTTCTTAAGCATAATGAAAGAGTCCCAACCATTGGAAGCTAGACTAGGAGATGTAGCCCAGGAGGGGTGAACTCCTTCATCACTTTCTATTGTGTGTTTGCTCTTATGGTGATGTTGTCTTATATTTTCTGCAAAAAATGAACTTTAAAATCATGTTTATGTGCTTAAGAATTTGACATTAGAGGCTTAAAAACCTAATTTATTGACTTTCAAAACTTTACATAAGCCTCAAGCTATCATATAAATATCACCCACAAATATCCCTAACTCAGCTGTTGGCTCTAGCTTCTTCTTGGAATCTTCGGTTACTGGCAATAAAGTGAAGAACCAAAAATTTTAAAATGCGACACATCTGGTCTCTTACATAGAAAATATTCCTCTAGTCTACTCATCCCAAGGATACGATGAGGACTTTTGTTGTGCACAAATATTGTTGTGTTGCATTCTTCCACCCACAGATGCAACGGTAGGCCCTGATCATGCAAAATAGCTTGTGCTGCTCCCACAGTAGTTATGTTCTTCCTTTCTATAACCCCATTCTTCCCTGGGTTATGAGGTTCTATCAATTCCCTTCAAATTCCTTCTGAAGTACATAATTTCTTGAAATTGTTAGAGACATATTCTCCACCGTTATCACTCCTTAGAGCCTTTACCCTCTTCCCTGTATCTTTCTCGACAAGTGCCTTGAACTCAAAAAACTTTGAGAACTTATGATCTTTCTTCTGCATGAATAAAATCCAACACTTCTGTGAAAAGTAAACTAGAAAAATCACATAATACCTGTGTTTTTCTATGGAATCTATCGAGAATAGTCCACACATGTCTAAGTGAACTCTCTTAAGGATCAACTTTGTTCAACTTTTCTTATTGTGAAAGGTGTCTTTGGTATACTTCCACAATGTACACCCTTTGCATGTATCTCACTGCTCAAGTGCACCCTTTGTAAGTCTTATAGAAATATATTGCATGATCTTCAAAGCACCATGGTGTAGATGGCCCAACCTTCTGTGCCATCACTCACCGATGTCTCAACTCTCCATATTCTCTTCTTTTGTTATCAAGGTAACACAATATTCTACATACAATTTGAATGGGTTCTTTACTCAAACACTAATATTTTTCACCTGTCATGTGGCTTTGTGACGAATGAATGCATTTCCTTTGCTAAATATCACATCATAGCCATGATCTTCCAATGTAGAAACTGAAACTAAATTCCTCTTTAAACCAGGAACATACATGACATATTTTAATGTGAGAGGAGTACCTGACTCCCTCTGAAAGGTAACTGTACCTATGCCTATAGCGCTATAACTCTCATCATCTCCCATCTAGATGTGCGTCTGGATATCCTTCTCCTCCAAGTTACTGAAGAATTATTTATTGTTGGCCATATGGAATGAAGCTCCACTATCTAAGTACCACATAGGACCCATCATTGATGAAACCATGGATTTGATGAGGGTGAAATCCAACTCGAACTTTGAATCATGTGCTTCACTTACTGCTCCTCCTGAGGGCTTCTTGCTGGTATTCTTGTGCAAACACTTTGTAGCATATTGTTCAAGTTAATGACAGTAAAAACATTTTACCATTAGGGGAATTTTGAAGTCTAAAATGGGCCTCCTAAAGAAAATGTACTATCAAAATTCATTTTATGACAACCAATCACATTTTAGGGAATGACATAATCCCCAATGGTTGAGGTGGCATTACTTGAGTTAAATGTACTTACTTGTTCCATTCTCAATGGTGGATAAAAACTCATGGTTAACCATGGCAGTGCTCTAAGTACTTTTAAAGTCAAAAAGTAAAGTACTAATAATAAAAGGTAAAGTACTCATAATAAATGTCATTTCACACTTTTTGAATAAAATATTATTATTGTCATTTCATATTTTTTGAAAGAAACAATGCATATCCTTACATAATCTTCATGTCTTTACACATTTTTTAATAAATATTATATTTGTATATTTGTATATATTTATTTTTAAATTATATATTATTTTTTCTTATGTTATAAATAAAATCAATTGAATATTCAATATAAAATACATAAAATAATAAATTACATTTATTATATTATATTATATTATTTTTATATACTGTATTAATTACATGTTATTATATAATTTAAATAATTTTCATTTTAATTAATAGTATATTATACAATTAAGAGTTAATGAATTTATATTTATAATTTATTTTAAGTTATTTAAGTACAAATGACAAATGTATTAGTTATTCAATGATAATGACATTTTCTTGAAAAACTCATTCTTATTTATAGTCACATCTATACAATTTTTTTATTAATTTTATTTTGGTACACCTTTTCAATTGAATTTAACCATGGTTACATGGATTGTGGTGCAAAAAGTAAAATGCAAATTTATAAATATTATTTTATTGGTTTAGCTATTATTTTATTATTTCCTTAGGAGGCCCATTTTAGACCTCAAAATTCCCCTAATGCTTTGAAAAGTATCGCTTCTTTCATGCCTGAATGAAATCTGATTTTGAATGGGATGAATTTCCTTTCCCTTTCTTTGCTTTTCCAGCCAAGGCATAATTCTCCTCATCATCAGTCTTTGATGATGACCAATCTCTAATGTTTCGCTGAATCTCTTCTTGTACCAAGTCGGACCACAATCGCTCCCACTCTGGTAGTTTATCCCTCCCATTCACTAAGTCCTCGTAGCTATGCCAGCTCTTGGGAAGGCCTAGAAATTATAGGCTCACCAAATCATCATGGGAATATTTCACACCAACACTTCCAATCTCATCTCGACATTGAGTGAACTTCGTCAATTATTTTGGTATCTTGACGCCCTTCTCCATCTTGATCTTTCTAAGATCGTCCTTAAACACCATCTTCTTATGGTCTCTAGTATTCTAAAACATATATGTTAAGGCCTTCCACATAGCATATGGAGTTTCCTTTCCATGGAGGTTCAAGACAATATGATCTCGAACTCCTTCTAACAGAATGTTTCTCGCCTTTGCTACATTATTCTTCCATGCATCAAGAAGTTGAGCATTTGTTGCTGCGGGCTGGGGAATATTAGTATATATTAATTTCTTCACTTTTTTGTCCTCCAACACTGCCTCCATCTTGTCCTTCCACGCTATGTAATTCGAATTACCCTCAAGGGCATATTTGAGTCTCAATCTAGAGAATCTGCTGCTAGTCTTAAAGAATAAATATGCAAATTCGATTCACCTGTTCAAAACAAACTCTGGTTATTCTCTTCTATAGTGATACTTTCTATGATAACATGTAGAAAATCTAAATAGATTAAACTTATATTGTAATATGCTAAAACAAAATATCAGATCAATTCTACAAATTTTTGAAACCAATTACGATCGCACAATCACAGGAACAAGAAAGAGAAATAATTTAAATCACACAACACATAGATTTATCTGGGGAAAACCTTAGCTAAAATCCCCTCTATCTTTATATTGCATAAAGTCAAGAGTATGAAACAATATAATGCTATTTCCCTTCTTGAGAAACCTCTGCATTATCTACAAATGTCTCACTCTGATCCCAACAAGAATGGTCTGATACTTAACCAATTTATTTCCTCTAGGTTTCTCAACCTTGCTTACACATTCTTGGAGGAATTAAGCCCCTATTAGTTAGGAAATTCCCATGAATTAATTTTTAAATTCATCTAAGGCATCCTGCCGACCTCATGCATGAACTGTATAATTTTCTAATTATACAACTGATAGTTCTATTCCCTAATCTCAACTGTGTCACTCTTATGAATGACATGCAACAAATATTTATATCAAATTATCAGTTATCTGATTGATCAATGCATGTGAATTAAATCAAATTTTAATTCACTAGACCTTTCACTAGATCATCCATCAGTTAGAACTAGTTAAACTGATTTTAACTCAAATAATTGATTTAACTAATTACAACTCAAAATAAATTGTAACTAGACCCTCTAAAAATTAGTCTAGTGAACTCTACATGCCTCTAGTTTGACCCCCAACTCGAGTTGACTTAGCTAACTAATTCTTCCTGACTCAGTTAACTCATACAAGATGTCATGTGATGTGGAACTACAATCTATTTCTAATTTAATTAAGGGAAAATTAAATTAGAAGCCCTTCTTGTTGCCAATTTCAATAGGGTTAGATGATGCAATCAAGAACAACAACTCATCTAGAATACAAATTTTAAATGTTGTTTCAACATCGGTAGTGGGAAGGTCACAAATCAACTTAGAAAAGACTAAGGATTTATTCGACTTGGATTTGATCAACTCCAAATCAAACTCCTGGAGGATGAAAATAAATTTGGAGTACTTGCTCCTGAGAAATTGTCATGAAAAAATGTATTTCATGGGGTTGCAGTCGGAAATAATTATAATCTTGCGAAGCAGGATATAGTGGTGAAATATTTGGACAACTTGGACAACTACCAAAGATAACTTTTCGACGTGAGTATATTTGATCTCGGTATCATTTAAGTTCCAAATAAAATAATAAATAGGATGTTTTTTTCCATACATCATCCTCTTGGACCAATACCAGGGTGATGGTAGTAGCTGCAACGACGAGATACAAGAAGTAATCACATTGGTAATATGGGGTTTACAAACAGGATGCCCGAACTAGAACATCTTTTAGGGCATCGATCTCTTTTTGGGAAGTGTCATCCCAATGGAAGGGGACCCCTTTCTTTAAAAAGCGAGTAAATCCTTTGGCCAATACATCGTAGTTTGGAACAAATCTCCATAGAAATTTACCCTTCCCTTGGAGTCGTTGAAGCTGAAGAAGAGAGGAAGGAGCAAGCAGATCTAAGATCACCTATAATTTCAATTATTTAATATGAATTCTATGTTTCGATAGAATGAGACGAAGAATTCAATTAGAGCTGACACAAAACACACACTTATGTGGATTGAGCCTAATTTTACAATGTCAACAATGTAAGAATATATCCCTAAGATGCATTGGATGACTAACACGATGTTTTGAGTGAGAAGGTAAGTTGCTCGAATATGTTTTTAAAATGTGTTTGATGTCATGAAAGGCATAATTCATTTCGATCTAAAATGCGGCCCCATCATTTTTAAATATGAAAGGAATTTTTCGATATTAAAATGTGCCCCCGTGGAAAAATAAATGTGGTTTTCTGTTCATCCGCTAGGGGATGTGTTGATATGTGAAACCAGGTATTCTGTGTTCAAACCCTAGTGGAGTCACCAAATTTTTAAGTGGAATTTATGAATGCGGACAAAAGTATCTTCCCTATACCTTGTGGACTGGTCTAGAACAACATAAAGCAAATAATATAGAGTTTTACTTAGAGGAATTTAAGAATGGGAAAGAGGCTTACTTGGAATTTGTCGCAAGATTTACTCTACTCCTGGCTTGTAAACTTCAATCGTAGCTCTAATTGCTATAATTAGAACTTGCACATACAACCAAAAGAAACCAAGGATCTACAAAATCTACATATCATAATTCAATTACTCTATTAGTTAAATCAAAAAGGCATTGAAATACATGAATGTAAATGTAACAGAAAACATATAAGAAAATAGTATACTCTTTGTATTAATATAAATAGGAGAGAGTTTACAACCAAGAAAAATACTTGATCTTGTATAGATCTCCCGAAGTTGACTTGTCCTTCCTCGTTACAAAGCACATCTTAATGTCACCCTAATACATGAAGAGGAGGACTCTATCATATTCAAGGCAACAACATAAGGGCATGATCAATCTCCAAAATCCAACCCTGATGGTGTGTGTGGAAATAGTTTTATAAGAGAGTTTGGTAGTTTAGGAATTCTTATCCATTAACTAATATAAGCTTGATATCCACTTACAATGAGAGGAAGAGCTCAAGGGATAAGAGGTGAAGTCTCCAAGGTAGGTTCATATAGGAATTGAGCTTTTTATCCATGGTAAATAGTTAAAACAACTCGTGGAAGCTTCTAGAAGAGGAAGCTTTAGGATTATTTTTAATTTTCCCGAATTTCTAGAATCATCGTATCCCCACAAGGAAAAAGTTGTTGTTGATAAGAATTGGTGCAGTAAGGAGAATTTTTTTGCTGAATGAAGGTCTTTAAAGGGGTAGAGTGTGTTGGCACTTAAAAGCATCAATTTGGAGTAGTTAGACCTAGAAACTCAGGCATTTAGAAAGGTCATGCTTAGGGATTTGTGTAGGGATGATGATTGATACGGTTTGCAGGCCTATTGATGAGATGCAGAAAAATGGCCTATAACAGTACTTGAGGAGGCCTACATTCCTCAACTTTCCTCGGGTCACTGTAGTAATAGGAAAAGGGTATAAATCCCTCTCCCTCTCTCTGGCCTGCCATGTTCGGATCATATTGTATGGGTATGTCTATTGCTCCTGCTCCCTCTGCTGACGTCTCCTCTACATAATTGAAAAATAAAATACATTATCATCATACATAAAATACAATTTTTTTTATTAAATGAAACATATATGTATAAATATATAAACGTAAATTTCAATTAAAAAAATAAAAAAAATTACTGGTGCACACAAAACAAAATCATGCACCAATGTTGGTGTGCGTTAAACTACAACTTTACAACTAATGGTGCACAAATAAGTATGACATGTTGTTTTTGGTTCAAAATTTTAACTTTTGACAATGGTGCAGACAACTTGTGCACTGGTGTGCACAAATAAAATTTTTGCACCTGTACTAAACGTTTAGGTTATTGAACGGATTGATATATGTCTATATTTTTAAATATTAAATTTATGGTACGTTTGGTAAATTAAAATGCATTGAGTGTGATGCACCGACATACAATCTGTCACATCAATCCATGTATGTTTTATTTTAAAATACACACCACAACAATAAAGGTGTGTTATGTTCATGCACCAATATGCATTGTACCCTGAAAATTTACATGGCGCATCGCTATCGGTGTGAGCTAAACATATCGAACGCACCGTGCGGTGAAAAAAAATGAAAAATAGTGGTAAATTATCCTAATTTAAAATTCTAATCCACTAAAAAATTAAATAACAAATAAACATCGACATATTTAGACATTTTGTCTCCGAGGAGGCATTTTGGACACGTAATGGAGAAAAATAAATTTTAGGATAGTTTGAGAAAATTGAAAACTCAAATAGTGAGCATGGCATAGAAGGAAGATGAGCAAGAGAAGCATCGATGGTAAGGTTCTTGCATGTGGCAAGAGTGGAACTGATGCTTTAAATATCTCCCACAGTGTAGATTATAAAAATGAAAATTATGTTCGGGAGGGTTTTTTTATTTAACCCTCCTCCAGTGCATTTATCCAAACACACCAGTGCGGGATATGTCCAAAAGCACCGCAATGTTTTTTGTTAAAAAATATCGAGATGCTTTTCTTGAGACGACTTAGGGCGTTCCTCTATAAGGACCGCACTGGTGCTCTGTTCCTACTATAACATCACAATTTTTTTATAATTTAAAAACCACATAGTGGTGTTT
This sequence comes from Pinus albicaulis, assembly GCA_034641835.2. NCBI lineage: Eukaryota > Viridiplantae > Streptophyta > Pinopsida > Pinales > Pinaceae > Pinus > Pinus albicaulis. Next base: position 737,384,305 of record CM076584.1, on the reverse strand, counting down.
TTTATAATATGACTTGGGTTGTTTTGTTAAGATTTTCACACTAGGGCGTCATTGGAAAATAACACCACATTTCTATAAAATTTAAAACTATAGTGGTTCTCCTTACTGGTATGCACTGGGACGTCTTACTATGTGAAGGGAACCGATGCTTTTGATTGTTCAGGCACTAGTGCGCTATGGTTTTTAGCGCATCGTGTTTTTTATTTTCTTATCTAAATTTATTTTTTGACGATGCACCATGTTATTTCAGCACCAATGCTTCTATAGATACTAAAGCACTGATTCATTTCTATATTTTAGACACACTGTTCGAAAAAAAATCTGCTAAAACATCCCCCGCCCACCTTCGCTACAAATGGATTTTTGGCCTATTTTTATAGGGACTTCCACAAAAACCTCCGCTAGAAGGTATTTTCCTTATAGTGATTTAATATTAGTCTACACAAAACCATTAAAAATACAAGTTTTATGCAATAAGAAAATTAGAAATTTTGTATAATACATTTTTTATACACAGTGGAAAAACCTATCCTAACTGATCAGTTGTCAAACTAGTAGTGAGGACAGTCATCACTCGATGTTATCCACTAATGAAAGTTGATTCATCACCATTATTCAAGGAAAACCAAACCACTTGGGATTCCCTACTTGTGGTCTCTTTCACTCCTTCTATATGCCTCTAGATCTTGGGTCATTAACACGTATTATTACGTATGAGGAAGACAAGTTTTTAGAGAAGTAGAAGCAGTTTTAGAACATACTCTAGGTCCAATTTTTCATAATACCTATATAGAAAAACATTTTGAAAGTAAATATCCCTTACATTTAATGTTTTTTTTTTAAATCTTTACAATAATATATTTATTATAAAGTTTATTTACATTTAAAAATATTCGCAAAATATTTTTAATAGAAAGTTAATATGATTTTATATATATATATATATATATAATCAATTAAAATAACACCAAAAACAAATCATAGCTACCAAAGTCGACCAGTGAAAAAAAAAATATGAACATCCATTGGTTCAGTTCCATACGTTGATTAATAAGATAATTTTAATATGGAACTACAATATTAGGTTAACTAAATGTTGTGTGTTAAGAAACTTTCCAAAACCTAAAAGTCATTTACTACTCATATAATTTTTTTTTGGGAATGAAAGGCATTGCCAAGCACCTATCCACTGTCAAAGGGTGAGCAATGATCAATGAGTGATTAGTAGATCCATTTTCAGTGATTTACCATAAAAAGTGTTATTTTACTAATTTCTATTCATGTTATTGTTGAATAAATTTAGATACCATAGTTACATGATTTTAATGTTTTTAAATGAATTTAATAATATATGGGTTTATATGGATTAGGTTTATATGAATTTGTTTAGTGTTTAAGACATAATTTTCAGGTACCTACTTGTAAGGATTACTATTCAGAGGAATATGGATATGGTCTCACACAAATTTGGCAGACTGAAAGCAGAGGTGAAAGATTGGGTTACTAAGTGAAAAAAATAATTAAACATGGAATTAAAAATGGTAGAGAAGGATACATCTTTCCTCAAGAATCCTGCAATTCCTGGAAAATTCACAGAACATAACAAAAGGATCCTATCAGACCGGGTGAGAAGGAAAAATGAAATTCTGAAACTCCGGGACGAGGAATGGAGATTGAAATGTAGAGTGGCTTGGGTTCAGGGAGGGGACAAAAACACATGTTTTTTCCATTAAGAAACTTCCAAAAGAAAATGTACAAACTTAATATGGAAAATTAGGAATCAATAGGAAAAACACCTCATGTCCCATATGGAAATACAACACGAGGTTGTTCGATACTTCAGCAACCTATATAAGGAGCCTGATTATGCACATATTGAGAACACTTATAATTGGTCAGCACTTTCCGAACATGGTCAAAGAGGATATCATCAATAGCCTGGATGAACCTATCATTTTTGAAGAATTTCATGGGGTTTTGAGTGAGCTAGCTAAGGACAAAATTTTGGGACCAGATGCTTGACCCGTGGAATTATATTTTTTTTCTTTGATGAGATGGGTCCAGACTAGGTTGAAATTTTTGAGAAATCAAAGGATGTGGAAGTTAAACAATTTATCGTGTTATGACATTATCTTGTGATGTTTCTTGTTGTTATGATGTGTTCTTTCATTTTCTCTTTTATTATCATCAGTACTAATGCCAAAAAACAAATAGAAGAGGACAGAAGATGTAGGCACGTTTCCAGGGAAAAAACCCACTCTTTGGAGAAAGCCTGGTCAAATTTCTTCCTTTAGTAGATTCGAGATAATATGACCAAGACCCTAGACTAGAGACTACCTCCAAGTCATCCTTGTCATTGTGTTAGCACTGAGGCATCATCACCACCGATATTTCATTACTTTCATTGCATCAAGGTATCATCATTGTAACATCACCAGTACCTTATGACATCGAAATCCCATATTTGTGGTGAGCACCAAACTATAATGGCCGAGAAATATCCTTGTTGTGATGATACTGAACCTTGATCACTATGATTGCACCAAAACTATTTTCAATGAAAGAGCACCGAACCATACATGATGATAACACCGAAATGTAGCATCAAAATTGTGTGGCAGTGATGGAATGACACTGTGGTAGCACATATATCTTTCATTGTTGATAACATTGAACCTTCTTTACTAAACCAAACTGTGATACACACCAAAGCTCTATCTATTCTCTTCGATGTATTCCGTACTAGGTATGCCAAGAATGTTACTGTGATCCATATGAACTGTGTATTGTCGATACCCGAAAACATCTTCTACAATTAGCCCGAGATATTTGAGGTGAGATAATGCGAGGTCCTTAGACTTGTATATATAGTAGTTTCCCACAGTAAATAAGGTGACATAACTCAATGAAGAGTTGTGTCTCCACATAGGCCAGGTTGAATATATTAACTTGAAGATAATTTTATTTGAGGCCAACTTGAAGAGGCTACTTTGATGACTTTGATGAAGAGGATGACTTGATGGAGGAGTCTCAGATAATAAATGACTTTGAAATTAACCTATTTACATGATTCAAAATCCTAGAGTGGGCCAATTTAAATTTGTAATGACAAATCCTAGAAGTCCACAATGAGGACCTTGATATAAATAATATGACCCAAGCATGAAAACCATGCTTTAATAAGTCATTTAATAATAACAAATTATTTTTGACAATATATCAATAATGAATACCAAACAATCCCTCTTAACTAGGGAGGTATTCATATATAATTAAATAGGTACATGGAAGATCACACTTTATCTATGAAGAAGTTTAGGAACCATAATGCCATGGAATATATTCTTGACCAATACAATCTATCCATTTGGTCTCTCAATAGTTTAGGCACCACAATGCCATTGACTAGATTCCTGACCACAAAAATCTATCCAAGTTGGAATAAGATGGAATATATATTTCAGCCTCTATAGGTACCATTAGGATTACTTACTAACCATCAACCCAGGGAACTAGGTGGACATCCACCCGATGCCACCCTCCCTATCAGACATCAAAACAAAGTGTTGGCTTGAAGCATTTCTAGGCAATTCTTCACTCACAAAGCCTTAACAACAAATATTGTAGAAATTTAATACAAAATATGTATTTCCTGGATTCTCTTGATCTAAAAATTATATGCCACTGTTAAATAAAGAATCTCTTCTACTTATCTCTGCGGAAATTTAAAACACAATCGCCAATAGCAATATCATGAATAAATATCAATCACACATAATACAGATAATTTGCTTCGGGAAATCATATAGCTAAAAAACCCACTATATTATATCATGTATTATATCATGGATCATGAAACAATTACATACAAATCTCCAATCCAAGAGCTCTCAGTACAATAGCTAACTGTCTCACACTATCATACAAAAACTGGCAAGTTCCTTAACCAATTTGCTGTCTCTAGATAGCCTGCCTCCACTACGCAATACCAACTAATAGAAATCCCTGAATGAATGGAATCTTACTTGCCTTGACTGTGCAATCCTCATGGGCATATCTAATGTGTGCTTGGTTGCATGTGTGCAACTGATAATGTCACAACTGATATTCAATCTGTCCCTTTCACCTACATCTCAACTGGGTCTCCATTGGATCTGACATGCATGTAGTTAATAGTAGTAAATCTTCAGTTGCATGTGAGGCCACTAACCGTGAATTAATTAATAATTATTTCACTTCATCTCTCACTAGTGTATCTTTAGTTACAACTAGCACAACTGAGTTTAACGCACTTAACTTAGTTAAACTACTTTACAACTTTCATAACTACACTTCCAACTCTGTTACAACTTCGAATCACTCAGTTACAACTAAGTCCACTTGCATGTCCTGCCAGCCAACCACTCAACTTGAAATTCCTATAGCTAACTTATTTTCCACTTCAATTAACTATTTCCAAGTGTTCATTGAGAATAGATTATTTTTTATTGTCCAACTAATATTAAGGGATAATAATAGTCGACATGCATCTATAAATAGACATGAAATCTACAAATAGAACTTTCACATGCATCTATAAATAGAATTTTCTCATGCATCTATAAATAGACATCCACCTAAAAATAGCTTGAGGCTCCATCGTAGTGTAGGTGCATACTTTTCACTAAGATCTTCTTTTTGAATCTCAACACTCCCTCTCAACAAGAAAGGGATTATCCTTCACCCCGATCCTGTCTCTATGGTATTCGAATATGCTCCTCATGAGCACCTTCGTCAGAATATCTACATCTTGATCTTCTGTAGGAATGTACTGAAGAAACATGATCTTCCTCTGCACACAATCTCCGATATGATGATGCCGGATATCTATATACTTAGATCTATCATGAAACACAGGATTAATCGAGATTTTAACGCAAATATGATTATCACAATGAATCAGTGTAGGATCTAAATGAGAACCAAACAAACCAACCAAGATCTTTCCCATCCATAGAGCCTCACATGCAACTTGAATAACTGCCATGTATTCCTCTTCTGCTGAACTGAGTGCCATGGATATCTGCTTCCTGCTATACCAAGAAACACCTATAGATCCAATGCTAAAGATCCCCCCTGATGTGCTCTTTCTGTACGATGGGCTGCCTGCTCAATCTACATCCATGAAGCCATGCAACTTCACCTCATCCATTTATTTGTACAATAAAACATTCTCAAATGTGCCCCTCAGGTATCTCAAGACATGATTTCTCGCCTTCCAAAAGAGCCTGGTAGGCTTAACCATCACTTGACTCAGTTGGTTAACCTCATAGAAAATGTCTGATCTCGTGTTCACTAGATACATTAGCGAACCCACTAAATATTGATAGACAGTAGCATCCACTACCTCTACAGAAGTAGCATCCTCTTTCCTCTAGTTTCTTGGAAGAGGAGTATCCATGGGTTTGTAGCCCTCCATGTGAAACTTACCCAGTATCTCCCTTGCATACTTGCCTCAAGACACAAAAATTTCACCATCTCGCATCCATATTTCCAATCCAAGAAAATAATGAAGGAGGCCCATATCCTTCATCTCGAACTCCTTTGCAAGGTCCTCCTTGCATGAGTGTATCAGCTACTCATCACCAGTCAATATTAAATCATAAACATAAATAAAAATGATTAAAATCTTACCCTCCACCACAATTTGGTATAGGTTTGCATCTGCTTCACTTTTGGTGAAGTCCAGTCTAGTGAAATAGATGTCTATCTGAGTGTACCAAGCATGGAGTGCTTGCTTCAGCCCATACAACGCACTTTTGAGTCGACACTCATGTGACTCACTGCTAAGATCTCAAATCCTTCAAGTTGATCTATGTAAACCTCTTCGTCAATGATCCCATTGAGAAACACAATCTTCACATCTATCTAATGAATGCGCCAACCCATCTACACTGAGAGAGCAAGGATGGTCCTTATGGAAGAATACCTTGCGACAGGTGAAAAGGTTTCTTCATAAGCTATCCCCTCGATTTGTGAGAAGCCCCAGGCCACAAATCTTCCCTTGTATTTCTCAACACTCCCATCAACAACTTTCTTTACCTTGTAGATCCATCTCGAACCTACCAATGATTTATCAACCGGCCTTGGAACAATTTCCCAAGCACTGTTTTTGACAATGGATTCATACTCCTCCACCATTGCATCTACCCATGTGGGATCCTACACTGCTTCCTGAAAGGAAGATGGCTCAGTAACAATACAGTTTCTCATGAGAGCCATGTATCCAGTAAATTGGCCAGGAGACTATCTTTGTTTGCACTGTGAAGTAGGGGCTCCTACATTCTGTGCAGCTTCAAGTCTCATCCTATACACTTCTGTGGTACGCCTTCTCCCAATTCTGATGGTTGGCTCTGCGTGAGTGGAATTCTCCACTCCACAAACCTCCTCCTATGGCTGATCAACATCTAGAAACTCATATTTGGGAACCAACAGTTCCTCCTCCACATGCAAGTCCAACTCCCTCTCAAGCGACAACCACATGGCTTTCCCCTCATCGAATTTTATATCCCGTCGCACCACAGTCATTTGAATTTTTGGGAAATACACACGATAATTATGGGGTGTTTCTGTGTACCCCACAAAAATCCCAACTTCAGCAGTTGGCTCCAGCTTCTTCCTGGCGTCCTTGGTCACATGCACATAAACAGATGAGCCAAAAATATTTAAGTGTGAAACATCATGTTTCTTACCAGTGAAAGCTTCTTCAGGTGTACTCATGCCTAGTACTCTATGAGGACAATGGTTTTTCACATAAAACACAATGTTGCATGCTTACGCCAACAAATGCATTGGTAGGCCTTGATCATGCAACATCACTCGTGCTGCACCCACAATCATTTTTTTCTTCCTCTCCGCGAACCCATTTTGCTATGGGTTATGAGGCGCTATGAGTTCTCTTTGAATTCCTTCTCTACTGTAGAAGTTCTTGAATTCGTTAGAGATGTATTCTCCACCAATATCTCTCCTTAGAGCCTTCACTTGCTTCCCCGACTCTTTCTCCACCAATGCCTTAAACTCACAGAACTTTTAGAATGTTTGATCCTTCTACCGCATGAAGAAGATCTAGCATTTACGAGAAAATTCATCAACAAAAATAACATAGTACTTTTGTTTTTCTATTGAAGCAACTGAGAATGGTCCACACACGTCTGTGTGAACTCTCTCAAGGATCCCCGAGGCATTGTTCTCATTTTCATGAAAGGTGGACTTTACATACTTCCCCATGGTGCAACCCTTGCACTGATCTAACTGAGCAAGTGTTCCCATTGGAAGTCCAGTAGATATTTGTTGCATGACTTTCAAGGCTCCATGATGAAGATGGCCCAATCGCTTGTGCCATAATTCGCCCTCATCCCGGCTCACCACTTTTTTCACCTTTCCCATCATGGCAGCGCATCCATATACCTCCAACTTATAGATATTCTTAACTCGAATCCCTATCCTCGTGGCTTGACCCGTTGTTTTATGTCACAAGAAATCTTTTCCATCACTGAAAACAATGTCATAGCCTCTGTCCTCCAACATTGCAACTAAGACCAATTTTTTCTTTAGACCTGGAACATGCATAAAATATTTCAATTGAAATGGTTTACCTGACTCCATATGAAATATAATGGTACCAATTCCAATTTCACTGTATCTTCCATCATCACCCATCTCTGTATGAATTTGGAGATCTTTCTCCTCCAAGTCACTGAAAATTTCCTTATCTCCTGTCATGTGAAAGGAAGCACCAGTATCCAAATAACACACCTATCCAAATCCACTTGACACCATGCATGCAATAAAAGAGAATTCAAGCTCAAATTGTGAGGCAAGGGCCTCACCAGCTGCAGCTCCAGCAACCTTCTTGTTCTTCTTATTTTGCGGACAGCTAGTAGCAAGATTCCCATGTTCGTGACAATGAAAACACTTCACCTTGGACATATCCAACTTCTTGCCTTTAGAATCAGATTTAGAATGGAATTTCTTCCACTTCCCCTTCTTAACCTTGGAAGCCAAAGCACAATCCTCTTTATCATCATGCTTTAATGAAGAGCCATCTTTGGTGTTCCGCCTAAACTCCTCCTGCACCAGATCTGATCAGATTCATTCCCAATCTAGAAATTTTTCCCATCTATTGACAAAGACTTCATAACTGTGCCAACTCTTAGGAATTCCAAAGAGATCCAAGCTCACCAAATCATCATCAGCAACAGTTATTCCCACACTCCCCAGTTCATCCCAACGTTGGAAAAATTTGTGACATACTTTGGAATGTTGTTGCCCTTTTCCATCTTGATCTTTCTGAGTTTATCTTTGAGCGCTAATTTCCTATGGTCGTTGCTGCTTTGGAAAAGATCTGTCAAAGCCTTCCACATAGCATATGGTGTGGATTTCCCATGAAGGCTTAAGAAAATATGGTCCCATACTCCTTCCAATATAATCCTCCTTGCCTTTTCCACTTTATTTTTCCATGCATCAAGTAATGCAACATCTGTCGAAGCAGGCTTAGGAACATCAGTGTCAATGAATTCCTTCAAGCCATTATATTTGAGCACTGCCTCCATCCTGTCCTTCCAAGAAATTTAGTTCAATCTGCCCTTGAGTGCATATTCTAACCTCAAGCTATTGAAAGCCATTTCGATGTTAAATTAGTTGTAGCACCAAGAAAGTCTTTCTGCAAATTCGAATTCTTTCCACCCACAAACTTGGCTCCTGCTTCACAATTTCAATCTCCTGTGCTCTAATACCATGTCGAAATTTAACACAAAATATGTATTTCCTGGATTCTCCTGATCTAACAATTATATGCCACTGTTAAATACATAAATCACTTCTACTTACCTTTGCGGAAATTTAAAACACAACCGCCAATAGCAATATCATGAAGAAAGATCAATCACACATAACACAGATAATTTACCCGGGGAAAGAATATAGCTAAAAACCCCACTATCTTCTATTATGTATTATATCATGGATCATGAAATGATTACATACAAAGCTCCAATCCAAGAGCTCTCAGTACAATAGCTAACTGTCTCACACTGCCATACAAAAATTGGCAAGTTCCTTAGCCAATTTACTGTCTCCAGATAGCCTGCCTCCACTGTGCAATCCAAGCTGATAGCAATCCCTGAATGAATGGATTCCTACTTTCCTTGACTGCTCAATCCTAATGGGCACATCCAATGTGTGTGTGGTTGCATGTGTGCAACCAATAATGTCACAACTGGTAGTCAATCTATCCCTTTCACCTACATCTCAACTGGGTCTCCACTGGATCTGACATGCATGTAGTTAATAGTAGTAAATATTTAGTTGCATGTGAGGCCACTGATTGTGAATTAATTAATAATTAATTCACTTGATCTCTCACTAGTGGATCTTTAGTTACAACTGTCACAACTGAGTTTAACTCACTTAACTGAGTTAAACTACTTTACAAATTTCATAACTACACATCCAACTCTGTTAGAATTTCGAATCACTCAGTTACAACTAAGTCCACTTGCATGTCCTGCCAACCAACCAATCAACTTGAAATTCTTATGGCTAACTGATTTTCCACTTCAATTAACTATTTACAAGTGCTCATTGAGAATAGATTATTGTTTATTGTCCAACTAATATTAAGGGATAATAATAGTCGGCATGCATCTATAAATAGACATGCAATCTATAAAGATAACTTGCACATACATCTATAATAGACCTCATATATAAATAGAATTTTATCATGCATCTATAAATAGACATCCACCTAAAAATAACCTGAGGCTCCATCCTAGTGTAGGTGAATAATTTTCACTAGGATCTTCTTATTAAATCTCAACAAATCTCTCCCGATCAAATTGACCGAAAACCAACATGCTATCAAACCTTCGAGAGATTCTTCTGTACAAGAAAAACCCAAATAAACAATAAAATTTCAAATATATAATCAAAAAAACCTTTGGGGTTTTGATGTTTCTCTTAAACTAATCTCAGTAGGACTATTAGTCGAATATTTGAGAGAAGATTCCTTTTCATACTTCACATGTAGCAACATATCTGTCAGAATTTATTCTCCAACCAAAAACTATGTTATGCCCTCCCTCTTAACTAGGGAGATTTCTTCTATTCAGGGTCCCTCTTAATGTATGGAGATTAACTTCTTCCTTCGGTGTTGGAGAAAATTTCAGGGCTTTCATCCTTCTGATCATGCTTATCATATCAAATTCTCTTACAAAATTCTTAACCAAATTGAATATGATGTACAAAAAGTACAACCAATTCTATAGAAGCATGAAGTTAGCCATAACAAAATCTTATAGGGGAAGCATTAGATTTTACAAATATAAACAAAAGATTATACTTCAATACTTGAACTTCTAGCCCAGGTTTTGTTATCACATCATCATCTTAATCAAAATGACAGAAGATGAGTTCTGTCATATGGTAATCCCTAGAAAATAAGTCAAAAGAAAAATAAAGGCATCTAATAACTTTCGAAAGTCATATGATAGAATTTCCACTATGGTTTCATGTTAACCCTAGATTTTATACAACTAAAACAGTCACATAATGACCTTCAAGAATAAATTCTTCTAGGGTTTTATGTAAACCATAGATTCCATTTACAAATTCTCAACAAAATTTATATATATTTTTATACTAGAGGTTGCAAAACCCTAGATTTCCAAAATAATATCATCCATAATTTTAAACTTTGACTAGGGTTTGTTTCCAAACCCTAGGACTTATGACCATTAATAATTTGGTTAACATACATATCTAGGAATCCATAATCATATCATATGATAGATAACATTAACATATTAAACATATATCAACCAAGCAAGGGTTTCAATCAAATGAACACATATCTAGGGTTTCATTCCTAGGAATTTAAGTACATAAAAAGAATTTTTCTTGTATACCTAACAAATATCTAGGGTTTCGGTTCATAACAAAGAAATCCCTTATTATATCAAAATTTCAAAGGTTTCGGATTTCGAACAACACCATATCAGCCCTAATAAGTTAGAGCTTCCATGATCATATCAAAACCCTAAACATGACATCATCAATATATCAACCATAATAGAAAATTCTTCATTAATAACCATAAGTAGGTTTAGGGTTTCACACATTATATCATACCCTTATGTCAGGATTCTCTAGATAACATATCTTGTGTTATTTTATATAAAAAATCCGAGATATAAGGTGGGTAGATTATGTTAGAGCTCCTTAGTTTCCTAAGGCCGAGAAAGGAAACCAAAGAGGTACCCACATACCAACTTTTGACTTGGCATCTAGCCCTAATCAGAGAGGGCTCTCTCTAAAATAAACCTCACAGCCAATTAAAATTACTAGAGAGTATTCGGGTTTTAGGCTAGTAATCAGCTCAGTAGGGTTTTGATTAGGGTTTGTTGGAGAAGAAGCACTAGGTCTAGGAATTAGGCCAAGTATTCCAAAAGATTAGTTGCAGACATAGAATGAGGCAAGCTAGGTGTAATCAGTGACACAATATAATATGTCGTTGTAGTGTGGTGAGGAGGAAAACATATATAGGGAGCTAAGTGAGAATTATTTCATGAATTCACTTATTAGAGGATAAAAACACTTATATGATAATCTCAAACAAAATAGAGCATTCCAAGTAATGAATTCTATTTAAAACTTAGGATATTAACAAAAGGAGAAATTTAAATGGCTGCTAGAAAAATTTAATAATCAAATGCATAATAAATATTGGAGAAAAAAATTTCACTAATCACAACACATGAATCCCATAAAAATAGCTGCAATTTCCTATATATTATTTATGCCAAAATCAAGTACACCAGTTCCAAAATGTGCGAACTTCAAATATCTGGCCTTTTCTTAGACTTGTTTCTGAGTACAGATAGAGGACATACAATATCCACCTCTAAGGGGACGAATCTTGATCCATAGCAATTGATTCATGCACCTATTAACTTATTGCCGAATCTTAGGGAAGTTAGAAACAACTTTCCTCCCTTTTAGATAACTAATTGAAATTATCTCTCAAAGCATTGCTTATAAGATTATTTACAATGATAATCATTAACAAGCCTATTAACATCAAACATAATTGTGAGTCAACTATTTACATCAACCAAGTTTGAATTTTGACCTTAACGTGTCGTCAAAAATCTCCAAATACAGAAACGCAACAAATAACCCAGAAACACAACAAATGTCCTTAGCAAAAGCGCAACAACCTTGGCTTGATATTTTGATGACTTGGAAGAGTTTCTCAATGTTTCCGAAGGCCGGTGAAGAAAGATTAGGATGTCTACTATACCCTGAGACCATTAAGTCATCCAAAATCATCATTTTAGCTCCCTCAAAATTGATTTTAAAATGAAGTGTCTAGAAACGCAACGAATTCCTGAAAAGGTGGCAGAAAGGTGTAAAAAAGGCCTTGTTTTATCTTTTCCTACAAATTTATCATTCCTCAAGAATCCTAAAGTGGTTTTCTAGTATCCTTATGCTTTTATCTATCCAACCATTCTTGAAATTTTGGTTTTGGACCCTTTGAGGAAAATCGCAACAACTTCTATATGATGTTTTTTATTGTGTGCACAAAAACTTCGAAATTTCAAAAGTATGTCTCTTTTTTCATTGATTTTTGTTTTTCCTTCATACCACCAATGATGCATCAACCAATAAGTCTAGGCTTTTCTTCATTTTGAGTCTCCTTAGTGTTCTTTTTAGTTTCTTCTTCACATTTTTCACCCTAACCTTGCAAATCATATTCCTAGAATAATATTGCCTTGCCATATTTATTTGCATGGTGGTATCCCTATTTTCTTTTTCCAATAGCTTCTCCAACTATTCATTCACTCTCCCAAGCCAATACTCTTTGTTTTCCTCAATCTCAACAACTATAGAGTCAAATATGGTATCTTGAGCTTGAGGTGGAGATGGATCTTCTACATTATGTTCCTTTCTAGTCATTTCCCTTGTCTTAGGTCTCCTAGGTTGTATTTGAATGTTATTCTCTTCTAGCTGCTTGACATCAATGCTTGCTTTACCTTTTTCCTTTGCTGTCAAAAAATCAGCCTTGCTAGACGATGGAGGGTCTTCTTGTGACGTACTCTGTTGCATTAGGCTTAGTTTCAATTTTCTATTCTCTTGTTACAAGAAATCCACCGTGAAATTGGCTTTGGCAAGTCATATTTTAACTCTCTAATCTGTGCCTATTTCTCCTTGACGGTGTCATCTGCTGCCTTGTTTTTATGTCGTTCTCCTAGGTCAGCCATCTAAAATTCAGGATGTACTTGTTATTCACTTTGCAAAGGTGAATTTTGTCTGCTCCTAGGTGATTTCTCTTTCATGGTTTTAGTTTGCACTACTTCTTCAATAAAAACCTCCTTAGATAGTCTTTTTGCCTCAGACCTAGTCTTAGGATTATACATAGACATCTCCTCTTTTGCTTCAGGAAAAAAGACCAAATTCTTACCTTTCTTGTATGTCTTTGAAATCTCTATTCTAGGCTAAGTTTTTGTCACTGATGGCATGCTTAATGTTTCAGCTCCATGTGGTCTTGATGATGATGAAGGAGAGATTTGACTCTATGACTGGTTGGAGACAGGTAAGAGAGCAACTACCTCCAAGAAAACCTCCCATGACATGTTGATCTATGTCAACTGGTGGAGGACTATTACTTTGAATAGAGCATGATGAAAAAGGCTTGCTTGATGATCTCTTCCTTTAGAGTGCACCTTCTCTTTCATCTTTACCAAACTTCTAAAAAAATGGTTTGGTAGGTTTAGGGGCTTCTTATAAGATAAATGAATCAATAACCTGATGTGATATTGATATAGTCTGCTAAACCTACCCTCACAAGTGAAATAATTCATAATAATCTTCATCAAAGGGCTATACTTGTCCAACAATTTCCTACTAGGAAAAATATGAGAAGGAGACTCCTTGTATTGTGGTTTCAAGAACATTTTGTAGTGTTCCATGTCTAAATCCACTCCCTTCAACCAAATTTCACCTTGATTAGGGATAGTAGTTTCTCAATATATGATCTCTTTTGATACTGGAAAGTTCACTCCTGCTATATTTTCCTGATCCTTCTTTAAATTAATAGAAAAGATGCTTGTTAATCGCGATGATAGCTTACCTCTTGTACCTTTAAACAAAACCCTAGGTAACCTGCATGATCGATTTTTTTTTAATGAATTTTGATGCATTGAACTCTTGAATATAAGTTGTATCATATATATAGATATCTCCTCCCTTATTCCTCCTCCTTTCACTAGTCTTCACCATGTTTATAACTTCAATTTTGATATAAAACCCTAGTTTCAAACAATAAATGGCAAGGGATTTGTTGTGCAAAACAGGGCTAAAATCACAACAACTTGAGGGAAGGGAATGGAGGGGATGGGTGTTAGGAAAAATTCTAATAAAATTATGGGAGGTAGGGATAGGTGTTAGGAACACAATGAAAGTGGAATTTCCCAAAATGAGTGAGAAATAAGGGGAGAAAATGGGAAAATACAGACTTGTGCCAGAAGCGCAGCAAAAAGATGGGTTTAATAAGGGAAATGGTGAATATGAGGGAACCTGAGTGTGGGGATTAATGGATAATGTTTGATGAGGGTAATAAAGGATATGTAGATGCAGAAAAAAAGTAAAATCCATTTCAATTGAAGCTACAGACCATGGAAAGTAGAAAATGCAACAAGAAAGCTCAACAAAACCCTAGGGATAGATTTCAATCACTTATATGAGGAAAATATTGCATTGGGGGTATGCTAAGATTTAATTACTTGTTTGATGAAGCTCTGGATCAACAAAGATTAAAAATTAACCTTTACTTCTTCCCTTTGGCCTCCAACTGAAAAGCGCAACAAGCTCCTCCCAGAAACACAACAAGCAATGAACAAGGGCAGAGATGAAGAAATACAAATCTTTTATGGCTACAGTGTGTATTACAGTGATATAAAGGAGCTCTTGGAACTTGTAAAGGATACAATGAAGCTTTGAAGTGTGTTAATTCTCCTTATATCTTGAAAATTTGATTTTTTGGCTTGATAGTGGAGTGAAATCATGTGTACCTTTGACAAAATGACTTGATGGTGTGATTTGTACTGCAACAATGTTTCTTTCAGTATGAAGCTTACATCTCCATGTGACATAGATGTACCTTGATACTCTTGATGTACTTTATTCCCTAATTTGCTAACTCTCATGACACCTTAATAATTTTGGATGATGAATGACTTCAAATGGAAATATGATAACCACGCACCCAAATTAATCAATATGATTGCTGACTAGACCAACAAGACACTCATGACACTTTCATGATCAACCTTATGACACCATGACTTTTTATTTTTAGATTTTAAATAATGACACTTAATGAAGAAAACTGACCTATGGTGACTCAATGACTCATGAAACTGATTTCAAATTTACCTTGATGACCATGACATGAGAGTAGTATTACACCTAGATAATGACTTAGGACCATATGGAAACCAAGAGAGATGTAAATTTTTATTTGAAAATATAATAATTTGACCATAAGAGTCTAAATATAGTGGAAAGAGTAAATTTGATCACTGTGACTATTAGACACTAACATTGGCCCCAATGGGGTGGAAAATCCTTTAAGAGGTGTCAAGAACACCATAGACCAAGTAGCCTTATTCATTGGGAAATGGAGTCACATACAAAAAATTGACACTCAAAAGACTGAATAACTAAACTGAGAAAAACAAAAACTGACTTGACTTGACTCAAAAACTGACTTGAATTTTCAACTTTAAAAATAAAACACCAACTGATCAGATAAGACTTATGGCCTTCTCCCTGGGCTTCAAAATTCTTTGACAAATCCTTGACTCTTTTGCAATAAATAAAATGTTATTTATAATGCAAATGAAAACTTTTTTGCAAGATCAGGTAAAATAGTGTTTCAGGAGTCTACCATTCACCGGTCCTCCTGGAAGTGCTTTCCCATCAAGGTATCCTAATAAGTTAGCATTATTCCCTTTGAATTCTAAAATATTATAGGGTCCTTTCCATAGGTTTTTGAACTTATCATGTTTTCCTTTATCCTCGTTTCGAGCGTCCCATCGAAGAAAAACATCTCCCAAGTTGAAATAATTGGCCTTAGTTTTCTTATCATAAATCTTCTTAACCTTCTCTTGGAGCTTTAAGGTGTTATTAAAAACTTCTTCCCTGGACTGCTACAGATGGATCATTTGATTAATTCTTCGTTGAATGTCATTTGGCTCGCTATCGATATCTTGTAGGATTTTCATCACCTGAATTGCTAGGGAAGTTGGAAACAATGTATCTACACCATAAACCAGTTGAAAGGGTGACATGCCAATAAATTTATTTGTGCTAAATTTGTCTACCCATAGAGCATTAATTAAATTTTTGTGCCAATTCCTTTTGTTCTCTTGCAACAAATTTTTGATTATGTTCACCAATGACTTGTTTGATGATTCTTCCAACCCATTGCCTTGAGGGTAATATGTTGTTGAATTCCTCAGTCTTATGTGATATTTATCACAAAATTATATCATCTTTTTGGATTTGAAGACTACTGCATTGTCAGTAATGATTTTATGTGGGTAGCCAAAACGAGACAAAATATTACTCTCCATAAATTGAATAATTACCGTGTGTGTAGCTTGTCTCGTGGGAATAGCCTCAATCAAATTTGTAAATTAGTCAGTGGCAGTGAGTATCCACTTATTCTGAGCTGATGACGGAGGATGAATCTCACCTATGAAGTCAAGCCCCCACTACTAGAAGGGTGCTTGAACTACAATTGGTTGCAAGGGAAACGGTGATAATTTTCTCTTTCCTTGGAAAACTTGGCACTGATGACAACTCATGATTGTTTTATATACATCAGAAAACAAGCTCGGCCAATAGAAGCCAACCCTCAAAATATTATTTTCTGTATTTTTCCAAAACATATGACCACCACAATAACCTTTATGTAAATCATTCATCACTTCCTAAGCTTCACTTTCTACCAAACAATTTAATAGAACCCCTCCCGGATCTTTCCAATATAAAGAATTATTAAGAATACAATACTTAAGAGCCTTCAATTTCAGAGATCTACTTTTACTCTTGGAAAAACCCAGTGGAGGATTCTAATGTTGCAACACATGAACTATATCTGTATACCATGGTAATGAAATAAAAATAGAGTCTTCCATGAGCTTAGCTAAGCCTTGTCCTTTGATCAATTTTGTAGGTCTGATTTCTAAATCATATTCTAGCATAGACATTGTTGTGAAACCAACTCCAAAAATAGAAGAAAAGAGATATCAACGCCTTAGAAATAAGCCACTTCGAGAGGGCAACCTCCAATACATTACATGAATGAACAATTCTTGGATGATACAAATTACAAAACCTCCTTTCTATATATAGGAGTCCATGGGGCCACAATGTAATCCTAGTGGGGCCATAATGTAATCCTAGCCGACCTAACAATAATAATTTAAGGGCACAATAATAACAATATGGGGGTTACGGGGGTACAATAATAACAATAAGGGGGTTACAATAACAACAATAAGGGACAATACTAGTAATATAGGGACCTAACATGCCCCTCTCCTTCAAAAAAGTGTTGTCCTCAACGCTTGAGTAGCTCTGGGTGCTTCTGTATAAAATTCTCATCCTCCCATGTAGAATCTTCGGTGGGTAAGTTCTTCCACTTGATGAGATACTCTGAAATTGATCGATTCCGTAGCTGTCGAGTTCTTGTTTCCATGACCGCTTCAGGTTCCAATATGATTTTTCCTTCCTCATCAAGTTCTGGAAATATTGTTTGAACTGGAATATTTTCACCTATAACCTTCTTTAAGCATGAAACATGGAAAACTGGATGCACTCGTGAAGAAGCAGGAAGCTCCAATTTGTATGCCATAGTACCAAACTTTTGCAACACCTTGTAAGGACCATATTACTTTGGCGATAATTTATTATCCTTCTTAGCTTGCTTGAGGGACATTTGTTTGTATGGTTGTAGCCGTAAAAATACCCAATCTCCTACATCAAAACTTATTTCACTGCTATGTTGATCTGCCTGTTGCTTCATTCAATTTTGTGCCAAATTTAAGTTATCCTTTAAGAGTTGGAGAACTTCTTGTTGATGCTCGATGTGATCTTCCACTGCTTGAACTTTAGAATTTTCTCTCAAGGATGATGTGATGGACGGTTGATGATATCCATAAAGTGACATAAATGGGGTCATTTTTGCTGCAATATGGAAGGAAGTGTTATACCACCATTCAGTGAGAGGTAACCACTTGACCCATTGTGTTTGTTTATCAAATACAAAGCAATGAAGATATCCTTCCAAACATTTATTCACTATCTTAGTTTGACCATCAGATTGAGGATGATAAGATGAGTTATGAGCTAATTGAGTACCCAAACAAGAAAATAACTCCGTCCAAAAATTTCCAGTAAAAATGGGATCTTTTTCGCTCACAATAACCTTTGGGCTTCCATGTAGCTTTTGAATTGTGTCCATAAATGTAGTAGCAACTGTACTTTCTTTAAATGGATGAGATAATGCACAAAAGTGTGCATACTTGGTAAGTCTATCAACTACCACCATGATGATATTCTTTCCTTCGGACTTAGGTAAAACTGTGATAAAATCCATTGAAATATCCTCCCAACGTTGACTTGGAATGGATAAAGGTTCTAGAAGACCAGGGGTCTTAATTGTCTCAAATTTATTTTGTTGGCAAACCAAACATTTTGCCACAAACTTTTGAATATCAGATTTAAGGCCATCCCAAAAAAATTCTTTCTTCACCCTGTGGTAAGTTTTTAAAAATACTGAGTTTCCTCCTAAAGGAGAAGTGTGCAATTCCAAAAGAATCTTTTGTTTTAGTTGGGAATTCTTACAAAGATATAAGCGATCTTTGTACCATAAGGAATCATTTTTCCAACTAAATGTATCATATGTACTAGGATCTTGCTCCAACTTTTGAATGAGTGTCCATACATCTTTGTCCTTCTTCCATTCATCTCTTGCTTCGGTTATCCAATCTGGTTGGATAATAGAAATGGCACAAAGCAATGCTTCCACCTCTTCATTCTTTCTTGGGAGTGCATCTGCAACAACATTAAGCTTTCCTTTTTTGTAGATTATTTCAAAGTCATAACCCAACATCTTTGTGACCCATTTTTGCTGCTCTTCTGAAGATAGTCTTTGTTCCAAAAAGTGTTTAAGACTATCATGATCAGTTTTTACCTTGAAGTGTCGTCCCATTAGGTAAGTTCGCCATTTCTTTAGTGCATGCAGTATTGCTAACATTTCCTTCTCATAAATAGGTTTTTGTAAATACTTTCCTTTGATTGGACGGCTTTCAAAAGCAATGGGTCTTCCTTCCTGCATTAAAACTGCACCAATTCCATTTCCTGAGGCATCACATTCCACAATAAAGGTTTTTGTGAAGTCTGGCGTAGCTAAGACCGGTGCTAGGCACATTGCCTCTTTAAAATGTTCAAAGGCCTTAGTTGCTTCAGGAGTCCATGAAAATGCATCTTTCTTCAATAATGTTGTTAGAGGTGCTGCTATTCTCCCATAATTCTTAACAAACTTGCGATAATACCCTGTTAACCCAAGAAATCCTCGCAACTTCTTTATGGTTGTGGGGACTTTCCATTCCTTAATTGCTTTAATTTTGTTAGGGTCTACTTTAACACCCTCGTGAGATATAATATGACCCAGATATTCCACCTCTTGTACTCCAAAGAAATATTTGGATGTTTTTGCATATAATTGTTTCTCCTGCAATAGTTTGAGCACCCTGTCAACATGTTCAACATGATCCTTCCAAGACCTGCTGTAGATTAGTATATCATCAAAAGATACTAGCACAAATTTTCTAAGGAAGGGTTTGAAAATGGAATTCATCAACCCTTGAAATGTAGAAGGTGCATTGGTAAGGCCAAAAGGCATGACCAAAAATTCATAATGACCTTCATGAGTTCGAAATGCTGTTTTTGGAATATCTTCGGTCTTCATTCTAATTTGATGATATCCTGAACGAAGATCCAACTTGGTAAAATAAATTGCTCCATGCAATTCATCCAATAATTCGTCAATCACAGGAATGGGAAATTTATCTTTAATGGTGAGCTTATTGAGCTCCCTATAATCCGGACACATTTGCCATGATCCATCCTTCTTGTGTACCAATACTACAGGAGCAGAAAAATAACTTTGACTAGGTTGAATTATACCCGCCTCTAACATTTCTGCAATCATACGTTCAATTTCGCTCTTTTGGACATAAGGATATCTATAAGGCCTGATGTTTGGAGGAAAAATTCTTGGAATCAAATGAATAGCATGATCATGATCACGAATAGGTGGGAGTCCTTTGGGAGTTTCAAACACCTTGGAATGATTGTCTAAGACTTTTTGGAGATCTGCAGAAATAGATGATTTTGATGTTGGAACTTCTAGTGAGCATAATTGTGCAATTACGCCTCGTTGTTCTTTCTTTAGAAGCTTTGTCATGACATTAGATCTTATTATCTTTCCCGGCTTCCCTGCAATACCCCGTAATTCGACTTCCTTTCCTTCTGAAAAAAATTTCAAGAAAAGTTCTTGAAAATTAAAAGCTACCGTCCCCAAAGATTGTAACCATTGTACTCCTAGTACAACATCAGCACCTCCAATAGGAATGGAAAGCATTGGAATAGTCAATACATATTCCCCCATGGTTAGCTTGATATTATGGCATTTTCCAGAGCAATTTATAGTTCCTCCATTTGCAACCATCACTTGACATTCTGGTGCTGGGTATAGGAAACAATTCAATTCCTTGGCTACCTTGCAATGAATAAAATTATGGGTACTACCTGAATCAATCAACACTATTACCTTTTTCTTCTTGATATGTCCTTCTATCTTGAGAGTTTGAGGAGTGGTAATTCCTGCCAATGCATTACATGATATGGTCGGACTCATTTCTTCCTCTTATAGGGTTGGTTCTTGGTGTATATCTTCTTCTTTTGAAGATTCTTGTTCATTTTCTTCTTCCTCTTCACAATCTATGTAAAATAATTTCTTCTCAGCACACTTATGACCTTTAGTGTATTTTCTATCACAACTGTAGCAAAGCCCTTTTCCTCTTTTTTCTTCCAATTGTTGTGGTGTCAACCTTGTAGGTTGTGGAAATCTAGACGTAGCAACACTTCCTTCTTTATAGAATTGAGTGGTAGGCTTCCTTGTCGCCATAATTTTACATTCAACTTTTCTTGCCAACCTGAATGCCTTCTCCAATGAATCGGGTTCCAAAATTCGAACTTCATGTTGGATGTTATCCTTTAAAGTGCCTATGAAGAGATCAATCCTGTGTTCCTCTGGAATATCAGTTACCCTTATATTCAATTTTGGAAGTCCTCAATGTGCTGCCCCACTAAACCCTTTTGTTTGAGATTTATCAATTGGCTAAAGAAGGTGT
Organism: Pinus albicaulis; assembly: GCA_034641835.2. Lineage (NCBI taxonomy): Eukaryota > Viridiplantae > Streptophyta > Pinopsida > Pinales > Pinaceae > Pinus > Pinus albicaulis. The sequence continues at coordinate 737,362,778 of CM076584.1, read as the reverse complement.
TGCTCTTTGTATCCTCATAATGTGCTATCATTTCCTTCGTAAAAATTGACCAAGTGAAAAAATTTTTACGGGAGCAAAGCCATCGATACCATACAAATGTATTTTGTTCTAAATGTAAAGTTGCAATGCGTACCTTTTGTGTGTTTTGCACGTTATGGAGATCAAAATATTGCTCCATCTGTAGTATCCATGTTACAGGATCCTTTCCATCAAACTTCCTCATATCCATTTTTGGAATATGGTGGTTCTTCCCGTCAACATTAGAGTTTATGAAATCACGATTAACATTTATTTTGTTCTCATCATGAGTTTCTTCTACTATATTTCCACCATTAGGAATAATTTCTTGTTTTAAGCTTGTCATCAAGCCTTCCATGTATGCTTTTAGATCATTCTTCATGTTTTCTATGTTGTCTTTCATGTCATCCATCTTAGCTTCCATGCTCACTTCCATGCCATCCATCTTAGCTTCCAAACCATTCATCTTAGCTTCCACGCCTTTCTTCAAACCATCCATCTTAGTTTCCATGCCTTTCTTCAAAACTTCCATTTCATTTTTTGTTGTTCTTTGCGAGAGCGAAATTTGTTTCACTTGCTCTTGTAATTTTGATATGTCATGTTGCCATTCTTCGTCTTCATGAGTCATAGTAGAGCCTTCTAAAGGCTTAATGGGTGTTGAATTATTTTTAGGGGCCATTTGAGAATCCAATACTGATATCTATTCTATAATATGCCCTTGGAATCAATTCAACTTGATTCTTCAAACAAGACTTATGCAATTCGGAAAAAAAAATACACACCTTTTACTTGCTTTTGAGGAGCTTGATATTGAAATTGAATTATCTCTATAATTGCAGATTCTCAATATCCAAAATTCGGCCCTGTAGTAGCCCTCTGAAGCTTATTTCAAATGCCACAGATCTGATCTGATTTTGAATCTTCAAGACAAATTTATGTCCAATCTCCCATAATGACCCAATTATGGACTGTTTTAGTAGAGAAAACTTTTACGACTTGCCACATGTCACTGTTTCATCCTTTGGCTCTAAAATTGATAGATATAAAACTACAGTCAGTGCACTTGTGGCCACATTTTACAACATTCCAATCCGATGCTCAGAGAGAGAGCTATGAATATTTTCCCATGATCACCTCTTTGAGATGAAATTTAGAAGCCTAAAAAAGCCCTAACTTCCACAGATCATATCTCTACAAATATTGCGAACCAAGATCTGAAATTTTGTGATGATGTTGCTCAGGATTTCGGCTTCGTACTCTAAAAATTTTAGCTTCTGAAACTTCGTATAAAAAACGTTATAGCGAAAATTCCACGATGACCTATTTAGTTTAAATTCAGGAGCTTGCAAAATGACCTAACTTCCACATATCATATCGCCGAAAATATTGCGAACCAAGCTCTGAAATTTTGCGATGATTTTCCTCAGGATTTTGGCTTTGCACTCTAAAAATTTTGGCTTCTGAACCTTTGTCGAAAAAATGTTATAGCGAAAATTCAACGATGCCCTGTTTGGAGCAATGAAACCCTAGAATCCCAAAGCTTTGATACCAAATGTTGTGAAACTAGCTCCAAAAATAGAAGAAAAGAGATATCAATGCCTTATAAATAAGCCACTTTGAGGGGGAAACCTCCAATACATCACATGAATAAACAATTCTTGGATGATACAAATGACAAAACCTCATTTCTATATATAGGAGTCCATGGGGCCACAATGTAATCCTAGTGGGGCCACAATGTAATCCTAACCGACCTAACAATAATAATGTAAGAGCACAATAATAATAATATGGGGGCTACAGGGGTACAACAATAACAATAAGGGGGGATACACTAACATAATAAGGGACTACACTAGTAATATAGGGACCTAACAACAACTTTCCACTTACCACGCCTGCCTTTAGGATCATTCTGTGTTAACACATCCTTGACATTAGAATTCAGAATATAGGCAAGAACATGGGAATGAAGGATATAAACTTGGAAGTCTTTCAAATATTTAACTATTTCCAATGCTTGCTTCTCAATGATATTATATTTCAGATCCCCATCCATTATTGTCCTATTAAAGAAGGCAACAAACTACTATGTTTTCTGATATTTATTTTGCATGAGGACAATAGCTAGTGTACGTTCATAGGAAAAGGAAAAGATGATAAATTCTAGTGTATAATCTGGGCTGATAAGGATGGGAGCATGGGACAATGAAAATTTGACTTCATTAAATTATTTTCTTACCTCATCTGATCATCTCACCTCGCTACTTTTCTTTAACATATTAGTGATTTCCCTTAAGTGTTCAACAAGGTTAGGAATAAATCTTCTCAAGAAATTGATCTTACCATTGAATGATTGAATTTCCTTTTTATTCCTCGGAAAATCCAGATTCTGAATTTCCTCAATCCTTTAAGGATCTATTCAGATGCCATCTTTAGATATAATATGACCGAGCAATTTCCCATCCTCCATAGCAAATAAACTTTTCTTTGGATTCAATGATATGCCAAATTTTTTGCATCTTTGGTAGATTGTCTTTAAGTGCTACAAGTGTTCTTCATCTGTCTTGGAAAAAAATATTAGGTCATCAAGATAAATGTCCAAAAACACATCCTTATCATTGGAAAATGCGCTATCCATTTCTCGCTGAAAGGTTTCTCCTGCGTTCTTCAACCCAAAGGGCATCTTAGCATACATAAAATTACCCCAAGGTGTTATGACGATTGTCTTTTCTTCGTCATTTGGATGAACCAAGATCTGATTGTATCCGGAATATCCATCTAATAGTGAAATCATAGAAGAACCAACCACCCTTTTTAAGATATGATCCATCTTTGGAAGTGGATAGTTGTCCTTCAATGACACTTTATTTAAATTATGAAAATAAATACACGAGCAAATCTCACATGTCTTATTTCTTATCGATATTAAATTTGACATCCAATTTTTAAAATGGAGAGGGACAATAATACCAGAAGTGCACAATATGTTTAATTCGTTTTCAATGGAGGGCAACAACTTTGGATTCATCCTTTTGAGTTTTTGATGGAAAGGATTCTAATCGTGATTTATGGGAATGGTATACTAAATTATGTTCCTATCATAAACCTTTAGGTCAGTGTATTCCCATGCAAAAACATCAGAAAATTCAGTCATAAGTGATGCATACTTACCTTTCATCTCTGGATTAAAAGAATTTGATATCTTAACCATTTTTGGTTTCTCAGGAGTGCCAAGATTAAGATCTTCTACTCCTATCTCATTTGGCAGCATTCTTGGTTTCCATGCAACATCATCATGATAAAAAAGCTCCTCCAAGGGTACTATAACTCTTGGAATTGAGTTATCTTTCAATTTTAGTACCTTTAATTATGCTGCATGCATTTCTTGATCATCTTCATAAAACTGATCATGACTTTATGAACTAACACAATCTTCTTCCATCTGTAAGAAATTTTCAATTTGTTTATCATTATGGAAGAATTTCCAATACCAAACATTGTCCAGAACAACATGGTGATGTTTGACATTGATCTGATACTTCTTGTTGGGATAAACTAGAATTTTGAGCATATTGGCTAAAGTGGGAAGGGCATCAACAATGAGATTGTTGTTCCTTGGAATCAATGATAGAGTGTATTCGGTAAAGGTATTAAGAATATATAATACCACATTATGGTATGCTTTCTTTCTAGGATGCTTGGCCTGGTATTCCCCTTTGACTTGATTTATTACCAACTCAGAGTCACCATCTACAAAAATCTTCTTAGCACCTAGTTTTTTGAGTATTTTAAGACCAAATATCAAAGCCTCATATTCTGCCTCATTGTTCGAACAATCAAATGCTAATTTATAGGAACACATCTGGAAATCAGGAGTAAGATGAGATGACTGATGCATGGGAACATTAATCCATATTCCAATTTTGGCTCCTTCCTTACCTAAGGCTCCATCAAAATCCATGGTCCATAGGCCATTTTATTCATCGAGAAGCTCTATTTTGGATGATTCATCTTGATTAACTGTTGGAGAATAATCTGTTGTCCCAATAAGCTCTATCTCATTAACTGTTTCAGATGTCTTTTTTACGGATGCACTTGGATGCAATGTATAGGTTTGCCGTTACACCAAAATGCATAGATGTTGGTAAACTTCCAAACCAGTAACTAGGATCACCAGGGTGGGAATTATGGATTCCATAGAGGTGCGGTGATTACTCCAACACCTCCCCTCAAACGCAACTCGGGGGAATCAATAGCCCCCCTCAAATGTAGCTCGGGGGAATCGAACCTGGGTCCAGGCTCTGATATCATGTAGGAATATACAGGGTAAATTCTGTAGATCAAGAACCAAAGGTCACCGCTCACAAACAGGTCACAAATCAATACACTAGTATAATCACATGGTTAAAACCTTCAAAGAGGGAAACAGTCCACGGCCTGAGCCAACGCGACCACTTCAGGAAATTTATTAATATAAAAGAAAAGTTACATATGTTTCTCTCATAAACGGTTACCGAACAAATGACCCTCCATGCTCTTTAAATAGAGATCATGGACCAATCGGGTGTTAAGCCACGGATCAAGTGTCGTTGATACTGAGGTGAGAGATAACCGTTGGATCACTACAAATCATGACCGTCGGATTATAAGTTACAAATGTACATGGTAAAGAAACACACTTTACCTAACTCTACACTAGACTAAGTTATTCTTAACTATTGTTTGGTACATGTTCCTGTTTTTTTGCACTTGGAATTTATTGAACACAATCTGAAATCTATGAAATTTCTGCTTTTTCTTCTACCAAATATTTTAACAAAGCTGAACAGTCATCATTGTACAAAATAAATGACTCTAAATTTGTATGTACAACATGAATTGGGTGATTATTGGGTTTTTCCTTGCTACTAATCATGTACTTTGTTTTATTCTCCCTGTATAATTTTCCGAGTTGTCCAAAAAATTATATAGTAGCATAGGAAAAATATAACTGCAAAGTTCCTTTAAGTTTGGATCCCCATGATCAGGAGAGAAGAATTCAATATCTTGGGGGAATTTCAAATACCACAACGTCCAGAACAAATTCTTTGCTGGAATTTGATCTAAGGACACCACTGAATCTTTGATAAGGCCAAGACACTTAACCCTTCTTGAGTCAAAATAGTAAAGGTCATGGTATGGCCTAGTAGTATCCAATCCTAATTTATCCATGATGGATTTAGGCATGAGATTATGGGATACCCCAGAATCTAGGATAGCATTATGGAGGATAAAATCATGAATTTTGAGATTGAGGTAAAAAGGTGGAACTTCGCTATCTTCTAAGTTACCATCTACAACTGGGCCAAACAAAATCTCGGGGTGGTCATCACTAAAATTTACCATATCAGACATTTGGTCAACCTTAAGAATTTTGGCTACCTGGAACTTGTATTGGTCATTATTAATTGACTAAGTCAATGGAATTGAGACTTTAAGCTTTGAAATTTCATTCTCAAGACTAAATAAAGTAGAATAATTTTCTACCTCTTTAGATGGCATGTCCTTTTTTTCGAGTTGATCTCTGATTGGGATCTCCTTTCTTTGTCTTCCAACATGAGTTTATTTATTTTTATTCAGACTGTTAGTGGAATCTTCTTTACTTTTTCCCTGATTTGTAACAACAGGTCCTTTTTCCTTATTCTGATTTGTAGAGGTCATCTCTTTGATATGAACATCTGCTTGAGAATTTTTCTTTTTCTTATTTGAAGTTATGGGAACATTTCTATTTCTTAGAATATATTTCCTTTACACTTGGCTAAGTGAATTTCGATAACCTCTTTAATAATCCTCTGTTTGTACTACCAACATATCATCACTAGAAATAACATATTGTTGATCATCGGGTACATAAGGTTCTTTAGAAAATTCATCCTCCTTAGTCAAGAAAATGGGTTGTTGATTTTCCTCAAAAAGGTGATTTTCCTCTGAGATATCTTCCTCCTCATCAAGGCCCTCTATATAATTTTGCTAAAAAGGAGTACATATCTATTGTGAACCTTGTTGATCTTGACCCCTCTATTCCATTTGCTTAATCCTATATTGGGGTTGTTGTTTTTGACCTCTGAAGTTGGGATTTATAATTAGAGGTTTTATTTGTCTATCTATGATGGTATTCTTGTCCATGATTTTCTCCATTGTCTTAATTGAAGTATAAATTTTACGATAACCCTATTTTCTGATTTCATCTTTGACTTTTTGATAAGTAGATTTTCCTCAACACTTACTGCATTCCTTTGCATGCCTTCAAGGGTGGAAGGATTTATCTCCATCAATTGGTAGGCCATATCTGGATCAAAAGAATATGGATAATGAAGAAGTACCAGGCCAGGAGGAGGCTTAATGTTTTCTGAAATAGAATCATATATCATGTTAAATCTGGCTATGAAATCTTGCACAGATTCATTAGTATTTCTATTCAAGGCATTATACTTAGCCAAAATTTGGAGATGATTCTTTTTCTCTTCCCAATTTTCTAGGAATATGTCAATTAACTTTTTTGGATTGGCTACAAAAGCATCTGTTAAGGAACAAAACCATTTCTTGACTTCCCTTGAAAAACTTTGTGCTATTATGCACATTTTGGCATGATCATTATCAATTTACTCAAGATCAATAAAATCAGTCACTTTAACTATATGTTGCTAAGCCGTAACCTATGTTGTCCCATCAAACAGAGGTAAAATAATTTTGAGGAAAAGCAGTAAGTTGGGGTGGTAAAATAAAAGGAGAAATTCTTTTCATGACTGTTGTGGAAGGTTGTGTGGAAGTCACAACATGATGTATTGCTGGAGGAGATAATTTCAGAGGAAGTGATGGATTGACAGTGGAGGATGATGGAGCAGTTCTATAAGGAAATGTAACAATAGATGTAGCAGCAAATAAATTCTCTTTTTGGTATTGGATATATGCCTTTTCAGAGGTTATTTGGAACTAATCAACCAAGCTCTGAAGTTTATAAAAATTTTACTAGACCTTACTATCACCCTAAAAATATGAAGACTCAAAAGATGGAAAATGTGGTTCAAACTTAATGGGATTAAAAATTGATTCTGAGAGGAAAGACTCTGAATTGGACTTGAATAAAGATAACTCAAATTTGAGATCAAAGGATAGCTCTTCAGGAGCAAACAACCTTGCAGGAAAAGATGTTGATCTTACTAGTGGAGGTGTACCTTTTTTAATTTCTTGAGACTATGACCTCTTCTTTCTCAATAGCCTCTCAGGGTCATTAACTACTAGTGAAGGATTGGGATTACGATTGGACCTTGTATGCATTTTGGGATCCAATGTTTTTCTCAATCTGCATTTTGGCTCAAAATGATTAAATCAACCTTCTTTGAGTGCTAGCACCTATCACCCACAGGTCTAGACTTCAATGATTTGTAAGAAATATCCCAGGGAAGATTTGACACTCGTTCCCCGGAAATAACACCAAAATGTTAGAGCTCCTTAGTTTCCCATAGCCGAGAAAGGAAACCAAAGAGGTAACCACAAACCAACTTTTGACTTGGCAGCTAGCCCTACCAAATCAGAGAGGGATCTCTCTAACATCAACCTCACAAACAATGAAAATGACTGGAGAGTATTACTATTTTAGGCTAGTTATCAACTCAATAGGGTTTTGATTAGGGTTTTTTGGATAAGAAGCATTAGGTCTAGGAACTAGACCAAGTATTCCAAAAGATCAGTTGCAGAAATAGAATGAGGCAAGGTAGGTGTAATCAGTGACACAAATTGATTTGTAATTGTAGTGTGGTGAGGAGGAAATCATATAGAGAAAGAGCTAAGTGAGCATTATTGCATGAATTCACTTGTTAGAAGATAAAAACACTTATATGATAATATCAAACAAAACAAAGCATTCCAGGTAATGAATTATGTTTAAAACTTATGATATTAACACAAGGAGAAATGTAAATGGGTGCTAGAAACATTTAATAATCAAATTCATAAGAAATACTGGAGAAAATAATGCCACTGACCACAAGATATGAATCCCATAAAAATAGTTGCAACTGCTTGTACATTATTTCTGCCAAAATCAAGTACACCAATTCCAAAATGTGTGAACTTCAAAAAATCTTCCCATGACATGTTGATCTATGTCAGCTGGTGGTGACTATTACTTTAGAGCATGATGAAATATGCTTTCTTGATGATCTCTTCCTTTAGACTTCACCTTCTTTGTCATCTTCACCAAACTTCTAAATAGATAGTAAGGTAGGTTTAGGGGCTTCTTAGCAGTGAAATGTATCAATAACCTAATGTGATATTGATATAGTTTGCTAAACCCGCCCTCACAAGTGAAATAATTCATAATAATATTCATCAAAGGGTTGTACTTGTCCAACAATTTCCTGCTAGGAAAAATATGAGAAGGAGACTCCTTGTATTGTGGTTTCAAGAACATTTTGTAGTGTTCCAGGTCTAAATCCATTCCCTTGAACCAAATTTCACCTTGATTAAGGATAATAATTTTTGAAGCTATAATATCTTCTAATACTATAAAGTTCACCCCTGCTATAGTTGCATGATCCTTATTGAAATTAATGGCAAAGAGGCTTGTTAAATGTGGATGATACCAAACATCTTGCACGTTTAAACAAAACCCTAGGCAACCCGCCTACTCAAATGATTTTCTAATGAATTTTGATGCATTGGCCTCTTGCATATGAGTTGGCTCATATCTATAGATATATCCTCCCTTATACCTCCTCCTTTCACTGGTCTTCACCATGTTTATAACTTCAATTTTGATATAAAACCCTGGTTTCAAATAAGAAATGGCAAGGGATTTGTTCTTCAAAACAGGGCTAGAAGTGCAACAACTTGAGGTAAGAAAATGGAGGGGATGGGGGGGTAGGAAAAATTCTAAGAAAAATATGGGAGGTAGGGATAGGTCTTAAGAACACGATTAAAGTGGAATTTCCCAAAATGAGTGATAAATAAGGGGAGAAAAGGGGAAAATATAGACTTGTGCTAGAAGCGCATCAACAAGCTGGGTTTGATAAGGGAAATGGTTAATATGAGGGAATCTGAGTGTGGGGATTGATGGATAATGTTTTATGAGGGTAATAAAGGATATGTAGACTCAAAAAGCAAGGAAAATCCCTTTCAAATGAAGCTACAAACTATGGAAAGTAGAAAACCCAGCACGAAAGAGCGACAAAGCCCTAGGGATAGATTTCAATCAGTTATCTGAGGAAAAGACTACATCGAGGGTTTGTTAAGATTGACTTACTTTTTTTATGAAGCTTTGAAGAAACTAAGATGAAAAATTAACCTTTCCTTCTTCCCTTTGGCCTCCAATTGAAAAGCGCAACAACCTCCTCCCATAAGCGCAACAAGCAATGAACAAGGGAAGTGATGAAGAATTTTGAATCTCTGATGACTATGGTAGGTATTACATTGATAGAGAGGAGATCTTGGAACTTTGAAATGATACAATGCAGCTTTGAAGTGTGTTAAAGCTCCTTATATCTTGAAAAATCGATTTTTTGGCTTGATAGTGGAGTGACATCATGTGTACCTATGACAAAATGACTTGATAATTTGATTGTACTACAACAATTTTTCTTTCAATAGGAAGGTTACATCTCCATGTGACATAGATGTACCTTGATAATATTGATGTACTTTATTCCCTAATTTGCTAAGGCTCATGACACCTTTTTGGATGATGAATGACTTCAAATGGAAATATGATTACCACACACCCAAATTAATGAGTATGATTACTAACTAGACCAACAAGACATTCATGGCACTTTCATGATCATCCTTATGACACCATGACTTTTTATTTTCATATTTTAAATAATGACACTTAATGAAGGAAAATGACCTATGGTGACTCAATGACTCATGAAACTGATTTCAAATTGACCTTGATGGCCATGACATGGGAGTAGCATTACACCTAGACAATGACTTAGGACCATTTGAAAACCAAGAGAGATGTCAAATTTTATTTGAAATTATAACAATCTGACCATAAGACTCTAACTACAATGGAAAGAGTAAATTTGATCAATGTGACTATTAGATACTAACAAATTCATGAGATGATGAATAATCCCAAAAAATAATCTTTTAAGATTTCAAGAGAGCGAGACATAACAATGTTAATAGTATAACGTAAATCTCAAAATAAGATAAAGAGAATTTTATAAGATGTATAGACTAAGACATACCTAGAGATGTTTTTTAACAAACCTTGTAGGAGTTCCTTTAAGTGCATGCCATGATTTTTATACTTATAATATATACTTTCAAGCAAGACACGTGATACCATGAACATGATTTAATTTCTTAAGTTAGATCCCATACATAACCATGGAGGAGGGAATCCTATAGAAGTTGCTCCTTCTTTCAATCAAGGACTTTTACTTGTCATCCTAGATTACTTGTAAACCCTAAGGATGAATGTTGTCTAGGTATTACAATCTTTACCGTAGACTAGCTATAAGCAAGAATTATTAGATATATTGCAAATCTTAGAAATTCATGAACAAACGTACTTTGCAGTTACATATCTCTGACTTGATAAATTATTAGACTTGTTGGTGCATTTTGACAATACTTGAATTTATTCAAAACTTCGGATTCTTATGTGGATATGGCCTTGTCCTGGTCACGGGTAACATTATTTTCTTTCCTTCAACCGAACTTGTAGTACTACTGCTTTGACCTTATGTTCAATATTTATAACTTCAACATATTCTTAAGCTCGAATTAGACTATGATAGGTACCATCAATGTGATGGGCACTGAGACTATGATAGACATCGCACTAGTTTTTATTAATACTTATTCACTGTGATAATGAACTGAAGTCACTATAATAAAATATTTCTTCTGAGAAAGTACTGAAACCTTGACTGTTAGATATCACTGAGATACTGAAGAACCGAGACTTCATCACTGTGAGACGTCTACTGTGGTAATACCGAGGAATATATCGTTTGTCATAGAACCAAAACTGTGTCTATTGTAATGACACTGAAACTGCATCAACTGTGTTAACACCAAAATGCATCACTGTGGTTTCCTAGTTTGTCTCTGAGATTTTCGAACTACTCCACTGTGGTTACCTCAAATTATTATTGTGATTTGTTCCTCACTACAATAGTATCGAAATTCTTATCCGAACTTCCTAATTGCAATAATACTGAGACTTCTTCTCTGAGATCATTATCGGTAACACATATATGCGAACTATGATTTCTGAACAATGGGTTGTGATATGATTCGAACTCTTGTTACTGTGATTATTTCTGAGACCTGTTCGAACTCTTGCCATTGTCTGAGACCTGTTCGAACTCTTGCCATTGAGTTTAGTGTAGGATCCTCATGCTTTTCAAGATATTTTTCAGATTGAACTAGTTCACTGAAATGTTCATCTGACATGTTCTATAAGAGCCTTTCATGGAGGATATTTCAAAGATGTATAAGTGGTCTTTCAAACTCCCTTTTTCCTATAACCTTAGCTTTGAAGATACCATGTTGAGAAATCATAGGAGGTGGCAGTTAAACAATTTTTTATAACATTATTTTGTGATGTTTTTTTTTATTATTATGTGTTTATTCTTTTTATTTTTTTATTTTTTTTTTATCATAGAGATTAATCTCAAACAAAAAATAGAAGAGGACACAAGATGTAGACACCAGAGAAAAATCTCACTCTCGAGAAAAACTGTCAAAGTTCTTCCTTCAATAAATTCAAAATAAGATTACCAAGACCCTAGAATAGAGACTACCTCTATCAAGTCATCAAGTCATCCTTGTCACTGTGTTAGCACCAAGGCATCATCACACCAAAATCACCAAGATCTCATTACGGTCATTGCACCGAGGTCTCCTCATTGGACCTTATGACACCAAAATCTCATCTCTGTGGTGAGAACCAAACTATAATGACTCAGAAATATCCTTGTTGTGATGACACTCGAACCTTGATCACCGTGATTGCACCAAAAATATTTTCACTGAAAGAGCACAGAACCATATATGATGATAGCATCAAAATCATGTGAGAGTGATGGAATGACACTGTGATAGCATTGACATATTTCAATGTTGATAACATCGAACCTTGTTTACTGAACCAAACTGTGATACATCACCGAAGCTATGCCTATTCTCTTCACTGTATTCTGCACTAGGCATGCCGAGATTGTTACTGTGATCCGTACGAACTGTGTATTGTAGATACCCGAAAACATCTTCTACAATTAGCCCGAGATCTCTGAGGTGAGATAATGCGAGGTCCTCATACTGGTATATATAATATTTTTCCATAGTAAATAAGCCGAAATGACTCAGTGAAGGGTTGTGTCTCCACATAGGCCAATTTGAATATATTAACTTGAAGATAATTTTATTTGAGACCGAATTGAAGAGGCTGCTTTGACGAAGAGGATGACTTGATGGAGAGTCTCAGACAATAAATGACTTTGAAAACAACATACTTACATGATTCAAAAGCCGAGAATGAGTCAATTTAAATCTGTAATGACTAATCCTAGAAGTACACAATGGGGGCCTTGATCTAAATAATATGACCCAAGCATGAAACCCATGCTTTAATAAGTCATTTAATAGCAATAAATTATTTTTGAAAAATATATTAATAATCAAGACCGAACCTAGTTACATTCTTCAACATAAATGGTAGAAGAGTCTCGTTTGTACGGGTATATATATCAAATGCAATTAACACAAATTTTGTAGCACTCATCCCTAAAAAATATAAACCCTCTCAATTTTCTGATTACCGACCTGTTTATCTACATAACATGGCTTACAAAATGATTTCAAAACTTGTTGCAAATAAAATCAAGTTGTTTCTTTATGAACACATCACTATAGAGAAATGTGGTTTTCTTGCAGATTGCGGGATACAAGACGCGTTGGGTATTACGCAAGAATGCCTACATTCCATCAAGTCAAAAATTTGAAACTTGCCTAATGAAGATCAATCTGATCAAAGCCTATGATAGGGTGGATTCAAAATTCCTCTGGTTGATACTCCACATAATTGGCTTACAAAGCAAGCATGACAGCTGGAATATGGAATGTGTCATGATGGCCAACCTAGCTGTTTACCCATTGTATTTTTCAATATTTCTAGAGGTCTCCGCCAAGGTTGTGTGTTGTCCCCATTGATCTTCATCCTTTTCATGGACAGGATTAGCAGGGCTATCCAGACTGCTAGGGAGGACAGGAGACTCATTGGATGAAGGGTCTTTACTAACATCCATCTGACACGCATAATGAACATGGAAGTTTTCCTTTGTCTTGGGGTGAACAAAATATCATAATGGCATATTTTCCATCATATAATGATAAAATTTGGAAATGCTTCCATTCTTGTTTAGAACAAGGATAACTATGAGCTCATTTCTTTTTGTATTGATGATGAGGAAACTAAGAAGATCGTTGAGTTGTTTTGAGTCAAAATTGGCCTCTGGAAGTCGTTTTGAAATATATGGGCTTCCACTTGAAAGCCAACAACTACAAGATGGAAGACTGGTATTGGGTCATTGAGAATTTTGAGAAGAAATTATCCACTTGGGAGAACAAATGGCTTACCTTGCAAGAGAGGATGATACTAACCAGGGCAATTATCCAAGGAATTTTTGTTTACTCAATGCACTTGTTCCATATTTTGATGACCATCATTCATCGAATTGACTCAATAATAGAAAATTTCGTGTGATCTCGCATTGAAAAAAATAAAAATTCCACCGTACTTCCCTGGCATTTATTTGTAGATCCTCATGTTGTGGTGGTTGGGACATACGTAACACTAAACACTTCAGTGGTTCCCTGCTCACAAAGAATTTATGGCTGGATTTTATGGGGCATGGAATTTTGAAAAATATGATCTGGGAGAAATACCTTGACTTCGCTAGTATGGAGTAGTGAATCTTGGTTGGTGCACCGGTGAAGAAACAATATTACTACATCTGGTGCAACTTGATTATAACTCGAGATTGTCTGTGTGGAAATATGTGGTGGAGGGTTGGTCGGGGTAATCACATTTTTGTGGGACTCGACTCAATCATTGGAATGGAGAGATTCCACTCCCTCTCCCTCCCAATCATACAACAACTTAATATGTACGACCTCTACACTTTGGAGCACATTGGAATTGTTAAATTGCAATGATGATGTTATCAATATTTTATTCATTAAAATTAGAGTTACATTTATACTCCAGGTTACAGGTATAACTCCCTAACCAAATATAACTGAATTCTAACTAAATGCCTAACTGTACAGAGATTCCGTAGGATTACAACATTCCCCCCCTTAATTCGAAGGGACATCTGACATACCAAGTAAATATCTAATTTTTTCGAACTTTTCACACCCTAATGCTTTGGTAAAAATATTTGCAATTTGTTCTGAAGTTGGACATCTTGTCATATGATTTTTTTTGGCCTCTACATGATATCGAATCAAATGATACTTGGTGTTGATATGTTTGGTTCGATCATGAAACTTTGGATTCCTGACCAACCGAATTGCAGAAGAGTTGTCGAAAAATAGAGGAGTTGAAGATTTTTATTTCTCTTGCAAATATTTGAGTATTTCCCAAAGCCAAATGATTTCCTTAGTGGCTTGAGCTACTGCAACTTATTCAGCTTCAGTGGTAGAAGTAGCAGGAACAGATTTCTTGTGTGATCTCCAACTGATGTCTGCTAATCCAGGATTCATAAAATAACCAGAAGTTGAGACTCCATTTTATTTATCTCCATCAAAATCTGAATCTGGAGAACCAGCAAGATGGAACTCTAAAACTTTAGAATATTTGATGCTGTAAGTTTGATTTCCTTTTAAATATTTCAAAACTCTTTTTGTTGCTACCAAATACCCCTCACAAGGATGATGCATAAACCTGGAAAGTATTCTGACAACAAAGGTTATATCAAGACGAGTAATAAACAAATAAATTAAACTTCCAACAAGTTTCCTGTAATTTTTTGGATCTTCAAACAATTTTCCTTCTTCGGAAGTGAGTTTCAAATTCTACTCCATTGTTGTAGCAACAAGATTACAATCTGTCATACTATATCTGTTCAATAACTTACCAACATATTTCTTCTAAGAGATGAAAATATGTTGTGGTTTTCGATCAACTTCAATTCCAAGATAATAGTTAAGTAAACCTAAATCTGTCATATCAAAAACCTTTTTCAATGCCTTTTTAATAGATGATATATATTCATCATTGTTTCTTGTGATCATCAAATCATCAACATATACAACTAGATATACAATTGATCTTCCAACTTTCTTAACGAAAAGAGTTGCATCAACTAGGTCAAAATGTTTATAATTTAACTTAAGAATATGTTAAGTTAGTTTCTCATACCATGCTCGCGGTGCTTGTTTCAAGCCATACAAATACTTCATTAGTTTGCAAACCTTTTTTTCTTTCCCTTTAATGGAAAACCTTATGGCTGAAACATGTAAACATATTCCTTCAAATATCCATTTAAAAATGTATTTTTGATAGATCCATATGACGAATTTTCCATTCTTTCTAAGTTGCAATAGCAAACAAAGATCTAATAGTACCCCATTTATCCGTAGGAGAAAATGTCTCCGTATAGTTGATACCCTCTTTCTGTGCATATCCCTTCGCTGCAAGTCTTGCTTTGTGCTTGTCTAACAAACCATAAGCTTTATACTTAGTTTTATAAATCCATTTGCAGCCAATAGGTTTTATGCTAGCAGGAGGATCCACCAGCCTCCATGTGCCATTTTTTATGAGAGCATCATATTCCTTTTGCATCACATCTTTCCACTTATCATAACTAGCAGCGTCTTCAAAAAAAGTAGGTTCACAATCCACTGGAAAATAAATTCATAATGAAAATAGTTACCTGAGGAAATTCCAGCCTTAAACTCATCATATTTTTTTGGAAATGTTCGAATACGAGTTGACCTTCACAAAGGTTGTGCAGGATGTTGCTCATGAAATTTCTCATCTTCTTCATTTGTCTCAATGCTTTCCATTTATGTCATTGTTTTTGTAGAAACACTTGCATCAACCAATTTCTCATCAGCAACAAAATTATCATCATCAACCAATTTCTCATCATTGAGAGAAGGAAAACCTAGAGACTGATCTAATATAGGAATCCCCCCTTCAGGATGGTGATGTATAAAAATTTTGAGGCACAAAAGTTTCTATCTAATTAAGTTGTCTATCAACAGTGAGGGAATCTTTATCAGATTCAAGAAAAATTACATCTCTTGACAAAATAAACTTCTTGTTCTCTTCATCATATAATCAGCGTGCCTTAGAAGTCATAGAATACCCTAAAAATATGTATTTTCTGCTTCGTTCACTCAACTTATTCCTCTGTTTCTTAGGAATCAAAGCATTACATTGAGATCCAAAAATTCGGAAATGTTTAACAACATGATGACAATTATACCACATTTCATATGGAGTTATGTTTTTAATGACATAGGAAGGGTATTGATTTCTAATGTATGCTGCACAGAGAACTTCTTTTCCCCAAAACATTAGTTTTACATTCTTAAAAAACATCATTGGCCTTACCATACTAAGCAATGTTCTATTCATTCACTTTGAAACACCGTTTTGTTGTGGATTATATGGTATTGTGGTCTGGTGTTTGATGCCATTCTCTTGCAAATATGTTTCAAAAACATGTGAATTATATTCTCTCCCATTATCAGTTCTTATAATACCAATAGTAAGTTGTGCTTCATTTGTTATCAAGAGATGAAAATTCTTAAATACATCAAAAACTTTTGATTTTTCTTTAAGTAGATAAACCCAACACATTCTCGAATAATCATCAATAAAATTTAGTATGTATTTATTTCCATTCGCAATTGGTACATGCATAGGTCCACATAAATCAAAGTGTATGAGGCTTCATTTTCTTGTAGCTCTAGAGTTATAATTCTGAAAAACTGTTTGTGATGCTTGCCCAATATACAAGCATTACATGGGGTAAATTTTCTGGGAAATGTTGGAAGTCCTTTAATCCCATGTTGTTTCGTAATTATAATAATTTCATAATTAATATGACCAAAGTGTGCATGCCATAATAAATAAGATGATAGAGTATCATTTTGATGAACCAAATAATTTGTGTTCAATACAACAAACGACATATCTTTCAATTTCAACAATTTATCTTCTTCCACAACAGACATTACCGATTTATTGTCAGCTACTCTTCTAATTTCTACTTTACCATTAAATATGTGAATGGAATGTCCCTAATGTCTTATTTGTATAAGAGATAACAAATTCCTTTGGAAATGTGGAATGCAGAGAACATAATTCAAAGTATAATATGAAAGTCCATGAATTTTTAACTGAATTGAACCAATCCCTGATGGTTTGATTTGTGACTTATCAAAAAAATACACAACTCTGCCAATATTATCATTGAATTGATCAAACAAACCTCTTCTAAAGGTCATATGACAAGTGGCACCTGTGTCTAAAATCCAACTGTCATACCATGAAGAAAAAGAGGTACTAAAAATATCTTCCATGTGAAAATTACAATGAGCAACAACACAATGTGCATTCTCATAAGAGTGTCATTTGTACGGAATTAGATGATCTTTCTTTTCAAGCATTTGTTCTCTTCTTTCATTAATTATCTCCCAATGAATTCAACAATTTGTAGCAGTACGTCCAATTTTACCACATCTAAAAGATTTTACAACTGGTTTATTAGAAAATTTTCATTGTTTTTCATTCTGATGTCTATCTCCTTGAATATTTCTGCCCCCCCTTGCCTATATAATTCTTCCTACCTTGGCCTCTATTACACTTAGTATTTCTGGTCGATTCTTCTTGAGGTTTTTGGTCTTTTTGAGCAAGACATAGTGTTTCAGTATTATAATTATGTGTTGTTTATTTTTTTCCAAAAGCCTTTTCTCTTTCTATAATTTTCCCTACTAATTTGTCAAAATTTAAATATTTTAATTGCCCACTAGATTGGAGAGATTCCAAGTAGTGTGAATAACTAGGGTAAAGAGCTTTTATAAAGGCAGTAAGCTGCAAATCAACTTTAACTCTAGTAGATTCAATTTCATGATTGATGGCTTTGATTTCAGAATGAAGTTTTAGAGGATAATTATCATTCAATTCTAGATTAAATAACTTCAACAATAACTAAATTATCTCCAATTCAGAATGTGAACCATAAAGCTCTTTTAGTTTTTTTATGGCATCATATATTGTTTTACTTTGAGCAATGTATCTGCTTACCTTTTCTAAGATTGAAGTGGAGATTAAGACATATGCCTTCTTATCCTTACTTTACCAGATAGCTAATTGTTTCCGCTCATCAAGCTGCTCTAGTGCATTCCCTCCTCCTTCACATACTCCATCCCATAAATAATTAAAAATAAGAGTATTCTTAAACTTCCTAAACCATTCCTAGTAATTCTTTTTTGGAAAGGACAACCCCAATTAAAGACACCAAGGATTTCATCTTAACTACCAAAAGAACACAGTTTTGACCACAGACACAAAATATTTATGTTTCACTCAAAACCACAGGCACATATTTTCCTTAAAAAAAAATTGTTTTAACAATGCACAGATTCAGGCTTCAGCAATGCTAAGTGCTTCTATCTCCACCACAACCAGAGACAAATTTCCTTTAAAAAAAAAATTGAGTACTTTGATTTTAACTTGCAGATTAAATTGTTTTTCAAACTGTGGTTCCTGTTTGAACTTGCATATTAAGAGGTTTTCAATGCTTTTGTTTCCTCTACAAAAAGGTACAAAAAAAATCGTGTTTACTTACTGATCTGCAAAACCGTTGGTAGAGTTACTCTGCATAATTTGCATTTTTCTTCCAACAAAAAATCCGCTCTCGGGGTTCACAATCTCACTAGAGGTTTCTCTAGTCCACCAAAAATTATTCTGCGGTTCAAAACTCTTGCTGGAGGTTACAATACTAGGGTTGGCAGTCCCCACAACGAACAAACAAAACCGCATTCCTCCACAACGCTGATGGCATCACTGTTCATTTATGTCATATTCAAAACTATATGCAGAGTTTTCCACAGAGTTGGGGTTCACACCAAATCCAAACGCTTGTTTTCAAAATACTCGCTCCATCGCCTCTCAACCCCCACTCCACACAAAAACATTTAAACTGCCCTCCAAATGGTCATCGAGCACACCTTTGCAGAAAAGCAGCAAAGGAGGATCCGACATTTGAATTAGCTAGGGTCTGATACCACTATTAAATTGCAATGATGTTGTGATCACTATTTTATTCATTAAAATTAGAGTTACATTTACACTCCAAGTTACAAGTATAACTCCTTAACCAAATATAACTGAATTCTAAATAAATGTCTAACTGTACAAAAATCTCGTAGGATCACAACATTTACCCCCTTAATTCGAATGGATATCTGACATACCAAGTAAAGATATAAAATTTTCCATTGCTTGGGGGGTTCCCATCCATGCATTGGAGAAGCACAAAACAATTGGATATGCCCCCTACAAACTATTTCAAGTGGGAATCCTTTCAGTCACACTCGCTGCAAGTTGGAATTATATTATTTGACAAGGAGGATTGCCTCGCTTATGGTGGTCTATCTCAGGGTGGTGTGATATCTATGAGGGCCACATATTGTTATATATCGAATCTACATCCACATGAATCTACCTCCAGTTGGTTTCCCCACGTGTGGAAGTGAGAAGTCCAGACGAAGCTCAAATGTGTCATTTGGATAGTTGTTGATAATTATATCCTTACACGAGATAACCTTGCTAAGAGGGGATTATTGGGACTGGGTATCTATCCTGTCTGCAGATCGACTTGTGAGGATTTTTCACACATTTTTCTACTCTATCCCTTTGCCATTTACAGTTGGGAAGAGGTTACCACTTTCCTTAACGTCCCTTTACACTTGGACAAAGCTTCCATAATTTATTTGTCTTCGTTGTTGGGATGATAGACAGAAGGAATTCATAACCATTCCCCTTTATATCTTCTGGGGCATTTGATGTTGTTAGAACGCTTGCATTTTTTAAATCTTGGTCCCGGATCTGAGAGCCATAAATCTAAAAATTGTGGCATATTTTATAGAAATTGGCCCTTGAAAAGAACTTCGGCAACATTTATAGTTGGTCTTATAAGTAACTTGACTAATCTCATCCTATCAATTTCTTTGATGGTGCATCGGTGGGTGGTTTGTGCGGATGTGGCACCATCATTCTCCTCAATCTATCATTGGATTACCACTTCTATTGGTATGGGGGAAGAGGCACAAATATGAGAGTGGAGGTCTTGGCCTTATGGGGCATCTTATGTTGTGCCTCATGGCTAGCATTAGACGAGATCCACATTGCCGGTGATTCGAAGGTGGCCATCGACTGGGAATCAAGACACATTTCTCCTTCGATGCTTTCTTTAGTCCACTGGTTGTAGTAGATTTCATCCTTGAAGACATTTTTCTCTTCTATATCTTTCGTCACATCTTTCGAGAACAAATTTTTCAGGAAGATCTACTTTCCAAACATGGTGTCTTTGCCTCAACTGGCCAGATATTTTTTGATTGCCTACATCTACTTTCCAAACATTCAACTATAAGCGGGCCTAGTGGTTAAAAGCATGTATTTCCTCCTAAAAAATTACAGATTCAAACTAGAAAGAGATAAAATATATTAAATTGCACACAATGATGTAAGAAACAAAAAGCTTGTTTTACATACACAAAGCTCATAATACTTTAACAGTTATTTATTAAAAAAGAAGAAGAGTGTGTTAGCAATGAACGGGAATCTTGCTTTGTTGTTTAGTGGAACTGCATTATACACCTTTTAAAGAAATAGTAGCGGAAAATGAGAGGACGTTGGTCATATGCGGAAAATAAATTGCATTGTTGAATAGTGTCGCTCGGTCATGTGACAGTCAGTGGCAACCAATGGATTATAATTATTTTAATGCTTTTCTAATAACCGACCCCGACAAATCATCACACACCACATAATCGGGGGCTACAGATAAGTCTCGGGTGCTGACCAGCTGTTTTTGCACATAAAATAAAATAAAATATTATTGGCATATAATGAATCATTGTTTGCATCAACAGTGAGGCCAACAGAAATGTGAGCTCAGGTGGTCCAGCTGCAATGGGACCCAAATTTATTTCTACAATTAATTTAGTAATAATTAATCTCCCTATATTGTAGTTTATCCATGCGGATAATAAAACAATATTTGATTCCTCAAGTCTAGCGATTAGCGATTACACCATAGCTGGCCAGGACGTATTTTAATATTTTCATGAATAATTTTAAAATGAGGTACTGAGAAATTGCACTTTGGCATTTATTTTATTTGTGTTGAATGAGCTCCAAACTGAAGATTAAGAGTGTGTCGTGCTCACATACGGTGATGCTTAAAGATAACATAGGTGAAATAACAAAATATATGAATCATGACGTGCTTCTTCTTTTTTAAATCTAATTTTTATTAAATTTATTGAAATTCTTATTATGTGTTTTTTTTTTTTTTTAATTTAATTTTTATTAAATTTATTCAGATTCTTATTAACGTGCCGCTGGTAGGTATAACGCAATTGAGGTTGACCATCCATTAATTTCTTTTGACCCAAAAAAAATTCAGACTCTTATTACCCTGCAGCTCGTAGGTATAACGCAATTGAGGTTGACCATCCATTAATTTTTTTTATTTTTTTTTTAAAAGTGAATTGTAATATATAAGGTTTACATAGTTAAATATAAATTATTTATATATTTTAAATATTTTAATTTTATTTATTTAATTTTTGATTGGTTGACTAGCTATTAATTTTTTTGAAAAATAAATAAATTGTAATATATAAGGTTTACATGGTTAAATATAAATTATTTATATATTTTAAATATATTTATTTTATTTATTTAATTTTTGATTGGTTTATTTCATTTTGTTTTTATTTTGTAATGATGACTTCATACATCTGAGAGTATAAATCATGTAAATTTGGCTTATTGTTTGCAACATAATAATTATGTCGTGATTTGTGTCCTGTTAATTTGGCATAATGCGTGAGGTGAGTGCCTCTACCTTGACATAGTGGCCTGCTTTGTGTCATGTCAATTTGGCATAATTCTTGAGGTGACTGCCACTATTTTGACAAGTGTCCTTATTTCTGCTTAGTCATGGTTGTGGTGAGGAGGTTTTTGACTTGTGGTTGCTATAGTGTTAGGTGGGAATTCTATTTTATACATTAAAAGTGTGATGTTTACAAATTGGAATCAGTTTGGTCATTGTGAATATTGTAATTTTGAATTTTGAATATTTAAATTTATTTAGTATGGAAACTTTTTTTTTTTTTATTTTGTAATTTTAATAATAATTTAGAATTTATAAGGTTATTTATTTGATTTTTTTAATACTAGGATGGAATCTTCTCGTCATTTAAGGTCTCTTGATCACATACAACTTTATATGCATGAATATATGCCACATATATATATTTATCCATATATGCTTTGCTTCTTCTTACTATACTCTTGTCAAAGTATCTACTTCATTTTAAATATTAAAAACTACACTATGTTAGGTAAGAAACCCAGTGTAACTTTTTAGAAAATTTAGTGTAATTTCATATTATGTAATAAAGTGGTTTTATATATTTAGTCAAAAAATTTATGTAGTGAAATTGTTTTATAGTTAATAAACTAATATTATACATCAATTTAATTTACAACTAGGTTGTAATCTTAAAAGTAAAGTATTAAATTATTTTATTTTATTTTGTATATTAAATTATTTTCTTATTTTATTTTATAATTTTATTTTGAATGAATAAATTTTATTTTATTTTTTAATGAAATAAAAAATCCTTCCACACTATTGTTCACAAATATACTATACATAAAAATATTTATTGTACTAATTATATTTTTAACTCATAAATTAAAAATATTATTAAGAACATTATTCTAACAATTATACTATCTATTATTAATTCATACATAATATAGAAAGTAAGAACAAATTTTCAATATAAGGAATCCAAAAAATGTTTGCTTAATTGATGTGTCTCAATGACATATATAAATTTTATGAATTAAGAGTGTTTATTTTAGATAAATGTCTTTTTGGATTAATCACATCATTAGGATATGATTAATCCAAAAAGACATTTATCTAATCTATGGATCACAAAAGTCTTAGATCTAACCGTGTTTATTTTCTTTGTTAGTTTGGCCCACAGGGCTTTGAATCTCATTGTTTACATAGTACTTCATAACAAGAAAATCACCAATTGAGCTACCCTAGTATGTGAAATATAATATATTATTTTTATTCAAGAAATGTTTTTAACTATATTTAAACTAAGTGATAATAGCTGCTCTGTAGCCCTTGTTCAAATATGGGAGTTAATTCATACCTTTCAAAATTAAATAATGATCAATTTTATTTTAGAAATTTATTTTATTTATTATTAGATCATAAATTTATTTTAAATTTATGATGATGATGATGGTGGTTAACGTCCACTAAGACCAATCTTTGGTCTATCGGACCTAAAGAAAAGAGTTATTTAGTTTGATTTAAGATTTTATTCCTATGCTCAAAAAGCTTGGAGAGAAACCTCCTGAGCTCACTATAATTTTGACATCTTAAAAGGCTAGGAAGGTCAGTATTGCAACAAAGATTATGAAATTGAACTCTAATGTGGTTGTACACAGGGCACTCTAAGAGGAAGTGATTTTCATCCTCAATGTTCATATTCTCACATAGATGGAAAATCATTTCAATCCATGGTGTTTTAGGAACTGTCCAATGACCTGTTTCACTATGGAGCTCATGAGAGTTCGTTCTAATCTTGTCTATATTAATTTTCTTCTTTGAGCTAGTCAAAACAGATAGATACTTTTGATCTTCTAGGGTGGGGACCTCCTTATAATATCTTAATTTTTTTTTAGCTGCTAGATCTTTCTCACACCACATTTTTTCTTTGAACTTAGAAGTAACAATTTTTTTAATGTTATTAATGTTAAGCAATGCAACATTCTCGTCTATCTCCCAATGGTTTAACCAGGCCCTAGTATCTTTATACCAACCTCGTTTAAGCCTTAGGTGGTTTTGGTTGGAATTTAAAGCTAGCTTAGGAAGTCTATGGTCTCCTATGCTATTGAGCTTGTGCTTGTACAACAGAAGCCTAGTCATAGTTAGGCTCTCGATAGGGGAAAGACCCACTTCTATAAGGAGAATAGGATAGGGTGTATTTCTTTTAATTTTAAGGTTATAAGTTATAAAACGCTTCTATATTTTCTTAACCTTTCTCCAAGATTCTCTGGAGATGTTGCAACCCCAAACCTCACATCCATATAAGATAACAGGAGTGACTAAAGTTTCAAAGAGGAACTTCTTTCTATCCCACATTACAAGGTTTTCCGTTTTACAATTATTTTCAAGACCAAAATAAGCTTTCCACCCCCCATTAATCCTTTTCTGAATGCTATAATTCCAGTTGAGCTTGTGATAAATATCAATTCCTAGGTACTTGTAAGAAGAAACTTCCTCCAAGTTACTATTGTCATACATAAAATTAGCGTAAGTGTCCTTCTTGGATTTGATATTCATAACTTTTATTTTTTCAGTGTTAACAGACATACCCATGGTAGAGCATAAATTCTTAAGAAGTTTAAGTTGCTTATAAGATCAGATGGGCACCTTGCAAGAAGAACAATATCGTAAGCATAGAGAAGAAGAAGGATGACTATATGAGATAATATACACTTATTGTATTTCAGTTATATTAGTGAGTGAAATTATGCATGGAAAATTTGTTAATATCACCAAGAGGGCACTCCACAAGTGCATGCATGAGCCACATGTTGCAGAGGAAACATAGTAAGGATATAGTATAGGAAAGAATAGGATAAATGAAAGAAGTTAAAATTTTATGCAATTTTGCAGAAATCATTTATTTTCTCATCTAACAAAGAGTAACAATCAAATATGCTAGTGAGAAGAATGATGCCAACTTTTAAATTATATTACTCATAAAACTATTAAATAACATTAAAAAAATATATTGATAATAAAAATATACTTCAATATGGAAAAAATAAACATATATAAGAATTAATTCACAAATACCTATCACCCAAAATAGTATTACCCAAGATATAGATCGATTCTTAATATGGTTATTGTGAACAAATTAATGGTACTCCATGGATCTCCCTTGTCCAAGAATCTTTTGATAGAGATCCATTCTAAATATGGTTATTGTGAACGAAACAATGGTACTCCATGGATCTCCATCAAGAAATCGTTCAAGGAGAAGCAACTCTAACTATTAGTTTTAGTTTTTTCTTAACTATTAATCCATAAATGAGATAGAGTCTGCATTGAATTGTAATCAATGATGGATGGTTGTTTTTTAAAATGCAAAGGACAACAACAAGATCTCCCAACTCTAACTATTAGTTTTAGTTTTTTCTTAACTATTAATCCATAAATGAGATAGAGTCGGCATTGAATTGTAATTAATGATGGATGGTTGTTTTTTAAAATGAAAAGGACAACAACAAGATCTCCCAGAAAAATAAATGCACATGTCTAATTCAAATTTATAATTAATAAGTCTAATTTAAGCATATTAAGTGGCCAAATAGATGGGTGACAAAGCATAAATTGAGAAAATGATGAGATGAAAATCTTACTTGAAAACTTACTTGAGAATGGAAAGTACATGCATGGTTTATTTACCGAAAGTCTCACTCAAGTTTGGGCCAGAAATTTCCATCAGAAATTAGGGATTTAGTGAACAAGAACTATACAATATATGAGTGTACTTTTCCCATTGAGATAGTGGGAGTATTTTTGTGTATGGGATGCCTCTACAAATTTGATGCAGACTTTGTCTCTTGCTTCTTTGTTTCTTTTGGACTTTACTTTTCCCATTGAGATAGTGGGAGTATTTTTGTGTATGGGATTCCTCTACAGATTTGATGCGGACTTTGTCTTTTGCTTCTTTGTTTCTTTCGGACTTTGTCTCTTGCTTCTTTGTTCCTTTCGCAAATTCTTTGTACACTACTGCAGTGATGTACTATATTTTCCATTGCAATATTTATATAGTTATATGTATGTATTTAACATATTTAGCATTTATTTAACATCTTTAGCATTTGTTTAGTTTATTTTTCAGACTCTACTTCTTTTATTTATTTATTTATAAATTAGGAGTGCTCTTTCAATACACTTGATGCTTTAATTGTTGTATCATTGGCAAGAAGACCAGTGGAATTCTTTTCAAGTGGAAATACCATTTCATCTGGGATTTCATTTTTTTGGTTGAAAGAAGGGAAGATTTAGTAATTAAGTTATTTTTTCAATGGAAATTGAAAATATTTATTAAAAACACCCTGTAGAATGCTTGAATGGAAAGAAGCCAAAATTTATGATGTTTGTCCAATGTTTTGTCCAATTGAATTTTAATATTAACATTTATATCACTTGCCAACTCCTTTCTTATAATTATCCCGTTACACTCTTCCAATTCACTTTGTTTTGCTTCTTTTTTTTATAATGAGTTGTAAGTCTATGTTACACTCTTCCAATTCACTTTGTTTTGATTATGTTTCTGATGATGAGTTGTAATTCTATCTAAAAGTTGGACAACATCAAATTTTGCACACAGTTGGAAATCCGAAATTTGATATTCAACTTCAAGAATTCCAAATTTGTGTACTATAATTTGATCTAACATTATTCAAAACCATGACAGAGAAAAGGATATAGGTTTAAATGACTGGCTTAATTAGATTCCAACTGGGTATGTCTTTACAGGCCAGGGGTTAGCCAACTGTTTTGCCCAATAATTCATTTTTCAATGAAAGAAATAGAAGCTCAATCATAACAGGCAATCTCTATAGGCCAACAGCTTGGATCTGAAAGATATAAATGAATAAAAATAAATGAATAAAGAAACCACCATGTGCATTTACCCAAACTCATACAATGAAGTATTTACATCAGAGATCTTGAAAATGAAATCAGTATTCCATATTTAAAACAAATTTCATAATAATAAAGATATCACAATAATTGAATGAACATATATAACAGTATACCCTAATAAATCTCTAATTTACATGAATGAATAAGAGATCTTGAAAATGAAATCAAGATATATAACAGTATACCCCAATAAATCTCTAATTTAGATAAATGAATAAAATATCTTGAAAATGAAATCAGTACACCATATTTAAACAAATTTCATAACAATCATAACAATAAAGATCTCATCATGAGATATCACAATACTTGAATGAACGTGTATAACATTCCACCCTAATCAATCGATGAGATATCACAATACTTGAATGAAAATATTATAACCGTATACTGTAATATATCTCTAATTTAGATGAATGAATAAGAGATCTTGAAAATGAAATCAGTACTCCATATTTAAACAAATTTCATAACAATAAAAATCTCATCATGAGATATCATAATGCTTGAATGAACATATATATAACAGTCTACCCTAATAAATCTCTAATTTGAGAGTTGTCAGTGGAATTTTGCAATGATGTTTGATGTGAAAAACTCTACATCATGAGACATAGATATCACAATACTTAAATGAACATATGTAACACCCTACCCTAATAAATATCTAATTTGAGAGTTGTATAAAATGTTGCGATGATCATTGATGTGAAAAGCATAAAAAAAAATAGTTTTATTCTGACAATCAAGACACAATCTTGCAAGGATTATAATCCTGGCAAGAGATGCATTCTATATCGCACAAAACCCATTAGCTTAATGGATCTCAAACTCTGAAAAATATCATTGGTTGATGGATTATGAATAAAATACATTCATAGAATAAGACTCAGCATATAATTTGTTGAATCTGCCTTACCATTTTAACAATGTTGAACTTATGAGACAGAAGGAGAAACGTTATAACCAATAGTATAGTCGAATGTGTAGTATATTGCAACCCATCTGTGTGTCTCGAATCCTTTTCTTTTTGTTTACAAGAAAACACAACCTCAACTTCCCTTATGAACGTGATGAAGGCAAGCATGGAAACGAATGGTAACAACAACCTTTAGTCTTCAGTTTTGTGGCATCATTAAGGACTATGCATAAATTCTCCACCATCCGAAATCCAATGCTCATCGTGTTGACTAGTTTGCTACTCAACAAGAAGGCATTAGTATTCAATCAACAAGAGCATTCTCCCACTTTGATCCAGAAGTCTTTCCTCTAACTTCTGACCCTTTCCCTCAAGTTGTAGGTACAACTAATAAAGGTTGTTCACCAAGAGCATTTTTCTTAATAGATGTCTTCTCGACAATACCGAACTGAAATTATCGAACTTATGTCGATTTTGTATAGAAGATTCCATAAAACTGCCAAGTACCTAGGACGGTGTATTGGAGATGATCATATGGAAGGCTTTACTCTCCAAACAAAGAAATCTTCCAAATTGTTTCAAGATATAGAAGAAATTCCATGCCTATCTACCAGTATGCACTAGAATTGTGCATTACCAATCTGAGCGACCCAGGTCTTTTATCTAACAAGCTTGTTTCGTTTCGATCTCTCTGGATCTACGTTCTACGTGCTCTTCGGTGAAGAGGAAAATGGGCCAAAGATGGGTCAAATAAGAAGACGATGCAACAGTTACATATGAAATTTTTCCAGATCAGTTAGTTAGTTATAATTATCCAATAGAAAATTTTCTAACCGTCTAACATATAGGATCGATGGACCACAAATTGACAGGGTGATAATTTGGAAAGTTGTTTTCAAATAGTGACGCCTTGCAAGGTAAATATCATATTGCATGAGAGAGTTAGTTGATGACATCATGGCCACTTAACTAAAACAATATTTAGTGCACGTTAACTTCTCCCTAAATTCGATACTAGATTCACTACTATATTAACTCAGACATGTAGAGCATATTGCTTTGAATTCTATTCTCTCATTTATTTATTTGTGCATGAATATAACTCTCATTATTTTTTTGTCTCTCAATTTTCTTTCTTCTTTCCTACTTACAATTTATGTTCATTGTTTTCTAGTTAGATTAATTTTAGGTAGTTTTAGCTACAATTTCACATGATATCAAAGGTCATCGGAGCTAGGAATAAGGATCATTAACAATGTATTTTAGGCACTAAAGATTGAAGCTATCAGAAAGAATGGATTTTCCACCTTCCACAACTCTCAAGCCATATAACTATTTCAAATGGAAGCTAAGGATTATACTTTAGCTCATGAGTAGAGTCTTGCATTGGATATCCACGGCAATAAATATTGAACGAAATTCCTTAATTGAAAAATCCAAATATTTCAAGTGCATGGATGAGGCCTTCATTCTCTTATACTTATCCATTTCTCCAGAATTATTGTTTCATATCGAGGCATGAACCACTCCAAATAATGTTTGGACCACTTTGGAGACACTCTTTAGAAATAAATATGAGATGGAGGATCACATCCTTGCAAATAAGGTCAACTCATTAGATCCAAGCAGTTTCAAAAACATTCAAGTTTTCATCACAAGGTTCAAATCCTTGTTAATCTAGTTTAAATAATGTAGAATCAACAAATCCAAGAAAGAAAGCCAATTAATTATTTCTTATTCTCAAAATTGTCTCCAAAGTGTGTTATATTTGTCTCCGTATTTCACAGAGTCAATCTTGCAACAAAATCAACTTGGAACCAAACTTGATGCTTTTATTGAGTCTTTGATACAT
This sequence comes from Pinus albicaulis, assembly GCA_034641835.2. Lineage (NCBI taxonomy): Eukaryota > Viridiplantae > Streptophyta > Pinopsida > Pinales > Pinaceae > Pinus > Pinus albicaulis. Next base: position 737,332,915 of record CM076584.1, on the reverse strand, counting down.
GAGAAAGATAAGCTCATCAAGGCGTGCATATTGAAAAGTTCCAAAGCCCACACAACTTTTTTGCATGAAAGTGGCAAGACCAAATCAAAATCCAATCAACAATCCAAAGGAAAAGGAAAGGAAAAAGAACTAGCTCCAAGAAAGGGAGGTAGTCCCGAACCTTTAGATGAATCTACCAACTCGAAGGGAAAGAAGGGTAGGAAGGGGAAATAAAAATTGTTTTATTGCAATCGTGTTTACCATATCGAATCATCAAACATGAATAGGACAATTGATATCAAAGTGTAGACTCTTCAACAAAACAATCTTGGTGACTATAGTCTAGAGAGTGCCAAGAATTTCACCAAGGAGAAAGAGAACTTGAAACATGAGGGAATGCCCATACATTAATTTCCAATCACTCTTATCCTAATTCATAGATCATAGATTATAGAGCTTCACATCACATGGCAACCAAAAAATATGTTATTCCATCTTTAAAACCATATCCTGGTCCCCCTATTCTCATGGGAGATGATTCTCCAACATAGGCAATTGGATAAAGGATAGTACATATTGGAGATGGAAGTTTCAAGAATGTATTTCATATTCCGAAGCTTTCAGTACATCTTATCTTTGTATATCAAATGACACATACCAACACCAAAAACAGAGTTAAATTCACCAAAGATTCAATTATCATAATTGACATGCAAAATAACTCCAAAATTGTTGTTGGTAATGTAAGTCGTCATCCTCATCTCTACACATTTTTTGAATTTTTTCCTCAATTAAATTGCAATTTACTATTGATGCATGCAAATGATGAAAGTATAACTTGGCATGAAAGTTTTGGAGACTTCAATTTTAGATGCATGCAATAGCCTAGAAAACAGGGGATGGTGGAAGGACTACTTTCCATAGGATTTTCTAATGATTTTGTTCAGGATTTTCTCTTAGAAAGCATCCACAAGAAAATTTTGGGAAGGGGAACACATGAAGAGCTTACTCTCGCTTGGATATTGTTCATAGTGATCTTATGGGGCCATTTCCAGATCATTCCATAATCAAATCCAAATATGTACACACATTCATATATGATTGCACTAGATACACATGGGTGTACTTTCTCAAACTCAAATATGAAGTGTTTGAGCATCTAATTATTTTCAAAGCACATGTAGAGAAGTAATCTGGAAAGACGATCAAGATCATATGTACAAGATGTAGAAATTTTTAATACAATACTATGATGTATTACGGGAATCTCCTAATCTAACAATTATATCTACTGTTAAATACATAATCCTTCTGCTTAATTCTTTGCGGAAATTAAATCACCAATTGAAAACACATGAATAAAAATCAATCGCACATAACAAGATGTTTTTTCCGGGAAAACTTAAAGCTAAAAACCCCAACTATCATATATTATGTATATCATGGATCATGAAACAATCTCATATAAAGCTCTAGCTCCAAGAGCTCTCAGTACAATATACAATCGTCTCACACTATCATACAAAAATTGGTTCACACATGCACCAATTTACTGCCTCCTAACAGCCTGCCTCCACTGCGCAATCCCTGTTGATGAAGATCCCCGAATGAATTCGATCTTGCCTTGCCTTGACTACGCAATCCTCATTGGCATCTCCAATGTGTGTGTAGTTTCATTTAATGCACCACTATATTCACAATTGATAGTCAACCAAACCCTTTCACCTATCTCTCCACTGGGTCTCCACTGGATCTGACATGCATGTAGTTAACAATTGTATTTCTTTAGATGCATGTGAAACACTACATTTGAATTAATTAAATAATTAATTCATTGATATCTCACTAGTGTATCATGAGTTACAACTAGCACAACTGATTTTAACTCACTTAACTGATTTAAACTAAATAACAACTCACATAAATACTCTTCCAACTTTGTTACGACTTTTTCACACTCAGTTATAATGAAGTCCAATCTGCATGTCCCACCAACCAACCTTGGAACTTGTAATTCCTTCAATCAACTGGTTTGCGACATCAGTTAACTGAAATCAAGTGCTTCAAGAGAATACATTATTATTTATTGTCTGATTATTATTAAGGGCTAATAATAATCGACATGCATTCTATTTTTAGACATGAAATATATAAATAGATTTCGCCCATGCATCTAAAAATAGAAACTCATCTAAAAATATAATTTTCTCAACCATTTAGAATTAGTCACCTGCTAATTTTAGAATATTATCACCATTCTAAAAATAGACATACAACTAAAAATATCTTGCGGGCCCCACCTAGTGAAGGTGCTTAATTTTCAATAGGATCATCGTCTTGCTGAATCTCAACACTCCCTCTCAACAAGAAAGGGATTATCCTTCACCCCAATTTTGTCTCTATGGTATTCGATTTTGCTCCTGGTGAGCCCCTTCGTCAGAACATATGCATCCTAATCTTCCGTAGGAATGTACTGAAGCAACATGATCTTCCGCTACACGCAATCTCTAATATGATGATACCATATATCTATATTCTTAGATCTATCATGACACACAATATTAATCGAGAGTTTAATGCAACTCTGATTATCACAATGAATCACTATAGGATGTAAATGAGAACCGAACAAACCAACTAGGATCTTCCTCATCCAGATAGCCTCACATGCAGTTTGCCTTGCTGCCATGTATTCTGCTTCTGCTGAAATGGGTGCCACAGATCTCTATTTCCTGTTGTACCAAGAAAAAACTGTAGATCTGATACTGAAAACCCCTCCTAATGTGCTCTTTCTTTCCATTGGGTTGCCTACCCAATCTGCATCCGTGAAGCCATGCAAATTCACCTCATCCATCTGTCTGTACCATAATCCATACTCAGATGTGCCCCTGAGATATCTCAGGACATGCTTGCCTGCCTTCCAAAAGAGCTTGGTAGGCTTAACCATTGCTTGACTAAGCTGGTTCACTGCATAGCATATGTCTATTCTTGTATTAAATAAATACATGAGCAAACCCACCAACTGTCGATAAACAATAGCATCCACTACCTCTGCCGATGTATCATCCTCTTTCCTCCAGTTTCCTAGAAGAGGAGTATCCATGGGTTTGCAGCCCTCCATGTGAAACTTACCGAGTATCTCCCTTGCATACTTGCCTTGAGACACAAACGGTTCACCTTCTCACTGTCATATTTCCAATCCAAGGAAATAGTGAAGGAGGCCCATATCCTTCATCTCAAACTACTTTTCAAGATCCTCCTTGCATGAGTGTATCAGATGCTCATCACCAGTCAATATTAAATCATCAACATAAAGAACAATGATTAAAAGCTTACCCTCCACCACAATCTCGTATAGGTTTGCATCCGCCTCACTCTTGGTGAAGCCAAGTCCAGTGAAATAATTGTAAATCCGAGTGTACCATGCATGGGGTGTTTGCTTCAGCCCATACAACGCTCTTTTGAGTCTGCACACATGCGACTCGCTGCTAAATATATCAAATCCTTTAGGTTGCTCAATGTACACTTCTTCCTCAACGATCCCATTAAGGAACACAATCTTCACATCCATCTGATGAATGTGCCAACCCATCTGTGCTGAGAGAGAAAGGATGGTCTTATGGAAAAATACCATGCGACAGGGGAAAAGGTTTCTTCATAATAAATCCCCTCGATCTGTGAGAATCCCCAAGCCACAAATATTGCCTTATACTTCTCAACACTCCCATCAACATCTTGCTTTACCTTGTAGATCCATATTGAACCTACCACTCATTTATCAACTGAACTTGGAACAATTTCCCAAGCACTGTTTCTAACAATGGAGTTATACTCCTCCACCATTGCATCTACCCATGTGGGCTCCTGCACTGCTTCCTAAAATGAAGATGGCTCAGTCAAAATACATTTGCTCATAAGAGCCATGTATCCAGTGAATCGTCTAGGAGACTGTCTCTTTCTGCGTTGTGAAGTAGGGACTCCTAAATTCTGTGCCACATCAAGCTTCAACCTCTCAACTTCTGTGGTACGCCTTCTACCAATTCTGATGTTTGGCTCTGCGTGAATGGACTCCTCCACTCCATGAACCTCCTCCTGTGGCTGGTCCACATCTAGAGACTCATCTTTGGGAAAAAGCAGTTCCTCCTTTGCATGCAAGTCTATCTCCCTCTCAAGCGATAACTTCATGGCTTTCTCCTCATTGAATTTTATATCTTGTCGCACTGTAGTCATTCGACTGTTTGGAAAATACAAACGATAAGTGTTTATGTGTACCCCAAAAATATCCCAACTTTAGCGGTCGACTCCAGCTTCTTCCCGGCGTTCTTGGTCACATGAACATAAAAAGATGAGCCAAAAATATTAAAGTGAGAAACATCAGATTTCTTACCAATAAAAGCTTCTTCAAGTGTACTCATGCCAAATACTCTATCAGGACAACGGTTTTGCACATAAACTGCAATGTTGCATGCTTCTGCCCACAAGTGCATCGGTAGGCCCTGATCATGCAGCATAGCTCATGCAACACCCACGATCATTCTGTTCTTCCTCTCCGCAACCCCATTCTGCTGTGGTTTATGAGGTGCTATGAGTTCTCTTTGAATTCCTTCTTTGCTACAGAAGTCTTTGAATTTGTTCGAGATATATTCACCACCATTATCGCTCTACAGAGCCTTCACTTGCTTCCTCGAGTCTTTCTCCACCAATTATTTAAACTCACATAACTTTGAGAATGTTTGATCTTTCTTCTACATGAAGAAGATCCAACATCTACGAGAATAGTCATCAACAAAAATAACATAATACCTATGTTTTGTTGTTGAAGCAACCGAGAATGGTCCACACACGTCTGTGTGAACTCTCTCCAAGATCATCGAAGCATGGTTCTCCTTTTTATAAAAGGTGGTCTTCACAAACTTACCCATAGTACATCCCTTGCACTGATCTATCTGCACAAGTGTACCCTTGGGAAGTCCTGTAGAAATATGTTGCAAAATCTTCAAGGCACCATGGTGAAGATGGCCCAATCTCCTGTGCCATAATTCGCCTTCATCCCGTCTCACCACTTCTTCTTTGCCGACCATTGCAGTGTATCCATCTACCTCCATCTTGTAGAGATTCTTGATTTGAATCCCTATCCTCTTGGTTTGACCCATTTTTTTATGTCGTAGGAAAGCTTTTCCATTTTTGAAAACAACGTCATAACCTCTGTCCTCCAACATCGCGACTGAGACCAAGTTCTTCTTTAAACCTGGAACATGCATAACATATTTCAACAGAAATTGTTTACTTGACTCCCTCTCAAAGGTAATGGTACCAATGCTGGTCACACTGTATCGCCCATCTCTATATGCATCTGGAGGTATTTCTCCTCCAAGTCACTGAAAAGCTCCTTATCTCCCGTCATGTGGAAGGAAGCACCACTATCAAGATACCACACCAATCCCATTGCACTTGAAAACAGGCATGCAATCAAAGAGAAATCAAGTTCAAATTGCGAGGCAAGAGCCTCACCAACTGCAGCTCTAGCAGCCTTCTTGTTCTTCTTTTTCGTTGGGCAGTTAGTGGCGAGATGCCCATGTTCGTGACAATGAAAACACTTCACCTTGGACAAATCCAGCTTCTTGCCTTTAGCCTCAGATTTTGAGTGGAATTTCTTCCCCTTCCCTTTCCTTGATTTGGTAGCCAAAGAAAAATCATCTTCATCATCATGCTTTGATGAAGAGCCATCCCTGGTGTTCTGCCTGAACTCCTCCTGCACTAGATCTAACCACAGTCATTCCAAATCCAACAGTTTTTTCCGTCCGTAGACATAGTCTTGATAACAGTGCCAACTCTTAAGAAGTCCCAAGAGAGCCAAGCTCACCAAATAATCATCATCAACCGTGATTCCCACACTCCCTAGTTCATCCCGACATTGGACAAATTTTGTGAGATACTTTGGAATACTGTTGCCCTTCTCCATTTTGATTTTTCTAAGTTTATCCTTCAGCGCCAATTTCCTATGATCATTGCTGCTTTGGAAAAGATTTGTCAAAGCCTTCCACATTGAAAATGGAGTGGATTTCCTGTGAAGGCTTGAGACAATATGGTCTCTCACACCTTCCAATAGAATCCTTCTCATCTTCGCTACTTTCTTTTTCCAGGCGTCAAGTAATGCAACATCCATCAAAGCGGGCTTAGGAACATCACTGTCGATGAATTCCTTCAAGCCATTATCTTCAAGCATTGCCTCCATCCTATCCTTCCATGAAATGTAGTTCGATCTTCCCTCGAGTGCATACTCCAACCGCAAACCATTGAAAGCCATTTCAATGTTTACTCAACTGTCGCACCAAGAAATTCTTGTAGCAAATTCAAATTGTTCCACCAGCAAAACTCAGCACTGCTTCAATATTGCAATCTTCAATGATTAACACTGCTCCGATACCATGTATAATTTCTTAATACAATACTATGATGTATTACTGGACTCTCCTGATCAAACAATTATATCCACTGTTAAATACAGAATCCTTCTACTTAATTCTTTGTGGAAATTAAATCGCCAATTGCAAACACATGAAGAAAAATAAATCACACATAACAAGATGTTTTTACCGGGAAATATTAAAGCTAAAAACCCCAGCTATCATATATTATGTATATCATGGATCATGAAACAATCTCATACAAAGCTCTAGCTCCAAGAGCTCTCAGTATAATATACATTTGTCTCACACTTCCATACAAAAATTGGTTTACACATGCACCAATTTACTACCTCCTGACAACCTGCCTCCACTGCGCAATCCCTGTTGATGAAGATCCCTGAATGAATTCGATATTGCCTTGCCTTAACTGCACAATCCTCATTGGAATCTCCAATGTGTGTTTAGTTGCATTGAATACACCACTATAGTCACATCTGATAGTCAACCAGACCCTTTCACCTATCTCTCCACTGTTGAAAATGCAACAAGATGATGGAGCTTAGTGAAAAGAAGTCGCCTTCACTAAGTGGGCCCGCAGACTATTTTTGGCGCAAAGTCTATTTTTAGACTATGTATATTTTTAGACATATGGATCATGGTCTATGAGTTGCAGGATGCTATTTATGGATGATTGGTCGAGTTGGTAAAAATAGATGGACCTCTATTTTTAGACATTGGGCGGTTCTATTTTTAGACTGCCGGGCTAAAAATAGAACAGTCAAATATTATTAACCCTTAATAATATTTAGACTATAAACATTATCTTATCCTCTTGGAGCACTTCAGTTTGATGCTTGGATGTGGCACATGCAGCTGACAGAAGGAAATATGCTTTTCCTAGGGTTTGGTTGAGCTATTGCATGGTTGACTTCAGTTAGAACTCATGTGGCAGAGTTTGGTGGAGTTGATGAGACAGTTGATGGAGTTGTGTTCAGTTTAACTTAGTTGAACTAGTTGTATTTAGTCTAACTGATAAATACACTAGTGATGAGTGGTGTGAATTAATTATTAATTAATTCACTAATTATTAACTCATAAAACAACTAAAGAATACATCAGTTAACTGCAATGCATGGACAGTTCAGTGGAGACCAGTGTTAGAGGTGGGTGAAAGGGTGAGTGTGACTATTAGTCGTGACTATAGTTGTGTATGAGATTTGCACACACATTGATGGAGATGGCCAATGAGGATTGCGTAGTTGAAGCTAGTGGGATTTGAACTTGGATCTCATCATTATTCATCTTGGATTGCGCAGTAGAGGCAGGCAGACTTGTGGAGGATATTTGAACTCGTGACTTGTTCATCTTCCGTGCTAGTTTGTGTGTAGCATGTGAGATAGTTCTGAGAGCTGTGAGGAGATTTGTGCTATGTATTGTTACATGTTCTCTATCATTATAATATACAGATAGTGGGGGTTTTCAGCTGTATGCTTTCCCCATTACATACTGTGTTATATGTGTGCTTGATTATGTTTTAATGTGCGCATGCGACTGCTTATATTTCCACATATTGATGATCAATTGTAGAAGAGGTTATGTATTATGCATGAAGCTTAAATAGTGTGTAATCAGGATAATCTCGGTGAATAATTCAGCAAATTATTCAAATTTCTACATGGTATCAGAGCGAAATTGATCATCGGATCTATTATAGTGATTACAATTTATTTCGGTAGACAGAGTCTGTAAGTGGGCCAGGTAGCCTCTGGATCCATCCTTTCCTTGAAAGGTGACATATCCAGTAAATACCCCTTACAGTCGATCTCTGTGCTAGAAATAATTTTTTCTCACAGATCAGAAGCGGTTGAGTTTTGAGCTGGTGGAATTCGAATTTGCAGAAGAGTTTTCTTGGTGTCAAAGTTGAAATGTCTTTCAACGGATTGCGATTGGAGTATGCCCTTGAAGGCAGCTCGAATTATGTTGCATGGAAGGACAGGATGGAGGCGGTGTTAGATGACAATGGGTTGAAGGAGTTCATAGATGTTGAAGTCCCAAAGCCTACTGATGTTTTTTTTTTTGTAAATTTAAGCATATTGTATTAGTCTTTTTGTGTAAAATTACAGAGAATCCTGGGAGTCAATGTGACCTCCCGGAGATGCAGCTTTCCATGTACAGATTCGCTTATGAGTGAGGCCACGTGGCCCGTATACCTTTGCCTGTAGCTCCAAACACGTTGGCGCGCCCAGAAGGTCTGGTCAGCACCGAGCTGCGCCTTCTGAAGATGGTGATTTAGCATTCTGCCCTGCGGAATTTCGTTTCAGAGGCCTGTGTGATGGGATTCTGCATGAATTTGGTCGGTCCTGTAGGCTGCGTTGTTCCTTGGGGCATGACTTGTTCGTGATTTGGAGTTTGCCATCGATTGAGTTTGCCATGATTTGCCATCGATTGAGTTTTCCATCGATTGAATTTGCCGTGATCTGGAGTTTTCCATCGATTGAGGTTGCCATCGATTGAGTTTGCCATGATTTCCTGGAATAAGGATTCCTTATTGCCTAGGCTTGCATTTGCAGATCCGCTTGTTGAAGATCGTGGAATTTGGCTTTGATTTCTCCCTCCTCCTGATCATGCCAGAGGCTGTGATACTCTGCCAGATTGGAGTCAATCCCTGCATTTTCCAGAGCATCAGCTAATTTGTTCGCTTTCCTTCGAACGGCTTGGAAGGTGATCCCGTTCCTGTTGCAGAGTTGGTTTTGGAGATCTTTGAGTATTGCTGACAGCCTCCAGCTTGGGGTTACTCTGTGCACCTGTGCGCCCATCTGGAGTTTCCTAATCATACGTATTATTATCTCTGAATCGCCCTCCACTATCAGAGGTGTGAGCCTGTATCTGTTTGCCAGTGTGAGGCCTTGGAGGAGGGCTATGAGTTCTGCAACGTTGTTGGTATTCACTCCGAGGTTGCCATGGTAGATGAGGTGGATTGCTCCTGTGTGATCCCGTACTGCTCCCCCATAGCCTGCCATGCCCGGGTTTTGTCTTGAAGCCCCATCGAAGTTGAGTTTGAAGGTGTTGAAGGGGGGCAGAGTCCATTTGTCCTGCGCCATTGCGGTTGAGGTCTGGTTCCTTCCAGCAGAGTTGGTCTTTGTTTGTAGATGCAGGATCTGTATTATTCTTGTCTCGTTTGGTGAAGCATTGCCCTCTATCTTCTGAATGCCTTTGGCGTTGACTGTTTCTGTGATGAGCAGCCGAACCTTCCTTGTCAGCATGTGAACTCCTGTAGCTGTGTTTTTGAATATTCTTGCGTTTCGCTCTTTCCATAGGGTCCACACTATTGCGCCCGGAGCTAGATTCCAAGCACTGTTGACCAGGGGGTTGGAGGAGATGGAGGATCTCCACTGGCTTAAGGAAGATTGGATGGAGTTTCTGTCTCTATCTGTCTGTCTGAAGACCATGGCCATGTCATCCCACAGGGAGCAAGCCATGGGACAGGTATTGAGCAAGTGATTTAGCGTTTCCGCCCCATTCTCGCATAGCATACATCGAGAAGGGCCAACAAAACCGCGTTTCTGAAGGTTGTCCCATGTGAGAGCCCTGTTGTGCAGGACTAGCCAAGAGAAGAGTGTGATTTTTGGCCAAGTTCCTCTGCTCCACAGGGTTTTCCATTTGTGGTCTGCTTGCTGGTCCGGGGTGGTTGCCAAGAGCTTATAAGCTTCTTTGAGGTTGAATGTGCCTTTGGGATTGCTTCCCCATCTAAGGATGTCCTCTTTGTTGGATCTGAGGATTTTCCTTTTGTCCAAGTCTTGTAGAAAAAGGTCTACAATCCCTGGGCCTGCTGGGGTATGCCATTGTTCTCTGGAGAGCCAGGTCTGCCATATGGTTGCTTCGTTTGCCAGTTGCCAGTAGTCTGCTATCGTTATCTTGCCTTCCTCCTGCATGGCGCTTTTCAGAGTATGCCAGTCTGGGTGTTCCAAGATTGGGAGTTGCTGCCATGCATCTTCCCAGAATAGGGCTGTGTTGCCTTGGTGTACTTCCCAGAAGCTATGCTGCTGAACAATATGTCTATTTTCCCATGCTTTGTTCCAGATTGGGGATCCTTGAGTGGTGCCTGTAAGCCGGATGAGGTCTTTATCCCTGATTTGGGTTGTATACTTCGCTTTCCACAGGGCGCCCCAGAGGGAGTCAGGATTTTCAACCCATCTCCACCAGATTTTTGCAGCTACGGCCTTGCTTAATAGCTCAGGGTCTCGGAGGCCCAAACCTCCCTCCATTTTTGGTTTGTAGATGTCTGTCCATTTGAGGAGGGCCCATTTGGATTTCTTAGAGGGTCCATTCCAGAGAAAGGAGCGTTGAATGTTTCGGATGGTCTTGTAAGCCACCTTAGGGGCTGCAAGTGCTGAGAACATGTAGGCTGGCATGGTTTGAAGGATGGACTTTACCAATATCAATCTGCTGGCCATATTTAGAGCTCGGTGGGTCCAGCTGCTTAGCCTGGCTTTCATTTTGTTAAGGAGGGCTTCCCAGTTGCTCGATCTATAGGCATGTTCCGAGAGCGGAATGCCAAGGTATTTGGTAGGAAGGGAGTTCTTTTGAATATTTAGAATTCTGCTGAGATTTCTCTGCACAGGAATGGATGTGTTGAAGAAAAAAAATTTGGATTTGGTTAGATTGATTTCCATACCTGAGGCATCCGAGAAGGTTTTTAACACCTTGCTGATGGTTCGAGCTTCCTGTGCTGTGGAGGCTCCCATGAGCATGGTATCGTCAACAAATTGCTGATGCGTTATAGTGGGTCCCTGGTGTACCGGTTTGATACCTTTGAGCTGGTTCTGCTGCTTTGCCTTGGTCAAGGATCTTCCTAGCCCTTCAGCCATTATGATGAAGAGAAAGGGAGACAGGGGGTCCCCTTGTCTTATGCCTCTGGATGGACTGAAGGGTTGTAGGGGTCCTCCATTAAGCAGGATAGAGAAGAAAGCACCTGAAACCAGTGCCATTATCCAGTTTGTCCATAGCTCACTGAAGCCAAAAGCTTGGAGGACTGCTTTCATATATTTCCAGCTGATTCTGTCAAAGGCCTTGGACAAATCAAGCTGAATTATCATACCTGGAGATCTAGTTGTTTTGAGAGAGTGCAAAACTTCCTGGGTAAGGATTATGCTGTCAGTGATCTGCCTTCCTTCGACGTAGCCCGTTTGCTCTTGGGAAATGATTGAGGGGAGGACTGATTTGAGTCTGTCGGCCATCAATTTGGAGAGGATTTTATAGAGGACATTGCAGAGGGCTATGGGGCGAAACTTGTCAGGGGAGTTAGCCTGGTTCGATTTGGGGATTAAGGTAAGGAAAGTAGCATTGATGGCAGGCAGGACTTTCTTGGTTCTGTGAAAGTTTCTGACGAGAACAAAAAGATCAGCTTTAATAATGGGCCAGCATGCCTTGAAGAATTCAATTGTAAATCCGTCAGGTCCGGGGGCCTTGTTCGTGGCCATGGAGAAGACGGTTTCTTCAATCTCCTGCTCAGTAAACTCTCTTAGAAGGAGGGCGTTTTGATCCTCTGTAACTAAGTTGGGTATGGCTCCCAAAATTTCCTGAATGGCTTGGGATCGATCTTGAAGAGGCTCTTTGAGAAGAGAGGTGAAATAGGAGTTTAGCTCAGATCCGATGTGATCCCGTGAGAAGACTTGATCGCCATCTGCGGTCTTGAGGGATAGGATGCGATTAAAAGCTCTGTTCTGTATGGTGGACTTGTGAAAGAAGCTAGTGTTGCGCTCGCCCTGTTTTAACCATTGCACTCTCGATTTCTGTCTCCACAGTATCTCTTCCTGCTTTAATATTTCTTCCCATTGCCTTTGCATAGTCGATTCTTGAGTGTTGCGCTCCTCAGTGGGCCCTTCTGTGATCAGAGTTTGCTGGAGATTCGCCATTTTTACCTCAAGTTCTCTTTTGGCTTGAAATATGTTGCCAAAGGTATCTTTGTTCCATTGTTTGAGGTTGGTCTTTATAATCTTGAGCTTTTGTTGGATTATGTACATGATGTTGTCGCTTCTTATGGTGGTTTGATTCCACCAGTTTTGTATGTTCTCCATGAACGAAGGGTGCTCTGTCCAGAAGGCTTCAAATCTGAAAGGTCTGTTTTGGGGTTTATCCAAATTGGTGAAGTGGACCTGCACTGGCCAGTGATCAGATCCTCCTATGGGCAGAATGCTGGCCTCCATGTCTATGTTTTGTAACATAGTGGATTCTGACATGAGGAATCTGTCAAGCCTTGAAGCTATCTATCGGTTTCCTCCTTGCTTATTGTTCCAGGTGTGTAGACCATTGACGGTGGGGATGTCAATGAGTTTGGAAGCAGCAATAAAATTGTTGAATGCTTCCGAGTCCTTATCTAGTCTTCGTAGGCCTCCCTTTTTCTCTGCTAGATTGGTAATCATATTATAGTCTCCTCCTAAAAGCCAGTGATCTGCCCCATGGTGTTGTCTGACCTCATCTAGGTCAAGCAGCATCTCCAGCTTTCCCTGAAGTCGTTGGGGTCCATATACATTGGTAACGCAAATCGATTGCCTTGAGTCAGGCATGTTGAGAATCACCGATAGGGAGTGCTTGGTGGACAGAGCATTTTGTACTATGAATTTGCTTTTGTTCCAGAATGTGATCAACCCTCCTGCTTGCCTGATTGCATCGATGCTAATGCATTGATGACTGTTAGAAACGAGTTTTTTGAGAATTTCCATGCTCTTGGAAAAGCATTTGGATTCTTGCAGTAGGACGATGTCTGGGTGCTGTGAGAATAGGCGGTTTTTCAAGATCCTTCTCTTGGAGGTGCTGTTGAGCCCCCTGATGTTCCAGGTTGTGATTTTCATTGAGCAGTCTTTGGAGCAGAAAGGACCAATGCCCTAATTTTCCCCTCGTTGATTAGGCGTCTGCCCAGCTCTTGTATCTGCTGTCTTGTGGATTTGCGCCCTCTTTTCTTGCCTGGTCCCTGTGGTTTATATTGATCCAGATCCATGTTGGCTTGTATGCCTGTTTTGCTGCTGTTTCCCCATTGCCTTTTGGCTGCATTCTGGTTGATGTATTCCAACTGCAAGTAGGCCATTTATATCTTCTCCAAATGGTCTTGAGGAATGGCATCGACTCCCAATTTAGACCATTGTTCGTTGATCTTTTGAAGATCTAGATCCCCAAGGATATCCTCCAAAGGGTTGTTTGAGGGGGATGTTGAGGGCTGATCTAAGTGCATTTCTGTGCTCTGCTGGGTTTGCTCAGGGGTTTGGCTGGTGGTAGGCTGTAGGGGAGAGGAGTGCTGTTGGTTTTGCGGTGTTTGGGAAAGGGTTGGGCCAGAGGTTGAGCTCGGAGCTTTGGTGGTAGGCGTGGGTTGGCTTGATTCAGGAAGATCATGATGAATGGGGGCCTGAGGAGCTGATGGGTGCTCCGATGAGTCAAGGTTGCCCAGAATTTCGAAGCTATTTTGCTGTGTGGAGGTCTTATTAGTGGGGGTCTTGTTGGTGGGTTGTTTTGGAATCTTTTTGCTTCTCCTTCCTTTAGTCTTTCTTGAGGCTGGGGTAAAGCCAGGTACTGCAGTGTCCGCTTGTTCCTGTTGAGCTTTGGGCTGTGGTTGATTGACAGGGCATCCGTGGCTGAGATGTCCATGCTGGCAGCAGGTTCGACATCTAAATGGGATGTTTTCATAGTCAATGGTTTGCTTCCAGTGCACTCCTCTGTGGATCAACTCCATATGGCCTGGGAGGGGTCCTGAAATATCCAGGTAAACACAGATTCTAGCATAAGCAGTGTACTTACCTTGTGATGTTAAGTCTGAGGCTTTGATGAAGACTCCCAGCTGGTTTCCAATGGCCTCCAGGATACGTTTGTGCCAGTAATCCACAGGCAGAGAGTGAAGGCGAATCCATACTGGAAATTTTTTGAAGTCCTCCTGTTCTGGAGCGAAGTTTGGTCTCCAGTATGTGATGTATAGTCCGGCTGAGTTGTAGAAATATGGTCCTCCGTCGAAGATTCGATCTCTGTCATCCCTGTGGGCGAAGATGACAGTGAAAAAGCTCCTCGATCCCAGCTGGAGCTCGAAATCCCCTTTGGGTTTCCATTTCTGGTTTATCCACCAGCATAGAGCCTTTTCGTTCAGTCGGACCCCCATGAATCTGCAGATCAGGGCGTGTTTGCTCATGTGATCTCTGTATTCATCTATGCATGGATCTTCAATGATTAGTCTTGGTATTTCCTTCGAAATGGGCTTGCATGGGGACGATTTTTGCTCGCTGTTTCTATTGGGGATGTGCCCTGCTGACTCAGTTCCATTTGGCTCCGATTCGTGGCTGATGCCAGCAGATCTGGAGTTGGTAGGGAAGCCGGAGGTTCCCAAAGGGATGCTGCCAAAAACGAAGGGTGGAAAGGAAGAAGGGGGGGTCGGACCCCCCCCCGGTGTTGTGCATGGATCAATTCAGGTGATGGCGCCGTTGCAGAGCTGTCTTGTGGTGGGTGGTGTTGCAGGCAAGCTTGCCGAGCCAGGCTCAGGGTTTTTGCAAGGTTTCAATCCTCTGTCACAGGCCCTTTTCCGCGTCCCCCTCATACATACTGCCACTTTATCTCTTCACCGGTAGGTTTTATCAAAAAAGCCTACTGATGTTGCTCAAGTTGAGGCTTGGCAAAAGAAGATGGCGAAATGTCGAAGGATTCTGTTGGAGGGCGTGAAGGATCACATTGTATCCAGCCTGCATGGAAAAGCTTCTCCATACTTGATGTGGAAAGCGTTGACAGATCTATTCCAAAGCAAGAGCGACCAGAGAAAGCTGGCGCTCAAGGATAAACTCAGAAACATTAAGATGGAGAAAGGCGACAGTATCGCCAAGTACCTCACGAAGTTCACCCAATGCAGGGATGAGTTGGGAAGTGTGGGGGTGACTGTCAATGATGAGGACTTAGTGGACCTGGCTCTCCTTGGTCTTCCAAAGAGTTGGCATTCCTATCAGGACTCTGTTAATGGTCGGGAGAAATTTCCGGGATGGGAGCGACTTTGGTCGGATCTCATGCAAGAGGAGATAAGGCGGAGCACCAGGGACGGATCTTCATCAAAGGCATCTGATGAAGAAAATTGCGCTTTGGCTACCAAAGCAAAGAAGGGGAATAGCAAGAAAGCTTCTCATTCCGGTGCGAAAGGCAAGAAGCAGGACATGTCCAAGGTGAAGTGCTTTCAATGTCACCAGCACGGACATTATGCCACAAATTGTCCGCAGAAGAAGAAAAATAAGCATGCTACTGGATCTGCAGCGGGAGAGGCCTTAGCCTCACAGTTTGAGCTGGGTTTTTCACTGATCGCATGCTTGGTCTCAAGTGTGATGGGATCAGTATGGTTCTTGGACAGTGGTGCGTCTTTTCACATGATTGGAGATCGGGATTTGTTTTCAGATCTGGATGAGAAATATCTTGGAGTGCACATCGAGATGGGCGATGATGGTAGATACAGTGCGACCGGTATCGGTACCATTTCCTTTGGGAGGGAGTCTGGTAAACCCTTCGTATTGAAGGAAGTGTTGCATGTTCCAGGATTTATGAATAATATGATCTCTGTGGCGATGTTAGAAGAAAAGGGGTACGATGTTGTCTTCAGCGAGGGAAAGGCTTTCCTGCGCAGTAAGACAACTGGAGAAACCCAGAAGATAGGGGTTCGAGTCAAGAACCTTTATCAATTGCAAGTAGATGGTTGCGCAACAATGGCATGCAAGGCAGAAGGAGTGGTGAGCCGGGATGATGGCGAGTTGTGGCACTGGAGATTGGGCCACCTTCACCATGGAGCTTTGAAGATACTGCAGCAGATTTATACTGGGCTTCCTAACGGCACCCTTGTGCAGTCAGATCAGTGCAAGGGGTGTACCTTGGAAAAATTTCTGAAAGCCACCTTTCACGAGAAGGATAGTCGTGCCACGACAATCCTTTAGAGAATTCACATAGACGTGTGTGGACCTTTCTCAATAGCTTCAACAGCAAAGCACAGGTACTATGCGATCTTTGTTGATGATTTTTCTCGGAAGTGCTGGATCTTATTCATGAAGAAGAAGAGCGAGACATACTCAAAGTTCTGTGAGTTCAAGGCCTTTGGTTGAGAAGGAATCGGGGAAGCATGTGAAGGCTCTTAGGAGCGACAATGGTGGTGAATTCATCTCTGGCGAATTCAAGGGTTTTTGCGGCGCGAAGGAATTCGGAGGCTCATAGCACCTCATAACCCACAGCAGAACGAGGTTGCTGAGTGGAAGAACAGAACGATCGTGGGTGCTGCACGGGCGATGTTGCATGATCAGGGCCTACCCATACACTTGTGGGCTGAGGCATGCAATACTACGGTATATGTGCAGAACCGTTGTCCTCATAGGATACTTGGCATGAGTACACCCGAGGAGGCGTTTTCTGGTAAGAGGCCTGATATTTCCCATTTAAGGATTTTTGGTTCACCTGTTTACATTCATGTGACGAAGGATGCCAGGAAGAAGCTAGAGCCGACTGCGAAGGTTGGGATATTTGTGGGGTACGCGTGCCCTGACTATCGTGTGTATTTACCCGGGGCAGGTCGCAAGGCATTTGTGCGACAGGATATCAAATTTCAGGAGGAGAAAGCCATGAAGTGTTCGCTTGAGAGGGAGCCACACTTGCATGCAGATGAGGAGCTATTAGTTCCTAAGGATGAGCTTCCGGATGTGGATCAACCACAAGAGGAAGTTCACGGAGTGGAAGAAGCCACTCTTGCAGCGCCAACCATCAGAGGGCACAAGCGCACTACAGAAGCTGAGTGATTGGCTCAAGATGCAGAGAAGGTTGTAGGAGCACCTACAACACAGTGCATACAGAGACAATCACTGGACTGGTACACTGGATACATGGCTCTTGTGAGAAAATGTTTTGTGACAGAGCCATCCTCTTTCGAGGAAGCTGTGGAGGACCCCGCATGGGTAGATGCCATGGTGGAAGAGTATGATTCGATTGTCAGAAACAGTGCATGGGAGATTGTCCCGCGACCGGAAGGGAAATCAGTGGTCGGTTCGAGATGGATCTACAAAGTGAAGCAGGCAGCTGACGGGAGTGTGGAGAAGTACAAGGCAAGATTTGTTGCCCAAGGCTTCTCACAGATAGAGGGGATCGATTATGAGGATACCTTTGCACCTGTCGCAAGGTACTCTTCCATACGGACGATCCTAGCTCTCTCAGCGCAAATGAGGTGGCACATCCATCAGATGGATGTGAAGACTGCATTCCTCAACGGAGTCATTGAGGAGGAGGTGTACATAGAGCAGCCCGAAGGTTTCGAGATCTTCAGCAGTGAGTCGCATGTGTGCAAACTCAAGAGAGCACTGTACGGGTTGAAGCAAGCACCTCGTGCTTGGTACACACGGATAGACAGTTATTTCACCAGACTTGGATTCTCCAAGAGTGAGGCAGATCCTAACCTGTACCAGATTGTGGGTGGAGGGTAAGTTGTTGATCATTGTACTTTATGTAGATGATTTGATTCTGACAGGTGATGAGCTGTTGATACTCTCATGCAAGGAGGATCTTGCAAAAGAGTTTGAGATGAAGGACTTGGGCTTCCTTCATTATTTCCTGGGATTGGAAATTTGGCAGCGCAGTGATGGACTGTTTGTTTCTCAGGGTAAGTATGCCCGGGAGATACTGGAGAAGTTCAACATGCATGGCTGCAAGCCTGTTGATACTCCTCTTCCTGGAGGTTGGAGGAAGGAGGATGCTACTTCAACGTAGGTAGTGGATGCCACTATTTATCGACAGTTGGTGGGGTCGCTTATGTATCTGGTCAATACACGACCCGATATATGCTATGCTGTTAACCAGCTGTCACAAGTTATGGTTAAGCCTACCAAGCTCTTCTAGAAGGCAGGAAAACATATATTGCATTATCTTAAAGGCACATCGGGATATGGTTTGTGGTACAGATAGGAGGATGAGGTGAAGCTATGTGGCTTCACGGATGCAGATTGGGCAGGGAGCCCAACGGACAGAAAGAGCACATCTGGAGGGATCTTCAGTATCGAGTCGACAACAGTTTCTTGGTACAGCAAGAAGCAGAGATCCGTGGCACTCAGTTCAGCAGAGGCTGAGTATATGGCAACAAGCTTGGCTGCATGCGAGGCCATATGGATGAGGAAGATCCTGGTCGGGTTGTTTGGGTCACACTTGGAGCCTACTGTGATTTATTTTGATAACCAGAGTTGCATTAAACTCTCGGCTAATCCAGTATTTCATGATAGATCCAAACACATAGACATCAGGTACCATCATATCAGAGATTGTGTGCAGCGGAGAATCATGTTACTTTCATATATTCCAACGGAGGATCAGGATGCTGATATCTTGACAAAGGCGCTCACCAGGAGAAAATTCGAATACCACAGAGGCAGGATAGGGGTTGCAGATAATCCATATCTTGTTGAGAGGGAGTGTTGAAAATGCAACAAGATGATGGAGCTTAGTGAAAAGAATTCGCCTTCACTAAGTGGGCCCGCAGGCTATTTTTGAAAATGCTTGGATGTGGCACATGCAGCTGACAGAAGGAAATACGCTTTTCCTAAGGGTTAGTTGAGCTATTGCATGGTTGACTTCAGTTAGAACTCATGTGGCAAAGTTTGGTGGAGTTGATGAGACAGTTGGTGGAGTTGTGTTCAGTTTAACTTAGTTGAACTAGTTGTATTTAGTCTAACTGATAAATACACTAGTGATGAGTGGTGTGAATTAATTATTAATTAATTCACTAATTATTAACTCATAAATCAACTGAAGAATACATCAGTTAACTGCAATGCATGGACAGTTCAGTGGAGACCAGTGTTAGAGGTGGGTGAAAGGGTGAGTGTGACTATCAGTTGTGACTATACCTGTGCATGAGATTTGCACACACATTGATTGAGATTGCCAATGAGGATTGCGTAGTTGAAGCTAGTGGGATTCGAACTTGGATCTCATCATTATTCATCTTGGATTGCGCAGTAGAGGCAGGCAGACTTGTGGAGGAGATTTGAACCTGTGACTTGTTCATCTTCCGTGCTAGTTTGTGTGTAGCATGTGAGATAGTTCTGAGAGCTGTGAGAGCTTTGTGCTATGTATTGTTACATGTTCTCTATCATTATAATATACAGATAGTTGGGGGTTTTCAGCTATTGCTTTCCCCATTACATCTTGTGTTGATATGTGTGCTTGATTATGTTTTAATGAGCGCATGCGACTGCTTTCTATTTCCGCATATTGATGATCAATTGTAGAAGAGGTTATGTATTATGCATGAAGCTTAAATAGTGTGTAATCAGGATAATCTCGGTGAATAATTCAGCAAATTATTCAAATTTCTACATCCACTGGGTCTCCACTGGATCTGACACGCATGTAGTTAACAGTTGTATTTATTCAGTTGCATGTGAAAAAATGCTTGTGAATTAATTAAATAATTAATTCATTGATCTCTCAATAGTGTATAATGAGTTACAAATAGCACAACTGAGTTTAACTCACTTAACTGAGTTAAAATAAATAAAAACTCACATAACTACTCTTCCAACTCTGTTACAACTTTGTCACACTCAGTTATAACGAATTCCACTGTGCATGTCCCACCAACCAACCTTGGAACTCATAATTCCTTCAATCAACTGGTTTTCCACATCAGTTAACTGAAATCAAGTGCTTCAAGAGAATAGATCAATATTTATTGTCTGATTATTATTAAGGGCTAATAATAATCGACATGCATTCTATTTTTAGACATGTGATCTATAAATAGATTTCGCCAATGCATCTAAAAATAGAATTTGCTCAACCATCTAGAATTAGTCTCTTGCTAATTTTAGAATATGCTCACCATTCTAAAATAGACATACACCTAAAAATAGCCTACGGACCCCACCTAGTGAAGGTGCTTAATTTTCACTAGGATCATCATCTTGATGAATCTCAACACAAGTAATATGGGGGAGTTTGTAAACAAGGTTGTCCAACAGTTTTGTGATGAAGTAGGAATATAGTTTTAAGACACAGTTCCTTACACTTTCCAATAGAATGAGATAGCTAAGAGGAAAAAAAAATGCTTGAAAAAGATGACCAATTTCATGTTGCATGGAAGGTCCCTTCCTCCAAAATTGTGGGTTGAAGCAATCAATTTTTCTTCGTACATATAAAACATATTTCCTCACAAATATACTATAAGAAAAACACCTTTTGAAGGATGGAGTGGAATACAATTGGAAGTCATAAATTTCCATATTTTTTGATATTGTGCATGGGCCTGCATTCTTGCAAAAAAGAGGAAGGATTTGGAGACTCAAAGAAAAGAGTGCATCCTTGTTAGATACGATTCCAGATGGTGTAATGGCATACATACTGCTAGATATTTCAACAAAAAATCGCTTCATTTATATAAGTGTCTACTTTGAAGAAAGTCCCCTGCATGCATCTAAGGAACAACATGCAAAAAATTTTGTACTTCCTCATAAGCCTATCTAAAATATGATGCATCATGTCATTCAAATTATATTTTAGATATGAGTTTCAAAGATGATTCAAAAGAACATGGGCATGTATGTAAAGATTCAGATTCCTGGCCATTGTTGGCATAGAAGTGGTGCCTCATGAGTGATCTATTAGGTGATCTTGCCACAATATATCAATATGAAGAAGCACATCATGCACTCATAGCTATGTAACTAGTTATGTCCGTGCATTTCTACATGGTTCTAACATATAAGCCTCAAAATTATGTGGAAGTTGAAGGGAATCCTTCTAGGAAGCAACTATGGATGAGAAGTAAAACTCCCTCGTTAAGATCCAGACTTGGGACTTAGTTCCACTTCATTCATATCATACACTTGTCAAATGCAAGGGGGTATATACAACAAATAAAACAACAAATGGGCTTGTAAGCAAATACAAGGCAAGGTCGGTAGCAAAAGGCTTTCAACAGGTTCATGGTATCGATTATGAAGAAACCTTTGCTCTCGTGGCCAAAATTGACTCTATTTGATTAAATATTGCCACTATAGTAGAAATATGGTGGGAGGTTCACCACATGGATGTGAAGAATGAGTTTCTTCACATTGATCTCAAAGAGGAAATTTACATGGATCAACCATAAAGGTACATAAAAAATTCATCTTTAGTTTTCTAGCTCATGAAAGTCTTTATGGCCTCAAGTAGGAACCTAGAGAGTGGTATGCTAAAATGGATTCCTATTTGCTCTCTTAGCATTTCATTAGTTTTAAATATGATCCAAATGTTATATGCTAAGAAGCATTCTTCACGATGAACTCAAAGAGGAAATTTACATGGATAAACCACAAGGATACATAAAGAATTCATCTTTATTTTTCCAACTCAAGAAATTCTTTATGGCCTCAAGCAGGCACCTAGAGAATGGTATGATAAATTGGATTCCTATTTACTCTATCAACATTTAATTAGATGTAAATATGATCAAAAATTTTATATGCTAAGAACATCCGAATATATTTTTTATCATATTTCTCTATGTATATGATCTAATAATCACAAGTAGTTCAACCTCACCCATAACTACAAATAAAACCACTTTACGTGACATGTTTTCCATGATAGATATGGGTTTGTTACACTTGTTATGTGGACTATAAATCAAACAAAATTATTCAGGGATCAAAATTTCTCAGTGAAATTATGCAAGAGATCTATTAATTCACTTTCACATGACTAATTGCAAGCCATCGACTACACCTTATCGGGGGTGCACCTTGAGGATGGAAAGGATACACCATTGGTTGATTGCAACATGTACAAACAACTTGTGGGGAGTCTCCTCTATATCATCATTATTGTCTTGATCTCTCATATGCAATAGGCGTAGCCTCCATATACATGTAGGAGTCACATGATTTGCATGGGAAAGTTTCCAAGCACATATTCATATATGTTTAGGGGACCATCAACTAGGGGATTCATTATGCAGTAGGATGTACTTTGGATCTCATTATTCACATTGATTTATATTGGGCTACCGATAACATTGATTGCAAGTTCACTTCAAGATATGTTCTCATTTTCGGCTCCAACCCCATTTATTGGTCCAGCAAAAAGAAATCCATGACTGATTTGCCATAAGTTTAAGCAGAATACATAGGTGCAGTAAAAATTTCCACTCAAGCCATTTGGTTTAAAAAATTCCTCATTGAGCTTGGTATCCTATTTCATAACTATTTTTTCATCTAGTGTGACAGTCAAAGGACACTAAGTTTTGTTGGGATCCAATGCAGCAACAACTAACAAAACACATCAAAATCCACATGCACTACATCCAGGCATTGGTACATGATAGGATCATTGACTTGCAACACTATTCTACTTTTGAACACACCATCCTCATCTTTAGAAATAATTTCACTAAGCATAAGTTTCATTTCTACGATATTACTTTGCGAACAAGGACACAACTCCCTAACAGTTTTATTTCTTTTTTAGTATTGTATTTCGACCAGGGGGGGGGGTTGTTCCCATGCGGTTTTCCCTCTTTCCCTTTTTTGTAAATGTTCTATGTTACTTAGATGCATTAGGTACGTTACATGGCTTCTTGTTGGGACCTATTCACTGTTTTCTCCCTAGTAGTGCTTCAAGGGGTTTAATGGAGATAACATATGCTTAATTTTACTTTAGTTAGACTAGTGAGTAGAGTCATGAATGAAAGCCTCATTATTATTACCGAGAGGGAAATCCACAAGCGCATGCATGGATTTTACTAATCTCCACTTGCATCAAATAATTAACTAATGAATACATGATCACTTAACTAGAACTAGGTGTTAGTTTTATTCAATGCATGTTCACATCTCTCTAGATTCATTACTATATTATTTTATCCATGTAGAGCATATTGCTAGAATTGTATTATCTCATAATTTTCTTTCTTTTTTTTATGAATATAATTCATTAATTTTTTATCTCTCAATTGTCTTTTTTCTTTCATACTTGCAAGTTTTGTTTATTGTTTTCTAGCTGAATTTGTCATATGCATGTTCAACTACAATTTCACAAAATTTTGTTATACTTAAAGAAATTTCAAAATTAAAAAAGAGGTCAAGTATTACTCACACTATTATCACTGTCACTAAAGCAAATGATTAATTGATAGCAAAAGTAAGATATTATTATCATAGTCATACTTTGTTTCAACTAAATTATATATGCTACTATATATTCTAGGTAGGTTAATCAAGAATCCCACTATATTAAAAGCTACTCTCGACTAAAGAATGCTTGCTTCTACTAACATAAAAGTGTTTTATATTTCTAAAGCAAATATTTGACTGGGTAGTGAAAGATATTGCTATCATGCTTATTCTCTATTACAACCAGATTAAAGAAAAGATTTGATTGGACACGGAAATTAAGATATTGTTATCATGTGATGAAGGAGTTGAGCTCAAGCAGTAGAGCCACATATTGTGTTTTTAGCTATGGAAAGTTCAAATTTCCAAAAATATGTTCTATTTGGTGAAAATTATGAAAAAAATCATATAAACGAGTTCTACTCAATAATCTCATAACCATTTCATTATATATATGGTTATCATGTTCATACTACAACTAGATTAAAATATATTCTATGTATTAGGAATTTGGCTTCTGTGATCCATAAATTGTGTATAAAATCTTTCAGTGAAAATCACATTCAAGCAGATTTAGTCAACGCGTTTCGAACTAGCTAATATGGTTCATCATCAAAACAAGATAAGTGATATTCATCAAAAATCCATATACAAAATGATATTTTCCTACTTCAACTTATAAAATATTTATGAAATCGGCAAACTTTTATGTGGATGTGCCTTCCACATTCCAATGCAAGTATGATCATGGTCATTGCAAGTGTGCCGAAATTTAATGCAAGAAATGTTGCGTGCTTTAAAGCCATGCATTATTACTTACCTCCATTTGAAAATCTACAATATCGGATTTAGAGCACTAGGTCAGTCACACCGCAAGCACTATGCATGGGAAAATCGAGTGGCTATATGCCCTCCGCATGGTATTGCGAACATTCATCTATGAAAAAAAAAGGAATGAACCTCGAAACCAACAAAATTCCTTGCATTGATATGGTTGGATGTTATAATAATCAAAATAGGCCTACTTTTCCATAGCCATCGTGTATATTATGGATTTAAACGAGGTTTCACGTCAAGTAAAGGCGAGCTTCCTAAATTGTACTAATCCCTTCTCTGATATTTTGCTTAGCTAGAAGTATTGCAACATATAAAACAAATATATATTAAAGGCATTAGTCCTATTTCATTGCTTTTATTTATTGTTTAAATGATATTCAATGATTATATTTTAGGAGTAGAGAGACGAATATATATTAAAGGTATTACTCTTATTTTATAGTTTTTATTCTTTTAATGATATCCAATGACTATTTTTAGGAATAGATAGACTATTATATTTTGATTTATTTTTGTTTTAGAATTTCATATCCTTATAGGGTGCAATATATATTATTTTGTACATTTTAGATGCAAATATATGAGATTTTATATTTCCTATTAAACTTCTAATTTTAATTTTTGTGAGATTTTATTATAGGAAATGAATTCTCTTTTTATTTAGGTGAGTGTGAAGAATGGACACAACAGGTAATCAATAATATATAACTCAAGTTGAATATAAGGACTAAAGATTGAAAGCAAGGTAATTAACAAGATTTCCATATATTCAATGGTAAATGGTAAGTAGAAGAAATAAATTATGCCCTTGAGAATGGAGCTTTTTCTTTGAAAACATAAAAATAGAGCATGTCTTTGGAAGATTGTAATTAAAATTTGATACTAAAAAAAAATCAGTAAAAGTTATCTCAACAAAACTAGTTAAAGGAGCATCTGTTGCATCTTTACTAGAACAACTAACCAATCAATTTCATTGCTAGAAATTAGAACTCAGGTAGGTTGAAGGGAGAGAAGGTTTGTATTTGATTGTTGAAAGCTAAATGAAGAAATGAAGTGGAGAAATAAAGAAGAGTGACCACAACTACAATAATGGTAGGGAAAAAAATAGATTTGTTTTGAGCTATTACTAGGGGTTGTTCCAACAGTGATGGAAAGCGGTAAGATCTCTCTCAAGTACAAGCAAAGATCCTCTCGCATGAAAAACGAAAGCAATCCTCTATCAAAAGAGATTTTTAGAGGCTATCTCAAGTCAATTTTGTCGGGAGAAAGGTATTGAGTAAGTGAGAATGACAACAACAAAAAGAGAGAGGTGGGGTCCGTGATCCATGGTAAGTGGTCAATGTTATGACAAGAGAAAAATTATTTTTAATGCTATATTTTTTCAACACAAAAATAAAATATATAGGTGCAAATGATTAAAAATGAAATTTTAGGACTATAACTTATAAATGATTGAGAATCGAATTTTAAGATATAGACTCATGATAATCTATTGCATTAATTTGCATGTAGTTCAATGAAATATATTTACCACAAATATATTTTGATGTAAATCAAATAAGCCTTATATTACCATGTTCATTTGCTTTTTAGACTGTGTTTCCAACCACCACCACTATGAAGGAAGATTCCTCCAACAAAGAAGTGTTGAGGGTAGGTGTGGATTTTAGCGGGTGCAACTAGGCAATAGGGACAAGGATGGTAGCTTAGGTAAATGAATATCAGTTGGAATTTTGATTCCAACGGTAATAGCACATCAATCTAATAGAATAACACAATTCCACCCTTGCCACCAGTTCTTCGCTAACATATTTGCACGATGCTATGTTTACAAGCCATGAGGTTAAAGGAGCCTTCAACACTATGAATACCTTCTTGCAAACTTCTTTTAGAATGACAATCTAATTCCTAAGACATAATACGTTAAGCCACTCAACAAGGAACCTCCATTGATTTCACCATGGATGTCAACAGTTACTTTTGAGATTGCATTTAGTGAGTTTAAATTATGAAGTTGCATATAATAAAATGCATTAGTTTAGCAAGGTCCAACATTGGGCCTTCAAACCTCCTCGCCCTTAGTGTAGCCAAGCATATTTAAGGTGTGAAGCACTAAGCCACATGTCCTAGTGTTGAAGAATATCCTTGCATGTTTCACTCCAGATGCCATATGGAGTGACTCTACCATTGACAATCAATTATATAACAAATATAGATATGTAATGGACTATAGATTTTGAAAGTTACACCTCCTAAACATTTAATTTTCTGGAAGTAATGCTAGAGTTAGTTCTTATCAAACAAAATATGGAAGTAATGCTAGAGTTAGTTATTGGAAAGTTCTTATCAAACAAAATATATTCATGAACTCAAAAATGACTTTGGGATAGTGCTTAAAAGGAAAATTTCCCAAGAACCCTGAGGGGGATAAGTCCAATTATGTACTAATGGCTCGAATCTTGTCTCCAAGTTGAGGTGGTTGTTAGTGGGGGGTAAGGGGTGTGGCTAGGCATAAGCCTAGGAGTAATTGGCCATCTTAATGGCTATGTCTAACTATTTCTTGATCCCAAATAGAGCTGTAACCAACCACTAGAACTTGCCAATATCAAAATAATTGGAATGATGACCCATAATAAACTTAGTTCATAAATTACAAAGAAAATACTAGGGAACCTCCCTATTATTTCAAGGAGGTTTATCAAATAGTACAAACAACTTATCCATCTAGTGGTATTTATATGACGAGAATGTGCACAACTCCTTGAAAAGAGATTTGTTTCTTGGATTAAAGGGTTGGTTGGTTCTAGGGATAATACACAATTGAAAATTCATCTATTTGGTTATACCCAAGTTTTTTAAAAGTTCCTTAGTTATGTATGTTGATAATTACTCTTCCATCTTAGACCTATATTTGGATATTTCAGATAATTCATCACATACATGTGCAATGGAAGCAACAATGATGTTAAGTGAAGTAACCAATGAAACACAAGATGGCTATTTAGTGTTTATAAACTCTTTTAAGTTCATATAGACATTGATTACTTTTTGAGTATGGGTTTTGTGAGGAGTTAGGGTTTGGATTTGGATTAGGTTTTCTTCCATATTGGTATAATAAAAATTGCAATAAAGTAAAACAAACTATTTCAAAAATTTGTATAATTTTCTATATTTTAGTAAATATGAAAATGTCAAATTTCAAATAAAACTAAATTGGAAATGAGATCTTCTCTCTATAAAATGCAAGGTGTTAACAATGCCAAATTCCCTTCTACTTATCCATGTGGAGATTAGGCCTAATTAACAAAATAGTGCCAAGTGATAACAATGCCAATGTCCCTTCTACTTATTCTTGTGGATATTAGGCTTAGTTGGGAAAATAATATTCATAGTTGAGGATAAGACCTGGGGTGAAACTATAATGGGTTAAGGATACTTAAAGAAATGTTATAGTGTTCTTTCAATTTTTTTTCATAGAGAGAAATGTGCACACATCTTTAATGCATGCATATTTTTAGCATGTGCATGTTTTAAATGTGTGAATGCTTTAGAATTGGGCATACATTTTTGATAAGCACATGCTCTTTTATTAAAAAGTGATGTGTAAATTTTGTATCATAAAGCACATGTGGTTCCTAACAATATAAGGGTGCCCATTCTCATTACAATAGAAAGGGAAGGAACTTTTCATGCCCACCCAGATAATAATTATTATTATAATTAACATTTTTGAAATTATAATAATAATCAAAATGCATAACCAACACATTAAAAACAAACTTAGCATGTAAAGGACACATAAGTGATGCATGTAAGAAGAAAAAACACATTAATGATGCAAATTCATAAACATTACACTATAATGTTAACACAATTCAAAACTAATCATTTGCATGTCTATGGTAATGTGAATCTAAGTGATGAAATAAAAAAATAATTACAACACAAAAAAGGATGTTTATATAGATTCAAATGACACAATATTAATGTTGCATCAAACACACATGAAACACAATTGCAATGTTATAGGAATTTCATTATCCCATAGACAACGTTCAAATGACATAATTGTGAATGAAATGATATAGGTTGTGACACTAAGATGATAATAAAAAAAACACACATTGAAATTGATGATGTACCATACATAAGGTTTGAAGAAAAGGCGATGCAAATTAGAAGACCCCAAGAGAGTGGTGTATGTTGCATCATGAGAAATCAATGAACCTCTGACATATCAAGTTTGTTTGTGGAATACTAACTAATACCCTTAATTTGACTACATATTGGAAAATAACTCTAAAAATTACATTATTTAACCCCCCACCTATACAAACCCAATACACCTTCCCATTCTAAAAAACTCATACTTTCATTAGATATTGTAGGTATCCATTTTTTCATTAACATTTTTTATACCCCTTTATATTGTTTCATTAATTTTGAGCTCAATTTCTTATACCTGTCAATATAAAAACCCTTTACCCCCTATTATATGCTCAATATATTATGTCATTTTTTCCTTAATATATATCCCCCAATATGAATGCACGTGGTATGGAATTTCTCCCTCAGTGAAGCCCTCGTGTGTGGGGTAATTTCAACATAATGTGTGTAGCTAGTAATGATTATGCTTAAACGTTCTATAATAATATTCAAACACGTTGATTTTTAACAAATTAAGATAAATATAAGTGACTTAGATTAACATAAAATTTTGAGTGAAAATAGCATTTAATAATTTATTTATTCTAATAACCAATATCTTGTTTAAATATCTTACCTGAAAAGGAGTGTTTGATACTTTCTTACACATGTATAGATTTTTATAAAAGCTCTTTGATGTACATGGGTTAGTTGAGGTAAGTAAATTGCATCCATGGCATGGAACACAACACCACTAAGTTGTAGCATCACTTGGAGTTTGTAACCCAATGTTCCCTTTTGGTAAAAAAATTAAAAGAAAGTGAACATGCTTGTGGGTGGCCTTATGAATATATATATTTTTAAATAAGAGGTTTGACTTGAGTAGCCTCTTCACCAGAAGGTTCTACAACATCTATCTTTCTGATTTTATAATTTACATTATTAGTATATGTTTACCAAAATAATAATTACCTTATTCAATGGATAGTTACATGATATACTCATTGGAGGTTGACTTGATATTTAAATTGAAACAACTCGTAATGAACTCCTACACTTCACTTTTTTATTAGGGATATGAGGTGTTTTTGCATTCATTGTTGTAGAAATTGAAGGTCCATTTATTGAATACTTATGTTTTTCTTGTCATGATTTGGGAGGAATAATTATGGCAATGATTGCAATGAGAGTTGAAGTAGTGCATATTGAATCATTCTCATTTTCCATTTGTAATTTTTCTTGTATCTAACTTATTAGATGGTTTTATGAAGATTTTCTTTTCTTGCTAATATTCTTACTCAATAAGCCCACATGGTGTAGAGCAGTCGGTGATGGGGTGCACTCTTAAGGCACTCCGTTCTGCAAGGTCACCGGTTCGAAAGCCGTGGGTGGGATGGGAGGAGAAAAAATGGGAAGATTAGGATTAGTCTAAACGAGCAAAAAAAAAAAATCTTACTCAATAAAATAAATTTCCCATTGTCATAAGAATTTATGTTGATAACTTATAAACTTATTCCCACATTAAATGATCTAGAATTCTTTGGATTACAATTATTCTCAATAATGTATTACTTCTCTCTTTTTTAACCATATTTTTGGATATAAATTAAATTTGAATGTATCCTTTTATTATTTTAATATAACGATAATGTGTGTATGTTCTTAGATTTAAGAATCAAATTCACTTGTAATAATAGTTACCATTCCTCTCTCATGCATATTTTGAAGCCTTTTATGGGATAAAATGTGTAAATTCCCTTAGTTGAGATATCTTGGAAGAATAGATTCAATAAACCCCAAAGGAGATAGAAAATAAACCAACATCTCATTGTGTTCGAAAAGCATAAGCAACAAGAGAGACATATAACTATTATATCACACCCACAACTGCAACATTATTATTAAAAAAAAAAAAAAATCCTCTTTTGGAATATCTAGGTACAACTTTAAATGTGATGGATTTAAGTCGAGAATAGGTGAGCACTTTATTTGTACTAATATCAGTTGATTTAACGAGAGAGCGCTTGGATTACTGGGGCCACTTGAGCTAACAATGCAAGTCGAGAGAACTTGCTTGTGCACACATTGTAAAGTACAAGAGAAAATTAGTTTGTCCATAATGCGTGTGTACTCTATGAATCTAAAAATGTGCATACATTAGCATAAAAAAATATTTGATGATCCTACAAAAATATTCAAAACAATTAACAAATTATCCCCTTAATATATACCATATTGACCTTTTAATAAAACACTCTTTCCTTCCACCAACTTCTTAAGACAACATGAAACATGCACTAAAATATGATAAAAAAGTAGAAATAATTGATGACATGCTATTTTATGCAACTACAATGCAGCTTTGAAGTGTGTTAATGCTCCTTATATCTTGAAAAATCGATTTTTTGGCTTGATAGTGGAGTGACATCATGTGTACCTTTTACAAAATGACTTGATAATGTGATTTGTACTGCAACAATTTTTCTTTCAATAGGAAGGTTACATATCCATGTGACATATATTTACCTTGATAATATTGATGTACTTTATTCCCTAATTTGATAACTCTCATGACACCTTACTAATTTTGGATGATGAATGACTTCAAATGGAAATATGATAACCACACACCCAGATTAATGAGTATGATTACTGACTAGACCAACAAGACACTCATGACACTTTCATGATAATAATGAAGTAAACCTAAATCTGTCATATAAAAAACCTTTTTCAATTCATTTTTAATAGATGATATATATTCATCATTGTTTCCAGTGATCATCAAATCATCAACATATACAGCTAGATATACAACTGATCTTCCAACTTTCTTAACGAAAAGAGTTGTATCATCTAGGTCAAAATGTTTATAATTTAACTTAAGAATATGTTAAGTTAGTTTCTCATACCATGCTCGCGGCGCTTGTTTCAAGCCATACAAATACTTCATTAGTTTGCAAACCTTTTGTTCTTTCCCTTTAACGGAAAACCTTCTAGCGAAAACATGTCAACATCTTCTTTCAAATATCCATTTAAAAAATCAGTTTTGACATCCATATGATGAATTTTCCATTCTTTCTAAGCTGTAATAGCAAACAAAGATCTGATAGTGCTCCATTTAGCCGTAGGAGAAAATGTCTCTATATAGTCGATACCCTCTTTCTGTGCATATCTCTTCACTAAAAGTCTTGCTTTGTGCTTGTCTAGTGAACCATCAGCTTTATACTTAGTTTTATAAATCCATTTGCAACCAATAGGTCTGATGCCAGCAGGAGGATGCACCAGCCTCCATGTGCCATTTTTTATGATAGCATCATATTCCTTTGGCATCACATCTTTCCACTGATCATAACTAGCAGCTTCTTCAAAACAAGTAGGTTCACAATCCATGGAAACATTAAATTCACAATGAGAATAGTTACCTACGGAACTTCCAGCCTTAAACTCATCATATTTTTTTGGAAATGTTCGAATACGAGTTGAACTTCGCAAAGGTTGTGTAGGAAGTTGCTCAGGAAGTTTCTCATATTCTTCATTTGTCTCAGTTCTTTCCATTTCTATCGTTGTTTCTGTAGAAACACTTGCATCAACCAATTTCTCATCAACAACAAAATTATCATCATCAACCAATTTCTCATCATTGAGATAAGGAAACTCCAGAGACTGATCTAATATAGGAATCCCCCCTTCAATACGAAGAAGTATATTATCTGATTCATAATAAAACTTTTCAGGCACAAAAGTTTCTATCTAATTAAGTTGTTTATCAATAGTGAAGGAATCTTTATCAAATTCAAGAAAAAATACATCTCTTGACACAATAAACTTCTTGTTCTCTTCATCATACAATCGACATGCCTTAGAATTCATAGAATACCCTAAAAATATACATTTTATGCTTCGTTCACTCAACTTATTCCTCTGTTGTTTAGGAATCAAAGCACAACATTGAGATCTGAAAATTCGGAAATGTTTAACAACATGAAGACGATTATACCACATTTCATATAGAGTTATGTCGTTAATGACAGAGGAAGGACATCAATTTATAATGTATGCTCCACAGAGAACTGCTTCACCCCAAAATATAAATTTTACATTCTTAAAAAACATCATTGACCTTACCATATTAAGCAATGTTCTATTCATTCGCTCTGAAACACCGTTTTGTTGTGGATTATATGGTATTGTGGTCTGGTGTTTGATGCCATTCTCTTGCAAATATGTTTCAAAAACATGTGAAGTGTATTCTCCCCCTTTATCAGTTCTTATAATACCAATAGTAAGTTGTGCTTCATTTTTTTATCAAGAGATGAAAATGCTTAAATACGTAAAAAAAATTTTTATTTTCCTTTAAGAAGATAAACCCAACACATCCTTGAATAATCATCAATAAAAGTCATTATGTATTTATTTCCATTGAAATTGGTACATGCATAAGTCCACATAAATCAAAGTGTATGAGGCTTAATTTCCTTGTATCTCTAGAGTTAGAATTTTGAAAAATTGTTTCAGATGCTTGCCCAATATATAAGCATTACATGGGGTCAATTTTCTGTTGGAAGTCTTTTAATCCCCTGCTGTTTCATAACTCTAATACTTTCATAATTAATATGACCGAAGCATGCATGCCATAATAAAGAAGATGACAGAGTATCATTTTGCTGAACCAAATAATTTTTGTTCAATGCAACAAATGACATACCTTTCAATTTCAACAATTTATCTTCTTCCACAACAACCATTACAGATTTATTGTGAGCTTCTCTTCTAATTTCTAATTTACCATCAAATATGTGAATGGAATGTCCTTGATGTCTTATTTGTATAAGAGATAACAAATTCCTTTGGAACTGTGGAATGTAAAGAACATAATTCAAAGTATAATATGAAAGTACATGAATTTTTAATTAAATTAAACCAATCTTTGATGGTTTGATTTGTGACTTATCAACAAAATACACAACTCTGTCAATATTATCACTGAATTGATCAAACAAATCTCTTCTAAAGGTCATATGACAAGTGGCACCTATGTCTAAAATCGAAATGTCATACCATGAAGAAAAAGAGGTACTAAAAATATCTTCCATGTGAAAATTACAATGAGCAACAACATAATGTGCATTCTCAAAAGACTATCCTTTGTATGGAATTAGGTGATCTTTCTTTTCAAGCATTTGTTCTCTTCTTTCATTAATTTTATCCCAGGAAATTCTACAATTTGTAGCAGTATGTCCAAATTTTACCACATCTAAGACATTTTACAGCTGGTTTATCAGAAAAAATTCTTTGTTTTTCATTATGTTGTCCATCTCCCTAAATATTCTCCCCCCCCCACCCCTACCTCTATAATTCTTCCTACCTCAGCCTCTATTACCCTTAGTATTTCTGGCTGATTCTTCTTGAGGTTTTTGGTCTTTTTGAGCAAGACATAGTGTTTTAGTATTAGAATTATGTGTTGTTTCTTTCTTTCCAAAAGCCTTCTCTCTTTTTGCAATTTTCCCTACTAAATTGTCAGAATTTAAATATTTTAATTTCCCACTAGCTTGGAGAGATTCCAAGTAGTGTGAATAACTAGGGTAAAGAGATTTTGTAAAGGTAGTAAGTTGCAAATACCCTTTAAATCGAGTACATTCAATTTCATGATTGATGGATTTGATTTCAGAATCAAGTTTTTGAGGATCATTATCATTTAATTCCAGATTAAATAACTTCAACAATAACTGAATTATCTTCAATTCAGAATGTGAATCATAAAGCTCTTTTAGTTTTTTTATGGCATCATATGTTGTTTTACTCTGGGCAATGTATCTTCTTACCTCTTCTAAGACTGAAATGGAGATTAAGGCATAGGCCTTCTTATCCTTACTTTGCCAGATTGCTAGTTGTTTCTGCTCATTAGGCTTCTCTGGTGCATTCCCTCCTTCTCCTTCACAGATTCCATCCCATAAATCATTAAAAATAAGAGTATTTTTAAACTTCCTAAACCATTCCTGGTTATTTTCTTTTACGAAAAGGACAACCCCAATTAAAGACACCAAGGATTTCATCTTAACTGCCAAAAGAACATTGTTTTGACCACTGGCACAAAAAATCTATGTTTCACTTAAAACCACAGGCACAGTTTTTTCTTAAAAAAACTTTGTTTTAACAATGCACAGATTCAGGCTTCAACAATGCTAAGCGCTTTTGTCTCCACCACAACCAGGCACAAATTTCCTTAAAAAAAAAAACTGAGTACTTTGATTTTAACTTACAGATTCAATTTTTTTTTAAAACTTCGGTTCCTCTTTGAACTTGCAGATTAAGAGGTTTTCAATGCTTTTGTTTCCTCTACAACAAGGCACAAAAAAAACTATGCTTACTTACTGATCTGAAAACCCGTTGGCAGAGTTACTCTGCACAATTTGAATTTTTATTCCAACAAAAAATATGCTCTCAGGGTTCACGATCTCGCTGGAGCTTTCGCTAGTCCACCAAAAATTATTTCACGGTTCAACACTCGCGCTGAAGGTTATGTTGCCAGGGTTGGCAGTCTCCACAACGAACAAACAAAAACTCATTCCTCCACAACGCTTTTAGCATCGTTGTTCATTTATGCCACAGTCAAAAATGTACGCAGAGTTTGCCACAAAGTTAGGGTTCACACCAAATCCACACGTTGGTTTTCAAAATGATCGCTCCATCACCTCTCAACCCCCGCTCCACAAAAAAAAAAATAAACTGCTCTTCAGACGGTCTTCGAGCACACCTTCACAGATTTGCAGCAATGGAGGATCCGATGTTTGAATTAACTAGGTCTGATACCACTATTAAATTGCAATGATGATGTGATCACTATTTTATTCATTAAAATTAGAGTTACATTTACACTCCAGGTTACAGGTATAACTCCTTAACAAAATATAACTGAATTCTAACTAAATTCCTAACTGTACAAAAATCCCATAGGATTACAACATTTCCCCCCTTAATTCGAAGGGATATCTGACATACCAAGTAAAGATATAAAATTTTCCATTGCTTGGGGGGTTCCTATCCACGCATTGGAGGAGCGCAAAAGAATTGAATATGCCCCCTACAAACTATTTTGAGTGGGAATCCTTTGAGTCACACTTGTTGTAAGTTGGAATTGTATTATTTGACAGGGAGGATTACCTCACTTAGGGTGGTCTATCTCAGAGTGGTGAGATCTCTATGAGGGCCACATATTGTTATATATCAGATCCACGTCCACATGACTCTACCTCCAGTTGGTTGCCCCACGTGTGGAAGTGGGAAGTCCAGCGAAGCTCAAATGCTTCATTTGGATAGTTGTTGATAATTGTATCCTTACGTGGGATAACCTTGCTAAGAGGGGATTATTGGGACTGGGTATCTGTCCTCTTTGCAGATCGACTTGTGAGGATTTTTCACACATTTCTCTGCTCTGTCCCTTTTCCATTTACATTTGGGAAGAGGTTACCATTTCCCTTAACATCGCTTTACACTTGGACAAAGCTTCCATAATTTCTTTGTCTTCGTTGCTGGGCTGATAGATAGAAGGAATTCATAACGATTCCCCTTTATATCTTCTGGGGCATTTGATGTTGTTAGAACGCTTGCATTTTTTAAATCTTGGTCCCGAATCTAAGAGCCATAAATCTAAAAATTGTGGCATATTTTCTAGAAATCGACCCTAGGAAATACTTCGGCAGCAGGTGCAGTTGGTTTTATAAATAACTTGACTAATCTCACCCTATCAATTTCTTTGATGGTGCATCGGTGGGTGGTTTGTGCAGATGTGGCACCATCATTCTCCTCAATCCATCATTGGCTTACCACTTCTATTGGTCTGGGGGAAGAGGCACAATTATGAGAGTGGAGGTCTTGGCCTTATGGGGCATCTTATGTTGTGCCTCATGGCTAGCATTAGACGAGATCCACATTGTTGGTGATTCGAAGGTGGCCATCGACTGGGCATTAGGACATATTTCTCTTTCAGTGCCTGCTTTAGTACACTGGGTGGAGTAGATTTCATCCTTGAAGACATTTTTCTCCTCTATATCTTTCGGTCACATCTTTTGGGAACAAAATTTTCAAGAAGATCTACTTTCCAAACATGGTGTCTCTGCCTCAACTGGCCAGATCTTTTTTGATTTCCTGCCACTGGGTAGGGCCACCGATTTAGGCTCTTTTGCTCTCTCTTGATGGCTCCTTGACATCACTGTCTGTTCCTTCTTTCCTCCCTGTGTTTTATTATAGTATGTTGATTCTACTTCTTCGTTTCTCTTGGAGGTTGTTCTCGGTCTCCCCTATGTGTGATTTTTTTTTACTATAATGCTAGGGCATGTCACTGTGGCCTTATAGGATTTTGGATGGAAGAGTCTCCTCTAGTCTTTTCATCTTGAATTTTTTGTTCTCTTCTATGTATGGTTGTAACAAAATCTTTTTGAACTTTGATGCATGTAACCTCCTTTTTTTTTTTTTTTTTTTTTGTAATGAAAGATGTTGTTTCTTTCGAGTGAAAGATTATTTGAGGTCCACTTTAATATGCAGAATTTCATTCTTTACATTAAACTCTAGCTTTTAGATTTTGTTACTAATGTTATTATATTTTACTTTCTCATTTTTACTTATAATGTGATATTTAATAAATTTGATACATTTTATTTCTCATTATTTCTAGATCATCTTAAATAGGTGGTCTCTATAATATCTTAGGTATGAGAGATGAATGTTTTTGTTTTTTTCCAATAATTTTAAAATTTTGAGAAATAATATGTTTGAATAGATACAAGATGTATTAAAAATTGAACTCGAAATCAAACTCGGACCCGATAACTATGAAAACATACTATTTTTTTATATATATAATATATTATTAATAATTAATATGCATAGAGATTATTCCTTGATGAGTGGTTATGATTGCAACTCATTTACATTCAACCATACAAACTTGAGTGGGCCTAATGGTTAAGACCATGTATTTCCTTCTAACAGGTCATATGCTCAAACTAGAGAAGGGTAGAGTATGTATGCCTTCTTAGACTGGAGTCTCTGAGGTGACAGTGGTTTAAGTTGCCCAAAAATAATATAGGAAACAAAAAGCTTGTTTTACTTACACAAAAGCTCATAATACTTGACAATTATTTATTTAAAAAAAATAAGAGAGTGTTGGTAATGAACGAGAATGTTGCTTTGTTGTTTCATGGAAGTGCATTATACTCCTTTTAAAGAAACACTGGTGGAAAATGAGAGGACGTTGGTCATATGCGGAAACTAAATTGCATTGTTGATTGTGTCGCTCGGTCATGTGACAGTTAGTGGCAACCATTGGCTGGTAATTATTTTATTGCTTTTCTAATAACGGACCCCGACAAATCATTACACACAACATAATCGGGCCCTACAGATAAGTCTCGGGTGCTGACCAGCTGTTCTCGCACATAAAATAAAATAAAATAAAATATTATTGTCATATAATGAATAATGGTTTCCATCAACAGTGAGGCCAACAGAAATGGGAGCTTGGGTGGTCTAGCTGCAATGGGACCCATTTTTTTTAAAAATTTAGTAGTACCTTTCTATTTTCTATTTATTAAAATATAAGCAGGTTGTAACAGATCAAAACTCAATAGCCTCAACCTGCCCGAAGGAAACTAGGTCTATCGGCCATCTTAAAGAGTTAAATGCCATCCAGTCTTAAAAAAGTTTTAATCTCCTATAAACTGTTGATTCCATTCTATTGTATCTACCAAAGTCTAACAGAAAACAGTAAATGCTATCCGCCACAAAAATAAAAATTCAAAAAGAGAAACAGTGAATCAATCATCCGAGGACTCGACTGGTGCTGGGTCTTTGACACTAGCGCTGGGCATGTCCACTTGATGCATAGTTTGTAGTTGCCTCTCAATTCTTCCCAGTCGAGCTGTTGCATGATGTTGGGAAATTCGAATGTCCTGAATTTCCTTTTTAATGTCCTGCAGAACTGAAACCTGTGGGTCTCCTCCCATTTCCTGAAGTCTCATAACAACTTTTGCTAGTACATATTTTAGTATCCAGTATGTGTGAATAGACTAGTGAAAAAGGGACAGTCGTCCTCTTGTATTCCCAGGATCCTTAACGAAGTCCATTTCATCTTCCTGATTTTCTATCTCTTCTTCTTTGTGGCCGCAGTCTCTCTCCCATCCCTAAATGAGAGTGTGGACTTGAGGGGGATTCCCTGTAGTGTATACTTCAAAGAGGTTCTCCATAACCTCTTTTTTGGATTTCCTACCTCTCTTGCTGGAGGTTGCCATGGGTTTGACCAATTTCTGTTTTCCTTTTTCCCTGACCTGTTGTTTTGCAGAATGTCCTTTTGCCATTTTTCTATGTCCACGTACAAGCCAGAGTCTAATTTGCTGCAGATTCTCAGACAAAGATTTGAAAAGACATGTTTTTACTTTAGAGAAGCCATGTAACCAGTAGACGTCGCGAGCCTTCTCCCTTCGCCACTGCTCCTTTTTCCAACTTCTGTCCAAGAACAATGCTGCCTTTCCGGCTTGCAACATGCCTTAACCCGCGTTCCCGTCGACATTGTTTCCAACATCTACCTGACAACCTTACTTGGATCCCAGCTACTTCTATGAAAGACATTATGATCTAGTGTGTGATCGTGCCGTCCCTTCATGCTACTACCCTTATACATGATCACTCATGTGGTACACGCCGCTGCATGACACCACATGTCCCCCTTCTACTTCCGCGTGGCACCCCGATCAAGTCTACCATTATAATTAATCTCCATATAACGAATATTTATTGCCTGTAGTGTAGTTTATCCATGCAGATAATAAAACAATATTTGATTCCTCAAGTCTAGCTATTACAACATAGCTGGCCACGACGTATTTTAATATTTTCATGAATAAAAATGCATTGGAATCATTTTAAAATGAGGTACTGCGAAATTGCACTTTGGCATTTATTTTATTTATGTTGAATGAACTCCAAACTGAAGATTAAGAGCGTGTCGTGCTCACATACAGTGATGCTTAAAGCTAACAGAGGTGAAATAACCAAATATATGAATCATGACGTGTTTTTTTTTTTTAAATCTAATTTTTATAAAATTTATTCAAATTCTTATTATGTGCCTTTTTCTTTTTAAATTTAATTTTTATTAAATTTATTAAGATTCTTATTACCCTGCCGCTGGTTGGTATAACGCAATTGAGGTTGACCATCCATTAATTTCTTTTGATCCAAAAAAATCAGATTCTTATTACCCTGCAGCTCGTAGGTATAACGCAATTGAGGTTGACCATTAATTTTTTTTTGGTAATTGTAATATATAAGGTTTACATGGTTAAATATAAATTATTTATTTATTTTAAATATATTAAATTTATTTATTTAATTTTTGATTGGTTTATTTTGTTTTGTTTTTATTTTGTAATGATGACTTCATACCGCTGAAAGCATAAATCATGTCAATTTGGTTTATTGTTTGCAACATAATAATTATGTCATGTTTTGTATTGTGTTAATTTGGTATAATTGGTGAGGTGAGTGCCTCTACTTTGAGAATAATTATGTCATGTTTTGTATTGTGTTAATTTGGTATAATTGGTGAGGTGAGTGCCTCTACTTTGAGAAGGTGTCATGCTTCGTGTAATGTCAATTTAGCATAATTCTTGAGGTGACTGCTTCTATTTTGACATCGTTACAATTATCCAGCTATTTTCCCTTGGCTATGGTTGTGGTGAGGATAGAGTAAGGAAAGGTAATCTAAGTATTTAATAGTTTCAAAAATATTTTATCGCAGGCTTTTGACTTGTGGTTGCTGAGGGAATTTAGTTATTTCCGCTCCTCCATGGTTATGGTTGTGGTGATGGTGAGGAGGCCTTTGACTTGTGGTTGCTATAGTGTTAGGTGAGAATTCCTTTTTATGAATCAATTTGGTCATTATGAATATTTTAAAATAATTTATTTAGTACGGAGTTTATTTATTATTTTTATATGATATAATTTTAATAATAATTTATAATTTATAATTTTGATTTTTTTGAGTTTTACTAGGCCATTATTTGATTTCTTTAACACTAGGATGGAATCTTTCTGTCATTTAAATCTTTTGATCACAAACAACCTTATATGCATGAATATATGCCACATATATATTTATCCATATATGCTTTGCTTCTTCTTATTATACTCTTGTGAAAGTATCAACTTCATTTTAAGTACTAAAAACTACATTCTGTTAGGGTAGGAAACTTAATGTAACTTCTTAAGAAATTTAACATAATTTCCTATTATGTAATAAAGTGGTTTTATATATTTGCTCAAAAAATATTATGTAGTGAAATTGTTTTTTTAGCCAATAAAAGAATATTATACATCAAGTTGATTTACACTAGGATGTAATCTTAAAATATATATATATATATATATATATATATATATATATATATATATATATATATATATATATATATATATATATTTTGTATATTAAATCATTTTCTTATTTTATTTTGAATGAATAAAAATATCTTTTTATTTTTTATTTTTAACGAATAAAAACATCTTTCTACACTATTGTTCACAAAAATACTATACATAAAAATATTTATCGTACACTAATTAAATTGTTTTTTCAAAAGCAATTATATTCTTAACTCATAAATTAAAAATATTGTTAAAAACATTATTCTAACAATTATACCATGTATTATTAATTCATACATATAAGAAATAAGAACAAATTTTCAATATAAGGAATCCAAACTTGTTTGCTTAATTGATGTATCTCAGTAATGACATATATAAATTTATGAATTAAGAGTGTTTATTTTCTTTGTTGGTTTGGCCTAGGTCTCTTTGAATCTCATTGTTTACATAGTACTTCATAACAAGTAAATCACCAATTGAGCTACCCTAGTGGGCCGAAATAAAATGTATTATTTTTATTAAGGAAATGTTTTTAACCATATTTAAACTAAGTGTTAATAGCTACATTGTAGCCCTTGTTCAAATGTGGGAGTTAATTCATACCTTTCAATATTAAATAATTATCAATTTTTATTTTAGAAAATTAATTAATTTATTATTACATCATAAATTTATTTTAAATTTATAAGAGATAATTTACACTTAATTGTATTTTAGTTATATTAGTGAGTGAAATTATGCATGGAAATTTTGTTAATATCACCAATGGGGCACTCCACAAGTGCATGCATGAGTTTTACTAATATCATATTGCATGAGACAGTTAGTTGATGACATCATGGCTACTTAACTAAAACTAGATTTAGGGTAAAACCGTGAAGGTGGGTTACACTTTTGTGAGAATCGGGGGCGGAAAAAGTCATTTTCCCAACAGTTTGGCCGAACATTTATAAAATTTCGGCCAAACTATCTTAGATTTCAACTAAAGTTTCGAAATTAGTTCAACCGAACTCATTCTGCCGTTTACATAGACGGCGTACTGACGACGTGGCCAAACAGATTTTTGGCCGGAGATGAGAAAACCGACAACTAAAGTTCGGACAAACTAATAGTTCGGATGAACTATTAGTCCAACCGAACTTTAGTTTATAAATACCCCAGCATGGAAACATGAATAGGTTTTGGGCTTATTACCGTTGTCGAATGCTATTGCAGGGCCACATGCGCAATTGCAAGGTCACAGGTGCAGATGAGAAATTTGATGGTTCTCTGTTTTGTTTTTGTTGTGAATTTTTTTTATTGTTGTTTTGTCGTTCTGCTATTTTAATTTTATAGTTGTTTTTTTGTTTTGCAGGTAATTTGTTATCTGTGATGTCCTTCGTGCTCACCTGATTGTCTTATCATTGCGACCTCGACGTCTTCGGCAATCGTCTTCTTCTCATTGCGGCCTCGACGTCTCCGAATTTCCAGGTTCCTACTTCTGTCAAAGTATTTTTTAAATGTAATTTTCTGTGTTTAAATCGAAAATCGGCTAATGAAAAGTTAAAAGCTAGACTCAGTTGGTTATTTAAATGTAATTTTCTGTGTTTAAATCACAAATTTCTTAAATGTAATTTTATGTGTTTAAATGTAATTTTCCGTGTTTTAAAGCTAGACTCTTTGAATCATCATAATCAAGATCATACCAAATGAGCTCAACATTGTTGCAGGCTGAACTTAATTCGATTTTAGAATTCTGAAATACTGATAGGAGTTTTTTTAAATTTGATTTTGTTTATCTGATTCTAAAATATTCTTTCTTAAAACTTTGAAATTCTAAAGAGAGAGCCTTTTTAACAGTCCAATTCATAGGGCCCACTCTGAAGGCTATAGCCCATTCAGATGTCGCTAGTCACTGTATTATAGTCAACAGGGGATAAGAACTACACCAATGCTCCCATTGGATACATCTCCTGCTCAATTTCTAGGACCACGTCCCGAGAAGGAAAGCATGAATGAAAATTCTCCTTCCCGGTATGAAGTGCAGATCAAGCATTCTTGCCCTCCAAACCGATTCACATAAAAACCAATGCTGCTTTGCATCACTGTCGCCTCTCCTCGGTATTGATTACGGATATACGTTCTTAGTTAGTACGAGTAATGTAAGGATCTGGGCAAGTTATGAAATCAAAACTTATTTCCAGATGGCATGTGTTGCAACTAATTGCAATTTGAGTTTTTTTTTTTTTTTTTTTAATCTGATTCTAAAATACTAAAATATTCTTGCTTAAAACTTTGAAATTTTATTTAAATTTCAAGTTGAACTTAACTCAGTTTGTAAATTTTAGAAATACCTTTTGGAATTTGATTGCTTGAACAGAGAATTCTATTGTTTTTGAGGTTATTTGTCTCATTTTAAAAATAATTTTCTATTTTTTTTGAGGTCATCTGTCTCATTTTTTAAATATTTTTCAATTGTTTTTGAGGTCATCTGTCTCATTTTTAAAATATTTTTCAATTTTTCAATTTGCTGTGGGTGCAAAATGTGTGGGTGTTGATGGTATTCAGGCT
Source organism: Pinus albicaulis (assembly GCA_034641835.2). Lineage (NCBI taxonomy): Eukaryota > Viridiplantae > Streptophyta > Pinopsida > Pinales > Pinaceae > Pinus > Pinus albicaulis. The sequence continues at coordinate 737,289,444 of CM076584.1, read as the reverse complement.
AAATTTCTTTAAATCTTATTTTTCCCATCTATTTTTGGGATTTTGTCTCCAAATTGTTTCTAATTAATTAGAACACCCTCAAATATAATTTAACTATCTGCTAAACCTTAAAATTATTGCATCATGTTGAATCATCCTAACCAAGATCTAATGTGATGAAAATTGGTACAAAACAGAGTAATCACATAAAATGTCTGTTTCCAGATCATAATCTCCTGTAAAAATGCAGTCAAGTGTAATTAAAAATGAACTGAACTCAGATTGTAAATTTCAGAAATACTAGATCATCATAATTACAATACTTGTAGCAACATCAGAGGGTTTTTTGGAGCAATATATTGTTAGTATGGACTATGCTCACACTACAGAGTTGTAAAGAAGGAGAGTATGGATTGTGCTCATATTTCAAAGTTGTACATATTTGGCCCTTTCTTGGTCTGAGATGGATTCTTCTGTTATTTCATCTTTCTCTTTGACACATGTGTGACATCAATAGCACATGAATTCTCTCTGATGTGACATCAATAGCACAAGAATTCTCTATGAATCTTACAGGGGACACCAATTCCTCCTCTGCACATTCACTCTCATTCTCACCACCCATTTATGCCCCCTCCTATTGCTTAAACCACAACTAGAAAAAGAGTTACACCTCTCCTCTTGCTTACCACAGCTCCCAGATGAGGGTGTGAGTTGACCCTCTTCTAACTCATTATCATGATTTCCATTCTTAACGTCAATAGTGGAAATATATCTAACCCCACCATTGTTAAGCCTCATGGGTAATGTATTTTTTCATGTCAATATTGAATAAAAATTAAACAAGCTCAATAGGCAGGATTGAATGGTGTCAAAAAATGCTATATAGTTTGTTTTCTCTGATTTTCTCTGATTTTGTTATTTTCCTAGATTTCCTACTATATAGTAATCTATTTATATATTTGATTACTTCTCCATCTATTAGTCTATTGCAGTCTTGGAAAAACTGCTTCAATATTTTCAACATCCTTATTCTCCATCTTTCCTCTTAGTTTTTCCTTATTCAATCTTATCCTCATATCTATTTGGAGATTAATGTCCTAAAAGAAAACAAAAGCGAAATTAATAGGTTTCACTGTTGAACTAGTGTGATGGTATTTACATAAGTAAGTTAAGCAGCTTTCTATACAATGAGCATGGTTACAGTGTTACTACAGGTTTTCTTATCTCACTACACCTTATCAAGAGGAGTAATAATCATTTTCAAGCACAGTTCTTGTATAGACTATCTGAGAGGCAGTCTCTAGATGTCTAGATGTATCTGCTCTTCAAGTTTTCTCCAAGCAACATACAATAGCTTTTTCATCCTCCGTAGTATAAGCCACATGGTACATTCATTGTTAGTTTTGTCCCTCCAACATCTGACATGGCTATATTTTATTAATGTACCTAAATTTACACCTTCCATGATGCTTCTAATCTTGTAAAATGTTAAAAGTGGAGTGTTTTAAGATGTAATGGATATAAATAATCTAGATTGGCATGGTTGTATTTTATTAATGTACCTAAATTTACACCTTCCATGATGCTTCTAATCTTGTAAAATGTTAAAAGTGGAGTGTTTTATGATGTAATGGATATTAATAATCTAGATTGACATGGTTGTATTTTATTAATGTACCTAAATTTACACCTTCCATGATGCTTCTAATATTTTAAAATGTTAAAAGTGGAGTGTTTTATGATGTAATGGATATTAATAATCTAGATTGACATGGTTGTATTTTATTAATGTGCCTAAATTTACACCTTCCATGATGCTTATAATCTTGTAAAATGTTAAAAGTGGAGTGTTTTACGATGTAATGGATATAAATAATCTAGATTGACATTGCTACAATGATATGATGATAGTGTATGTTGATGTTCAAGTTGTAAAATTATTATACATATCAAGGATGAATGATAGTACAAGCCAAAAATGACATTATTATAAATTATTAAACAATCTGATAGGTGCTAAATCATACTTCTTATTAAGGACATATCTAATTTGTAAGTTGAAAATTCTTTTTTAATGTTGTTAACCTATTTATAGATGTCAAAGTAAAGGTTTCTAGATGTGATTTCTCCCATAAACTTCAAGGCAAAATAAATGGCAAACTAAAATCTAAGGCAAAACCTTGTACATGTCATTTCTCCCACAAACTCATAAAGGTGTGACTTTTGACATAACTTCATCAACCATTACCACTAGTTGTTTTAGTAAGTGCATAAAATAATTTTGCAAACCATGTACATGCCATTTCTCCCACAAACTCGTCAAGGTGTGACTTTTGACATAACTTAATCAACCACTACCACTAGTTGTTTAAGTAAGTACAAACCACTACCACTTTAAGGAAAACCGTGTACATGTGTCATTTCTCCCATAAAATCTTAGGAAAAATTTAAGGCATGTGTCATTTCTCCCATAAACTATACTTAGGCAACATGTCATTTCTCCCATATATTATAAGGAAAACTTTAAGACAAACTATGTACATGTCATTTCTATCTTAAACTCTAGGCAAGGAAAACTTTAAGGCATGTCATTTATAGATATGATTTCTCCCATAAAATTTAAGGCAAACCATGGACATGCCATTTCTCCCACAAACTAAAGGCTTTCTCCCATTAATTCAAGGAAAACTTTAAGGCCTAAATATTGAACTTAAAGTGGCTGAACTTCCATAGGATTTTAGTTTGTCTATTGAGTGTTAACTTCTACAAGTTATAAAGGTAGAGTCTGTAAAGGGCCAGGTAGCCTCTGGATCTCATATTTTCTCAAAGGTAACATATCCAGTAAATTCCCCTACAATCAATCTCTGGAACAGATCTAAATAGAAGTTCTTCATTTTAATATCCATAAACCACTACCACTTTAAGGAAAACCGTGTACATGTGTCATTTCACCTATACATGTGTCATTTCTCCCATAAAATCTTAGGCAAAATTTAAAGCATGTGTCATTCCTCAAGGATTTCTCCCATTAAATTTTAAGCATGTGTCATTTCTCAAGGCTTTCTCCCATTAATTCAAGGCAAACTTTAAGGCCTAAAAATTGAACCTAAAGTAGCTGAACTTCCATAGGATAGGATCCCCCAAACTCAAGGCTTTCTCCCATTAATTGAAGGCAAAATTTAAGGCTTAAAAACTGAACCTAAAGTGTTTGAACTTCCATAGGATTTTAGTTTGTTTGTTGAGTGTTAAATTCTACAAGTTCTAAAGGCAGAGTCTGTAAAGGGCCAGGTAGCCTCTGGATCTCATCTTTTTTCAAAGGTGACATATCTAGTAAATTCCCCTACAGTCAATCTCTGGAATAGATCTAAATAGAAGTTCTTCATTTTAATATCCATAAACCACTACCACTTTAAGGCAAACCGTGTACATGTGTCATTTATCCCATAAAATCTTAGGCAAACTTCAAAGCATGTGTCATTTCTCAAGGCTTTCTCCCATTAACTTTAAAGCATGTGTCATTTCTCAAGGCTTTCTCCCATTAATTCAAGGCAAACTTGAAGGCCTAAAAACTGAACCTAAAGTAGTTGAACTTCCATAAGATAGGATCCCCCAAACTCAAGGCTTTCTCCCATTAATTTAAGGAAAAATTTAAGGCCTAAAAACTGAACCTAAAGTGGCTGAACTTCCATAGTATTTTAGTTTATTTGTTGAGTGTTAACTTCTACAAGTTCTAAAGGTAGAGTCTATAAAGGGCTAGGTAGCCTCTAGATCTCATCTTTCCTTAAAGTATCCAGTAAATGCCTCTACAGTCAATCTATGGAACAGATCTAAATAGAATTTCTTCATTTTAATGTCCATAAACCACTACCACTTTAAGGAAAATCATGTACATGTGTCATTTCTCCCATAAACTCTTAGGAAAACTTCAAAGCATGTGTCATTTCTCAAGGCTTTCTCCCATTAACTTTAAAGCATGTGTCATTTCTCAAGGCTTTCTCCCATTAATTCAAGGAAAAATTTAAGGCCTAAAAACTGAACCTAAAGTAGTTGAACTTCCATAGGATAGGATCCCCCAAACTCAAGGCTTTCTCCCATTAATTGAAGGCAAAATTTAAGGCCTAAAAACTGAACCTAAATTGGCTGAACTTCCATAGGATTTTAGTTTATTTGTTGAGTGTTAACTTCTACAAGTTCTAAAGGAAAAGTCTATAAAGGGCCAGGTAGCCTCTGGATCTCATATTTTCTCAAAGGTGACATATCCAGTAATTTCCTCTACAGTAAATCTCTGGAACAGATCTAAATAGAAGGTCTTCATTTTAATATCCATAAACCACTACCACTTTAAGGCAAACCGTGTACATGTGTCATTTCTCCCATACAGGTGTCATTTCTCCCATAAAATCTTAGGCAAACTTCAAAGCATGTGTCATTTCTCAAGGCTTTCTCCCATTAAATTTAAAGCATGTGTCATTTCTCAAGGTTTTCTCCCATTAATTTAGGGAAAAATTTAAGGCCTAAAAACTGAACCTAAAGTAGCTGAACTTAGGCTTTCTCTCATTAATTCAAGGAAAACTTTAAGGCCTAAAAATTGAACCTAAAGTGGTTGAACTTCCATAGGATTTTAGTTTTTTTGTTGAGTGTTAACTTCTACAAGTTCTAAAGGCAGAGTCTATAAAGGGCCAGGTAGCCTCTAGATCTCATCCTTTCTTAAAGGTGACATATCCACTAAACTCATGGAACCATGTACATGTCATTTCTCCCTTAAACTCTTGGCAAGCAAATATTTAAGGCATGTCATTTCTAGATGTGATTTCTCCCATAAACTTTAAGGAAAACCATGCACGAACCATGTACATGTCATTTCTCCCTTAAACTCTAGGCAAGACAATCTTTAAGGCATGTCATTTCTAGATGTTATTTCTGCCATAAAATTTAAGGCAAAATTTAAGGAAAACCATGCATGAACCATGTACATGTCATAAATATCCCTTAAACTCTAGGCAATGCAATCTTTAAGGCATCTCATTTCTAGATGTGAATTCTCCCACAAACTTTAATTCAAACATTAAGGTAAATCATGCACATGTCATTTATCTCATGCACATGTGTCATTTCTCCCATGCATTTGCAATAAATTTTAATTTAATAAATTTTATTGAATTTGTTTTTTTCAGGTATAAAAAAAACCCACTAAATATGGTTGAAAAATGGACATTATGCATAGATTTTTCTTGCTATCCCCATCCAGGGAAAGCAGTGATTACATATGTGCTTTACAATATTGCGACTAGCAAGGTCCTCCAAAGGAAAATGAATATACTGGGAAGAACAGCAAACAACGAGGCATATTATATTGCATTGATAGAAGGCTTGGGAACAACTAGGGAGTACGGATCAAATGGAATTGTAGTTTTCACCAATTCTGAACTTGTGTGCAACCAGATGAAAGGCGTGTACCAAGTTAAGAAGGAGAGGCTAAAACAACTGCATGGAAAAGCAAACAATATTGTTAGCCAATTTCAATTTTTTAGTATAAGACATTGTACAAATGATAATAAGATCTATGCTGATCTATTGTGTGGGGCAATGCCAATTCAAGATTCATCTATCAAAGTTGAATTAATAGATGAATTAGTATTACACCGAGCAAGGCCAATTCAAGATTCAGTTCTCAAAGATGAATTAGTTTTGAGACGCTCTTCTTCAAAAATTCAAGATTCATCTCTCAAAGATGAATTAGTGTTGAGAAGCTCTCCTTCAAAATTTATTGATGAACATTGTAACATATCTTGGATATGTGTGTGTTTTGTACTTATAAATGCGTCTTTTATAATGGCCATGTGTTTTTTTCAATTATATACCAAGTCTGCTCCCACCATGTAAAGAAAAACTTGGTGAACTTCACATTTGCAACAAGTGGTGAACTTCACATTTTTATAAAATTAAAATGTGAGGACTTCAACAATTTTTTGTTTAAATGGAGTTTCACGCTTCTTTTTTAATGACCATGTGTTTTTTTCAATTATATACCAAGTGTGCTCCTACCATGTAAAGCGCAATTTGGTGAACTTAACATTTTTATAAAACAATTTCTTAAATTGAGTTTCACACATCAATTAGTGCTTTGAAAGTTGTGTTTTACATAATTTGTGTACACCAAATTACATTAATTTTTTGAAATTTATTTTGAATTTATTTTAAATAGTAATTAAAAAATAATTGTAAATTTCCACTGTAGATATATATATATATATATATATATCATGGGGGATGAAAGGCGAAGATCAACAGAATCCCATATCTCTACGAGAGAGGACGGATCTAGGATCGATGGATGTTCATGGTATTTAAATATAACCTTATCTCCGTACATATGCATACATTTGTGTACATATGGAATTGGTTTTTTATCAATTTTGTGAGTTAAATTAGTTGTTAATAAGTTTCATTTTTTATTTTTTAGGAGGTCAGAGGACAAGGGTCTCTACTCCATCAATGGAGCATGGCCATGGTTCACGCAATCGTGGTATGGTTTACGCAATTTAATCAATGAATATGTACATTTATTTATATGCATGAATGTATTTTTGAATTGATTATAAATTCATATTTTTTATGAAGCTTCCCTCTCGTCTCATGAGGTTGGTGGTGGTACACATTCCCTTGGAGGGCCATCAATAGGTGTTGGTGAATTGCATGAAGGTGGTGATATGTATTCCCCCAGAGGCCAATCAACGGATGGTCGTGTTGGTTCTCAACCAATCAGTGGTCGTTCTGGTTATCAACAGTATCAAGGTGGGCAAGATGCTAGCCAACCATATCGAGGTGGTCATCAATTTGAATATTATTTTCATTCAATTTGTACACATTTGTTTACATGTGTTTTTTAATATACAAAATTTTATATATTGATGCAGAGGGTGAAAATGCTGCTCCAAATGTTGTTCAAAAATACATAGGACAGCATGCGTCATTCAAGAAGAAGGTTGTACACCAACCACGACTTATCTGTCTGACATTTTCAATATACCTTGGGAATCAAACATGCAACAATGCAGGCTTACAAAGGTGTCAAAATATTCATACAAAATTGAAGAGAGATCTTGTGGCTTTGACTCTCCCTACTGAGAGTCGACAAAGCTTGGAAATAGTTACTCACTCTTTAAGCAAACTAGTAGATGTGTACCTAAATCTTAGGCTAACCACTGGTACTTTTGTAGAAGTGATGAGAAAAATAAAGGAAATAGTGATGGGTCCCGATACATGGGAGGTTATTAAACAAAGAGTTACAACAGAAATGGCCAAGTCTATGTTTAATTTCAAAGAAGGGCTAAAAAGAAAGATGCTGAAGGTGCAATATTTCAAGCACCCTTATATAGCTCGCTATTTGTATGATATACACCTTGCGGCCTATGGAAGACTCCCATGGAATGACGAGGTTTCGCTTTATTTTGCAAAATTATTTTACGCAAAATTATTTTTGCAAATGAAACCCAATTACAATGACGTTCCCTCTGAATTTTTTGGTCCTATGAAAGGTCGATTGTGTGACCGTAGAGGTGCTAGGCATGATGTTGAGTTGCCTCGCCCTAAGCCACCATTGGTTAGTCGACCTCTTCGTGTCGAAACTTTGCGGTCAGAGATGGATGCCACTTCTCAAATTAGTCGAGAAGCAAGAGATGCCATCATTAACAATGTTCAGAATGGATTGGGTGGAGTTGATGTTTGTCTGTGACAAAGAGAAAGTGAGAATGAACGCACTAATTTTGTGTATTATACATATGAAGAAATAGACACCATGAGTGTTGAAGATCTTAGAACATATGAAAAAAATTGTCGCAATAGTTGGCAGGACATAATTATTCATGAGCAAGAGGGCATGTGAACGGTATGTGTTAATGGTTAGGGTGATTATTTTAACACATGTACAATTTGTAATAAATGCATACATACATAAATTTTTTTGTATACATTAATATAACAAAAATGTATCATTATATGTTAACACCATTTGCAGTTGTCACGGTTGATGAATGAAGAAGATGTTAATATCACGATCAGAGCCTCCCGTTCAAACAATCAAGATGGGTCTCACCATCAATCACACAATCAAGATGGTTCTCACCATCAAGATATGTTGGCAAACGTTAGTGTTTTTTAAGTGAACATGATAATGTACATTTATTTTTTATCTATTAGTATATATATCGAAACATGATGACATATTTTTAAAATAAATAATTGTGCACACATGTACATGTATATATATAATAAAATGTTTTAACAGATTCTGATTCCGTCCGCTGTTTTTGGGACGGTGGTACCTTCTTCTTCCTTGGGAGATGTGCCAAATCCACCATCACAAGTATGAACAATTTTTCACTTTTAAATATGTTTCTAAGTTATATATTTCAGCTCAAAAAGTTCCATTAAAATATGAGATATCAGATCTTGAGTTATTTCAAATTTTTTGAATTTTAGGTTTTTGGAGATTTTCATTTCGAGCCACTCTTAAGAGATGTGCCAAATCCACCAGCACAAGTATTCAATTTTTCACCTAAATATATGTTTTAAGTTATAAGTTATAAATTGAAGTTCAAAATTTTTATTATAAATCGAGATCTAGATATTGACTTATTTTAAATTTTTTGAATTTTAGGTTTTTGGAGATTTTCTTTTGGAGCCTGTCTTAGGAGATGTGCCAAATCCACCAGCTCAAGTATTCAATTTTTCACTTAAATATATGTTTTTAAGTTATAAGTTATAAATTTAAGTTCAAAAGTTTTATTATAAGTTGAGATCTAGATCCTGAGTTATTTTATACTTTTAAATTTTTGAATTTTAGGTTCCTAGAGACGATTTATTTTCTCCACGGACTATAGCAATGGAGTGTATGATGGAGATAGGAATTTCCACACCATTTCAACCATTTGAATAAGTTGTCTAACTTTTTTTTTTAACATTATTGAAAATTAGTTTATATAGGAATTTTCATTTGAAATTTTTTAACATATATATACTTGTACATGTATATTATATAGTTTATTGTGGAAGATGTTCTAGTGGGGGAAGTTTTAGTAGACGAGCAACAAATGGAGAGGGAACCTCATGAGGTATTGCATGTTTTTTTTTTACATTTTGTTTTTTTACATGAAGTTCTATATATTCTCATTCAATTTTAAAAAAATAAATTTTAATGTTTGTACACATTGTGTACAGGTTCCGCATGCTTCACGGGATAGCTCGAGGATCGTGACTTTGTTGGGAGAGACACTACATCCATCTGTATTTGATGGATGCTGCACATGCACATGCAACATTATATTTGATAGATTTAGTCTTAAATTTACCTTTTTATATATAGTCTTATCTAGATGCAGTCATATATAACTTGATACTTGTAACACTATACATTGAACTATATATATATATATATATATATATATATATATATATATATATATATATATATATTGTTCATGTGAGATACAAATTTTGGACATATTTTATTGTTTGGATATATATATTAAACTACATTTACTCTTGTCAGGGATGATTTTAAATTTTGGATAGTTACATTTGGCATGTGAAGTAATGTTGTGATATAATGTTTTGTTTTTAAAATTCAAGTTGTTGTTTTCCAAACAAAAAAAGTTCACATGAATATATGTACATAGAAATGATTTAAGTACATGTTTGAATATATATGTTAAAACGATTGAAGTACAATACATATTGACATGTGTGTGTATAGATATATATATATAAACAATCATAATATTTTAGGTCTTCTTAGATGTGTCAAACAGTCATAAAATTTTAAAATTTCATTCCATAACATATATATCCAATACGTGCAACATTTTTCATCAATGCAAATAGAAAATCTACTTTCATTTGATAGTAAACTGGAAATTACAAAACACGTACCACACATTTTGCATTCAAGAATGAATATTGTAATTTACTTTTAATAGACACACACATCTAAAACAAAATTGTGCAACTTCAAATTTTCATTATATCAACTATGCTAGATACACAAATATGTACATTTTGCAATAATGACATTATGAAAAATTGTACCAGACAATGTATGAAATCGTTTAGACTAGATAATCTAGACATGTGTATGTGTACACATGTATAAATTACTAATGTGCATGTACCAAAACAATGTACATGTGCAAACACTTGCACAGATAACATAACAAGGTAGTTCAATTTTTAGTTGAGTTCTAGAAGTTCTAAAACATGAATCCAAAGAGAAGAAATTGTTGGGTAGTTCAATCAAAAAAATTCCAATGGAATGCCATCTTCAATGATCCGTTCATGATCGAATTTTGACATTTTTTATTTCTTAATTTTCATTTTTTCTTTGATTGAACCTCTATCAAATTTATGTGTGTTGCACACACCAAGTGACTATATTGAAAACTTATGACATCAGGTTCATAGTCTTCAAAGTAAACAAAATCCCCACTTTGATTAGTTTGTCTGAAAAGATAACCTTTCAGTATAATAGACCCTCTGTCATATGGAAACCCGTGATCATTATGATTTTCTAATAATTTCATCTTTCGTTCAGTGCAACGCATAAAATAATACTTCACATTTTCATCGTTGATAGTAGGTGCAATTACAGCAAAAACATCTCTTGCACAATAAAACGAACTTATGTATTTAAATTTAGATCATAGTTAACATGAAAAATTAACTTTAAAATAATTTTAGTATCTATTTCTATATCTCTATCATTTGAAAGAAATTCAAATGTTACCTTCTCTAACAAGATCAGAAACTCAATCACCATCAGATGATATTTTAGTATCCTCTGATTGCATTTCTTCAAACATTGCAATAGACATTTTCCTCTTTGTATTTAGCTTTGTATGTTTCCAATCTTTACCTACGTTTTGTTTTCACAAACATCATTGTATTCTGTGTTGTCTATGCAAACATGGCAAAAACAAGAATATTTTCTTTTATCCAATGCAAACGCATTTGTGGAAAACTTTGTTTTAATTGAATGCAATTTTCGATTCCCTTTTATTGTTTCAACGTCATTTCCAATCGATCTATCTACATCTTCGACCTCAATATGCCAAAAAACCTATATGGAAAATTCAAAGAGGAATGTAAATATGATATCAAAATACCATCAAAGATAATCATTGTGATAAATGTACATTGTTTAAAATTGGATATCCAATAAAAATTAAATTGAATGTACCTTCGCACTTCCCTTTATCGGTTAGTCTCATGGCTTAGTGCAACGATTCACCATTGAACAACTTCTTTAGCATCCACAAGTCGGTTTGCAGAGGGGTCTATTTGATATCTTCGAAGTGCTCATTTTATGCATGCCCCTGCACCGTCATGTTCTCCTTTTCCATGACCAGTATCAAAGAAATTCCAACAATGTTAAATGTGGATTTTCATATGAAGACAACACAACCAAAAGAATGACCGTGAAGGTTTGAATTGACCTACGCATCCATCTGACCATATCCAATGTTCATTGAATTTTATTCCACGACTTTTCAAAGAGTCATAAATCTATCCAAAACAGTTTTGGACAAAATATGTATCATGTGTACGATCATCAGTGATATAAAAGTGGTATTCTTTAATAACATGCCAATTTTCACTGGTGCTTTCTATATGATCAACATTTTGTTCAACATGTTTATATAGAATATGGATGAGCATGGAGACTTGGTCAGAATGATAGTATTCACTCTGAATTTCTTTTTGTGGAAAAAATGTGTAGTTTTCTGCAAAATCAATTACTGACAAAATGGTCCCTGGTGAAAAAAATTCCCGGGATTTTTTGAATTGCAAGTCTTGCCATCGAGCTCTATGGGAATGCTTGGTGTATTTATAAATTTCTACCTCAAACTTTCTCAAAAAATCTATCACAAAAATTTATTCTCTTGTAAATCAATTCTTTTGGCATTGGAACCTTGAATCGATGTATGAATATATTCATATCTCTTCCATTTCACTTTCATGTTGGAAAATGATTGATCATTTATATCAGTACAATATTTCCACAATCATCGCATTTTTTATCACCAACACATTTCTTTTCGTAAAATAATTCATGGGTTTCTCTTCCACAGAGAATTTGAAATATGAAATCACATATAGTGGAAGGAGGAGGTGAATCTTTCAAAAATGTTCTACCAAAATTTAAGGAACGTGTCATAATATAACTGAAATTCCACATGATAACGACAACAACAAGTGTCGTGTATGGTGATAGGTTTTACATACCATGGTTTTGTTGCACAAAATAAATAATTGAGACATCAATTTCACGATTCTCTTCTTTGAACTTGTTGAACAACTCTATCTGAGTGGTGTCCAAGAAATGTTTTGGATTTGTTTCGTACTGATTTCGTGCTATTCTTCTTTGCATCACATCCCTTGCATTTGGAAAAACACGTGAATTTTTCATCCAATATTCATATATTGTTTTTTTTACATTTTCTCCAAGTCTATCTTTGTATGGTTGCCTAGAAATAGCTCTCCAACAAGTGAGTTCATCATTTACATATATTTGCAACAAACATTTCCGATGTTTGTGCAAATTTTTTCGTGATGTTCCTAATACTCGTGCCATAGATTTTACCAAGCGATTCTCTTTAGTACTTGATGAAATCACTTCCATATGTATTTCTCTACATGCAACTGAAACATTTTCCTGTCTAGATCTTCTAATTGAATTTATAGCACTACTTATATTTTGTATCACATTTTCCTTCATTTTTTTTTTTAATCTTTTGTTTACTTTTGAATACCCAATAAAGTCATAGATTCTTTTAATTTCCTTAATGATAGGAGACCTTTCAACCTTTAGACTGACGCCACACATTTTCGCTTTGTAGTCTAGGTAAAATATGAGAGTGCCACGATATCGGCATAACATAGTGACTTTTTATCTCCATATGTGTAGTGTCAACATTTTCTAACATCTCATCATCACCGATTTCATGTGTACATATTCGAATTAATAGTACATAATAAGTTTACATATTCAATAAATATCTAAATTAATAAACATGTATATTTTCAAATACGTGCTTGTGTTTTACATATATATATATATATATATATATATATATATATATATATATATATATATATTGTGATTTAATTTCTTCACTCGAATTCCTTTCAACATTTTCACCATCTTCAATCATTGGTTCAATATCTCTTTCACTTTCTCTTTCAAAATTTTGTATCTCATCATCAATGTTTTGAGGAATATCTCTCTCTGTGTAGATTGCAAAGTATTTTTCAAATTAGTTTATCAAATAAAAATTAAGCTTCACAATTTACACTAGGAAAAATTTAAATATCAAATTTATAATATTTACATTTACATACTTGCTTCAACTTCTAGTTGAGGTTGATTTTCCCTTTCAATATTTGAGAGTTCTTCTCTCTAGTTTTTGCGAGATTCTCTCCCATGTTCTTTATGTTCCTCAGGGTCTCTTGTTCGATCATATTTTATCTTGCAATTCCTTCGATTTCCCATGATAATTGAGTATGAAGTTCAAAAAAATTCCTTCAAAAATTTAGACAAAAACTCAATTAAAAAAAACATCACAAAGATTTAATTTAAAAAAAAAAAACTCATTTTAAAATTTTTGAAAAAAATACATACTTCAATCCAAAACACTTACTTTAAAAAATCCGAGAAAAAAATCTCTTATAAAAATGAAATGAAGCTCAAAATATTTCCTTCCAAGTCGTGCAAAAAATTTTCATTTAAAAAGTTAGACAAAAACTCATTTTAAAAAATCATTATAAAAGATTTACTTCAACCCAAAACACGTACTCTAAAAAAATTTCACTTCAAAAAATACCTCCAAAAAATTTCCATTGAAAATTAAGCCCAACTTCTTAAAAAATGCCACTTACCAAATGAAGAAATGTGCGAAATTATGAGAAAATAATGAATCCGTTTACGTCAATTTATATTGTTGCAAAATATTTTTTTAGAGGGGCTTCGTTGAATTTTCTGGCCGCCGTAAAGTCAATTAAAAGTTCGGTCGAACTTTTGTGTCGTTAGACTTGACGGGCCATTGAGGCAAAAACCAATTCGGCCGAAATTTTTTTGAAAGTTCGGCCGAACTAACACGTCTGTAATTATGTAGAGCCGAGCTCTGAATTTTTTTTTTCAACTTTGGACTGATTAAACTCCATGAAAATTTGTGAATTAATTTTCGGAACCAAGACAAGCTTTTGAAAAATTCAATCTACTTTCAGGAAATATAACTTTTATGGAATTTCTTAAATATTTATTAATTTTAATTAATTTTGTAATAAAATGAGTGCAAACAATTTCTGAAGGTCATTATGATTTAGTGAAATCAATATTTTGTATCTTCTAAAATACACTGTAAAAATATTGAAAAAATTATGGTGCATTACATTGTTCCGTCGTCTGTAATGGGTAGTTTTTAGATTTTTAGTTTATAACTTATATGTGGAGAAATTTTGTGCGTCCCGAAACATATTCAAAATATGTCGTTTTTTCATATTGGATCAGTTCAAAAAATTCTAGTAATTATGATATGCGTCAGTTGGTTTTGTAAATATAACGAAACCGAAGTAGACTCTGTCTAGATTGTTGTAACACATTTTGTTTCTCAAAAACACAAATTTTTCAAGGAATACACCAGCACGTATTAACATGGCTTTTTATGAATCCTTTGATTGTTAAAAAACACACACTCAAAGAAATGCTAAGTTGACATAACAAATGTGTATAAAAAAATTCCAAAAAATAAGTAATAGAAAGCTAATAAAATTTTTGACAACTTTTATTTTTATCACAAAATGAAATTCTAAACAGAAAATTTGTTTTGGCTTGCAAAAATTTGAAGAACAGAAAAAAATGAAATTTTTTTCTCAAAAAAGGGCAAAAAGTGTAACCCAACTTCACATGTGCTAAATAGTGCATGTTCACATCTCCCTAAATTCGATACTAGATTCACTACTATATTAACTCGAACATGTAGAGCATATTGCATTGAATTATATTCTCTCATTTATTTATTTATTTATTGTTGCATGAATAGAACTCATTATTTTTTCTCTCCCAATTTTATTTCTTCTTTCCTACTTACAAGTTATGTTCATCATTTTCTAGTTAGATTCATTTTAGGCGGGTTTAGCTACAATTTCACATGATATCAAAGCTCAATCGGAGATAGGAAGAAGGATCATTAACAATGTATTTCAGGCACCGAAGATTGAAGCTATCAGAAAGAATGGATTTTCCACCTTCTGCAACTCTCAAGCCATATAACTATTTCAAATGGAAGCCAAGGATTATAATTTAGTTCATGAGTAGAGGCTTGCATTATATATCCATGGAAACAAAGATTGAACCAAATTGCTCAGTTAAAAATCCAAATATTTCAACTGCATGGATGAGGCCTTCGATCTCTTATACTTATCCATTTCTCTAGAATTATTGTTTCATATCGAGGCATGAACCACTCCAAATAATGTTTGGACCAATTTGGAGACACTCTTTGGAAAGAAAGATGATATGAAGGGTCACATCCTTGCAAATAAGGTCAACTCATTAGTTCCAAGAAGTTTCAAAAACATTCAAGTTTTCATCATAAGGTTCAAATCCTTGTTAATCTAGTTGAAATAATGCAAAATCAACAAATGCAAGAAAGAAAGCCAATTAATTATTTCTTATTGTCAAAATTGTCTCCAAAGTATGTTATATTTGTCTCCATTTTTAACACGGTCAAGCTTGAAACAAGAGCAACTTGGAACCAAAATTGATGCTTTTATTGAGTCTTTGATACATGAGCAAGATAAGCTCATCAAGATGTGCATATTGAAATGTTCCAAAGCCCATGCAATTTTTTTCATGAAAGTGGCAAGACCAAATCAAAATCCAAAGGAAAAGGAAAGGAAAAAGAACTAGCTGCAAGAAAGGGAGGCAATCCCGAACCTTTAGATGAATCTACCAGCTCAAAGGAAAAGAAGGGTAGGAAGGGGAAATAAAAATTATGTTATTGAAATCATGGTTACCATATGGAATCATCATACATGAATAAGACAATTGATATCATTGTGTAGACTCTTCAACAAAACAATCTTGGTGACTATATTCTAGAGTGTGCCAAAAATTTCGCCAAGGAGAAAGAACACTTGAAACAAGAGGGAATGCCCATACATTAATTGCCAATAATTCTTATCCTAATACATAGATCATATATTATATAGCTTTACATCACATGGAAAACACAAAATATGTGATTCCATCTTTCAAACCATATCTTGGTCCCCATATTCTCATGGGAGATGATTCTCCAGCATAGGCAATTGGAAAAAGGAGAGTACATCTTGAAGATGGAAGTTTCAAGAATGTACTACATATTCCAAAGCTTTCAGTACATCTTCTCTTTTTATATCAAATGCCACATACCAACACCAAAAAGAGAATTAAATTCACCCAAGATTCAATGATCATCAATGACATGCAAAATAACTCCAAAATTGTAGTTGGTAATTTAAGTGATCATCCTCATTGTCTACACTTTTTTGAATTTGTTCCTCAATTAGATTGCAATTTTACTATTGATGCATGAAAATGATGAAATATAACTTGGAATGAAAGGTTTGGACACTTAAATTTCAGATACATGCAAGAGCCTAGAAAACAGGGGATGGTTGAAGGACTGCTTTCCATAGCATTTTCTGACGATTTTGTTCAAGATTTGCTCTTAGAAAGCATCCACAAGAAAATTTTGGGAAGGGGCACATATGAATAGCTTACTATCCCTTGGATATTGTTCGTAGTGATATTATGGGGCCATTTCCAAATCATTCCATAAGAAAAGCCAAATATGTAGTCACATTCATAGATGATTGCACTAGATACACATGGGTGTACTTTCTCAAACTCAAGTATGAAGTGTTTGAGTCTAAATATTTTCAAAGCACTTGTAGAGAAGTAGTTTGGAAGGATGAAAAATATCATATGTACAAGTAATTTGGGGGAGTTTGTAAACAATATTTTCCAACAATTTTGTGATGAATTAGGAATATATAGTTTTAAGATATAGTTCCTTACACTAATTTCCAATAGAATGAGATAGCTAAGAGGAAAACAAAAATCCTTGAAAAATATGGCCAATTTCATGTTGCATGTAAGGTCCCTTCCTCCCAAATTGTGGGTTGAAACAATCAATTTTGCTTCATACATATAAAACATATCTCCTCACAAATATATTATATGAAAAAAACCTTTTGAAGGATGGAGTGGAATACAATTGGAAGTCATACATTTCCACATTTTTTGATATTTTTCATGGGCCTGCATTATTGCAAAAAAGAGGAAGGTTTTGGATCCCCAAAGAAATGAGTGCATCTTTGTTAGATATGATTCCAGATGGTCTAATGGGATACATACTGCTAGCTCTTTCAACAAAAAATATCTTCATTTATATATGTGCCTACTTGAAGAAATTCCCCTTCGTGCATCTGAGGAACAACATGCAAAAACTTTTGTACTTCCTCATGTAACCTATCTAAAATATGATGCATCTTTACATTCAAATTAAATTTTAGATATGATTTTCAAAGATGAAGAACATGGGTATTTATGTAAAGATTCAGATTCCTGACCATTTTTGGCATAGAAGTGGTGCATCATGAGTGATCTCCTAGGCGATCTTTCCACAATATCTCAATATTAAGAAGCACATCATGCACTCATAGCTACATATCTATTTATGTCAATGCATTTATACATGGTTCTAGCATATAAGCCTCAAAATTATGTGGAAGTTGAAGGGAATCCTTCTAGGAAGCAACTATGGGTGAGGAGTACAACTCCCTCATTAAGATCCAAACTTGGGACTTTGTTCCACTTCTTTCATATCATACACTTGTCAAATGCAAGGGGGTATATACAACAAATGGAAATGAAAGAAAATACAAAGCAAGGTCAGTAACAAAAGGCTTTCAATAGGTTCATGGTATCAATTATGATGAAACCTTTGCTCTAGTGGCCAAAATGGACTCTATTCGATTAAATATTGCCATTATAGTAGAAATATCGTGGGAGGCGCACCACATGGATGTGAAGAATGAGTTTATTCATAGTGATCTCAAAGAGGAAATTTACATGAAGCAACAATAAAGGTACATAAAAAATTAATCTTTAGTTTTCTAGCTCATGAAAGTCTTTATCGCCTCAAGTAGGAACCTAGAGAGCGGTATGCTAAAATGGATTCCTATTTACCCTATTATCATTTCATTATATGTAAATATTATCCAAATTTTATATTCTAAGAATCATTATTCACGATGATCTCAAAGAGGAAATTTACATGGAGAAACCACAAGGGTACATAAAGAATTCATCTTTAGTTTTCCAACTCAAGAAACTCTCTATGGCCTTAAGAATACACCTAGAGAATGGTATGCTAAAATGGATTCCTATTTACTATATAAACATTTAATTAGATGTAAATATGATCAAAATGTTTATATGCTACGAACATCAGCACATTTTTTTATCATCGTTCTCTATGTATATGATTTAATAATCACAAGTAGTTCAACCTTACCCATAGCTAAAATGAAAACCACTTTACATGACATGTTTTCCATGATAGATATGGGTTTGTTACACTTCTTATGTGGACTATAAATAAACCAAAATTATTCAGGGATCAAAATTGCTCAGTGGAATTATGAAAGAGATCTCTTAATTCACTTTCACATGACTGATTGCAAGCCATCGACTACACCTTTCTTATTGGGGGTGCACCTTGAGGATGGAAAGGATACACCCTTGGTTTATTGCACCACGTACAAACAACTTGTGGGGAGTCTCCTCTAACTCATCACTGTTTTCTTGATCTCTCATATGCAATAGGCGTAGCCTCCATATACATGTAGGAGTCACATGAGTTGCATGGGAAAGCTTCCAAGCACATATTCATATATTTCTAGGGGGCCATCAGCTAGGGGATTCATTATGCAGTAGGATGTACTTTGGATCTCATTGTTCACATTGATTTAGATTAAGCTACTGATAACATTGATTTCAAGTCCACTCCAAGATATGTTCTCATTTTTGGCTCCAACCCCATTTGTTGGTCCAGCAAAAATAAATCCACGATTGATTTGTCATCATTTATGCAAAATACATAGGTGCATTAAAATTTTTCACTCTAGTATTTTGGTTGCAAAACTTCCTCATTGAGCTTGGTATCCTATTTCATAACTCTTTTGTTATCTAGTGCGACAATCAAAGGACACTAAGTTTTGTAGGGATCCAATGCAACAAAAATGAAAAAAACACATCAAAATCCACATGCACTACATTTGGGGATTGGTGCATGATGGGATCATTGACTTTCAACACTATTCTACTTTTAAACATACAATCCTCATCTTCTCAAACAATTTCACTAAGCATAAGTTTCATTTTCTACGAGATTGCTTTTAGATCAAGGACACAACTCCCTAACAAATGTATTTCTTCTTTAGTATTGTATTTTGACCGGCGGAGGGGGGGGGGGGGGTTGTTCCCATGTGGTTTTCCCTATTTCCCTTTCTTGTAAATGTTCTATGTTACTTATATGCATTGTAAAATATGTACCTTACATGGCTTCTTGTTGGGACATGTTCATTATTTTCTCCCTGGTAGTGCTTCAAGGGATTTAATGGAGATAACATATGCTTAATTGTACTTTAGTTAGACTATTGAGTGGAATCATGAATGAAAACCTCATTATTATTTCCAAGAGGGAAATCCACAAGCACATGCATGGATTTTAATAATCTCCACTTGCATCATATAATTAACTAATGAATACATGACCACTTAACTAGAACTAGGTGTTAGTTTTCTTCAATGCATTTTCACATCTCTCTAGATTCATTACTATATTATTTTATCCATGTAGATAATATTAGTAGAATTGTATTATCTCATAATTTTATTTTCTTTTTATATGAATAGAATTCATTAATTTTTTCTCTCTCATTTTTTTTTTCTCTCATATTTGCAAGTTTTTCTTATTGTTTTCTAACTAAAATTTTCATATGCATGTTCAACTACAATTTCACAAAATTCCATTATACTTAAATAATTTATTGGAATTAAATCCCAACCACTGCCATGAACAAGACAGTGGCAACAACCTGCACTTCATCAATTTTTGATTGCAGGAAGGACAAACACATATTTCAAATCGGAGCAGAGTACCAGGCCATGCTATGCGTTTATTTCTTCAACCATTACATTACTTACCATTTTTTCCACAAGCACAACCCGCAACTTCTAAGTTTCAAACCTTAATCCTTTCGCAATGTTATGTTTCCGCCGATGCTATATCTGGTGGGACCCACCATCTACTGTTACTGCATTATCCGAACACTGCAAACCTTTGTTATTCTGCTTATTCCTTTGTATTTCACTTACTGCACTTACCAATGTTTACCGCCCTCAATACTGCACTTCGCAATGTTTATCCATTACCTATTAAGACCCCACAACAAAGTTTGCGATGTTGCGATGCGATATCACATCACATATCACAATCACAATCCTTTACACTTCTGCTTAGCCACCCACAACATATGTTATTTAACATACGATGCGATTGTGCCATGTCACATCGCAATCGCAACATTATAAATTTACCTTCTGTCGCCCACAAGTTATGTTGTTTTTTTTGCGATGCAATATCACAACCACATATCGCAATCGCACAAATTTAAGTTTTCCCATAAAGCGCCCGTGAGTTAAAAGTTGATATCGCCGAAATGTGATAGGAGCGCAGATGCGATGAGGTCTCAGAGCTGGAACCTATATTATTTCAAGTTCGTGTTTATGTGTTTCGTATGTGTTACGTGTATAAACCGAAATACTGGTCTGTGCGTCGTTTAATGAAGAAATGGGTCTTTTGACAACAGAAGGATGATTGGTGGTTAAACATCCATCCAACATTGAATTGTATTAGGTTTTCAGGCTTCATCTATTTTGATATAATAATATGTAATTTAATTATGTTTTAAGAGTAGAATGAATTAAAACTCAGAGAAGAGTTGAATAAATTGAAAAATTTGTTCTGCTCATGTTTAAGTTGTCTGTCTATATGTTTGATTGTTAAATCCGCAACAATTGTGCATTCTCTGTGTTGTGGGGGAAGCATCCCTTTGTGTATTTTTTTCGTTATATATTTTCAACATGGTATCAGAGCAGGTCTAGGCTCTCATTGAAAGAAGCACGAGCTCACTCTTTACTGAAGAAGTTGTAAGATTGGTTTGAGAAGCGGATTTGTCCAGCAGTGAGAAAGCTTATGTTTCACACAGTCAAGTTTATTGTTTGTTTACACAGTCAGAATGGAAGCAACATGCAAAAGCCTGAAAAATCCACAATTACCACAGTTCAATGGTTAAAATTATGTTTATTGGGCCATTACAATGAGGGCCCTATTTTCTTCACAAGATATATGGGAGCTGGTGGAAAATGGCTTTCCAGAACCAGCAGATGCAACAACGCTTACTTCTTTGACAGCAACAGAAAGAGATTTGTGGAAAGATAATAGGAAGAAGGACTCCAAAGCCCTCTTCTATATCTTTCAAGCAGTACATAAGAGTATTTTCCCAAGGATTGCAACAGCAAAAAAGTCTAAGGAGGCATGGGATATTCCCAAGACAGCCTATCAAGGCATGGAGAAGGTAAAGACAACAAAATTACAAATGCTGAGGAGAGATTTTGAAACTCTCTGTATGAAAGAGTATGATAACATAGTCTCATTCTTCACACATGTTATTGGGTTGCTTACCTAGATAAGGTCTCATGGAGAGACACTTGAGGAAAGGAGAATAGTGGAGAAAATGTTAAGAATTCTACCATCAAGATTTGATGCCATAGTAATGACCAAAGAAGAGAAAAAGGATCTCTCACAATTTTCAGTGAATGAGCTTCATGCATCACTGATGTCTCATGAACATAGACTGAACAGAAAAATGAACTCCTCATTGGAGCATGCATTCAAGACACAAATGTCCTTTGGTCAAGGTAGAGGTTGAGGAAGATCAAACTACCGAGGAAGAAGAAGAAGCCCACACAGAGGTGGAAGAAGCAACCATGCAAGCACAAGTGGAAGGGGCAGAAACCAAAATCAAAGCGAAGGCTCAAGCCAAAATCAAGCATAAGGACATAGGTATGACAAATATCAAGTCCAATGTCATTATTGTAAAAATTATGGGCATTATGCCAATGAATGTAGAAAGAAACAAAACGATATGGGTAATAGAACTAGTGTAAATTTTACAAGAGAAAATAAGAACCAAGGAAATGTGCTTTTAACTTGTAATGTAGCACAAGAAAAACAAGAAGATGTATGGTTTTTATATTCAGGATGTAGTAACCATATGACTGGAAACATAGCAATGTTTGCCAATCTAGATGAGAGTGTGAAATCTGAAGTGACAACGGGGACTGATAGAAAGGTCTCTGTCATGGGGAAAGGAAGAGGAAAAATACTGACAAAGAAGGGAGAGAAGAAGTTTGTGCCAGATGTCTATTATGTACCTAGCCTGAAATGTAACCTTCTAAGCATTGGACAACTCGTGAATAAGGGCTATAATATGTTTTTTAAGAATGATGTGTGTAAAATCATGGATATACCTCCAAGTAAAAGGGTCATTGCAGAAGTGCATATGACAAGCAATAGGATGTTTCCTCTCAAGATCAAAACAGACTCTAATGAGGGAGGTGTTGTAGCAGCAGTCACACAAGAGGTATTTCAAAAATAAGTGAAAGATGAAAACTGGTTATGGCATTTGAGATTTGGACTTCTCAATTTTGGAGGTTTGAACCACTCATAGAAAAGGGATGGTAAAGGGATTACCACTCATAGAGAAACCAGACAGCCTATGTGAAGGCTACATCTTGGGAAAACAACACAGAGAATCATTTCCAACATGAAAGAGTATAAAGGAAAAGGCACCCTTAGAGATTTTCCACTCAAATTTATGTGGACCAATGCAAAAACCATCATTAGCTGGCAGTCATTATGTTTTGACATTTATAGAAAATTACACAAGGAAGACATGGGTGTATTTTCTAAAACTGAAAAGTGAAGTGTTTGAACAGTTCTGCCACTTCAATTCTCTTGTTGAAAAGAAAAGTGGACACTGCATAAAATTTTTGAGAACCGATAGAGGTGGAGAATATATCTCCAAATAATTCCTACGTTTCTGTAGGGAGCATGGAATACACAAGCAATTTACCACAAGGTATACACCGCAACAAAATGGTGTAGTAGAAAGAAAGAATAGAACCATCATGGACATGGTAATAAGTATGTTGAAGGAAAAGCACTTGCCAAATGAGTATTGGGAAAAAGATGTCAATTGTGCAGCATATATTTTAAATAGATGTCCAACCAAAGCAGTTATGAACAGAGTTCCAGAAGAAGCATGGAGTGGAACAAAGCAGTTTGTCACTCACATGAGAGTATTTGTATGTGTGGCATATGCACATCTCCCAAATTAGTTAAGGAATAAGTTAGATAACAAGGGGGAGAAGTGTATATTTGTTGGATACAGTGATGAATCCAATGCCTACAAGCTCTATAATCCATCAACCAAGAAGGTAATAATCAATATAGATGTTCAATTCATTGAAGAAGAAGCTTGGGATGGAAGTTTAGAGAAAACTATAAGTGTGAAGACATGTATTTCACATGAAGATAAAGAGGAATTGATTGCAGAAAATAATCCCTCAATGATGGATCCTCCTCCACCTACACAATCTTAGCAGATCACACCACAAGCAAGCAATAGAGCAACAGTGAAAAATCAAAGAACTGCTTCTCCAAGCACACCACAGGGATCTAAAACTCCCTTGAGTTCAAGTGGAACTCCAAACACACCAAGAAGACCAAGATTCATAAATTTGAGTGAAATTTATGAGAAAGAAGAAGTAAATAATAATATTGGTTTGAATTCTTTATTTTCTTTGTTTTATCATGTTGATGACCCAATCCATTTTGAAGATGCAGTAAAAAAATAAAAATGGATTGTAGCAATGAATGAAGAGATTGGAGCAATAGAAAAGAATGATACATGGGAGTTAGTGGACCTCCCAGAAGGTAAAGAAGTCACTGGAGTAAAATGGGTCTATAAGACCAAAAAGAACAGTGAAGGAAAAATAGAAAGACACAAAGCAAGACTTGTTGTCAAAGGCTACAAGCAGCAAAAAGGAAGAGATTATGAAGAAACCTTTGCACCAGTTGCATGGATGGAGACAATGAGGACAGTGTTGTCCATAGTAGCACAAAAAAAGTAGAAAGTCTATCAAAAGGATGTAAAGTCAACATTCTTGAATGGAGTGTTGAAAGAAGAGGTATATGTTGAACAACCTCCTGGCTATGAGATAGAAGGCCAAGAGCACAAAGTATGTAAGTTGAAAAAAGCTCTTTATGGGCTGAAGCAAGCACCAAGAGCATGGTACAACATGATTGATGCTTACCTAATGGATAATGGGTTTGAAAAGTGTGATGGTGAACCCAAACTCTACATTAAATAAAATGATGGTAAAATACTTATTATTGTTTTATATGTGGATGATTTATTTTTCACAGGAAATGAAGTTTCTCTCATTGTTGATTTTAAAGCAGTAATGAAAAGTGAATTTGAAATGACTGAATTGGGTTTATTGAGATACTTTTTGGGCATAGAAGTAAAGAAAAATGAAAAGGGAATTTTTATTTCCCAAGAAAAATATGTTGCAGAAGTTTTAAATAGGTTTAACATGCAGAACAACAAAGCAACAACAACTCCAATTGTCATGGGCTTGAAGTTAAGCAAAGAATATTGCAGCAATAATGTTGATTCGACATTGTACAAGAGCATAGTTGGCAGTCTAATGTATTTGACTGCAAATAGGCCTGATATTATGTATGTTGTAAGTTTAATTTCCATATTCACGGAGACACCAAAGGAGACACATTGGTAAGCAGCCGAGAATATTGAGGTATGTGAATGGAACAAAGGAGTATGGTGTTCTAAACTCCTCAACTGATAATATTAAATTGATTTGTTACACTGACAGTGATTGGGATGGAAGTGTAGATGATAGAAAGAGCACATTTGGGTATGTGTTTCATTTGGGATTGGGAACCATTTCATGGGCTTCCAAGAAGCAACCAATAGTTGCATTATCAACAACAGAAGTTGAATATGTGGCAGCAATAGCAGCAACATGTCAAGCAGTATGGATGAGAAGAATGTTGAGAGATTTGTGTCATGAGCAAGACAAAGGAACCAAAATTTATTGTGATAATAGCTCAGCAATTGCATTATCAAATAATTGTGTTTTCCACAAGAGAAAAAATCACATAGATGCTAAATACCATTTTATAAGAGAATTGGTTAACAATGGTGAGATTGTTTTGCAACATTGCAATATAGAGGAACGGTTTGTTGATATCCTCACAAAGCCATTAGGACATAAGATTTTTTTTTAAATCTTAGACGGTGTCTGGGAATCACTAATGACGACAGTTGTGATTAAGGGGGAGTGTTGGAATTAACTCCCAACCACCACCATGAATAAGATAGTGGCAACAACCCACGCTTCATCAATTTTTGATTGCAGGAAGGACAAACACAGATTTTAAATCGTAGGCGTTTTCACGCAAAAGATCAAGGAATAGAGTACCAGGCCATACTCTGCATTTATTTCTTCAACCACCGCATTAAATACCTTTTTGTCCGCAAGTGCAGCCCACAAATTTTAAGTTTCAAACCTTAAGCCTTTCGCAATGTTATGTTTCTGCCGATGCGATATCTGGCGGGACCCACCAACTACCTTTACCGCATTACCCAAATGCTACAAACCTTTGTTATTCTGCTTATTCCTTTGTATTTCACTTACTGCACTTACTAATGTTTACCGCCTGCAATACCACACTTTGCAATGTTTATCCCTTACCATTTAAGCCCTCACAACAAAGCTTGCGATGTTGCGATGTGCTATCGCATCGCACATTGCAATCAAAACCCTTTACGCTTTCCACT
The DNA here is from genome assembly GCA_034641835.2 of Pinus albicaulis. Taxonomy (NCBI): domain Eukaryota; kingdom Viridiplantae; phylum Streptophyta; class Pinopsida; order Pinales; family Pinaceae; genus Pinus; species Pinus albicaulis. The sequence goes on along the minus strand of CM076584.1, from coordinate 737,263,365 downwards.
TAGCCGCCCGCAACATCTGTTATTTAACATGCGATGCAATCATGCCATGTCACATCGCAATCACAACATTATAACTTTACCTTCCGCCACCCGCAAGTTATGTTGTCTGTTTTGCAATGCGATATCACAATCACACAAATTTAAGTTTTCCTATAAAGCGCCTACGAGTTAAAAGTTGATATCGCCGAAATGCGATAAGGGCGCGGATGCGATGAGGTCTCAGAGCTGGAACCTATATTATTTCAAGTCTGTGTTTATGTGTTTTGTACGTGTTTTGTGTATAAACCGAAATACTGGTTTGTGCATCGTTTAATGAAGAAATGGGTCTTTTGACAGCAGAAGGACGACTGGTGGTTAAACGTCCATTTAACATTGAATTGTATTAGGTTTTCAGGCTTCAACCATTTTGATATAAGCATATGTAATTTCATTATGTTTTAAGAGTAGAATGAATTGAAACTCATAGAAGAGTTGAATATATTGAAAAAGTTGTTCTGCTCCTGTTTAAGCTCTCTGTTTGTATGTTTGATTGTTAATTCCACAGAAATTGTGCATTCTCTGTGTTGTGGGGGAAGCATCCCTCTGTGTATTGTTTTCATTCTATATTTTCAACATTATTTTCAAAATTAAAAAACACGTCAAGTAGTACTATCACTACTATCACTATCACTAAATAATCTAAAGAAATTTACATCTTACACTGACACTAAAGCAAATGATTCATTGGTAGCAAAAGTAAGATATTATTATCATACTCATGCTTTGTTGCAACCAACTTATATATGCTACTATATATTCTAGGTAGGTTAATCAAGAATTCCACTATATTAAAAGCTACTCTCGGCAAAAGAATGTTTGCTTCTTCTAACACAAAAGTGTTTTATATTTCTAAATCCAATATTTGACTGAGTAGTGAAATTAATATATTTCTATCATGCTTATTCTCTATTACAACGAGATTAATAAAATATTTGATTGGGAATGGAAAGTAAGATATTGTTATCATGTGTTGAAGGAGTTGAGCTCAAGCACTAGAATGTGTTTTTGGTTGTGGCAAATTTAAATCTCCAAAAACATACTCTATTTGGTGAAAACTGTGAAAAAAACATAAAAACGAATTCTACTCGATAATCCCATAACCATTTCATTAACTCTATAGTTATTATGTTCATACTCCAACTAGATTATATATTCTAAGTAGGTTCATCGAGAATCCCATATACAAAGTGATTGTTTCCCACTTCAAGGTATAAAATATTTATGAAATCGGCAACACTTTTATGTGGATGTGCCTTCCACATTCCAATACAAGTATGATCACGGTCATTGTGGTGAATAGAAGAATATGAAGTGTGCCGAAACTTAATGCAAGAAATGTTGCGTGCTTTAAATCCATGCATTATTGCTTACGTCCATTTGAAAATTGTTATTTCCTTGTTGGGTAATCTACAATATTGGATTTAGAGCATTAGGTCAATCATACCGCAATCACCATGCATGGGAAAATCGAGTATTGCGAACATTTATCTATGAAAAATCAGGAAACCAACAAAATTCCCAAAATTCCTTGCATTGGTATGCTTGGATGTTATAATAATCAAAAGAAGCCTACTTTTCTATAGCTATCAATGATGTATATTATGGGTTTAAACGAGGTTTCAGGTTAAGTAAAGGCGAGCTTCCTAAATTGTACTAATCCTTGCTCTGATATTTTGCTTGGACTATGCTATTTTTCCTTTGTTACTAGTAACGCGAGCTTCCTAAATTGTACTAATCCACAATCCTTGCTCTGATATTTTGCTTGGACTGTGCTAGTTTTCCTTTGTTACTAGTGCATAATGGTAGAGAGAGATAGAATTCCAAAGGTGTGCAATACTAAAGAGACAAAAAGAAAGAAGTAGAACTATCATGGGTATGTATTGCAACATATAAAACAATTATATATTAAAGGTATTAGTCCTATTTCATAGCTTTTATTTTTTAATGATATTCAATGACTATATTTTAGGAGTAGAGAGACGAATATATATTAAAGGCATTACTCTTATTTTATAGTTTTTATTCTTTTAATAATATTCAATGACCATATTTCAATAGTAGAGATTATTATATTTTGATTTATTTTTTGTTTTAAAATTTCAAATCTTTATAGGGTGAAATATATATTATTTTGCATATATCAGATGTAAAATATATGAGATTTTTTATTTTCCATTAAATTTCCAATTTCAATTTTTGTGAGACTTTACCATAGGAAAGACATCCTCTTTTTGTTTCAGTGGGTGTGAAAAATGAACACAACAGGTAATCAATAATATATAACTCAAGTTGAATATGAGGACCAAAGATTGAGAGCAAGGTAATTAACAAGATTTCCATATATTCAGTGGTAAATGGTAAGTAGAAGAAATAGATTGTGCTATAGTATGCCTATAAGCGGAGTTTGAGAATGGAGAATTTTCTTTGAAAACATAAAAATACAACATGTCTATGGAAGATTGTAATTAAAATTCTAAGCTAAAAAAAATCAGTAAAAGTTATCTCAACAAAACTAGTTAAAGGAGCATCTTTTGCATCTTTACTAGAACAACTAACTGATCAATTTCATTGCTAGAAATTAGAACTTGGGTAGGTTTAAGGGATATATGGTTTGTATTTGATTGTTGAAAGCTAAATGAAGAAATGAAGTGGAGACCCCCGGATGCGGGTGTTCCAATGCCGAATTAATGTGATGGGTTGGCGGGCTGCTACTCTCTGCAACCATCTGCCTCCTGGGTACGACGTGTTAAATGGAATAATGCCCAACGCAAACCACCATTTATCATCCCCCCATTCCAAAGCTGTTCGCCCTGTAAGAAGCTACGGTTCTTACGCTAGGCTACGGTGGTAGCAGACATTCCTCCGCATGTACCGGCGGGGATTACTGACATGTGATGGCAGGACTACGTTTTACGATAGGTTTAAGCTTGAGAAGAACTGACTTAGGAGCATCTTGTGGTTTGGAACTGTGGGTGACATTCCACCATGACTTATGAAGACAACTTTGCTCTCGGCTCCTGCCATATCATTGTTGTGTCAAAAAATTACGAGTACACGGGGAGAAAAAAACGTCGACCCGGCGGCAGAAAGCGTTGTAGGAAAGGAGGTTCGTGGTTTGTTTCGGCGCACAGTGGGTATAAGCCGGTTGGCATTTGTTTTCTCTTCAGGGCTACCTTGCGCGGGTTCTCTCTGTGGTTTGGGAGGTTTTCAGGCATCCGCTTCCTTTCAGCATGCCCAGGATTCGTCATCGTATGAGGAGCCGAAGGGGTAGCTCATGGAGCCACCCTTCCCACGCCCCTGCCAGTCCTTCTCCTGACTCATCTTCCTTTGGGGAAGGCTCGAGCCATTATCCCCGCACTCGTTCTGGTCGGGGGCGCTCTCCTGGCCATCGTTTGTTTTGGGGTCCTCACACGCACCGGCCTCCTACTTCCTATGCCCCAACCACTGGCACGACTCGGTTCACTTTCAACAGCAGTCTCAACCGCCCACGCATTACTGCCATTATTTCGGTGGTCTTCCTTGAAGATAGCGTTCCTGGGGATGTTTCGCTTCCTACAGCTCCTGCGGCGACTGTTTTTGCTCCGGACACTCAGTTTTCTGCTTTCAATCTTGATGATCGCAATTTCCAGGCTCCGCCTCCGCCTCGCCCTGCAGATCCAGTCTTGGATGAGGAAATGCTTTCCGCCGATCATGTAACCCAAGCGACTCATGACGAACCTGCTTCGGGCATGCACGCCACCGGCTGGTGCAGAATCGAGGAGGAGCCCCTGGAAGATTAAATGGGTTTGTTGTCTGGTCACTTCTATGTCTCTGTTTCTCAAAACTTTGGGTTTTTTCTGCTATGGAAGTTTTGCTGTGTTTCTGGCCCTCCTTTGTATCTTTGGGGTCAAAGTATGCTTCAGAAAACTATGGTTATGTTCCCCTGCGTGGGCATCGACAGTTTACAACACTGTTTTTTCTGAATTTTCTGCCTCCTGGGCAGCTGTTTCTGACTACGGTCTTGATGTAATTTTACCTGCCTGTTAATAGATAATTTTACTTAGAAAAAAAAAAGAAATGAAGTGGAGAGATAAAGACGAGTGACCACAACTACAATAATGGTAGGGAAAAAAATAGATTGGTTTTGAGATATTACTAGGGGTTGTTCCAACACTCATGGAAAGCGGCAATATCTCTCTCAAGTACAAGCAAAGATCCTCGTGCATGCAAGACGAAAGCAATCCTCTATCAAAAAGATATTTTTAGAGGCTGTCTCAAGTCAATTTTGTCGGGAGACAAGTACTGAGTAAGTGAGAACGACAACAACAAAAGAGAGAGAGGTGGGGTCCGTGCTCCATGGTAAGTGGTCAATGTTGTGATAAGAGACAATTTATTTTTAATGCTATATTTTTTCAACACGAAAATAAAATATATAGATGTAAATGATTAAAAATGAAATTTTAGGACTACAAATTATAGATGATTGAGAATCGAATTTAAGATAAAGATTCATGATAATCTATTGCATTATTTGCATGTATTTCATTGAAATATATTTACCACAAATATATTTTGATGTAAATCAAAAAAGACTTATATTACCATGTTCATTTTCTTTTTAGACTGTGTTTCCAACTACCAGCACTATGAAAGAAGATTCCTCCAACAAAGAAGTGTTGAGGGCAGGTGTGAATTTTAGCGGGTGCAGCCAAGCAATAGGGACAAGTATGGTAGCTTAGGTAAATGCATATCGGTTGGAATTTTGATTCCAATGCTAATAGCACATCAACCCAATAGGATAACACAATTCCACCCTTGCCACTATTTCTTTGCTAACATATCTGCATGATGTTATGTTTACAAGCCATGAGCTTAAATGATCCATCTTCCCTTTGAATAACTTCTTGCAAAATTCTTGTAGGATGACAATGTAATTCCTAAGACACAATAAGTGAAGCCACTCAATAAGGAACCTCCATTTATTTCACCATGGTTGTCGATAGTTACTTTTGAGATTGCATTTAGTCAGCTTAAATTATGAAATTGCATATAATACAATGCAAATTAGTTGAGCAAGGTCCAACATTGAGCCTTGAAACCTCCTCGCCCTTAGCTTTGCCAGGCATATTTCAGGTGTGAAACACTAAGGCACATGTCATAGTGTTGAAGAATATCCTTGCATGTTTCACTACAGATGCCATATGGAGTGAATCTACCACCGACAATCAATTATATAACAAATATAGATATGTAATGGACTATCGATTTTGAAAGTTACACCTCCTAAACATTTAATTTTCTGGAAGTAATGCTAGAGCTAGTTTTATCATTACTTGACTTCATTAAAAAAAATTAGTAGAATGTGTCTTTTATTCTAAGAAAATCAAGGTATTTTTTAAGGATTTAAATAGTATGCTCATTTATAGTATTCTAGGCGACTATTATGGTTTGAAAAGTCATACATATAAAATATAGACGAATATTCAATAAAAACCATGTAATTTACTATTAAAATTGGTATTTTTTTGGTGAATATTATCCATTTAATCATGTATATGAAAATAAATAGACAAATTTGTAACCAAATGGGTGAATATTGTTTTTAGAAAATGTCCCAAAAATATTCAATTAGCAAAATTTCACCCCTAAAATTCCCTCTAGAGAAAATAATATAATATATGAACATTTGCCTTAGAAAAAGGTCAAATAATACTTTCAACTTGAAACTTGGATTAAAACAATGAAATCAAAGTGAAAAAATTATATAAATTTATCAAAATTTGACTTAAAATAGAAAAAAAAATATTAATTTATGTGTAAAACTAATAGGCATAAAGAAAATCAATTACTAAAATCCCTAAAACCCTCCTAATAATATGGGAAAATGTTTCTTTGACATTTATGATTGAATGAGATCTAACACTAAACCATTTGTGAGCCAATAGTATAAATGTTCAAATGAAAACTGAATTGAACTGTGCAATAGGCATAAAAAATTAAAAAGTATTCAATTGTTGTTTTCAAAATAAGCGAATGAAGTACAATATATTATTGATCAAACTTATCAAACGATCAAAAGTTTTATGATATATTTTAATCTTAGGAATTTTTTTCTAGGCCACTTACATTTAAGTTCTAGAAAATAATGATGAAAGAGTTCAAAATTGTTGAGGAATAACAAATTCCAAAAACTATTATTGATCAAACTTATCAAAAGATCAAAAGTTTTATGATATATTTTAATCCTAGGAATTTTTTTCTAGCCCACTTACATTTAAGTTCTAGAAAATAATGATGAAAGAGTTCAAAATTGTTGAGGAATAACAAATTCCAAAAAAATTGTAAATATGTGCAGAGTACAATTTTTTTTGCATATTTTCTCAACAAGTAGCCATAGTAAAAAATAAGTTATATATATTTTTTGTAATGCCTATAAAATTCGTGTTACATGAAAGATTGAAACAAAGCTTCATTGTGCTTGTTGTATACCTGTTTTCAACGTTCCCTAATAAAAGGAAAAAAGAAGCATGTATTCACTTGAGAAATGTTGCAATGATGAAAATGAAAATAAGTTTTTTTTAAATGGTAATGATTGAAAGCTTCCTTCTGTTTGTTGCATACATGCTTTCAATGTTCCCAAATAAAAAGATAAAATAAATATGTATTTACTTGAGAAATGTTGTAATAATGTAAATTGAACTAAGTTTTTGAAATGGTAATTAGTTGAATAGAAAGTAAAGTTTAATAGCTTAATAGTAATAAAAATAAGTGTGTAAGAGTTAGAGATTATAACAAACATGTAAGAGTTACAGGAATCATAACTTTCTACCCAAGGCTAAATGAATTTAGAAAAAATATAGTTGTTGGAAAGTTCTTACCAAACAAAATATATTCATGAACTAAAAAATGAATTTGGGATAGTGCTTAAAAGGAAAATTTCTCAAGAACCCTGAGGGGGATGGGTCCATTTATGTACTAATGGCTTGAATCTTGTCTCCAAGTTGAGGTGGTTGCTAGTGGGGGGTAGGTGGTGTGGCTAGGCATAAGCCTAGGAGTAATTGGCCATATTAATGACTATTTCTAACTATTGTTTGATCCCAAAAAGAGTTGTAACCAACCAATAGAACTTTCCAATATCAAAATAATTGGCATGATGACTCATAATAAACTTAATTCATAATTTACAAAGAAAATACTAGGGAACCTCCCTATTATTGCAAGGACGTTTATCATATACTACAAACAACTTATCCATATAGTGGTATTTATATGACGAGAATGTGCACAAATCCTTGAAAAGAGATTTGTTTCTTGGATTAAAGGGTTGGTTGGTTCTAGGCATAATAAACAATCGAAAATTCATCTATTTGGTGATACCCAAGTTTTTAAAAAGTTCCTTAGTTATGTATGTTGATAATTACTTTTTCATATTAGACCTATATTTGGATATTTCAGATAATTCGTCGCATACATGGGCAATGTAAGCCACGATGATGTTAATTGAAGTAACCAATGAAATACAAGATGGCTCTTTAGTGTTCATAAACTCTTTTGAGTTCATCAAGATATTGATTACTTTTAGAGTATGGGTTTTGTGAGGAGTTAGGATTTGGATTAGGTTTTCTTCCATATTGGTAGTATAAAAATTGCAATAAAATAAAACAAACTATTCCAAAAAATTGTATATTTTTCTATATTTTATTAAATATGAAAATGACAAATTTCAAATAAAATTAAATTGGAAATGAGATCTCCTCTCTATAAAATGTAAGGTGCTAACAATTCCAAATTCCCTTCTACTTATCCATGTGGATATTAGGCCTAATTAACAAAATAGTGCCAGGTGATAACAATGCAAATGTCCCTTATACTTATTCTTGTGGAGATTAGGCTTAGTTGGAAAAATAATATTCACAGTTGCGAAGAAATTCACTGTTGAGGAGAAGACCTGGGGTGAAACTATAATGGGTTAGGGACATTTAAATAAATGTTATAGTGTTCTTTTAGTTTCTTTTCATAGAGAGAAATGTGCACACATATTTAATGGATGTATATTTTTAGCATGTGCATGTTTTTAATGTGCGCATGCATTAGAATTGTGCATACATTTTTTATAAGCACATGCTCTTTTATTAAAAAGTGATGTCTAAATTTTGTATCATAAAGCATAGGTGGTTCCTAACAATATAAGTGTGCCCATTGTCATTACAATAAAAAGGGAAGGAACTTTTCATGGCCACCCAAATAATAATAATGATTATAATTAACATTTCTGAAATAATAATAATAATCAGAATGCATAGAAAACACATTAAAAACAAACTTAGCATGTAAGAAGAAAAAACACATTAATGATGCAAATTCATAAACATTATACTATAAAGTTAAAACAATTCAAAAACAATCATTTGCATATCCATGGTAGTGTGAATCTAAGTGATGCAATAAAAAACAATTACAACACAAAAAAAATATGTTTATATAGATTCAAATGACACTATATTAATGTTGCAACAAACATACATGAAACACAATTGCAATGTTATAGGAATTTCATTATACCATAGACAATGTTAGAATGACACAATTGTGAATGAAATGATATAGGTTGTGACACTAAGATGATAATAAAACAAGCACACATTGAAATTGATGATGTACCATTAACGATGTTTGAAGAAAGGGTGATGCAAATTAGAATACCTCAAAAGAGTGGTGTGTGTTGCATCATGAGAAATTAATGAACTTCTGACATATCAAGTGTGTTCATTGCATACTAAATAATACCCTTAATTTGACTACATATTGGAAAATAACTCTAAAAATTACATTACTTAACTCCACACCTATACGAACCCAATACACCTTCCTAATCTAAAAAACCCATACTTTCACTAGATATTGTAGGTATCCATTTTTTCATTAACATTTTTTTTTTCTAGTTAAGCTATTTCTATTATATCATATTGAAAAAAAAGTTACAGGTCTCTTCCTGTGGATTTGACAAGTCCAATCCAGAGGGAAGTTTCAAGAGTCTTTGAGAAAGAGTTGGACTGTGTTGAAAATGCAACAAGATGATGGAGCTTAGTGAAATGAAGTCGCCTTCACTAAGTGGGCCCGCAGGCTATTTTTGGCGCAAAGTCTATTTTTAGACTATGTCTATTTTTAGACATATGGAGCATGGTCTAGGAGTTGCAGTATGCTATTCTTGGATGATTGGTCGATTTGGTAAAAATAGATGGACTCTATTTTTAGACATACAGGTCGAAGTCTATTTTTAGACTGCCTGTCTAAAAATAGGTCAGTCAAATATTATTATCCCTTAATAATATTTGGACTATAAACTTCAGTTTATTATCTTACAGCACTTCAGTTGGAGCTACGGATGTGGCTCATGCATCTGACAGAAGGAATTACGCTATTCCTAGGGGTTTGGTGAGCTCATGCATGGTTGACTTCAATTAGAACTCAAGTGGCGGAGTTTGGTGGAGTTGATGAGACAGTTGGTGGAGTTGTGTTCGGGTTAACTTAGTTGAACTAGTTGTATTTAGTTTAACTGGCTAATACACTAGAGATGAGTGAGGTGAATTAAATATTATTTAATTCACTAAATATTAACTCATTATTCAACTAAAGAGCACATCAGTTGACTGCAGTGCATGGACAGTTCAGTGAAGACCAGTGGAAGAGGTAGATGAAAGGGTGAGTTTGCTATTAGTTGTGACATTAGTTGTGCATGAGATTCGCACAAGCATTGGAGGAGATTGCCAATGAGGATTGCGCAGTTGAAGCCAAGGAGATTCAAACTTGGATCTCTCATTACACCAACTTGGATTGCGCAATAGAGGCAGGCAAATAGTGGATGAGTTTTGAACCCGTGACTTGTTCAAAACTGAGCTAGTTTGTGTGTAACTTTTGGAGACAGTACTGAGTACTTGTGAGGAGTATTGTACTGATATTGTTACATGTTCTCTTCCATTATAATATACAAAATAGCTGGGGGTTTTCAGCTATAATCTTTCCCCATTACATATTGTGTTTATGTGTGCATGCGACTGTTTCTATTTCCGCATATTGATGATCAATTGTAGAAGAGGTTATGTGTTATGCATGAATTCGAATTAGTGTGTGACCAGGATAATCTCGGTGGATAAATCTTCATTATTCAGCAAATTTCTACAGACTGCCCCTGATGAGGAAACCAGTCCTTAGAAACCAGATAGTGACTGTTGCCCATAGTGGGAAACCAACAGTTTTAGCTTTCAAAATTAAACACGTATCCCATGAAAGACAATTCCTAAACAAGAGCATGCTGATAGGAAAGAAAAACCCAAGCCTAAGGAGAGCCTGCATTCTTGTTTCTGGAGGTTGGTACCTCTTCCATGATTCTGCACACATAACCCTCGTCCTCCATCTCCTTGCTCAACGCGTGGTTAGCGGGATGAGGACGTGGTGAAGCTAGAGTGTCGGGATTAGCCACAGAGGCATTAAGCTTGGGCTGTTCTGAATTGCCTTCAGCATCCTGGCCGAAGCAGCTACTATCGCTATTACCGTCGGAATCACTACAATATTTTCTTTCGCTGGAGGTGCTCTGCACAAGAAGGGCTTTCATCTTGTGGGGGATGAAAGCTCGCTCAGGAGGAATGGTGGATTTGCGAGGCCTTTTCTTATTGCGGGAGAGGGATGGGAGTGAATCAGGGGCAGGAAGCTGCAGGGAAAGCTGAGCATTCAGGTTGACAGGGAGGGAGCTATCGGGCTCGTTCCAACCAATAAAAAGGTTCAGGTCGCAGCCATGGGAGAGCGACAGAGGAGGACGAGAGGACTGGGCACGCCCCCCAGCTCTTCTGCACCTCATCCTGTGGCGCCGAGGCATAATTTCCCAAGGAGCCAAGTCGCCGGACTAGATGGGGGCCGAAGCAGGCTTCGAGGGAGAGCAACTACCAGAACGAGGATGAGCCTTGAGCGAACAGGAATAATGCACCAGAGGCGGAGGGGCGAAGATGGACAGACGCACAGAGAGCAAGCAGGAGGGCCCAAATGAGGTCGAGAGGGCCGAGGTGACAGACTTAAAGGCCATGGTGAGCAGAGTTAATACGATGGAGAGCTGGTATGTCACGGAGAGGGTGGCAGAGGGTGAGTTAATGGTGCCCTCACGCCAGACTTTAACATAGGTCTGCTTCCCAAGACTGGTCACGTGGAGCTGCTATGTGTCTTCCCACATGGCTACCCCATGGCCTCCCTCTTTGCCGTCAATCACCCGCATCCGGGTTTTTCATTAACATTTTTTATACCCCTTTATATTTTTTCATTAACTTTGAGCTCAATCTTTTATGCTTGTCAATATAAAAACCCTCTACCCCCTGTTATATGCTCAGTATATTATGTCATTTTTTCCTTAATATATATCCCCAATATGAATGCACGTGGTATGGAATTGCTCCCTTAGTGAAGCCCTTGTGTGTAGGGTAATGTCAGGATAACATGTGTAGCTAGTAATTCTTATGCTTAAATGTTTTATAATAATAGTCAAACACGTTTATTTTTAACAAATTAAGATAAAAATAAGTAACCTAGATCAACCTCAAATTTTGAGTGAAAATAGCATTTAATAATTTGTTTAGTCTAACAACCAATATCTTGTTTAAATATCTTACCTTAAAAGGAGTGTTTGATACTTTCTTACACATGTATAGATCTTTATAAAATCTCTTTGATGTACATGGGCTAGTTGAGGTAAGGAAATTGCATCCATAGCATGGAGCACAACACCACTAGGTTGTAGCATCAATTGGAGTTTGTAACCCTTTAATCCCTTGTTGGTAAAACATTAAAAACAAGTGGACATGCTTATGAGTGGCCTTATGAATATATAGTTTTTTAAATAAGAAATTTGACTTGAGTAGCCTCTTCACCAGAAGGTTCTACAATATCTATCTTTCTAATTTTATACTTTGCATTATTAGTATATGTTTAACAAAATAATTATTACCTTATTCAATGGATAGTTACATGATATACTCATTGGAGGTTGACTTGATATTTCAATTGAAACAACCCCTAATGAACTCCTACACTTGACTTTTTTATTAGGTATATGAGGTGCTTTTGCATTCATTGTTGTAGAAATTAAAGGCCCATTTATTGAATTCTTATGTTTCGCTTGTCATGATTTGGTAGGAATAATTATGACATTGGTTGCAATCAGAGTTGAAGTAGTACATATTGAATCATTCTCATTTTCCATTTGTAATTTTGCTTGTATCTAACTTATTAGATGCTTTTAGCCCGTGGGGCTTGGTCTAGTGGTCAGTGGACATTCTATTAAGGCGTTCGTGCTGATAAGCAGGTCACGAGTTCAATCCTCGACCGTGATGCGGTCGCTTGTCGAGCGCTGAGTCGATTACCTGGGAGGGGTTAGTGCGGGCCTGTCCCCCTCCCCTAAGGGTTATAGTGGTAGCCGGGAGGATTCGACCCCGTGTTACGCGAGTACGATACCTCTGTCGTTGCCGATTCCCTTGGTCAAAAAAAAAAAAAAAACAAAAAACAAACAAAAACTTATTAGATGCTTTTATGAAGATTTTATTTTCTTGCTAATATTCTTACTCAATAAAATAATTTCTCATTGTCATAAGAATTGATAATAACTTTTAAATTTATTTCCACATTAAATGATTTAGAATTCCTTGGATTACAATTATTCTCAATAATGTATTTCTTCTCTCCTTTTTAACCATATTTTTTGGATATAAATTAAATTTGACTGTATGTTTTTATTATTTTAAAATAACCATAATGTGTATAGGTTCTTAGATGTAAGAATCAAATTCACTTGTAAAAAAAGTTACTGTTCCTCTTTCATGCATATTTTGAAGCCTTGTATGGGATAAAATGTGTAAATCCCCTTAGTTGAAATATCTTGAAAAAATAAATTTCAATAAACCCCAAAAGAGATAGAAAACCGACCAATATCTCATTAAGTTCGAAAAGCTTAAGCAACAAGGGAGACATAAACATATTATATCCCACCCACAACTGCAACATTATTATTAAAACAAAAATAAAATCCCTTTTTTGAAATATCTAAGTACAACTATAAATATGATGGATTTAAATCAAGAATAGGTGAGCACTTTAGCTGTACTAAAATCAATTGATTTAACGAGAGAGCACTTGGATTACTGGAGCTAACAATGCAAGTTGAGAGAACTGGCTTGTGCACACATTGTAAAGTACAAAAGAAAATTAGTTTGTCCATAATGTGTGTGAATCTATGAATCTAAAAATGTGCATACATTAGCATAAAAAATATTTGACGATCCCACAAAATTATTCAAAACAATTAACAAATTAGCCCCTTAATATATACCATATTGACATTTTAATAAAACACTCATTATTTCCGCCAACTTCTCAAGACAACATGCAACATGTACTAAAATATAAAAAAAAAAGTTGAAATAATGGATGACATGCTATTTTATGCAAATTATAAAATCCTCAATAAAGTACTAGTGCTTCTTGTCCTTTACATATATAATTTTTTTTATAACAATTCCATCATTATACGTACTAAAATGTTTCACCACCATTAACATGCATATGTCCAAAAATGATAAAATATCATTATTAGAAAACTCAAAATTGACATAAATATACGAAATTTTAATAGATAAAAAATATATATTCAACAAGGTTTTTCATTTATTTTTACATTTTGTTTTCTTATATAACATATATTCATTGAACAAGTATCTCAAAATATATCTACAAGTCAAGGGTGCATTATTTTTGGTTTGTTTAAATTTCAAATGCATATAACACATCATGAGAGAAAATCATGATTTTGTGATTATTATGTCTTTATTTTTACATTTTAACTTATTCTAGTATGATAGTTAATTCTTTGTTAACTTTTGATGGAGAAGCAATAAGCCTTACTATAGTAATGTCATTATGTACTTATATAATATGGGATAAGTTATATTAATCTATTGATCATGAGTCATTATTAATGTGTTAAATATATTAGTGAGATTATTTTATCTCGTCTGGATGGCTAATTGGTTGGCACAATTGGATGTTATCCCTTCCACTCAAAAAGTAGGTCCCCCAACCTCATAGAGTCTCGACTCTTGCTAAGTCATAAATTGCCGGTATATATGGCTTCTGGGTTCTTGAATATACTCTTGATGTTATAGTAGCAACCATTAAGTTTAATTAAAAATAAATAAAATCAAAAGATTTAATATTAAGTAAAAACTAAAATTATTGCAACTCAAGAATGTTATTTAGCATTTAGTTATCTTTATGATAAGTGTCAAATCCTTTGGATAAAATGTTAAGGAGTTTTCCAATAAAGTTTTTCTTAATTGTAAATTTATGAAATATAATCACTATTTGCTTTTACTAGAAGAATATCTTTATTCACTTAGAATAATAATATAATTGTGGATAAAGAAGGTAAGTGTATTATAAAGTTGATAATAATTTGATATAAAATAATATATAAAATAAAAATCTAATATTTTTATATTTATAATAATCATTTATTAATTTTTTTCATTAATAACAAATAGTTTTATATTTCATATAAGGAATATATGTGTTTTGTTCTTGTTGGGACTAATTAGATAATAAGGTTAGAAGCTATTACAATAAATCATCATTAATAACTCAACATGTTACATCTAGGAATCAAAGCCTAATGGGGAGGCTAACAATTTTTTTCCCAATTTCTCCCAATAACTGAGCTAAACTCAATTAGCAATCACTCACCAATTTATTTGAAAATAACAATAATGCTAAAAAATTGAATCATATAAATTTTGGAAATAAGAAAAATATAAGGCAATTATATTTGACACTATTTTTACTATTTTTATGATATTAAACATGTCTATATACATACATATGCATATATTTTTTTATTTTATTTTAAATATAGATTAAACTCAGTCAGAAGTTAACCCATCTATTGGATAGAAGAATGAATTACCCCTAAAGGCTATCACCAAATTGTGAACTTTCAAACCTATGACATGTATACCCATAATTTTTTTTTCAAACTCATGTAATTTTTTTAAATATAACAAAATTACATTCATATGCGTTTTTCAACATTTTATCATGGAAAAAATGCCTCATTTTGTTATCCATTACATAATTCAGCCCATTTTCATTCAACTTGTTGTTGGTTGTCCTTAATTTCCCCGATCTACAATCCCCCCAAAAATACTAAAGCAACCAATATTTATTTCCATGTATTTATGCTCAATTCACAAAATTTGAAAATAAAATTATAGTATATGGAGTTTTATAGAAATAAAAAATAAAAATATGTATGTCCATGGTGCAGGAAGGTGTTCTATTGTGATGCCTTCTTCTTCTATTGTGATTTTCCATATGCTAGAGTCTATTACTAGGCCAACTTTTGAGAGTTTATGAGCTTCTTGATAATTGTGTCTATATACATGATCATATGTGATATACGTGAAAGATGTAGAATTTTTGTGTATGCGTTGAAAGAGTGGTTGTCGAGTATAATTTTGAAGTGTGGTGTTTCCCTTCATATATTTTATTACCAAGAGGGATTCCCCATAAATTTGGAGTGAAGAAATGTTTTTTTCCAAGATCAAATGAAGTAATAATTTTACAACCATAAGTTTTGCATGATTTCTTGTAACTAGCCCTAGGCCAGCTAAAAAAGAGATGTGGTGAGAGATAAAGAGGTAAAGTATGCCCCATTCTCCCCCCTTGAAATGTTTTTTTTGTTTTGTTTGGATCCATCAAAGAAATGCTCAAGGGGAATTTATTTGAATAGATATTTCCATACTTTGAGTCCATGGCTAGTTGTCACTATTGGGTATGAATGCTTCCATGATGGCCAAACTAGTAATGGTAATTTTGATTGAAGGGGGGTAAATGTTTCCAAATATCGTCTACTTCCTGCCCAACCATATTCCCCAGGCCACTATAAGAGGGATTTAATTGTGATGCCTTTTTATGAGTATAGAGGAACATTTTAGACTATATTTCATTGAAGATTTGATCTAGGAATATGACTAGTCTTCAATTTTTTAGATTTCAGCCCAAACTATTTGAGAAAATGGACATTGAAAAAAAAATATGATATGTAGTTTTTATATCCAATGAATAGAGGAAATGTTTACTAGGGCCTTAAAAGTCCCAAGTGGGGGATTTTTTCCTGAGTACTAACCACATAAATTACTTTTACTTTGGGGGACATTTCAGCTTCCAAAGATTTTTTGCCACTAGGGAGCTATCGGATTTAACATGTCTTGCATCATAAAAGAGTAACCCTATTTTTGGGAATACTATCCTAAGGTGCCATGGTACAAAATAAGTTGATCCAAAGATTCAATGAGAGAGGCATAGGATTGTTGTAAAAAATGTGTATATGTTTCCCATATCCATATATGCTCCTCTTGCAATTATAAGTCTTGAGCTACTAGTCATTGATGTGTGCCATAAACTAGATTTATTTGGAGATTTGAATTAAGTAGTGAAAACCTTTGTGGTTGAGTAAAGTAGTAATGGATCTAGTAGTATAAGTTTTTTTACTTCATATCCAAGGGTGTTTCCCAATTATGACCACAGGTCCATTTCCAATTTTCCAATAGATTCCTTGGCCAATAAGAGGGTGACATGTACACTCCTATGGATATTCCACTGGACATTTCGTCACAATAGATATAATAAAACTATATTTAAAAAATTGAAATTGACACTATTTGGGTTTTATTTCTCTTTATATTTCTAGACTTCTATATTATTGTTAATTGTGTATGCATGAAAATTAACATTATGTATAAAATAGAGAATATTGAAATAAAAACTCACAAACCATGATTTGACACAAGATATGACCTCGAAAACCCTTTCGTGAGAAAATCCAGCTAGAAGGTGAGGTTGATCTACTCCCTTTCTCTGAATAAAAAATGGTTGCAAGTATAAAAAAGTATAGCCTGTGGCCCATGGGCTATTACAGTGCATAAATCCTCTTTGTGTGCTCTA
Source organism: Pinus albicaulis (assembly GCA_034641835.2). NCBI lineage: Eukaryota > Viridiplantae > Streptophyta > Pinopsida > Pinales > Pinaceae > Pinus > Pinus albicaulis. The sequence goes on along the minus strand of CM076584.1, from coordinate 737,246,313 downwards.
TATTCTATCCCTCTTAGATATTTTTTCTCATCTATGGAACAAATGCACTTGAAAGAATGGAACCCCTTTTCCTCCTAGTGGCCTAGTTATAACACAACCTAATAGCCTACTAGTGGTTAGGTTTGACTACCTCAACTCTTAACCAGAGTTACATTATGGACTCTTCTAGAGTCTTCTTCTTCAAAATCACGTGGCTAACCCATTTTACATGAATAATGAGAGTTAATGTGACATCCTTTCATATTATGGTGGTGAAAAAAGGAAGGTCAAATTTTGAGTGGCATAAATTTTGTATACATACTCTGGTTGACATGATTCTTGCACTGTTGGAAATGTATTTGTGTGTAGAATATGAAAAAAATTGGTGATAATGTGCCAAATGTTGTTTGATGCCTCAAAATTCTCTTGGAAGGTTTTTGACCCAATTTTCCTAAATGGGTCCCACTAGTAAAAATAGTCTTGTGAGTTGATTCCTCCACTTTTTCCACTCTGAAATCATTGAGATGGATGAAAAAAAAAATAATCATCCAATCTGGATCACACCTCACTATTTTATGAGGCTTTTTATCCCCAAAAGCTTCTACTAAATGACAACTAAGTAACTATACATGTATGGTGGTAGAATGAGTCGATAAGCATTATCACCCATATTTTCTATTATCTAAAAGGGACCATATTGTAGAGCCTTAATTTTATTACCAAGCTCTTATAGCCTCTCCTTGTTCAGTTATAGCCATAGTTCACCCCCCCCCCCACCTTGAACAATTTCTCTATTATACGTTGATCATGCCTAGCCTTATATTTTTCTCGTGGCTTCTACAGTCTCTCTTGTACTTATATATAAATATGTATGATCTTCTCTGCAAAATTTCCATCCCTCAAGGCATCCCCTATAAGATCCTCCTCACTCCTCATTTTTTCACATATGCAATATCCAAAGGTTAAGGATGAAAATATCCAAAACAAGTTTCAAATGGGGACTTACTTGTAGAAGTGTGGATTACTCTATTATAAGAATGTTCTATATATACCATATTTCCATCCCATATCTTTGAATGCTTCTGATTATAACCCCTCAAAATTTGCACCAAATTCATGTTGACTAATTTTGTCTGGCCATTTGTATGTGGATGGAATTTTGTAGACCTCTTCAACTTGGTGTCCACATTCTCCTACAATTTAGTCCAAAATGCTTTGAAAAATCTTGTGTCCTCTAAAATGATGCTCCTTAGTATCCCAAAGTGCACCCAGACCTACCCAGACCCATTTGAATGATAAAATTGTTGCTTATTTCTGCTAATGGTCTTTTTATAGGGTATCAAAACACACATCTTGCTAAACCTATCAACTACAATGAACAAGTAGTCATATCCCTTCCTAGTTGTTAGTAAACCTCCCACAAAGTCAATGGAAGTGTTTTCCCAAGGATGAGTGGCTACATGTAAGGGATGATATAGACCATGTTTCTTTTTACTATATTTTTTAGTATAACAAATCATGCACCCTCTTATGAACCTAGCTACATGTTAGAATAATACACATACCTCTGCAACTTGGCCATTGTCTTACCTACACCAAAGTGCCCTGCAACCTTGGAGGTGTGAGCTTCTTTAATCACCTACAATTTCTCACTTTTAGGAACACATAGCTTCTCCATATTGTAGAGTAAACAATCCTAGAGATGGTAGCCAATAGTTCTTTCGTCATCGTGCACATGACTCTAAAACATAATTACCGATCAAATAAGAAAATTACCCGGTTCCTATTTTTTGAGGTAGAAAAAAAAACACCCGATTTTGAAAAGTGGTGATGCAGAATCACCCTTTTTTTATAGATCATATTTTTGGCACTTTAATATATATATATATATATATATATATATATATATATATATATATATATATATATATATATATATATATATATATATATATATATCATGATTTTCAGGTCGACTTTGAAAAGTGGTGGTGCATAATCACCCACTTTTATTTAGAGGGTTTATTTTGACACTATACATTTTCTAATGTCTTCTTCTTCCTCGAGATGTTTATTTTTAAGTGCATTTATGTACTTGTTTTTATTTAATTAAAAAAAAACAAAAAAACAAATAATTCCTTTAATTTTATTTTTATTTTTATTTTTAAGTTCTTTTAAGGACTTAATACTTAGGCCAATATTAAGGACTTTAAATATAATTTTAGAAGAAAAAAAATTCGAAATCTTCATTTTTTCACGTAGTTAAAAAATTAAAAAAAAGGGGTCAATATTCTAAAGTTTGGATTTTCTATATGGTTATGTATTGTTAATTAATATTTTAGTGCACATCAAATAATTGTTGCTAAAAAACCAATATTTTTAACCATATGACAAAAACATACACATTTTCAATATAAATACAATGAAAAAAATACACATTTTGAGACTTTTTGTTAAAAAAAAAAACATGTTAAATAAACTATTTTTGGGGAAAATCTTAACAAAAAAACTTTAGAAAATACCATTTTTGATGAATTTTATGTCAAAAATCAATAGTAATCACAGGTTTTTTGCAAAAATAAGGGTTCTTCTCATAAAATATCAAAGTCTAAACAGTACAAGTAAAACTAATTAATAGCTCTCAAAATTGAGCTTTATTTCCAAGCATAACTTAAAGATAATCAATAATATCAATTAATACATGTTCAACATCTTCTATAACATCATTAATGTCTTCTTCCGCATCATTTTATGCTTCATTTTGGTCATTGTCATCTTCTAATGGATCTTTCATGTCTGCAAATCTTCCAAAGTGTCATTTTCCAATCATTCCATATAATGGTGGTTGAGGTTCCTTTACCTTTTTTGCCACATGTGATTCATTAAAATCCCCTTTCCTCAAACCAACTTCTTGCATTGCATCTAGAATTATTGAAGAACATTAATTCTTTGTTGAATAAATTTGCATTGCATTGGGTCTTTCTCAACGACAATGCAATTTCTTCCTTTTTTAAGGCAACATGCTAGTGTTGTACCTAATCATCGAGCACAAAATAATGAATTAACCAAATTAGTATAAATACATAAAAAATAAAAAATAAAATATTTAAATTCAATTTTATATAATAAAACTTACCTGAACCTGAGAATAAATCCAAAACCCAATATCCTTCATTTTAACATAGATCTATAAGATAGTTAATCACCAGGTGCGCCTGGAAGATGCTAAGATCATTGCAAGAGAAGATCACTATTACAGAAGAAAAGTAAGAGAGGCCTTGGAGATCAAAAAACATCCTAAAAACCTCAATAGGGACGGGGGATATGAAATTAGCGACAGCTGGCGACCTCTTCTTCGACAAATCTGCTCCTCAAGAACACATTCTTCCCAGGTATGAGTTTGTAGGTATAATAAATTTTTTTAGGTTTGTCTCCTTTCTTTAAGTAGTAGTGGTTTAACAAATAAGGAACTTTCTTTTAATAATTATTAACTTTAATTAATTTTTATTTTATATAATAAAAATTAATTAATTTATAAATAATTATTAAGTAGAAAATACTTATTTGCTTATTTATTTTACTAGATTAATTTTTATTAGATTAACTAATCATAATAATTATAGATGACTAATCATTAATTAGCATTAATTTTATGTTAAACTATAACCCTCCTCATTATAACCAATAAAGGTTTTTCTAGAAGTATTAAATAATTATTTATTTATAAATTAATAAATAAATAAACATTAATACTCCTTAGGATTTCCTTAGTTTATTTAATTAATTAATTAATTCTTAAAATAGATAGGTGATTTTATATTTTTAACTTGTTATATTTTTAAATAAAAAAATAAAATAAATAAATAAATAAATAAATAAATAAAAATAATAATAATATTAAAATTTTCAAAAATATAATAAATTACCCTTAAAAAGTTTGTAAAATAAATTTCCCTTAAATAAATTATTATTATCCTTAAACTTTTTATTAGCTATGAAACATCTTTGAATTAATAGGGTTAGGATTTTTTAAAAAATTTGGAAATAATAAACTTATTAATAAAATAATAAACTTATTAATAAAATAAAATATATTTAATAAGTTTATTATTTTTAATATTAAAACTTTGATAATAATTAACTTTTTAATAAAATAAATCTATTAAGGTTATTATTTATTAACATAAAAAACTTAGTATTATTATTAAAATTAAAATAATAAACTTTTTAATAAAATAAATTTAGTAAGGTTATTATTTATTAACATAAAAAACTTAGTATTATTATTATAATTAAAAATTAATAAATCTTTGAATTAAATAAAAAATTAATAATTATAAAAATTGAAGTAATAGAAAAAATCTTTTGGTCGGCCTTTGCCTTTCCTCCCTTCTTCGCTATTAATGGATTATGACCCTTCTTAGAATTATTCATTCCAATGTCCTGAAGATGGATCCCCGTTGGGATTCGAAACGTCGACAAGGGTTTCGTGAGACTGTGGATAATCCGGCAAACTCTCGAGTAAACAAAAACCACAGGAATTTGAAAACCAAGATAGTTAATCACTGTTTGCGGTTTTTGATAAATGTTAACTATATCTCCTTTTGCATCTTTATCCTCGTATGTTAGTTTTCTTACAACAACATCATGAACGGGTACTTGACTATGACTCTTCCCATCTACTCGATTCAGAAGAATAGGCTTATAGCTACCCTCTTTTGTCCAACATTCAACATGGATGAACTCACAATCATTTATAATAGGCTGATCTTCAGAAGAAAAAAGATTTGACCTATGTCTGTAACATAACATAGTAAAAGTTTAATTAAAATGTACATATATAAAAAAAATTAACATTAATCGAACATACAATTTCAATGTCTTACCATGTAAGTTGCATCCTTGAGTTTGTTTTTCCCTTGAAGCTTGTTATTAACATTGCAAATTGTGTGTTTGTATGAAATATTACAAATCTCCAAAGTGGTGATGTTGTGACTTTTTGAAAACCCGTAACCACTTTACTAAAATCTTGATAAGTATATGGTTCACTATCATATTCAATGTCGGGGAAATTGAAACCATGAGGAATATCTGCAATAACTAGGGAATATTCCCTTTTAGGTATGAGTTTTTCAATGTCTTCACAATCACCTGGTATTATTTGATATTGGATATTGTCGAGTCCATTCCAAATTAAATGATTAAGAGTAGGATCAAGTTCAACATTCATAAGGCGTTTCTTTCTCATCTTTTCCAACTTAATTTTTTCAATAAATCTTTTGAAAGTATCTAGTACTCCATTTCCATCATTTGACATCTTTAATGACATAAAAAGTATATATGTATAAGTAATAAAATAAAAATAGATTACATGTGAATAAAATGAATGTATATATCAACATACCTTATTGAAATCAATATACAAATATTTAAGTCTTGTTGTAGAACTTGATTTTGAGTAGTGGCACATAACATCATCCCAAATGTCTTCATTCAACATTTTAACCATATGTTCTTGTATTTTCATATAAATCTTATGATTGAATAAATAAAATTAAAATTGTTAATATAGTGATATGTATAACAAATTCTACCAACAACATTATGTTTTATTTAAAAGAATATTATAATCAAAGGAAAAGTAGAAGTAATTCAGCAGACTTACTTTTGAAATTATGCGCACATTTCATCCATTGATAATTCACTTGACTTCACACAGGATAGTACTGATTTGACTAGTTTCTCATCCTTCACTCCTTGCATTGTTCTCCAAGGTGTGATAGTCATATCTTCTGGAAGTTGCTTCATTTCAGGACCTGTCTTACTGTTGGTACATATTATGGGTTTACTCTTTTTAACATTTTGATTTTTTATGGAAATATTCTCCCACCGCTCAAAAATATCATTAATCAATTCCCATATCTCCTCAGTTCTAAATTCCAACTGAAAAATGTTATCCATGCTTCTGAATATATTTGAATGTATTTTTCCATCTTTTGATTCGATTTTGTCATCAATTTGATAACATGTTTCCATTAAACATTCCTTATGAAAGGTTAGACTGACTTTTTCCTTATCCCCACCACATTTTTCTATGAATTCATTATGAATAAATCCGACCCTTTGGATGAAAGTCATTTTCATTCTGTAGTCATTATCTGCATTATGATCCCATGTCAATAAATTTGATTATGTTTCTATTAAACCAACGTAAATGATGCATTTCGTTGTTTGAAAAAGATACTTATTGGGATATTCCTCAATCAATTTTCTTTTAGCCTCTACCGAATGGTTCCCTCCAATTACATAATATTTATAATCAAAACATTGTGTCTTGTCAAATGCTTGTTGTTGGGAACCTGACATGGATCAGATATTTGTTATCTGGAAAAAACTCGAATTAAGATTGAAAGAAGGGCCGCAGAATACCTTTTGCGACCTTCTTTCATTCTTCATTCATTTTTCGTCCTAAAGATGGATCCCCGTTGGGATTCAAAACGTCGACCATTGTTTTATGATACTGTGGATAATCCAGATTCTGCAATCAACGAAAAGCACAGAAATTTGAAAACCATAATTAATTCCCTACACGGAGGGGAGTCTTGGGTAGATATTTGTTATCTGGAAAAAAATCAAATTAAGATTGAAAGAAGGGCCGCAGAATACCTTTTGTGACCGTCTTTCATTCTTCATTCATTTCCCGTCTTGAAGATAGATCCCCGTTGGGATTCGAAACGTTGACCATTGTTTTATGATACTATGGATAATCCGGATTCTGCAATCATCGAAAACCACAGAAGTTCGAAAACCATAATTAATTCCCTACATAGAGGGGAGTCTTGGGTAGCTATTTGTTATCTGGAAAAAACTTGAATTAAGATTGAAAGAAGGGCCACAGAATACCTTTTGTGACCTTATTTCATTCTTCATTCATTTCTCGTCCTGAAGATGGATCCCCGTTGAGATTCGAAACGTAGATCATTGTTTTATGATACTATGGATAATCCATCTTCTACAATCAATGAAAACCACAGAAGTTTGGAACCCATAATTAATTCCCTACACGGAGGGGAGTCTTGGGTAGATATTTTCTATTTGGAAAAAACTCGAATTAAGATTGAAAGAAGGGTCGCAGAATACCTTTTACGACCTTCTTTCATTCTTCATTCATTTCTCTTCCTAAAGATGGATCCTTGTTGGGATTCGAAACGTTGACCATTGTTTTATGATACTGTGGATAATCTGGATTCTGCAATCAACGAAAACCACAAAACTTTGAAAACCATAATTAATTCCCTACATGGAGGGGAGCCTTGGGTAGATACTTGTTATCTGGAAAAAAATTGAATTAAGATTGAAAGAAGGGTCACAGAATACCTTTTGCGACCTTCTTTCATTCTTCATTCATTTCTCGTCCTGAAGATGGATCCCCGTTGGGATTCGAAATGTCGACCATTGTTTTATGATACTGTGGATAATTCGGATTCTGCAATCAATGAAAACCACAGAAGTTTGAAAACCATAATTAATTCCCTACACGGAGGGGATTCTTGGGTAGATATTTGTTATCTAGAAAAAACTCGAATTAAGATTGAAATAAGGGCCGCAGAATACCTTTTGCGACCTTCTTTCATTCTTCATTCATTTCTCATCCTGAAGATGGATCCCTGTTGGGATTCGAAATGTCGACCATTGTTTTATGATACTGTGGATAATCCAGATTCTGCAATCAAGAACCACATAATCCACCACATGCTCATATGGATTGAACCTGAACAATGTTTTCAAAATATGTACATGTAGGTGATGTGCCTTTCTAATTTGATATTGAGATTGTCCTCATCTGGCCTATAGAATTGGCTGACATTAAGCTCAAATGTTTGGCCACCACAAATTAATTTATTCTTCCTCAGCTCTGATCGAATGACATTTTATTTTGTTTTGATAATGCCATCCTCTAACTCAACACCTAGTGTTATGACTTCTCTTCTTCCTTTAGAGCTTTCAGTTTGTTCTTCACTATTGCTCATGACTTTGACAGGTTGACCAAACTTTGATTTCTTATTCTTACCAGTTAACATACCTTTTTTTATATAAACAAGCTCTTCATTATCAGGTAGAAGAGACATCTTTGGCCATTTTTATTTTTGGTGTTTGATTTGTTTTCTTCTTTTTCACAATTGTTCTAATCTCCTCCTCACTAATTCTATCATAATTTTTAGCTTCATCTTCCACATCTTCAAAAACAACATGTTTAGGTTTACTAGGTTGACCCACCTTAGTGAGTCTTGGTTGATCCCCTCTTTGTACTATTGCAATGTCACGGGCTATTGATCTTTGCTTCATTCTCCTTTCTCCTTATGTGCATGTGTGGAAAGTCTTGATCACAGTCGTAACATTTGGCTCCATATAATAAATACCCTCAAACATGTTTGGACGAGGCTCAACAAAATACTATGAAACAAAATAAAATATTTCAATGATCAATAATTTATAAAAAATTAAATGATCCTTATAATAATGCATAGTAAAAATATAAATAAGCATACTTACAATGTTATTTGCAATGTTGCTTACGATTTCTGCACACAACTTTGTAGATGTTTCATTTGTGTAATATTTGACCTTTGATAGACTATATCTAACCTTTTCACGTTTATTATCCATTCTTGCAAAAACATAAATAGTATTTGTATTCGGCACCAAACATATGTCTCATACTCTGCTCATCACCTCATATGATTCACCTAAGTGAATAATACTACAAAATAGATAGATATGTATATCATCATCTGTTTCATTGTCTTTAAGATACCATTAAAATTTTGTTTTATTTATTTCCTCTACGTTCTTTCATTCAGAAAAAAGCTTTAATGAACTTGATGGGCCACTTGCTTGACTTTTATTATATTTTTCAATTTTTGTATGTTCAACAGTAGTGTGTCCATCAATATACTTATTGTGTCCAGTAGTATCCATAGTATGTCCAGCTGCAACTTTAGATTTGGCAGTTGTTGCCCTTTGTACATAAACATTCACATAAATAATTTTTGATACCATCTTCCTAATATATATATATATATATATATTAGTTAATGAGAAAACATATATATTAATTAATCATTTTTTTAAAGTTTGCCAATATAAATTTAAAATTAATCAAAAATTAATGTGTATAAAATAAAATTTATTTGTAAAACCATATAAATTTAAATTAAAAAAATAAAATTAACTATATAACTTTTTAACTATATAACTTTTCCAAATATAACTATATATTTTTAAAATTATAAAAACATATATATATTTTTTTTCATTTAAAAACAAAAAGTTGGAATATATATATAACACTTTTTAATACATTAAAAATATATATATATATATATATATATATATATATATAAATTTTTTTAAACATTTAAAAAAATAATAATAATAATAATAAATTAATTTGAAACATGTTCTAATATTAATTTTTTTCAGCTTTTAATTTTAAAAATAAAAAATTAATAAAAAAAATTAATTTAAAAAAAAAAAAACATTAATTTTAATTTCTTAAAAAAAAAAAAAATTTTAAAGTTTTAAATTTAATTTTAAACTTTTTTTTAATTGTTTTAAAAAAATAATAATTTTTTGGTGGCGTCGTGGAGTGCTATACGGCCCCAGCTAGGTGCAATTTTTTTTTTAATTAAAGAAAAAAAAACAATTAAAAACAATTATTTGTTTAAATTTTTAAAACAAATTAAAAATAACATATATATATATATATTTAATTAGATTGTTTTATTTTTGTTTTTAATATTTTAAAATAACTTAATATTTTTTTTAAATTTAAATTGTTTTTTTTAATTTAAAACTATATTTGTAATTAAAAAAAAAATTAAAAAACATTATTTATATATATATATATATATATATATATATATATATATATATAATCTATATTTTCTTTCAAAAAAAAATTAAAATATCTAATGCAATTTAAAAAAAAAGATGAAAATTTAATGTTTTAAAAGAAGAATAATATATATATATATATATATATATATATATATATATATATATATATATATATATATATATATATATATACATTTTTTTTAATTTTTTTGTTTGCACTTTTACAAAAAAATAAAAATAAATAAATATAAATGTTTTTTTTATGTGTATAGTTGTTTTTTGGAGGGAAAATTTTAGGGGCTAATATTTGTAGGTGGGTTAATTTTCCATGTTTTTTCCAAAAAAAAAAAATCGCCAATTTTCATTTTTTTTAAATTGATTCGCCCAAATTTTATAGTATAAAATTATTTTACCCTCGCCAAAATTTTATTTATACTAATATAAAATAATTAGAAACCTAAATATTTTTACAAAAATTTTAAAATTTACATATTGGGGACTAGTAAGATTCGCCAAGGTTTCTAAAATTTAAAATAAACCTCCATCCTTAAATTTTCCTTGGTTTTTTGTTTCATGGAGGAACCCAACAACTCTAAAAAAGAAAATTTTCTAAATTTTTTGTCCTAAAAACCCTACAAATTTGAGTTTTTTTTCCATTTTCTTCGCTATAAAAATATAAAAAATAGGGTTTTCGAACATAAAAACGATAAAAAAAAAAATTCTCCCCAAATTCGTCTTTAAATGGAAAAAATAGAAGGAAAACTAACCTTTAAAATGTGAAAAACTCTCATTCAATGTGTTATTAATGGCAACACAAAACCTCCACAAAATTGGTCCAACAAAACGGAGAAGATTTGATGTGATGTGAGGAATAGAAACAATGATTGTTATTATATAGCGAAGATTGTGCGATTGCCTTACTGTTTCGCGAATGTGGGACTAAAATTAAAATTAAGAAAATCAATATGTAGTTAATATTATAGGTTTATATTAAATTTTATTCAATGTTGGAAAAAAAATAAAACATAAATTTTAAAAATCAATTTTGATACGTAGTCAATGTTAAATCATTTAAATAAAAAATTATTTTAGTTTGGAAGGAATGCATAAAAAGAATATTTTGTGGATATTTTGAATAGAAAGTAGGGTGAAATATTTGAAGACCAACAATTTAGTAAAATTTTTTGAAATACATTTTAGACAAATATTTTGGAGGGAAATATTTCAAGCAAACAATTTGGAGGGAAAAATTTTAGCAATAATTTTTGGGAGGGAATTTTAGAGGAAAAGTTTTAGTCTTTAAGCTATATATTGTAATTGGGAGTGAGTGCATTTGTATCATTCAACATCTTCTTGTTGAAAATCATGGGTTCTTCTGATAGTGAAGTTTTTCTTTCTACAACGTCAACATCTTTGTCATGCAACAACTCTATTCAGATTGATGAATATAACAGGACTCTGTTCACCATGAATAGAGAGTCAAATTTTCGACTTGGACTTAATCCTAAGTATGATGAAAACATAATTGATGAAGGGCAGCAAAAATAAACTTCTATAAATTGAGAGTCGGTTATTGCACTTAGTCTTAATCCTAAGGATTATGAGAGCACCAGTGATGAAGGGCATGATGAAGAAGTTCTAAAGTAAAAAATTTCACTTCGTCCTAATCCTAAGGATTATGAGGGCACCACTTAGGGATGAAGAATTTCCAGTGTCAAAATATCCACTTTGTCCTAATCCTAAGGATTATTTGAGCACCACTGATAAAGGTGGGAATGAAGAATTTACAGAGTCAAAATATCCACTTCGTCCTAATCCTAAGGATTATGTGAGCACCACTGATGAAGAGGGGAATGAAGAATTTCCAAAGTCAAAATATCCACTTAGTCCTAATCCTAATGATTATGGGAGCACCACTGATAAAAGGGGGAATAAATAATTTCCATAGTCAAAATATCCACTTTGTCCTAATCCTAAGGATTATGCGTGCACCACTAATGAAGAGGGGAATGAATAATTTCCAGAGTCAAAATATACACTTCTTCCTAATCCTAAGGATTATGCAAGCACCACTGATGAAGAGGGGAATGTAGAATTTCCAGAGTCAAAATATCCACTTCATCCTAATCCCAAGGATTGTGCGAGCACCACTGATGAAGGGGGGATGAATTTCCAGAGTCAAAATTTCCACTTCATCCTAATGTTAATTGTTATAAAAGGGGAGGATGAATAATTTCCAATAAATAGAGATTCTAGGCATCCACTTATTCCTAATCGTAAGGATTATGGGAGCACCAGTGAGTAAGGGGAGGGGCAGGATGAAGAATTTCTAGTGAATAGAGATTCAAATCTTCCACTTAGGCCTAATCCCAAGGATTATGAGAGCACCACTAAGGAAGGGTAGGATGAAGAATTTCTTGCAAATGATAATTTTGGAGGCACAAATTTGAATAATGCATTTTCTCTAAGTGAGTGTTTCAAAGGAACTCATGGTGATGAAGAATTGAATCCTCCAAGGGAAGATTTCGAAAGCATGGATGAAAATGGTGAAGAATTTCTTCTGAGTCAGGGTTTCAAAACTGCAGATGATTCTTGTGAATTTTTTTCTTCAAATGAGGATGGTAATGAATATTTTCTAGGCAATGATGCTGATGAATTTCTTAACTATGTTGAGAATGGTGATAGTGGGGATAATATTCCTCCTAATGGTGATGAAACTGCTTCTACAAAGGATAATGGAATGATGAAGCCGTTGCAAGAAAATATTGTAACTAGGAGTAGGAGTAGACCTTTTGATATCAATCCAAAATATTCGTGTTATACAAGGGTTAGGACAAAATATATCACAAACAGAAGTTCAGTCGTTCATCTGATTTCAAGTGAATGTTTTCGAAAGGATTTCTTGAAACATAGGGATTTAAGCTTTTCTTTGGAGAAAAGGAAAAGATATTTGTCAATGAATAAAAGAATTCAAAATTCATATTTAGTGGGTTGCATTCAATCTACATTGGCAGGTTATGATTATCATATTGGGAATGTATTTCTCTACAAAAATGCTTTCAAAAATGTTGCATTCAATTAGTAATTGTTGTTTTTCAAGAATCCAAGAAAGACTGGAAAAGGATCCCACATATTATTCAGAAATACGTTATAAATGGGAGATTGGGCCTTTACCAAATAAAGCTGTCATGGGTGAAAGACTTCTTTTTAAAGCGTGGAGAGTGTATGCCAAATAAAGACACAATACATATTCTAGATAATTTCTCGAGACGAGAAATCTACAACTTATACAAAGATTATGCAGAAGGTGTTGAAAGAGTTGGTAATTTTATTACATATTCATATTTTACAAGGGTATGGAAGAATGAATTCAACAATGTTTGTATTCCTAAGAAGACAAGGATGGGGGTTTGCAGTACATGTGCTTCTCTTAAAGAAAAAAGAGATAAATGTCAAGGACTAGAAAGAGGTACGTGTTCAAAACATTATTTTTAAAAATTGAATAGTTATCAACTATGAAAATATATGTATTCACATGTTTCTTTTATTTTATGTATAGATTATGTTTTCAAATAACTTTAAGAGCATCACAATCAGCAAACAAGTGAAAAAAAAAATTGTATAAACACCGAAATAAGTGTTATGATAATCCAAATAAATATTTGGGTATGATAATTGATGGTATGGACCAAAAGAAAACACTTCTGTCGCATTTTTTCTGCACACTAAAAAAATTATAGGAGGAAAATTTCATTCAGTTTCACTTGGTTGGTTATATGGTCTTTAATGAGAAGATGTTTCCAAAGGTTTACTTCATGGCTCCAAATATTCATAATGATGCAAATATTAACAAACTATAATCCATGATGTGGTTACTCATTGGTCTGGTATTCTTCCTGAAGTTCAGTATTTACAATTAGACAAAACAAGGCGTGAAAAAAAAAATCAAGTTATTTTTGGGTATCTAAATGTTCTCATTAAATTGGGAATTAAAAAAAAAATAAAGGTTGGTTTCCTTCTTGTTGGGAATACTCATGACCATATTGATCAAATGTTGAGTCGTTTTTCAGTAACATTGAGGAGGAAAGGTGTTGGGAGCCTTCCATCATAAATTGAATGTATTAAGAAATCATACATTCCAAAGCATGTTTTTCATGTGCTGGAAGAAACTATTGACTTGCGAAGGTTTATTCTAGGATCACATGGTGAGGAGAAATGCATTGAAAAACTTAATGACATTAGCTTCCAGCATCAATTTCTCTTAAAAAAATGATAGGATAACACTTATATGGGGAAAGAAGTATTCAACTACTGCCGAATGGGGGCCATCATCAGGTTTAGCATTTTTGAAGTTCATTCTAGAGCGTCCAATATTTTCATAAAAGGTATTGTTATTATGATCAGTTGTCGAACTCCATCATGCATGAAGGCATAAGAAAGATATAAATAATTCTAAATGTCTAGAGGAAATTAAAAGATGTATTAGAGATACATATGAGTACTTTCATGTTGCTAATTCAATTTGGTGGGAGTCTTTTCTCACTAATCAAAGTGATTTGAATTCAATATCAATAAATGAGGATATGCTTTTGATTTCATCTGCATCTAGTCATTCATCTGATGATGTAGGTTATGATGGTGTGCCAAAACCTATGATTGATTTTGAATAACTGTCTAAGATATTTTTATGTAATTGATGTTTGCATGGTAACTTGAAATAAATATTTTGACTTCCATATGATCTTACATGAAGTTATGAGTCATTTATATGTTTGTTGGATTATATGTTTTTATATGTTTTAATTATGAAGAATTCATCTCTTTAGAATATCCACAGTGCAATAATGAATTACAAAAATAATTTATGTTATATTCAATATACCAAAGTTGATATTTTGATTAAAAGTGAAAAAAATAGAAACTAATGTTGAATTTTTAGATTATGCAGTGATATTGCCATGATATTATTTATTGTTAACATTTGGTATAAGATACTTTTAAAAATTTAAAATTTGTATGCCTCATTGAAAGGGGACACTTTGTTTTGATTTTTAGGTTTTGGTTGCAATTAGATAAGTTGTCATAGGCTAAGATTTGTAAAGAGATATATTTTTATCATTTAAAATAAAAATTACTCTTAGAATAATAAATATTGCATTTACTTGTTCAGTTTTAAAATTTGTTTAAGTCATATAATTTGTCCATAATTTCATGGTTCAAGTATGTTAAAAACTTAAGATTTAAAACTTGTCAAAATATTAAGGTTTTTATGCGCTACGATATTTTATCTTTAATGTTATGGTTGAAAACAATTACAATTTTAGGGTATTTTAGAGTCAAGATAGGCTTATCTTTAACAAGATGGATGGAAATTGTTGGAAATGATAAGGCCTTCAGACATGATATTTTTATATTCAACATCGTGTATCAAAATTTTTAGAATTTTAAGATTTTTCAATGTCCTAATATGTTATCTTTAATGGCATTGTTAAAAAGTGTCAAAATTGTGACACAAATTTTTTTTTTGGTTATTCCACCATCAACACTTTTTGTTTCAAGGGTGTTTTTTCAATACT
Source organism: Pinus albicaulis (assembly GCA_034641835.2). Lineage (NCBI taxonomy): Eukaryota > Viridiplantae > Streptophyta > Pinopsida > Pinales > Pinaceae > Pinus > Pinus albicaulis. Next base: position 737,230,858 of record CM076584.1, on the reverse strand, counting down.
TTTTTCAAGAAACAATTTCGCTTTTATCATAATTTAAAAAAAAAATGTTGAAATTTGACCCTAAAAAAAAAAACCAATACGTTATGGAATACACACTTTTCATTTTTGGGGCGTTTTTTTCATTTTTTTTTAGTTTTTTGGGGCTAGAGTTCTCATTTTGAGGTAATAGTTCTCGTTTGATCAGTAACTATGTTCTAACTCTACATTTACTAAAACACCTCCTTGAAGTACTTATCATATGAATATGCCTCTTTGTATGCATCATGGTTGAATGGCTCCATGTGCATGAGAGTTCCCAAAGTTTTTATCTTTGACGTTGTTGGCCTTGAAAGAATGTTAACCAACTTGTTTTTTCTTCCCTTCTTGTGTGTAATTACTAAATGAAACTATTGTAGAAACCTCATCCACTTGTAATGTTTGGTCTGCAATAACTTACTTTGGGCCTACAAGTACTATAGTGGTTGGTGATCTTTGTGGATCACTGTCTCAGTTCCCATCAAATAGTGTTTCCACTTATTCATAGCTTGCACTGGGGAATAAAGATCATTGTCATAGGTAAGGTAGTTAATAACGTATCCATGAAATACTTCAGAACGGTAGCATAGAGGCCTTCCTCCCCACATCAAGACCACTCCCATAACATACCCACTCGCATTTGTCTCCACTTCGAAGGGATGTTATAAGTTTGGTAATGCTAGAAATAGTTCTTGACTAACCCTTTCCCTAAGTTCCTCAAAGGTTCTTTGCTGACCCTTTCCCAACTGGAAACTATTTCCACATGTTTTTATGGTGTGGAGTGGCGCTGGTACTACTAAAAATGATGATATGAGCTTTCTCAGGTATTCTGTTGCCCCAGTGAAACTCCTAACCTCAGAAACATTAGTAGGCACCAACCATTTCATGATGGCCTCCATCTTGGTAAGATTTATCTTCAGCTTTCCTCCACCTATCACATACCCCAAATACAAAAAAAGTTGTTGTGCAAAATCACACTTCTTGATATTTTATACTAGTTGGTGCTTCTTTAGTGTTTCCAACACTTGCGCCAAATGTGAGATGTTCCCCTCCTAGGTAGCATTGTATACCAATATATCATCCAAATAGAAAATAACAAATGAATCTATAAAATGGTGCAATATATCATTCATTAACCTCATAAATGTAGTCGATGCATTGCATAGGCCGAATGGCATGACTAAGCACTCATACAAACATTTCCTGGTTTTGAAGGTGGTTTTCCAGGTATCTTCTTCTTTGACTTGAACCTCATGATATCCAAAATTTAAGTCCAACTTGGTGAAGTACTTCTCTTGCTACAACTGATCCAAGAAATCATTTATCCTGGGAAGGGGGTAACTGTTCTTGAGCATGATTTTGTTCAATTCCTATAATCAATACATATCCACCAAGTCCCATCCTCTTTTGGCACAATGATGATGAGTGACCCACATGGTGACGTACTTGGTCGAATGATATCTTGTTCTAGTAGTTGTTGAAATTATTTATTCACTTCACTTTCTTTTATAAAAGAATACATGTACATCCAATATTTGGAAATGGGAAGTCTGACAATAAATGGATCTCTTTCTCCACTTTCGTCTTGGGTGGTAACCCTTTAGGCTCCCAAAACGCTTCGCTATACGCCTGTAGAAACTCTTCAAGTTTTTTTTTTTGTTTCTTAGTACACCCTTCCATGGATGACTTGCCTCTTACAAACTCTTCTATATAGTGGTTTTCTCTTTAAAGCAGTAAAAAATACTTATTTTTGGAACTGGTCAATTTCTTAGATTGGTTGGCACTTACCATTGAAATTTTTGACTCGGTTTTGCGCACGTTGATGGTAAATGATTTTCCATCCTTGACGAGTTGATACTAGTTGGAACTCCACATGAATATTTAATCTCACATGTACATGGAGGGACTTCCAAACACCATTTCGCATACATCAAGGGGAACAAAATCTATTTCTAATTCATCAAGAAAATCAACACTAATAGAAAATATATTTTTTCACTGTTTTGTTACCTTTAACTTCACATACTTATTTACTCGTCCCAATGGAAATGAGCTTGGATGATCACAAACTTCCAATCCCAATTTGTTGAATAGCTTTGCTTCAATGAGATTCGTCTACGATCTTGGGTCAGATAGAGCATCAATATTTGTCTTCTTGAACTATATATTTATGTATATTATTTTGGTCATTTATTTATCATGATGTTGTTTAAGGCTATTCAGATTCACCTCCTTCTACACTAATGTAGAAACAATCTTCTCATTCACATCTAAGGTTCTTTCAATTTGGTTTCTTGAATGAGTGGCCATGAGGTTCTTCTTCTTATTTTCCTTGTTTTTTTCTATGGGTTAAGCTCTTGATGCAACTTCGAACAATTATCCTCTGTATGGTCGTCAATGTCGGAGTGGTTGCGGTGGTTGGTGGGATCTTTGTACTGGTGTGTTGTGGTTGTCGTATTTTTATATTTTTTTCCTTTCCTCTTCTTCTTCACCTCCTTAGAAGTGTCCTATTTCTCTTTTTTCTTTGACCCACTCGATTTCCCTTTCTTCAAGCCTATGCTCTTCATGTACTTTTTTGGTACACAAACCTCATCCACTAATTTAGCCTTGAACAACATCATTTTCTTTCACAAATGGCTATGTAAACCACCTAGATACTTGAGGAGTAAATATGGGTTATTTGGGGAGATACCCAATATTATGGCCATCTTTATGACTTTGTAGTGTACTCTTGTATGTTATACCCTTGATTTTTCATAAAGCAGTGCCATCAAATCCATTAGTCCTCTACATACCCAATAGGGTAAAATTGTGACTTTAAGATGGTTTTGAAGTCCTCCCACTTAGTCATGGGAGGTTTTACCTCCAACCTCGGGATCTTCGTGTGGATTTCCCACCAAGTGAGCATATGGCCATCTAATTTTGTCAATGCAAATGAAATCTTATGTTCTTCCTCAACATGATGGACACTGAAATAAACTTATAATTGTTGCACTGAGTGGTTCAACTACAAAGCATCGATATCACCTTAGTACAGATTGATATCAAACTTCACTTCCATTTTTCATAGAGACTATGAATGATTCACGACACTTGAACTTGGTTAATCTTTTTTGGGTCCCTTCTTCAGCTAGTTATTTGTTCCGTCCTGGTATCCTGAGCTCCCATCTGATCTATCCTTTGCATTAGAACCCACATATTCTCCAAATATTTTAATCTTATTTCTTAGGGTTGACATTTGGAGATTTCTATTATGGCTTACATATACAACTTGTGCTTCCATCCATGAAAACCTCTTCTTTGCAGGATCATGAGGGTCATGTCACAGATTCATCGACCATAATTAGGGTTTTATGAATTTTTTCCTAGCCAATCTAGATCCCCTGTAGATATCCAAAATACATCCAAAAAAACTTTCTCTGATACCAGTACGGTCCATAAGTTATCGTGTATATTCCACTTGGAAGTTCATTGCAACAGATTTGATAAAAATATATTTAAAAATAAAAAATATACATTATTAGGGTTTTATTTCTCTTTAGATTTCTAGATTTATATATTATTGTTAATTACATATTCCTGAAAATTAAAATTATGTAGAAAATAGAGAACAGTGAAATAAAATCTCATGAACCACTATTTGACACAAGACATGACCTGAGAAACCCTTTTTGGAGAAAACCTAGCTGGAAAGTGATGTTGTTCTCCTCTCTTTCTCTGAATATAAAATACATGCGAGTACAAACAAGTATGGCATGTGTCCCGTAGGATACTACAATGCACAAATAATCTCTATGTGTTGTATCTCTTATCCCTCTTAGCTATTTTTTCTCTTCTATGGAACAAATAAAATTGAAAGAATGGAACCCCTTTTCCTCCTAATGGTCCAATTATAAAACAACCTAATATCCTACTAGTGGTTAGGTTTAGCTACCTCAACTCTTAACTAGGGTTACAATGTGGACTCTTCTAGAGTATTCTTCATCATAAACACATGGTTATCCCATTTTCCATAAATAATGGGGTCTGACCTGGAATCCTCTTGAATTATCGTGGTGAAAACAAGAAGATCGACTTTTAAGTGGCACAACTTTTGCATACAGACTCTGATTGACACAATTATTATGTTGTTGGAAAGGTATATGTGTGTATAATGTGAAAAAATATATTTCATTCTAAAGAAATAAATTTTTACCCAAAAAATGTTTTTCTAAATGCCTCAAAATACTCCCAAAAAGTTTCAGACCTTAATTTCCCTAACTGGGTCCCGCTAGTAAAAATGGTCTTGTGAGTTGATTCCTTTACTTTTTCCACTATGAAATCATCGAGATGGATGAAAAAAAATATAATGATCCAATTTGAATCAAAGGGAAGGCTTGAATGATGGCCTTCCATATAATTGACTCATTTCTTGAATATTTTGAAGGACTTTAAATCAAATTCAATATTGAAAAGGTGATTTATATATTTTTTGGTACAATATTTCAACCCAAAGACCATTTCTATTTATAAGATTCTATACACATTTTCTACAATAAATTTTGAGAAAATAAGGAGTTTTTTGAGGCCCCATCCTTTAATACCCTCCTCCCACATTTACCCAAGTTAACCAGTCTGTTGGGGTAAACATGTGACGAGAGGATACTATGATCTGATTCAACCTCCTAGGTCACATTAAGGAAATGGAACCGATAGAACACAACCAATATGACCATCCACACATCCTACAGAACCTCTAGGGGATACCCTACCTTTCCAGGTGACCAACCTCTCAGTAAACTCAGCAGTTCAAGGGCCTAGAGCCCTGGTCGCTCCCTTTCCAAGCCCTTCAACTAAGAATCCCACTCGCTCCCATGAGCCTACCTAAGTGTGATTGTAGCCTTTTTCTACTAGTGTTATGATAGTGACTGCGAGATTTAAGGCTAAATTACATGTCTAGGACCCAATCACTGCAAAGAACTTCATGGAATTTACATAAATGAAAACTAAAATAGGGACAATAATACCAATTCAAATTATTGAACAAATACTTGACTGGACCCGTAATAACCATGACGGGAATTTCGTCAAACATGTCACAAATATGCATTCTACAAGTCATAAAAACATAATTGAGAATATGGGTCTTATAATTATCTGAGAATCATTAAGAAGCATGGATGCCTTATCACATTAGTTGCATTATCATATATTAGGTCATATATATTACAAATCAAAACATGATGAGAACCATACATTTTCACTATCAGAAAACATATTCATAACCAACATATAAACAATAGAAATAATGAGGATACAACAACCATAAATTCCACATAGTGAACCAGTACATTTACACATAAAATACCAAGGAAAGGAACCCTTATTAGTGAATGCAAAAGCCAACTCGTTATGGGACTACCACGTTCCACCCAACCATATATTGGTTGAGCCAAATCTCTCTTACGCCAATCACTCCCATGCCATATTCCAAGCATGAATGTGGGACTCAAAACCAAAAGAATCAATAAGGGTTCTTGAGGTTAAACCACCTTACCCTCATCAATAGAACCAGAATTTACTGCAATCCTCACTTGATAAATAGGCCATAAACAAGCATGAATGACACCAGATTTCACCACCTACACCGTGAGGAATTTTCATGTCTCCTAGTATCTAGGATTTACCGAAATCCACAGTCCTACCTACTGATCACTAGGCCATAATCGAGACACCGCCATCCAAACTTTACCGTATATCCTACTATTCACCAACAAGGATTCCTAGGCATGATCAAAGGAAACCACCTCTAGGATGTAATGTATATCCTGTCATTCACTGGTCAAGGATTATTAGGCCCACCAAGGCACACAATACTTGGATTTACCACAACCCATAGCCTGGTTTATGGGTCACTAGGACAGTGGCTTTACCATAACCCACAGTCTGGTTCAAGTATCACTAGGCTGTGTGTTATTTCATTAAGAGATCCATCTCACTCAATTTTGAATACATCCATCAATCCAGCTCAACCAAAACATGAGAATACTATCACACCATGGTTATTTGAAAATTGCAAGGAAGGATTGAAGAACACTGTCATACGTATAAAAACCCATGTCAATGACAGCAAGAGAACTAAGAACATACATGCATAACCATGCATGCCAAATATAGCAAGTAAATCACACATGAAAATCAATAAATGTAAGTAAACGCATTGTAGTTGCTTGCTTCTGCTCTTCCTTGCTTGATATTTGCTTCCTCTTTTCCTTATTTTCCTTTCTTGATCCAATGTTGAAGTGCTCCAAGAACACTCTAAGTGTCAAATATTGTGTGTGTGTGTGTGAGAGAGAGAGAGAGATCCAAAACTAAACTGACAAAAGGTACCAACTAATCTTCATAAGCCTTTTGATTAATGTAGCCTCTATTATCTTCATTTTCCATTATTTTTCCTTCATTTTCCTCTTGACATGTAACTTGTGACCTTTCACCTTCCTTTTCTCATAATTTCCATTATTTTCATAAATACATTTCCAATAAGGTCATTTTTCCTTTCCATATCCTTTTCCATTTCGTTTGCTAATTTCCTTCGCCATAATAACCGAAATGAACACCCACACTAGGATTTTTTTTCCCAACATTGATCTTGGAATAAGTGTCTCATAAAGATGGTTATTGTTTCTCCTTTATTAACTTTTATTTACATGGAATTCTCACTAGGTCTATTATAGAACCATCTCCCTCGTTGGAACACCATCCTTGGTGTTCAATGACACCTATAACCAATAAGACTGTTGAAAGAAAAACATACTTCCCATGGATCTTTATAACTTAGCTCGTTGCAAAATTTACAATGATCAACTTGTTGAGAAGAAAACCAACATGATAGCCCTAATGCAATAATACCCATTCCACTTATTGTAGCTTTATAGCACAACTCATGGCGGTATTTACATCCATATACATATGTACATATACCAAAGCATCATACTAAAGCATATACCAAAACATATCAAGGACATTCACTCAACCAACGAATAAAGAAGGATACGTAGCCCACATATGATCTGCCATCTCCCATGTAGCTTCATCAGGCCCAAAATGCTTCCACTGCACTTTAACCTGCTTGATTTCTTTGTTCTGGAGAATGAGCACATTTCTCTGCAATATACATTAAGGTTATGGCTGGAATTATCCATCTGGATTCACCTACAATACATACCAGTCAATCAAATTATCAACATGTTTAACATACTTCTTAAGTATTGATACATGGAAAAAATCATGTAATTTCACTGTTGGAGATAGTTAAAGTCTATAGGATATTGGTCCAATCCTTTCAAGAATCTTGAAAGGTCCACAAAACCGAGGTGTTATATTGGCACATGATGTTGTGAAACCAGCTCCAAAAATAGAAGAAAAGAGATATCAACGCCTTACAAATAAGCCACTTTGAGGGGGCAACCTCCAATACATTACATAAATGAACAATTCTTGGATGATACAATTTACAAAACCTCCTTTCTATATATAGGAGTCCATGGGGCCATAATGTAATCCTAGTGGGCCACAATGTAATCCTAGCCGACCTAAAAATAATAATTTGAGGGCACAATAATAACAAAATGGGGGTTACAAGGGTACAATAATAACAATAAGGGGGTTACACTAACAACAATAAGGGACTATACTAGTAATATGGGGACCTAACATGCCCCTCTCCTTCAAAAAAGTGTTGTCCTCAACGCTTGAGTAGCTCTGGGTGCTTCTGTATAAAATTCTCATCCTCCCATGTAGAATCTTCAGTGGGTAAGTTCTTTCACTTGATGAGATACTCTGAAATTGATCGATTCCGTAGTTGTCGAGTTCTTGTTTCCGTGACCGCTTCCGGTTCCAATATGATTTTTCCTTCCTCATCAAGTTCTGGCAATATTGTTTGAACCGTAATATTTTCACCTATAACCTTCTTTAAGCATGAAACATGGAAAACTGGATGTACTCGCGAAGAAGCAGGAAGCTCCAATTTGTATGCCATAGTACCAATCTTTTGCAACACCTTGTAAGGACCATAGTACTTTGGTGATTATTTATTATCCTTCTTAGCTTGCTTGAGGGACATTTGTTTGTATGGTTGTAGCCGTAAAAATACCCAATCTCCTACATCAAAACTTCTCTCGCTGCGATGTTGATCTGCCTGTTGTTTCATTCGATTTTGTGCCAAATTCAGGTTATCCTTTAAGTTGGAGAACTTCTTGCTGATGCTCGATGTGATATTCCACTGCTTGAACCTTAGAATTTTCTCTTAAAGATGATGTGATGGATGGTGGATGATATCCATAAAGTGCCATAAATGGGGTCATTTTTGCTGCAGTATGGAAGGAAGTGTTATACCACCATTCAGCGAGAGGTAACCACTTGACCCATTGTGTTTGTTTGTCAGATACAAAACAACGAAGATATCCTTCCAAAAATTTATTTACTATCTCAGTTTGACCATCAGATTGAGGATGATAAGATGAGCTATGAGCTAATTGAGTACCCAAACAAGAAAATAACTCCGTCCAAAAATTTCCAGTAAAAATGGGATCTCCGTCGCTCACAATAACCCTTGGGTTTCCATGTATCTTTTGAATTGTGTCCATAAATGTAGTAGCAACTTTACTTGCTTTAAATGGATGAGATAATGCACAAAAGTGTGCATACTTGGTAAGTCTATCAACTACCACCATGATGACACTCTTTCCTTCGGACTTAGGTAAACCTGTGATAAAATCCATTGAAATATCCTCCCAACGTTGACTTGGAATGGATAAATGTTGTAGAAGACCCAAGGTCTTAGTTGTCTCACTAGTAAAAAATGATGAAATTAATGACCAAGTGACTAAAAATGTTAGTCACCGCAATTATTTCAAGTAAATTACTACTAAATTTGAGCAATTTTAAGTGACCAAACTAAAAATGACTAACTTAAATGACTAATTTAGTCTAGGAATAAAATATACGACTAGATAATAAGTGACTAAACTCAAAACGACTAACTTAAATGACTAATTCAGTATAGGGATAAAATATATGACTAGATAATAAGTGACTAAACTAAAAGCGACTAACTTAAATGACTAATTTAGTCAGGATTAAAATATATGACTAGATAATAAGTGACAAAAGTGATAATGATTAATGTAAATGAGTATTATAGTCCAAGAATAAAAATATGACCAAATAACAAGTACAACAAGTATATGAATTAGTCATTTATGTTAGTAATTTTTAATTGTGTCACTCCATAAATGGAAAATTGCAATTTTGGTACCGAAGTGTAACATTTAGAGACAAAGGGATCTCTATAGGGATTAGAAGAGGATAATGATTTATTTAGAACTTTCCTTGTATTTATTTATAAAATCGAAAGACAAAATCCCCATATGGGCCTCCAGTGCTCAGTTCCCTTCTTTCGCAACAAACGAATCAACTGTCTGACAAATATAAGAGTTGTGTCAATGGTGTCTGAAAAATCTAAGAGTTGTGTCGATGGGGAAGTAGCATTGTGATTACCCACGATGCTCGCTAGAGCCATTGAATTTCAGTTCTCGTATCCATTAAAACTTGATCAGTTTCAGAGGAAGTGTCAATTAGTTTTAAACAGGTTGGTTTTGGATAATGCATTAATATTTCTAACGATTTGCAAATTCAAAACACTATTTCACTTAATTGATTTGTTTTTCAACCCTGCATAAATTTAGGACTTCAAACAAATGATTGATGGCACAATGTAATTGAGGTTACAGACAAACATTACGGTTTTCTACCAATAGAGGATTAGAATTATTTGGGAATCCAGGCCTCCAATCCAGTGCAGGCTCTCATTCCCTATAATCTTAGCCACAAACCGACCATATCAATATTACGTGGCCCATCGCAGATTGATGGTGAGCAGTTTCAATTTGAGTTGATGGGAAACTTCACACAATACATCCATCTATGTAACATGTTGATTTGGATGTGTATATATAAAACTACAGAGAGTGTGAGGCTATAATGGATTGATATGATCTAGACACCGCTACAGACATTTTGGGACCAACTTGACTAGGGACCCCTCCATGTGCACGAAGAGATCATTATAACACCAATGTCTCTGCTTCCGCCCTTTGGTGTTTATTAGATAATATGTGGGACAGATTAAGGGCACTAATGATATATCTACAAATGATAAAGAAGTTTAGCTGCCACCCTTAAATCATGAATTCCATAAAATTAAGCCAATTAAAATTTGGTGGAAGAAGTTACAATTCCTGGCCAACCTAAAGCTATTGAAATCATTTCAATGGTAGATTTAGGGAATCTTCTAAGAACTTAAGAACAACATCAAGATCAAACAATTAATTATCCAAATTTTAAATTCATAGAACATCCTGAAATTCCAAAGACAACAACAAAGTCAAACAATAGATAATGGGCGATAGATGGGTGGGGAGGTATTTACTCATCTTGCTTTTTTAAGGGACCTAATGTTGTGATTGAGGATAAAGGAGGGAAGCATAAGTTTCCATGTCATGGTATTTATTTTACATTGATGTAGCTAGCATATCGGTTGTTCAAGTGAGCACATATGCTCGGTGTGATGCAAGGCTTCGTGGGGGAGATGGCAAGGTGAAATTTAATTTATGACAAATGACTTTGAAAGAGTGAGTGCCTGACCCAACTCTCATCAGGGATATTGAAAGGAAAGTTTAAATTTCTATTAGAACTTTCTTTTCCTTGACACCCAAAACCTCTAATCCAAAACCATTTTTTGACCCAATATGTCCTTGCATCGAGTCCTTGCCTTTGGATATATGGTCCTTCGTAGAAAAGAGAAGCTCATAGTTTTTAGCTAGGTGCGAAACCTATGGCAACGCCTACACCTGAAAGACATTCCTTCATAATCAAGTATTTGAATACACTCCACCCCAATCGTGAAATCCATGTCTTCTAGAAGAACTTCCCTAAGGTCCATATTAACGAAAGTGCGAGAGTGTGTCTTAATCCCCATCTCCAAATATGCAAATTCATGGTCGAGATAAATTCATGGTCCAGATAGGATCCCATTGAGTTACCTCTACCTTTGAAAATTATGGCATCCCAATAGTTAGGAGGGAGACCTGGAAGATGAACCTATATTAGGGACATATGTAGCCTCTCCTACTTTGCATCGAAGAGGGGCATCCAAAAATTAAAAAGGATAGGAGATGAATCAATTTTCCAAACCATCTGATGTACCTTTTGGGCGTCAGCCGCATCTTTGAAGCACAAATAAATCCAACCTTGGGCTAGTAATGAAACATTTGGAGGACATTTAACAATAGGTCATGAGGTTTCCTTGTCCACCCATGCTTTTAGGGTTGAGGACTTGAATTTTCGACCCCTTATTAGCCCCACTAGAGATTTTGGGAAATTTCCTCAATCTTCTGATTGGCGATGTCGACTCCCAACAATAGAGAAGGGAGGAATTTGTTTTTATTCTTGACACTACAATTTCTTTTCCTCTTCCTTGCTTTCTGAAATTCCTTTTTATTCACAAGAGTGTTTCTCCTCAAAAACCATAGCACCATTCACAACGTTAGTTCAACCTTCCTCTGTTGCCAAGGCAAGGATCTCCTTCACTAGTTCACCCAAGGAGAGCGAGGCCAATGGTACTTCATGAGATTAAGGACAGACAGTAAAAAAATCAGAGAGGCTTATGAGAGCAAATAATCCCCAATGTGTTCCAAAAATTATGAAAACCCTAAGGAAGTCATAACACATTGTATGTGTTCCTTTGATCTCTAAGATGGTAGGGAAACTAAACTTAGAGCCAAAGTACCCCAAGAAGAGTTCTCCAGTCCCTGGGAAATGTCCTTGGGCCCTAGGTTGACCAAAACTAAAGGAACCGAATAGTGTGTGGCTAGAGCAAGGGTAAGGGCCTCTGAATTTCCAGATGGTCTCCTATTGAATTCTTAACTTTTCTTTCTAAAGACCTGATAGGCCTAGAAATCGCAGTATGGTGACCTTCTAACATGACTTCCAAATGTGAATGTATAAAATCCTTGGGACTAGCTCAAATTTGTTGAAAACCCCCCTCCTTCGGTTCATATTCCACTAACTCCTCCTCCTCCATGTGGTTCCAATAGTAAGAAACTGAAATCTCATCCGGAAAGAATATTTGACGCGTGGTTTTGTGTCTTAAATGGTTTATCATGGTGGCCATCTCCGTACTTAAAACTATATATCACGTGGATAAAAAAGTCACAGCTACCATTTAATCTTAATTTGTGTTTTGACAAGGGTATCAGAGCTTGACATTGTCCAGAGCCCGTTTAGTCTTCGTCAAAACTATGCCCTTCTCTAGTTTGAAACTCCATGGCCCTTTCTTCACTTGCAATTTTTCTATGGGCCTCTAGGGTTTCTCCAGTTTTGAATTCCTCTGCCATGGTAGAGATGTTGTAATGTCAACTTTAACATTTTAACTCTGTCAAAGTAAAATAACAATACTAAAATTTAAAAACATAAAATCAATAATTATAATTAATTATAATTAATAATTAAATCAATCTAGATCTATCTTAACTCTATCTCTACCAAGTGCTGAAAGGGAGGAATCAAATCTATTGAGGCGCAAACCTCTTTTAGAGTGAAAACAGATTTGATCCCTTTAAGAATTTGGTAGATCATAATTTAAGATGGATCTAGGTTTTGGTAAATCAGAATTTAAGATAGATCTAGATTGATCATATACAATGAAAAAAATAAAATAAAAATACAATAAAAAAAATAAAAAAATGGCTTACAAACTCGACATAGTTTCACCTTTCTTTTAAAAAACATAAAATATTTATAATATTGAAATAACTTAATAAAATAAAGTAATTATTATATTCGAATAACTTTAGTTTCCACCTTTATTTTAAAAAACATAAAATATTTATAATATTGGAATAACAAAAAAAATGAAGTATTTATTATATTTGAATAACCATTTTTTACATTATGATAGAAATTTTTGGCCTTCTATTAAAATGATTTGATCCCTTGATGAGTGAGGGCATGAATGCCGACACGAATACATCCCAGATGTAAAAAATTTGTTTGTAACTTTGTTGCTTCTGCTATAGAGACTTAGGATCTAGGAGAGGAATAGACATGACACAGTCAGAGTTCTCACGAACAGAACTTATGGATTCTTTTATTGAAATTCGGGTGGCTGCTCTCAGATGCCAAACACCTAGATCAGAATATACTTTATCAGGACTGATTTTTGGGAGAACCCATTTAGCAGTTGGTTCTGTTTCTTCATATAAATGTTTTGACTGGTTTAACACACGACTACTAGAACTAGCAAACATATCTCTGAGAGGGTATTGGGTGGCCCTATCTTGTTCTTCAAGTTCTCTAAATGATACTGACTTTCTGAATGAGTCCATTTAAGATTCATAAAATAAAGAGAGGATGATTTAAGAACTAACCTTTTCGCGAACTAGATCTCACACAGTCAACTGGAATTCTGGCTCTGATACCAATTTTACTGCAGGGACCTCTCACACAGGTTTGCACTGCAAACTGCTCAACAGTCACTGAGTATCTTCTTATTTCTTAAGAGACCCTATGCGAACCCATACACGAACCTACTATCACGTTCACACTTCTTTTGGCTCTCTCTGCAGCTTCCCTTTGCCTTTTCTGGCCTACTCTGTGTCCCTTGGTGATTTCGCGAACCTCTGGCGAAATTTCAGCGATCTTAAGAAAACAATACTACCTCAGTGGACATTCATAAAGCTCAGAGTTACAGTTCTTAAAATGCGGAATGAAACTTTCTCTCTTTATTGATTTCAAAAGGATGTTACATCAGAGATCAGATTTACAGGACTCATATAGATCTCTTTCCAGAGATGGACTGCAGTGGCATTTACTAGATTTGCTACTCAATGAATGAGCGAGCGATACTGGAGGCTTCCTGGCCAGTTGCAGACTCTGTCTCAGAGTTCTTAATGGAACACACAATACATAAAATACTTTACAGACTCAAACTATGGATCTCGCCACTTCAGATTCTTGCCTATGCCGAGCACATAGACACGCAGGCTAGTCAGATCCCCTATGTACTTGAGTCTTAGCACCATGATGCAAGCAGATCGTGAGACTTCATGCAGATGTAGAGCAGGGAGCTTCGGCTTGACTCAGACTCAACACACAAATGACTCTAGATTCTAGACTCTCCGAATGCGAATGCCTAACGAATGAACCTTACCCTCCTTATATAGGAAATGAGGGGGGACAAACAATTCAATCGGTCCGTCGGATTATTGACACGTGGAGGAGAATCATGGCTTTCGGGTAACACCGAAGTGACATCCGCACCGAGATTCTTTCGTCCGACCAACTCATGTGAAAGTGTGTGTACAATAAATTGTGGATGCCTTTTATGTACAAGGCCCATGAGGAAACATCACTTATTGCATACACAGAGGATGCTTTTTCAAACAGGTGAAAATCCCTCGAGAAAAGACCTGTCACTGTAAACCCGTGACTGGGTACAACTACACAGAGAATGCTTTTATTTTAGTGGAGCTCTCGTGAACCACTTGTACTGGCTTCATTATTATCATCCAAGATTTTAATACCTGGGAATCTCAATCTTGGATAGATGTTATCATCCCATGCCTTTGTATAGATCCGGCGTACAATCATTGGCTTGTTTAGGATTATTTGGTGTTTAATTTTTGTTAACACCAACCATTGATGATGCATCTTCATGTGGGATTCCAACAGTCTGACAAGGAGGATGAAAACATTCTCCTATTCTACTCTCCAAACATTCATTGCATCTACTCTAGAAATAGGATTCATAGTAGTATGGATCCATACTGTATGCGCTCAATCCATAATCAAACCACCAATCATGTAGCCAGGGAAGTTGTAAGCTGTGCTGGTTGATCCATGTGGAACCAAATTTCAATTTGGTGTAATGTGTCTCATTATGACCATCTTTGTTTACCAGATTCCACCAATGCCTTTTATACCCTGCAAAATTATACACAGTGTCAGGAAAAATTAAGTCAAGATTATTACCTGGCCACATTTGGAAGTGTTCTAACCAATTATGTCCTGGCCACCGTGTTCTGTTTATGGCATATGATTTGTAATAGATCCTTGTTCTATCACTGCCGCTAGTACAGATAATAGTGAGATCACAAAAATCTTGTGATAAAGATCTTTCAGCCTCTTCTGAAGCTGACATGGAAGTGGAGTACATCATATCGTGGATCCATCTGCTTCCTTTTGGATGTACTCTTCTCTCAGGAACTAGATGTTGGACATCTGAATGATTCTGCAAATCTGCATCTAGGACTTTTGTGTTGCGGAGCTGCCATGTAGGCCTCCACTTTTCTTTGTAAAATGTCCATGATTCATCATCAGAAACATGTCTGAGCGTTTCTCTTTGATGGGCATGGTCCCATTCAGTAATGATGACCATCACATGTGCTTCTTCTTCCTCTTTAGGGTCATCATCTTGTTCTTGTTGCTGGATGTGTTGTATATATTCCCTACTAAGGAATTCAAGCAGACAGTTATGAATTCCCTTGATATGCTCAACTTTGAAATCAAAGTTGGTAAAGTAGGCCTGCCATCTTGCAAACTTGGCATCTTCTGGATTTTTAATAGTCTTGGTTAAGACTTTAGCCAAGGCCTGTGCATCTGTTCTTATTAGAAAATTCTTATTAACCAAATGAATTGAAAACTTACAGATACAGTTCCAAGCTGCTTTTACCTCTTGTTCAATGGTGGCATAGTTTCTTTCGGCTTTGCTCCATACTCTAGAGGCAAATTGAACAACTTGTTCTTCCTTTTTGCTACTGTCTTCATTTGGTCTTTGCTTTAACACACCTCCCCAACCAATGTTCCTGGCATCTGATTCAACAATTTTGAAATAAGAATCTTCTGCAACATACAGAATAGGGAGATTCTTTACCTTAGCCTTGATTTTTCGGACTGCTTCTGAATGTTCTTATGTCCAAGGCTGAGGATTCTTTCTTAATCTCTGATTTAACAGAGATCTATCTATGGCATAGTTTGGATAAAAATTTCTTACATAATTAAGACACCCTAAAAATCTTTGCAACTGTGTCTTATCAACAATCTCATCAGGAAACTTATCTGCAAACTCAAGTGCATGAGACTGTAAAGAAATTTTCCCATTTTCAATTGTGTGCCCTAAAAACTTGATTTTTGTCTGGCATAACTCCATTTTCTTTTTACTTAATACCAGACCATTATTTTTGACCAATCTCCTAAAAATATTTAAATGTCTGAAATGTTCTTGAAGGTTTTTAGAGAAAATCAGGATGTCATCTATATAAGCCAACAACCATTTAGCATATGGTTTAAACACAGAGTCCATTACCTTCTGGAATTTATATGGCGCACGCTTGAGGCCGAAGGGCATCACATTCCATTCGTAATGACCAACAGGGACACTGAAAGCTGTTTTGAACTTGCCTTTCTCTGCAATGGCCACTTGCCAGAATCCTGATTTGAGGTCGAATTTGGAAAATACTTTGGCTCCCGCGATCCTACTAAGAAAATCTCCTTTGTGAGGAATTGGGTAGGTATCGTCAGCCAATACAGAGTTCAGAGGCTTGTAGTTAATGACCAATCTAGGAATTCCTCGAATCTGTTCACTTCTTTTATTCACATAGAAGCCATAGCAGTTCCAAGGGCTGCTAGACTCCCTTATCAGCTTTCTGCTTAGGAGCTGATCAATCTCTTTTTCACAGAGCCTTCTATATTCTTTGTTCATTGGGATGGCTCTGGACTTGCAAGGTCTACCCACATAATCTTCTTTGTAGGGTAGCTCAACACAATGCTGCTTTTTGTGCCAGAACGCATTAGGTTCTTTGGAACAACATTGTTCTTCAAACTGTTTTTGAAATTCAGAAATTTGTTTCTGAATTGCTACAGAACTCAACTATTGTTCAAAGCTAAGAATTCTCTTGTGTTCTTTGAGTTCTGAGAGAATATTTTCTGCTTTCTGCAGCTCCAACTGCATGGCTTGTACCATGGTAGAAACTCGGGTGTTAGAAACATAAGGCAAATTAAATCTTTTACCTTTGACAGTAATGAAGTATCCAGCTTTCTTATTTGGGAACCTCATTGATCCGTGAGGCTCAACTGCAGCAAGAAAAAAATTACCAAGAATGCAGTCAACTGGTATGTCACCAACAACAAACTTCAATGTGACACATTTAGAATCAAAACAGACTGCGGCTTTAGGTACTTCATATTCAAGGGTAATTTTACCCAACCCGGTGTTGAGCTTCAAAGATGTTCTTCTCTTCCACCACATTCCACTTGATTTCCTTTGTCCATTATTAATTTTAGGCTTAAATGATCAATAAGATTAGTTAAAATTTCTTTGATATTGTATATAATGTCTAACTTGCTATGTTTTCATGATTTCGTTGTTGTAGTACTTTTTGACTACACCTAGCTACAGAATGCAGACATTTTGTAGCTAGTTGCCGATTCTGCAGCTGTCTTCATGTCTACGCAGGTTCCAGGTGTCATCTCAGGGAAAAACACATATGATCGTATTCCACATCATTCCCTCATCATTTTTTTCTCTTCACGAAGTTTGAACAAAATTCTATAGGTGGTTATGCACGTGGGAACTCAAACTAGGAGATAGACTCCTAATAGGACAAGGACAGTCTAGATGTCCTTAATCATATTACGAAACCACTATCAGAGTTCTAGTTTGATTCTAATTTGGAAAGATAATTATCCCTATGTTATCTCGAAGACAGTTATGTAATTTTGATATAAATATGGCTCGGGAAACCGAGGGACAAGGTTATATTTTATTTTTGGTTGCTAGATCTTAGAAGTTTGAAACACTCTGTTTTGAAGTTATTTCTCCTTTAATGAAAGTAGCATCACTTTATTGAACGCGGTGAGCCAATCTTGAAGTATATTTTGCATGCTACTCCGGTGGTAGAGGGCCCCTACTACCTGAGCAGCCTTGTTCATATGTTTAGATAAGTAACTGCATTCTTAGTTTAACCAATTTTCTGAATTTCGTGTTTTTATTCATTTGAATCGGATGCTACAAATTAGTCTTGTTCTCACGAATTCTTTCAAAAGACTACTAATATGGAATGAGGCATAACTGTAGTATTTTAGGAGTTAGTTACATTTCTTTAAGCTTTATGTTTTCATGCTCAATCACATAGTTGTTACAGCTAGTCTTGTTTTTATCAATCTCTTCCAAAATATCACTAATTCCGGATGAGACATAGCTGTGGTAGTGTTTCAGAGCTTACTGCATTTTGTTGAACTTTATATTTTATGGTTTATGCATGGAATGATACAGCCAGACTTGTTTCTACAAGATATTCCAAAACATTACTCATATTGAACAAAGTAGGGTTGTAGTATTTCATAGAATTAGTTGCATTTTAGCTCAGTCAATACTCCGGAGGTAGATGTCATTCTAGTTTAATTTCTAGTTTAATTCTCTCACTATATTTCAAGTTTGATAATGGCATTCTAGTATAACTCTGTTCACTATACTTCAAGTTAGATTAGTGACATTCTAGTTCAGCTCCAGTTCACTGCATTTCAAGTTAGGTTCATGACATCTTAGTTTAGTTTTGGTCACTGTGTTTTAAGTTTGATCAGTTGCATTCTAGTTCAGTGTCACCCATTGCATTGTAAGCTATCAAAATTAGGTTTCATGGCCTTCATTATTTACAAATTAATCTTGTTTTGAATTTCTATTTATACATCTTTATAGGAACAAGAATTAGTGATATCAGTTTAAGGCCTTGATTGTTCTGCAAACTTTTGCAATTTCATAAATAAGCCTTTTTCCCAAAATTATTCAAATCTTTAACTTTTGAACAAGGCTTAGTAGTGATAAGTTGAAGTTGCAGAATGGATTAATCTTAGTATTGCAAGTTAATTTAGAGTAGAAATATTATTATGCTACAAATAATCTTTTCCAAATTGTGTTCCAATAAACTTCTAGTCATGGATGAGATTCTTTGTAATATTGTAAGATAATTGTTTATTTAGGAAAACCTCATTTGCACTAAACTTGTCCTCTTTTCAAGCTATTCCAACATATCTCTAATGAATAAATTGGATAAGTTCATGCTCTGAGTTATTGAGTTCATGTTGTGATTTAGGAGTCATTATCAAGCTTTGCATTTTCTGTTCTTTAGTGCCATACACAAGTTTAGAAAAGGTTTTTGCTCTGTTTTAGTGTAACCATTCACTTCTCTTTCCCAACATTTAGTTCTTTTCCTTTTAAACATAAAACCATAAAACCAAAAACATCATAAAAACACTAAACAAAACGTAGTGAGAAACAAATACCTAGGCACATATAGTGCACCACACTTCAGCAGTTTACTGGCCCTGGTTGACAATTAATGAACTCAATTTAGGAACACTAAGTTGAGCACAAAATTTTGGCATCGTTTCCAGAGAAGTGTAACTAGGCAGCCTTGTTTCTTAACTCCCAAAAACAATGATATGCGTAGAGAAAGAGACTCAAGGGGTAGATTCAGAAGAAGCAGAAGTTTGATTCCTAGAACACCACTTGTTTCCCCTAGAACAAGAGCCAATACACCTCCAACTGAAACCCACATTCCATCCTTTACTGATCCTAGACTTTTAGAAGACTTAAGATCATATATTCCATTAGAAAAACCTTCCACTTCATCCACTGAACCTGTCTTAGAAGAAGATTCAAGGACCCCTGCTAGAGACACAAACTTTTCCACTTCCACAGAGGAATCAACTATGGCAGAAGAAGGGGGAGGAGGAGTTTTTAATGGAGAACACACACTATTTGGAGGGGGTAGAGGTAGAGGTAGAGGAGAAGGAGGTAGAGGTGCAGAAGGAGAAGGAGGCAGAGGAATAGGTAGAAGAGAAATGGGAAGCTCTTTTGGGTTTCCTATAGTAGATGAAGAAACCAATGCAACTATGAAAAACATTTCACCCTCTGTCCTTCCAAACTTTTATGGACTTAAAACTGAAGATCCTGAAACCTTCCTATTTGAATTTTAAGTCCTATGTAGAACTTATGACTACTTACAAGATGCTCAAAAACTTAAACTATTTCCTTCAACATTGAAAGGAGCAGCATTGAAGTGGTTTATGAGTTTGATCAACAGTTCTATTAGGACATGTGAAGACATGAAACAAGCATTTATAGAGAGGTATTTGGATTATTGTATGCCAGTCAATCATAAGGAGGAAGTGTTTAAGATGCTACAAAAAGAAGATGAAAACCTGGAAGATTTGTTGGAGAGATTTCATTACAACATCAAAAGAGCAAAAATGGAAAACTTAGACCAAGACACCTTAAAAGCTCTCTTGTTAAAAAAAATTAGGGATGAATGGTTAGATATCCTTAACATGATGGGAAAAGGGGATATATCTCAGCTTACATTACCTGAAATATCCTAGTTATGTGTTAACTCGAGAGGAAGTCCAAACCAATCTGCCAAATCGTAAAAGGTCCAAGAGACCCTGCTCTTGCAAGGGTAAGAAAATATGCTTCTGGGACAGTAAGTAGGGCAGAGATAGGGCATATTCTTGATGAATTCAAATCCAAAATCCTAGGGAGTCTTAGTGAACAAATAGACACCCTTAAGTTACAAAACAAGAAAAAAGATAAATCTGATGCCTTAGAAATCTTTTGTCCCAGATGTAGAAAGAAGCATGCCCTCAGAGAATGTCCTTTGCATGCAAAAGTTGTAGAGACTTTCAGTTACCTGTTCGTAAAATAAGGAACCAATCATCGATTACATGTTTATACAGTAGTGTTGTGAGTGGAAACCGTAATCTTTCTGGAGACTTAGGGGCCAAATCGTTCTTTCTGCATAAATATTACAATCACATGCAGATCTATTCACTTATGATCCATCTCACTCCATTCATCCATACCCATTTAACTATCTATCCACACTTGGTCTTCCTTTCAATCCATGGGTCCACCCTCCACCCTGCCCCCCATCCTAGGTTTTTAAGTTTGATGTTTTTATGCAATTAAATAATACACATCATGAATTGCAGGCTACTTTTCACACTCCACTCCACTTCATAAGTTGTTTTCCATTTCACTCCATTATTCACTTCATTCATATTCCATTACACCATATTTCATTATCCATTTTCACTCATTCCATACAACATTCCATTCATGCTCCAAACCATTCCATTTCATGTTTCAAGTCTTCTACAGGTACATTCTACAATCAGTCAGACATTCTGCAGCTAATCAGACATTCTGCAGCCATACAGACATTCTGCAGCCAGAGATCCTGAAGGCACTATCCAGTAATTATTTGATCTGCAACAAAATGATCCTACATATCCATGACAACAAGCAAAATCAAGGGAGTTATGAAAACTCAAATATTAATGATTTTCAGGAGAGAACAAAGCATATGAAGATCACAAAAATCAGAGGAAAGGCAAAGGTAAAATTTATGAAATTATTATAATGACAGATCATGAAAAATTTTAGTATAGTTAAGTTATGTATAATTAAAAAAGTTGTTTTAATTAATTGTGTTGATCATGCCTAACAAACCTCTCATAAAAACTTTGGATAAAATTCCTTCTATTCTGCCATTCCAAATCCCATATCTGATCATCATTTAAAAATGTAACGGTTAAACTACCGAGGTGATTGGATTAGTCACATCACTAGGCCAAAGCATTTAATGATGATTTTGAATGTCCTACGAAATATCTCCGCGGTCTTTTCTTCGAAGATATTTCCCAACTCATTAATTAGTTTACATCACCCTCACTTCATTATACTCATTCCGTAACCACTCCATATCATTCTTTCTTGTAGCCAACTCTTAACCATTTCGGTTTGTAAAACAGAGGAAGCATCTATAAAACATCTTTGCCGCCTGTTTTCGACTGTGACAGAGGAGCAAGACCAGAAGGTTAGAAAGAAAACTGTGGTCCTATAGTGAGGACCCAACCGATTGAACCACACTTGAGGGTTATCCACAACCGAGATATGTTACAGCAGCCGGCATTCAGACTTTTGGAGAAATTTATTAGTTTTCACAAAGAGGTGACTAAAGACCAGACACTCTTTCAACTTGGAGCCGAGGTCGAATAGAAAGACCACTATTAATAAAGCCTTCATTGCAATAGCTGCAATGGCCCAGCAGAAGAAAGGCAGTTCAAAACAGACAATTTTCATAACGAGACACAAGCAAATACTCCAAGTCAGAAGTATGGATGTTTCCATTTTTAAAAAGGGTATCCCTAGCTCAGCACTAAAGAACAAATGGAGAAACATGTTGCTCATTTTGCAAAAAATCATCACTTGTGAAGGAAGATTTGGTACCTTCTATGTTTATCATATTCGGTTAATGATGCATTTCTTAGAAGAAGAAATCAATTTTCCCTTCTTCTTTCTTCATAGTTTAAAGAAAATGGCCTCAAATGTTCAAAAGAGAGTTCAATTTCTGGAAAAAACCTTGTACCACCATGGTTTAGTCAAAATCTTAGTTGAACATTATTTGAGAAAAATGGGAGATAATTGGGATGAGTTCTTAGTGAGAAATCACTTTGAAGAACCCAAGGAATCTCCACCTGAAGGCAAGCCTACAAAAAGAAGCAAGAAATGGAAAGCTTCCAAAACTGAAAATGAAACTGGTAAGTCAATACAAGAGGGTAGTGAAGAGATGATTTCTGAGAAATTGGCTCAGATTAAGAAGTAGCTTAAGAGGGAGAGGATAATAAGAAAATTTTCCAGAGAGAAAGGAGAAGGGCCATCTCAACCAAGACGAAGCCACAGACTTAGAGGGATACTGAAGAAAACAGAGGTTAGAAAAACTAGATTCATAAACATAGAGGATGAAGAAACACCTACTGAGGAGGATTTTGATGAAGGAGCTCCTGAAATAGACCCAACACAGCAAGAAATTTACAATTATGTTGAGACACTAGAGAAGAGAGCTTCAGAAAGTAGAGACAGAACTCCTAGTCCACCAAGATCTGCAATTGACATGCTAAGAAGAGATAAATATGAGTTAGAAATACTCAATAGGCATATCAAGAATGAGAATGAAATTCTAAGGGAGCAAGTTAAGCTGAAAACTGATATGAATTCAACTCTGTCTCTACAAATGCAAAAGTTGTACAAGGCCAGTGAAAAATTGAAGAAGAGAAACAAAAAGTTAAGTAGGGCACTTACAAATTTGAGATTCAAGTTAGTCATAAGGAAGCCCAGAAGAGCATTGACTATCAGAAAAATTAGAAGAAGAGGGTTGGATGTCCTAGCAGAGGTCTCAGAGTACATGGAATAGTTGCATGAGGACATGCAAGAACCTAGCAGTGGGGGTATGTTGAGCCCCAAAGATGTTATTTTCTTCCACCACATTCCACTTCATTTCCTTTGTCCATTATTAACTACAGGCTTAAATGACTTAAGCAGATTATTTAAAATTGCTTGAGATTGTATCTAATGTCTAACTTGCTATGTTTTCATGATTTTGTTGTTGTAGTATTTCTTTTTGATTCACACTCTAGCTGGGCGTAACGCACATTCTCGTAGCCAGCTGTTGATTCTGTCCGTCTTTCATGTTCACGCAGTTCTGTGTCATCTCAAGAAAACACATGGTCGTATTCCACATTACCTTCATCATTTTTTTTCTTTCGCTTAAGTTTCGAGCAAGACCCCATAGGTGGTTAAGGTATGTGAACTCAAACTAGGAGATAGACTCCTAATAGGACAAGGACAGTCCAGATGTCCTTAATCATATTACGAGACCACTATTAGAGTTCTAGTTTGATTCTAATTTGGAAATATAATTATCCCTATGTTATCTCAAAGACAGTTATGTAATTTTGATATAATTATGGCTCGGGAAACCGAGGGACAAGGTTAGATTTTGTTTTTGGTTGCTAGATCTTAGAAGTCCGAAACAGTCTGTTTTGAAGTTATTTCTCCTTTAATGAAACAAGCATCACTTTATTGAACACGCCGAGCCAATATTGACGTAGATTTTGCGTGCTACTCCGGTGGTAGAGGGCCCCTCCTACCTGAGTAGCCTTGTTCATATGTTTAGATAAGTAACTGCATTCCTAGTTTAACCAATTTTCTTAACTTCGTGTTTTTATATTCATTTGAATCAGATGCTACAGATTCGTCTTGTTCTCACGAATTCTTCCAAAATATTACTAATATGGAATGAGGAATAACTGTAGTACTTTAGGAGTTAGTTACATTTCTTTAAGCTTTATGTTTTCATGCTCAATCACATCAGTTGCTACAGCTAGTCTTGTTTTTATCAATCTCTTCCAAAATATCACTAATTCCAGATAAGACATAGCTGTGGTGGTGTTTCAAAGCTTACTGCGTTTTGTTGAACTTTATATTTTATGTTTTATGCATGGAATGATACAACCAGACTTGTTTCTACAAGCTATTCCAAAACATTACTCATATTGAACAAAGTAGGGCTGTAGTATTTCATAGAATTAGTTTCATTTTAGCTCAGTCAATACTCCGGAGGTAGATGTCATTCTAGTTTAATTTCTATTTTAATTCTGTCACTATATTTCAAGTTTGATAATGGAATTCTAGTATAACTCTGTTCACTGTACTTCGAGTTAGATTAGTGACATTCTAGTTCAGCTCCAGTTCACTGTATTTCAAGTTAGGTTCATGACAACTTAGTTTAGTTTTGGTCACTGTGTTTTATGTTTGATTAGTTGCATTCTAGTTCAATATCACCCATCGCATTGTAAGCTATCAAAATTAGGTTTCACGGCCTTCATTATTTACAAATTAATCTTGTTTTGACTTTCTATTTATACATCTTTATATGAACAAGAATTAGTGATATCAGTTTAAGGCCTTGATTGTTCTGCAAACTTTTGCAATTTCATAAATAAGCCTTTTTCCCAAAATTATTCAAATCTTTAACTTTTGAACAAGGCTTAGTAGTGATAAGTTGAAGTTGCAGAATGGATTAATCTTAGTATTGCAAGTTAATTTAGAGTAGAAATCTTATTATGCTACAAATAATATTTTCCAAATTGTGTTCCAATAAACTTCTAGCCATGGATGAGATTCTTTGTAATATTGTAAGATAATTGTTTATTTAGGAAAACCTCATTTGCACTAAACTTGTCCTCTTTTCAAGATATTCCAACATATCTCTAATGAATAAATTGGATAAGTTCATGCTCTGAGTTATTGAGTTCATGTTGTGATTTAGGAGTCATTATCAAGCTTTTCATTTTCTGTTCTTTAGTGCCATACACAAGTTTAGAAAAGGTTTTTCTCTGTTTTAGTGTAACCATTCACTTCTCTTTCCCAACATTTAGTTCTTTTCCTTTTAAACATAAAACCATAAAACCAAAAACATCATAAAAACACTAAACACAACGTAGTGAGAAACAAATACCTAGGCACATATAGTGCACCACACTTCAGCAGTTTACTAGCCCTGGTTGACAATTAATGAACTCAATTTAGGAACACTAAGTTGAGCACAACACCCGGTGAGCTTGCGGGTAGCAGCAACCCAATATTGTGACGGAACAACCTTTTTAGAAAACATATTAACATCTGATCCTGAATCAATTAATGCTATCAAATCAAACATCTTTCCTTTTATCCAAAATTTAATATTGACATGATGTTGTTAATATTGGCTAGCAAGCAAATGCATATCTCTTATACCCATAGTAGGATCAGGATGTCCCTCTGCAACTTCAACTTCTTCAGTATGTTTAGGAACACCATGCAGAGTGTAATTTGTGACTCTACCTAAATAAATAGGAGAAGAAGCAGGAGAGGCTTGAACCTGCTTACCTTTCTCAAGTTCTGAAATTCTGGTCTTCAAGGCAGAGATTTATGTCTTCATGCAGTGTATCTCCTTACTCACCTCCCCCAAAGTGAGTGCGCGATTTGAATTTCATTTTCGCACTCCATTTAAATGTTAAGAAGGTATATTCCATGGAAGATTGGCGGGAAGACCTAACACAAATAATATCATGTTACCAACACACTAGAGAAGAATTACAGAGGGGATCCATCAAGACTGATAATGCATTGGATATTTCAACTCAAGCAATGACGATAAAGAAATTACTCGGTTTCAAGAAGAAGAAGGTGGCCCCTCTCGTCCATATGTGGAGGAGGCCTATCAAAAGGTAAGCATTTAAGAAACTGTTTACTGATAATATAGTTGCAATAGACGTTCATACATAGTAGCTGTGTTGGAATCCACTGTGTAATTTATTTTTTGGTTGGATTAGATGAACAAGAGAGCGTTGTGATTAACTAAAAGATCATGGAATTGGACGTGGAGCTTTGCATATAGAAAGAGAAGTTTAAGACGCCTTCATCCAGGCCTTCTCAGATCGTATCATAATTCATCTTGTGCCCTCGCATGGACAACAAATATTTGATGCTCCGCTCTTATCCCTGTTTTTTCTACATCTTGCAATAATAACAGACTTCCTCTTTGTTCTGACTCTAACTTCTTGTGCTGCGTCCTCTTGACTGTATTCTCTTCAACACCCACTATCCATCTACCTTTTAGCGTACCCAACAAACCCTAATGAGAGAAAATTCCCCAAATTTTTC
Organism: Pinus albicaulis; assembly: GCA_034641835.2. NCBI lineage: Eukaryota > Viridiplantae > Streptophyta > Pinopsida > Pinales > Pinaceae > Pinus > Pinus albicaulis. The sequence goes on along the minus strand of CM076584.1, from coordinate 737,204,202 downwards.
TTCCTACAACAGTTTGTGGGTTACTGTGCTGCTAACATGACATGAAGCCCACGTGGTGTTATTTTCTACTTCTAAATAATTATTTCCTTTGATCGAACTTTGGCTCTTTTTTAGTTCCTGACTCTAGCTCTTCCCTGGGCTCTATGGATTTTGTTCAAGCTCTGACTCTGACATTATCTCTGACTCTGTATGCGTTTGAATATAACATAGGAGTTCCCAACTATGGGTTACAATTTCTCCATCATCAATCTAATTGCAGAGTATTTCCTGAGGTGTATATATCCTTTGCTGTCCATTCACCCTATTCCCTATGAAATAATCTGAGTTTCAATTTCTAATTTAACATCTCAACATGAACAAAATGATGCCTGTGTCTTCTTATATCTATCTGTCCTCTTGTGATCTGATGTTTATATGAAAATAAACGTTAAAGGTATACCTTTTCATTCCTTCTAAGAACTAAAGCCGGATTTGATAGGATGATTAAAACAAAAATAAAGTAATTCTTGCAGTTTATGGCTCCATTCCACTTGCAATCATCTTGTACTGAAGAAGATGAGGCTTGGGTATTCATTGTTGTGTAATCATGTAGACAGTTCAAGCTCATACAAAAAGAAACCAAAAGTATTTATATAGTGTAAGCTTCACCTTTATTGCAAGCATTTGAATCTTCAATTAAGTGTCAAATTTGATGGTTTCTAGCATCATGCATTCGATTTTGCCGCCTCTTTCAGTCCCTAACTTTTGTATTATAAAATACCACTCTTCAACAAAATACTTAGGCAATTTGTAATACGTTCAAGCTAAATGGTTTTAATTAGTTTCTTGAATACAGGGGGAACTAAATTCCCTTTCAGAGATGAATGAAAGGGAAGCTCAAAATATTGATATATAGCCTAACTGCCTAAGTGTCGAGCATATGACTTGCAACAACTGATTTGGAAATATTCCAGACTTTTCAAAGGGTTATCGAATTTGATATTGAAATCTTGGGTGTAGCAATAATATTAATTTCTTGCATATGCGTGCAATTTCATCGATCATGTCATTTAATCAAAATATATTTTGCAAGCTACAATCAGAGGAGACGAAGGCATGAATTTTGACTTTTTTCAGTTTTTGCAATTGTAATTATGGTTACAAGGGGAGAGAGCAAGTAATTCATTAGAGCACCAAGAAAATCATATCAACGACTGTTTCTTTGTTAGAGATGTTTGCAACATATGTGTGGAACATGTTGCCAAGGATCCCCTAGTCAAAATTTGTGTTTTAGTTCGAAAACAGAATGTTGTACTCAAACTAAAAACATTGTTACCGATGAAATAGGTAACCTGACCTCAAAACGGGAACTCTAGCCCAAAAAGACTCAAAAAACATGAAAAAACACCCCAAAAACAAAAAAAGTGTATTCCAGAACGCACTTGGTTTTTTTTGAAGGTCAAATTTAAACATTTTATAAAATTATGCTAAAAACAAAATTGTTTCTTGAAAAAAGGATTGAAAAAACACCCTCAAAACAAAACCAGTTGACGCTGGAATAACCAAAAAAAAAAAATTTGTCATATTTTTGACATTTTTAAAAATAGAAATAACATTTTTTAATTTTTAAAATTCAAACATTAAAAAAAACCTAAAATTTAAGAAAAAAATAAATTTAAAAAATAAAAACATTTTAAAGCTTAAAATTTAAAAATATATAGGAATGAAAAAATAAAAATAAAAACAAAATAAAAATAAAAATTCAAACATTAAAAAAAAACCTAAAATTTAAGAAAAAAATTAAAAATTAAAAATTAAAAAAAAAAATTAAAGATTAAAATTTCAAAATATATAGAAATAAAAAAATAAAATTAAAAACAAAATAAAAATATTAAATTAAAAATAAAAACAAGTTAAAAAAAAGAAATAAATTATAAAAAATAAAATATAGAAATTAAATTTAAAAAAAAAAAGAAAATGTTTATTAAATTAAAAAAAAAAATTTAAATTTTAAAATAAAAAATTAAATTTAAAGAAATATATTAAATTTTAATAAATTTAAAACTTTAAAATAAAAATTTAAAAAAAAATATTGAAATTAAAAGTAAAAAAAATGTAAAATTAATTAAAAATAAAAAATAAAAATAAAATATAATAAAAATATTAAATTTAAAGAAATATATATTAAAAAAACAAATAGATTTTAAAAAATATATTAAATTTAAATTACAAAAAATAAAATATATATATATATGAACTTAAATTAAAAATATATATATTTGATTTTATTAAATTAAAAAAAAATGTTAATATTAAAATAACAAATTAAATTAAAAAAATATTAAATTTTAATAAATAAATGAATAAACAAATAAATTTTGAAATAAAAATTAAATTTTAAATATAAAGAAAAAAAAACATTGTTAAAATAAAAATTTAAAAAACTTAAAAAATCAATTAAAATTGAAAAAAATAAATTAAAATAAATATATTAAATAAAAAATAAAATAAAAAACAAATTAATTTGAAAATATTAAGTTTAACTTTAAAAAAAAAATCTAATTTTAAATACACAATTTTAATTGAAATAAAAAAAAAATATAAAAATTTTATGTAATTAAAAAAATAATAATAATAAAAATAAAAATTAAAAAAAAAAAATTAAATTCAAATAAATAAATAAATAAAAATACAAAATTTACTAAATTTTAAAAAATTAAATGAAAAAACTAAACATAAAATTTAATAATAAAAAAAAATATGAAAAAATTAAATTAAAAAAAAATCAATTAAATAAAAAAAATACAAAATTTAATAAAAATTATTAACAAAATTTAGAAAAAAAAATTAAAAACAAAAAAATGAATAAATTTTTTTAAAAATTAAAAAAAACAAAAACAAATTAAAACAAATTAAATTTCAAATATAAAAGTTAAATTAAAAAAAGATAATTTTAAATTTTTTGAATTAAAAAAAATCAAATTAAAAAAAAAATAATAATTAAAAATTAAAAAAATTAAAAATCGCCCTCCCGCGGTAGGAGGCCGATTCCGGGAATTGCCCTAAGGCCGATTCCAGGAATTTCCCTCCCACGGCGAGAGGCCGATTCCGGGAATCGCCCTGAGGCTGATTCCGGAAATTGGCCCCCCGCGACGGGAGAGCGATTCCCGGAATCGGCCTCCCGTTGCGGGAGGGCGATTCTCGGAAGCGATTCCTGGAATTGGCCTCCCGTCGCAGGAGGGCGATTCCCGGAATCGGCCTTCCGCCAAGGTGGCGGCAGGCGCCGGCTAGCGGCACCACCACGATCAAAAAATTCTTTTATTTATTTATTTATTTTTAATTTTTAATATATTTTTTTAATTTGATTTTTATTTTTTATTTTTTTTTTAAATCCAAAATATTAATTTTTTTTTTTTTTAATTCAAATTTTTTATTTTAAATTTAATTTTTTTTAATTTTTTTGGTTTTTTTTTTTAATTTTGTTTTTAAATTTAATATTTTAGATTAATTATTTTTTAAAATTTAAAATTTATTCATTAAATTTATTAAATTTTAATTTAATTTAATTTTTTTTAATCTTTTAGTTTATTTGGTTTTTCATTTTTAAAATTTATAAATGTTTGAGATAATGCCTCAATTATTATGCTTACTTAGTTTGGATTGGGTTGTTGAGGAAGTTGAGAGATTCTCTCAACTTCTCTCTCTAAGATTAGAATTAGTTCAACTATATATTTGATGTATCTGATTATTGAAATATAGAAAATCATTATTGTGTGTTATTCCTGTGCAATGGCTGCTCTCTCCAATTTCTACTATGGTATCAGAGCCTCCACTGGCTTAAATCCCTCACGGGATGGCCAGGAAGATGTGAGAGTAATAATTGTCAAACCACTGCTTTAGAAGAGTAGGAGAGCAGATAGTTTAGTGAATTTATTTTCTGGGTGAAAGTTTTTTTTGTTTTTGTTATTTTATTTCGTTGTGTGTTTTTCATTAAATTTAATACGTTAGAGATGGCACAAATACCCAATATGTTACCGGTGCTGCATTCTTGCTTGCAATATGGTTTGCTCTACGCTCCATTCTTGCTTACTGTCAGCTAACGGACAAACTCTGGCCTGTGGAGGTGGATTATTTGCTAGGTAAGAATCCTCTCGGTATATCACTCATGGTAGGATTTGGCAACAAATATCACAGAGGCACATCAATTGATATGCAATTCACAACAAGAAGCACGAGTACTACTGGCTTACCATCGATGTGCGTGGCAGGTTTCATGCAGTGGTATAGTAGAAATGCACCCAACCCAAATCTGTTAGTAGGGACAGTTATTGGTGGACCAGATCGACATGACCAGTTTGAAGATTGCAGGTCTGATTCCACCAAAATCGAACCTACAACATATATTAACAGTCCTCTCGTAGGGGTATTGGCCAAACTGAGGGCTATTACATGTGAAGCAAACAAACATTCCTGAATTCATAAATATCTCGTTTACTTCAGCGGGCCCAGCTTTGTTTTCTGGTCAAAATGCTCTTGAGGATGGGTATATAACTCACTGGTGGTTCAAGCCGGAACGATGGCTTGAAAATAGGAAATTCGATTCTATTACAGAGAAGTGGGTTAGAAACTTATTATAAAATGCTGCAACATGTTTCGCTTTTGCCCCTTCCGCAGATTATGTGAACTTCACCGGCGATATCACTCTATCGATTGCTGAGGAGTTGGACACGGACTGTGAAGAATTTGATAAAGATCCGGGCGGATCCATGTGCTGGACGGCGTATTCCTAAGTTGAAGGACTAGCAGTTACGGTCAACCCTGCAATAAAATCAACTCTTCCAACAGCTTGCAAGTTGCTGAGGCCAGTGGTTGATTATGGCAATTTCGATGGCGCTTCCTCCAGGAGATTCTATGCATGGGCGCAATGTTAATATTGTTGGCCAAAAACCAAAGGTAGGTCATTATCACATTAAACATCGACGGTTCAAAATAGCTGAGCTGTAAACAACTACTAATTACCGAGAAATTAGGGTCACCAGAGGAGAATGGATTTCATAAACTACAAGTTTATGGAGGTGAATGGCTGCTACAGGATTTGAAGTTTATTTTTTTTGTGGAGTATGTATTGTAGTGTTGGGTTATAGTTTATATTTGTTGTTGTATTAGAGAACCAATTATTGAACAAATTAGCATGATTTAAATTAGTCGTTCTCGACGTTCTTCAGGGATGAGAGGAAAATTGACTAATTTGATTGTGTGAATTTGTTATATGCTGATCTTGTTGTGCTTCGGGCCAAGAGCATCAGTTACAGGTTATACAGTGAGATTCATTTGTGTAAAGGTCACTTTGTAGGATTGATCGTTGATCATATTCTGTATCCAGAATATTTTCTTATAGACTGTTGAAATTTATTCTTCGGGGATTATTTCACAGATGGAAATATTTCCATAGGATAGTTCAGTGTCGAGACTCTTCTTCGAAAGTGTCAAGAATCTTTGATCTTACAAATTCAACATTGCTGGTCAGAAAAAAATGTATTTTAAATGGGTTGAATGGTAGCTCGAAAATGGTGGAGAAAAGAGCGTTGTCTATGAGATTTCAGAGTGGGTACAAATGTTAATGAAGACCAGGGCAGAAAAATGTTTGTATTAAATTAGTGTGTTCTCCATTTCTGTAATGTAGGCATTAAGGGGGGGTGTTTGAGATAATGCCTCAATTATTATGCTTACTTAGTTTGGATTGGGTTGTTGAGGAAGTTGAGAGATTCTCTCAACTTCTCTCTCTAAGATTAGAATTAGTTCAACTATATATTTGATGTATCTGATTATTGCAATATAGAAAATCATTATTGTGTGTTATTCATGTGCAATGGTTGCTCTCTCCAGTTTCTAATAATAAATTGTTTCATTTAAAAAAAAAACAGTAAATTTATGGATATTTGTTTTTTAATTATTTGCACGTGGTTTTTTTTTCATTTTTTTTGTTTTTTAATGATAGTTTTTTTTATTATAATTCTTTTATTTTAATTTTCTTTCTCAATTTTAAATTTTGTTTTTTTTTTAAATTTGTTTTTTCGATTAATTTTAAAATTTGTATTTTTGTTTTCTTCTTCTTATTATTTTTTTAATTTAAATTTTTAAATTAAATTTTTTCTTTTTTTCTATTTTATTTTTTTATCTAAATTTTAATTTTGTAATTTAGATTATTTTAAAAATTTTCTATTTTAATTTTTTTTTTAATTATATATATATTTTTAATAAATTAGAAAAAAATGTTTTTGATGTTTTTTTTCTTTTTTGTTAATTTTTGTTTTTTTTCTTTAAATTATGTGTTTTTTTTTTTCAAATTTTGTCATTTCTTTTGATATTATTTTCGAATATTTTTGTTTTTTTTTTTTGTTTTATTTATTTATTTTTGTTTAAATTTTTTATTTTTACGAGTTAATTTTTATTTTTTTTTACATTTTTATTGTTTATATATATATATATATATATATATATATATATATATATATTTATCTAAGTTTTGTGTTTTATTACCAACATGAAAATCACCACTCTAAAAAAAAAGGTTGATGTTGCATCAATACGTTTCAAAATTAGCATGAAAATCACCGCTCTAAAAAAAAAAAGTTGATGCTGCATCAATACGTTTCAAAATTAGCATGAAAATCACTAACATTTTAAAACAAATATTCATACTTCATAAATAAAAATATTAGAGTGTCAAAAATGTGCTAAAAAAAGAAAAGGTGATTCTGCATCACCACTTTTCAAAATCGGGTGCTTTTTATGCTACCAAAAAAAAGTAGGTAACAATGTGGTTACCTATTTCATCTGTAACAGTGTTTAAAATGAACATATCTGTAGAGTGGGTATGCTTGTCCATTTGGAAATCTGATCTGAAAACTTTTCCAGTCCATGTTTATTCATTTTAGTATGAATTATTATTATCTTGTCAATCCGATGTATTCAGGTTTGTTGTCCAAAATCCAAAGTGCTTCTCATATTCAGAACTTTCTGCCTCTGAGGGTTGTTATGATTTATTAGAATGTGGGTAATGTCCATATTTATAACATTTCTTAGTTGGATTTTTACCTGGTAATTTTGAATTGTAAGCTTAGTGAATATCCTTGATATATTCCTTAATACTTCGTTAAATGGGACAAAAATATACATCCAGGATCAGTTGTAGCAACCTCACAACAACACCCATACCAAAGAGAATCATATGAAAGTGAAGTAGTGTTGAGGTTCCAAACTTAAGAAAAATTGAGCTCAGAACAAAATAAAATGTTTATCAGCTGTGGAAAAGCAGATGTCAGCTATGAGATACTTACCAGATTTAGTCCATGACATTGTTTTCATGCATTATAGGAATCTCTGGACAATACACAGGATTTCAAGAACAAAGACAACTAAAATGGTGTAAAATAAAGAACTACCTCTCTGCAAGTTATCATCAGACTAGTCAAGCCGTTGTTTTTTTTACAGAAACAGTTATTTGTATAATGATTCAAAAGGTCAGAGGCTTATGCTCGGGGGTATTACATCTGGAGACCCAATGTCTAGGGGGTTTCCGATCAAGCAAAATTCACCTACTCTGCTTCTTACAGTGAATCTAGCAATTTCCCAAAGACTAGCAAACCTTATAATACAAACAAATTGTTGTAGCAAGAGACAAAAATACATGACAAAGGAGAGGGGCTGGCTAAGGCAGAGGATCCCATGAATCCCCCTTTTCGTAGAGGAGAGATCTCGGTTGTAAAGAGACAAAAATGTTGGCTTCAAGGTCTGCATCTTTGTTATTTTTCCAAAGGACGTGAAAGAACTGAAGTTTGTGAAAGGACACGATCAACTTATTGATGCGAGCGAATAGCCGTTGCAGATGTAGGTCTTTAGGGATCTATTTTGTCACAATCAAACCAATGAGGCTTTGTGAATCCCCAATGACTTGAGCCTCCTTGATTCCATGTTTTTGCAGCTGTTTCAAGCCTTGGAGGAGAGCCATGGCTTCCGCTTGATTGTTAGAAGTAAGCCCCAAACCCCAGGGAAAGTGGGAAATGATTTGGTCTAAAGGGCAGCGAATAATTCCTCCGCCTCCGGCCTTCCCCGGATTCCCCTTTGCTACACTATCAAAAAACATAGTGTGGATATTTGTGATCCTTCTCCATTTGTTGAAGTTTTCATCCTCTAATCTGATTTTCCATTCTTCTTTGCACTTCTCCATATTGTGCCCAGTGGGAAGGTTTAGCCCCAGCTGCTGGCACCAATCCCTACCTTGTTGGTTTAAGCTACAAACCTGATTTTGGTTCACCTTGGCTTGCATTATTTCTTTGAATAAGATTTTGATTTTCACAACGATTTTCCGCTGGCTTAGTGCCTTCTCTTGAAAGATCTGATTATTTCTTTCAAGCCAAATCTTCCATCAAATGAGCTTAGGGATAATCATCTACCCCTCGTTTTCCCAGCCTCTCTTGGGGAAGGACTTAGGAAACAGGTCTCCCTAATTAGACATCATACTCGTGATGGTGATTGGGAGGATGGGGCTGCTGTTCCAAATTAGCAAGATTTCATTCCAATGTCTCGAGCGTAGAGGCACTCGAGAAAGATGTGGACTGAATTTTCCTCTTGTTGTTGACAGAGTGGACACTGAGAGGGGTAGTGGAAGCCACGACGTTGTAGGTTTTCAGTTGTGAGGATACTGATGTGCCCCAGCTGCCAGGTGAACATGTCAATCTTCGGAATGCTTTTAACTTGCCAAATACCTTTCCAAATTGTAGGGTTGTAGGGGACAGTGGGAATGGCCTTAAGGCACCTGTAGCCTTGTGCTGTGGAATATCATCCCGTCGAGGAACCCCAATCCCTTCTGTCTTTTTTTCTTGCGTTTAGAGGGGCTTTCCCAGCCAACGCTACCATGAATTTGGCCCACGCTTGCTCCAAATGAGCAAGCATCTCTATCTTCTGCCACCCTGCCCAATTGCTACTGTCCCACTCAGAAATGTCCCACATCGTTTGTCGACCATCTGCGATCATCCATGTTCTTAGCTGCTGCAACTCAGGATCATCCCCGATCACTTCTGCGTTCATGATCCTATCCTCCCACAGACTGATCTGCTTCCCATTGCTTGGAATCCAGAACAAGCGGTCACACATCAGCAGGAGGGCATGCTTGCATAGCTGATGGATCGAGGAGCCATGTCGATTAGCTTAGAAGTTCTCTAGGCTACGAAGATGCTTTCCAAAGATATATTTTTTTCACAAAGCAATCTGTGCCCATCTCGGATTCCTTGCTACCTGTCGCCATAAGATCTTGGCCCCCAAAGCGATATTGTGCTCCCTGAGGTCTTTTATGTGGAGGCCACCTTCCAGTAGCGGCATAGCGATCTTATTCTAGCTGACCAACGAAATTCTCTTAGCGTTATTCTTCCCTCCCTTCCAAAAAAAAGAGTGAATGGATTGCTCCATCTTGCGAAGAATGCACACCAAAGCCAACAGAATAGAGCTCTGAAATATTGGAAGACTATTAAGGAATGACTTAATGAGAACAGTCTTACCTGCCAGGTTGAGCCACGGCGTGCCCCAGGCTTGCATTTTGAGATTGAATTTGTCTAGCAAGGAGTACCAGTCCCTCCCAATTGAGAAACCATGAAAGATTGGCAGTCCAAGGTATTTAAAAGACACCCATTTCATGGAGCCTTTGAAGCCAAAAATCCTGGTGATCGTGCTTAGCTCGAGTCCAGAAAGGTTCCAAGCATAAATGAAACATTTTCCCGTGTTGAGTTCACTCCCAGAATCGAGGCAGTAGCGATCAAGATCCAGCTTGAAGCGAGAGGCTGAGCTAGAGGAAGCACCCCCCAGTAGGATGGAGTCATCAACAAAGAGTGCATGATTGATGTCTCTGACTCCCCTGGTGATTCTAAGACCCATAAGCTCTTGATCGATTCATCTTTTCTCCAGGATAAAACTAAGGACAGAGGTTTGAATGAAAAAGAGAAGGGGAGATAGTGGGCATCCCCTCTTTATCCCCAGAATCACCTTGAATAAGTTAGCAACACGCCCATTTACAAGTGGGGCAATCCATGGTTCCGCAATGCAGGCCTTGACCCAGCTTATAAAACGGCAGTCAAACCCAAATTTTTGCATAACCCCAAAGAGAAATTTGTGCCTAACTCTGTCAAACGCACTAGCCAAGTCCAACTTGACAACCATGCCTTTTCTCGTCTTTGGATGCTTGAATGGATCACTTCCTAAACAAGAATGAAATTATCAGTTAGCTGCCTGCCTTTGACAAATCCCCCTTGATTGTCAGGAATGATTTTCAGAAGAAGGCCTTTCAGCCTGTTTTCCATGAGTTTAGTGATGAGCTTGTAGCCAATGTTGTAGAGAGAAATTGGACTGAATCTGTTGAAAGAACTGGCATCCTTCTCTTTAGGTATAAGGGCCAAGAAGGCCGATTTTGTGCTGCCCCCAAGCTTGTGGCAGGTCTGAGACTTTAAGAGGTCCTTTTTGACAATGTTCCAATAAGTTTTAATGAATCGAGCAGTAAACCCATTTGGCCCAGAAGCCTTGTTCGGATCCATTTCATCAAGGGCCTGCTTGATTTCATTGATGGTGAGAGGAGCAGTCAGCTTAGCATTCATTTGGGCATTGACCTTTAGAGGGACTAGCTCGAGCAAGTTAGAGATGTGACTCACTTTCTGTTGGCAATATGATGCAGAGTGTTGTCCTTGATGACAACCCACTCAATGAAGATGAATACATGCAACTGTTGACATGTGTTGTCCTTGATGGAAAACCACCTGATGAAGTTGTTAGCACTCAAATCTACCTCAGGCTGAAATGAAGTAAAACTCAAGGCTCCATCAAACCACGCTCAGCCTCGTAGCTAGCCCTACGAGGACAGGAGAGGGCTCTCTCCGTCAATCTCGAGAAAATAAGCAATAGGATGCGAGATGACTTACAATAAGAACTGATTTTAGGCTAGTAAAGAGATAAGTATGTTTGATTTTTGGTTTTTTTGGGTTTTTGCTGGAGTAATGGGAAAACAAATTTTGGGTCCGGGGATAAGGTCAGACCTTTGCAGAGTTCAAGCTGGGGCGAGGTAGGTGATGATCTTGATGCTTTAAATTGGATATATGGATAGATAAGACCGAGGAGGAGCTGAAGAGGGCAAAGAAGAACTTGGATCCTCTCCAAACAACTGAAAACATATAGAACTAACTGAATTCAAAGGCTAAGCACTGTAAACAATGGATTCAACCTTAATCACTCATTCAATTTAGTTCAGAAGCATAATGAAAGGATGGCACACATTAAACCTGAAAAAACTTACAGTAAACAAAGGAGAAACATCATCAAGAACAGAACACCACAAGGATCCCAACAAGTGCCGCAAAACCCCTGATCTTTCCTTAGCCAAAATATGAAAAATATGTACAATGATATCAAAAGTATCCCAAGAGTCCAACCTCTCCAACCTCTCCAAATGATTGAGAAATTACAATATATAGATCACTCTAACACCTTTCCCCACCTCTAGGGGTCGAATTCCCTCTTCAGGGATCAGTTTCAGCCAATTCTAATCATGGAACTACAATCTAGGCAGCTAACAACTTGCCTCTAAAAGAGTGGAAACTGATCCATTACATGATTTTTTACTCATTTGAGAGTGAATCTTATAGAAGAGATAAAAACAAGCCAAAGTTACATATCAAACATGAATTTAAATCACAAAAACCCAAGAATTCTATCCATAAGCAAAACTTGTCCATAAAAGGCGAAATACTGAGCTGGCAGCTGAAAATTCAGAAAAATTTCTAGGTGGGTCGCTCCTGAACTGCGTGGGTCGCTCATGTTCCAGGCTGAATTTGAGGTAGTTTCCGGCATCCAAATTGAGCTCATGATAGCGCGTTGGAAAGCCCTGGATGTCTACTTTCCAACCCAAGTGGAATTTCGGAATTTGGAGTTGATTTGACCCTCCAAAACCTCATTCTCCCAGAGGTACTCCCTGCTGGTGCAAAAGGTGGCAGCAAGGTGGTTTTCATGGTGTTTTTGAGCTGTTTGATCATCCAGATTATGTTGAAATGCTAAGTTGACTTCAGAGGATGCATAATTAACCATGAAAAATCCAAAAATGTAAAAATATCCTCCAGCAAGTGTCCCAAAAAAAAGTGAGCGCATGAGCGCGCGACCCACGTAACTGCAAAACCTGTTTTTTTTACCCAAAAATTTGAAAATGACAAAATTTTCTCCGAATTTGCCCAAATTCGGAGCGGAGGTCCTCCATCATGTGTCATGCCCAGTCAATGAAGCCTCGGCCAAAATCCGAAGTGGATTAGGCCTTTTCCGCCGTTGAAGTGCTTTGCGCAACCTCCTCTTCATGATCTTCATCCTCGCTTTGCAAACATGCATGCGAGCCCAGTAATGGCCTTTCATGTGGCGAAGCATGTCTTTGTCTCGGTTGGCCTTCGCCAACAGCTTCTCCAGATGTATATTCACCCGCGTGAGTACAGTATCTCTGTCAGCTGGTGTCATGTCACCGGGCCTCTTTCGATTCCACTGTCTGTCCTCACGGATTTGGCGCACCTCATAAAATGTGAGCTCATCCTCGAGCTGTTTATTGCACTGCTCCAAATAGTTAATCACCCACTGAGCCTTCTGCAATTGGTCTTTCAGTTGGTCATTCTCGGCCCTTTGCTCCTGGATGACTTCCCTCAGCTTCGAGCTAGGAGAGCCCATATCAACATCAATGACTGTCATATCGGTGTCCCGGCCTCCTGATGGGCCCTCATCATGCATGGGCCTCTTGCCCATGTCTTGTACCTGTACCTGCACTGGAGAAGAAAGCGAGACCCTTTCCACATCACGTGGAGATAATACTCGCCATGTCGATGAAGTCGGCAGGACCCCTTCCACCTCACGTGGAGATAGTACCCGCTGTGTCGCTGCAAATAAGGCCCTGTGGCCTCGCTGATATGTCTGAACCAAAGGAGTAATGATATGCTCAACCTCAAACATGTCCGGCTGGTGTGAGGGCTCTCCTGCATCATGAACTGCCTCGGGAGGCTGCTGTGGCACTCTGAAAAAGTCTCTAGAAATGAAATCCTCCCAAGTGATGCCTTGCTCTGCCAACTGATGTGACACCAAGATTTTGATCAAAGTGAAATGATATATACTCCTGTACTGCTGCACTGGGCTCGTCTTCTTCTGCAAAAATGTCACCATCCTCTCTATGTTGCGGTGTATGAAATACGGAATATTCATCATACGTACCCTTGTGAAGTGCATCAGCAAACGAATATGGTACGCGAAAAGACGAGCATACCTGCCCTCACAACTAAAATACTGAATGATGAGCCTCATGAGCGGTGCATACTCATCTCTCAAGAATCTAAATGGAAAAACTCTGCTCAAGTAAGCCCTATATCCAGTTTTAATGTATGGCTCATAGTGAAATTTCTCTAACTGCTGACCCTTGTTCCATTCCTCGCCCATGTTCGGTATACCAGTAGCTTGAGCAATAGTCAAGGGTGACACAATGAAATCAACCCCAGCAAGGCTTACCCGACCATCCCGTAAATGAAGAACAAACAGACGGGCCAATTCACGATGAGGCCGGGTTTGTGCAACCATCTCACAAAATCTGAAACATGACAAAAATCGAAAACAATCCATAGCTAATGGACATGCTTGCAACCGAGCCAAAGAAGTAGGCTCCTCTCTGCGATGATCACCACTCCTATGATCTCTGCGGGACCCCCGAGGCACATTACCTTCAGTCACCGAATCACTGCCTGACCCTGGCTCATATTCTGACTCTGTTTCCGACATAGCTCTGACCAAGCTTTTGGCAATGTGTATACTGATATGAAAGCAGTGCAAACAAAGTTAGGATGTATGTTTCAACACCCAACCAATATTCCCACCGTCAAAGCACCATAAGGAAACAAACCATGGATAAAATCTCTGTTTTAGATGGATTGGAAAAAAAGCACAATCTCTGTGTTTCAATGCAAGTGAAACTTTGATCAAAGGGAGCGGGCAACTTTCAAAATTTTGAACAAATCTTATCAAAGGAGAGCATGGCATCAATAGAATGTGTTTGTCTATGAGTAATCACAACAAGGGTGTCAATGGGCAGTTTGAAACAAAGTCATGAGAATGTTTTTACATTGGGCAGTGAAACATAATACAACCACAGTCAGCATGGAACAAAGGGTTTTAAACATGGTATAATAATAGCAATGGTCACAATGGCATAATAGGCATGAGAGCAATATGGTTTTGATATTATATGCAAAGCTAGATGTATCACTGCCATAAGATAGCAAACAAACTCATTCAACCATTCATTTTCATTTTAAAACCCTGAAAATGATAATACTATGACTGTGGGGTTTTAAATCCTCCATTTGAAAAATTTGAAACCACCAATGATACCACCAACGCACTAAAAACATCAAGGAATTGCAAAAACCTGTTTGAAGGCAAGTTGAATCGATTCCAAGCAAGACTGGGCGCTCAAACTGAATTTCGAAACTCTGTGTCTGCGTGGGTCGCTCGCCTCCTGCGTGGGTCGCTCGGCCCAGGTGGGTCGCGCCCCTTGTATCTTTACACTGCTGAAATGACCTACGTGGGTCAGTCTGCCCAGGTGGGTCGCTCGCGCCCAGGTGGGTCGCTCGAGCCCCACAACTCTGTCCACGCAGCTTAAAACTCTGAAATCGGCCCTCCAATCTTCAAAACACGATTTGGGTGCTATGGATTTGTGAAAATGAAACTTGTTTGGCTTTTATACTTGATACAAATATCCTCCACAATCAGATTTGTTTCAAATCTAATTGCAAACCCATATTACAAATGTTTTTGTAATTTCACTTTTGGTTTTTCAAATACAAACTTCCTTTGGCTTTTTTGAGGTCGATACTTATGATTTTGCTGTCTTCTTGCAGGGATATGGCTATCTCGGCTAAGGAAAAGACCAGGGGTCTGCTTTTGACAATGTCTTCTTGGCGGAATAATTACAATTTATTACAAAAATAATAATAAACAGTTTCTAGTTCCAAAACAGAGTTTTGGACTAGAAATGTTTTTTTTTTTTAAATGCTGATGATAATAAAATAAAAATCAAAAATGCAGAACCTTCCTCACCTTGCAGGCTTTATGACTAATATACAAATGACTCAAAACCCTAGACACTAGGACCAAAGACACTGATTGACATTTTGATGACTATAAATGTAATGACAATTATTTTGAGTGATTTTTTTGAGGAAATTTTTTTAAAATAGCACTGCAGGTGTAAACATGAGGAAACATAAGACGACAGACCCCTTCGTCAGTCCATGGCATGCTCCTAGTGGAAATGCAACGAAGTGGAACAAACGAGACACCTAATAATGAATATGCAAAAGACGAAATGATCACTGACGGAGGGCTGCAAGGGCCGACTCTAACATTGGCTCCAATGGGGATGGTGGCTCCATGGAGATGCCAAGAACGGAAGATCTCTGGGGGAGTCAGACAGTGCCTCTCATCCATTGGGTGATGGAATCGTTATTTCAACTGATAAAACAAACTTTGGACAACTTTATTGACTGCAGATTTGACTAACGACGGACTGCAATTTGACCAAAACTGACAAGACTCAAACTGACATGACTCAATCTAAAATACTGATAAAACTTAACTTGACAATTTCAAACCAACCAACCTCTATCTCCAGAATTATAGCCTTCGCTCCGGGCCCCAGACTGAAAATGAGAGATCGGTGCACACTTGCAACGAAACAAAAGTAAAATGATATATACAATGACAATGAGATCAGCAGCAAGTACTCAGAAATAATAGCGCTTCAGCAACCGACCATTGATCGGTCCTCCAGGACAATCATCTCCATTCATTTCTTTGAGAAGAAATGCATTCGGACCCCGATACGCTGCAATCTTAAAAGGACCCTTCCACAGATTTTCAAATTTGTCGTGCTTTCCCTTATCTTCATTCCGAGCATCCCATTTCAAAACTACCTCATCCAACTGAAACTTATCTGCTTTCGCCTTTCTGTCGTAGATCTTCTTTATGCGCTCCTGCAACTTGAAAGTGTTTTGAAATACCTCCTCTCGTGTCTGCTGTAAATGAATCATCTCATTAATCCTCCGCTGCATAGGATCCTCTTCACTTCCAGCCTCCTGAAGCAATTTGACCACCGGGACGGCAAGTGAAGTAGGAAAAACTGTATCCGTCCCATACACCAACTCGAAAGGAGACATGCCAATAGACTTTTTCTGACTTACCCTATCAGCCCATAATGCATTCACCAACTTTTTGTGCCAAGCCTTCTTATTGATTTCCAGCAATTTCTTAATGATATTCACCAAGGATTTATTTGAAGATTCTGCCAAGCCATTTCCTTGCGGATGGTAGGCGGTCGAATGTCCCAAGGTAATATTGTACTTAAAGCAAAAATCCACCATCCTCTTAGACTTAAAAGCTGCTGCATTATCTGTGATTATTTTACTAGGACACCCAAAGCGTGACAGAATATTGTTTTCAAGGAAAGAAATAATTACCGCATCAGTGGCCTGTCGAGTGGGAATCGCCTCAATCCACTTCGTGAAGTAGTCTGTAGCTGTCAAGATCCATCTATGCTGTCCGGAAGATGCTGGGTGGATTTCCCCGATAAAATCCAATCCCCACTGTTGGAATGGTGCACTAACTTCGATTGGTTTTAGAGGCAAAGGCTGTAGTTTCTGCTTCCCTTCGAAAATTTGACACTCATGACAATTTTTAACAGCCTTGAACACATCAGAAAACAAAGAAGGCCAATAATACCCTGCCCTTAAAATCTTATTCGCCGTGGTCTTCCAAAACAAATGACCTCCACAGTCACCTTTGTGAAAATCCTCCAAAACTCTTTGAGCTTCCTCCTCTACCAAACAATTTAACAACATAACTCCAGGGTCCTTCCAATACAATGCAGAATTCAAAATGCAGAATTTAGCAGCTCTTAACTTCAATTTTCTACTCTTATTTCTAGGCATACCGGGCGGTGTAGACAAATTCTGAAGCACATATAAAATGTCAGCATACCAAGGAGAAGAAACAAAAATATCGGATACCTGAACGGACGCACTTTCCTCTTCTTCATCAGACATGGCAGCAATCAAATTTATGTCTAGAGCATGCAGATTTGTTTCAGCCATGAGCTTGGCGAGTCCTTGTCCTTTGATCAGCTTGGTTGGTTTAATCTCCACATCGTATTCTAATAACGCAACGATCCACTTACCTCTTCTTCCTTCTGGATCTGCCTGTACCAAAACATCTTTCACTGCTGCATTAGGAACGTATGCTGTAATGTGGGAATGCAATATGTACACACGGAAATCCTTCAAGGCCTTTACAAGCGCAAGTGCTTGTTTCTCAATGATATTATACTTCAATGCTCCATCTCTAATGATCCGACTGAAGAAAGCAATGGGCTTCTCAACTCCATCCCTTTTTTGCATCAAAACAAATGAAGACAACAATTTCACATATTCTGCTCTTACCTTTGGTGACAATGACTTTGACAATTTTACCATCTTGGGATTCTCAGCTGTCCCAATATTTACCTCTTCGACACCCTTCTCTGTTGGCCTCAATGTAGGTTTACGGGCTACATCATCTTGATCAAACAAATCTTCCAAAGGAATCAATCCCTTAGGAATGATGTTATCCTTCAGTTGCAGCACATCCATTTGGTTTATCTGTATGTCATCACTACCATCATCAAATTCTGTATCTATGGAGGTATCTTTAAACTTACCCTTATTCTGCAGAAATTCACTAATCTCCTCATCATCCTCAAAGACTTGCCAACATCGTTGATTGTCTGGAACGGTGGGCCGGTGTTTCACATGTATCTCAAACTTGTTGCTGGAATTCATTGGAATCTTAAGATTGCTTGCTGCCTTAGCAAGTCCATCAGCAACACCATTTTGTATGCGGGGCACACATGTTAAAGTATAATCAGAAAATAACTTCAGAATATCCAAAACTGCATTTCGGTAAGCCCTCATGCGAGGATGCTTAGCCCGAAACTCACCTTTAACTTGCTTTATCACTAATTCTGAATCACCATATACCGCAATCCTTTTCGCATTCAGCTTCTTGAGAATCTTAAGGCCAGCAATAAGAGCCTCGTATTCCGCTTCATTATTAGAACAATCGAATGCAAGCTTGTAAGAACACACTCTCACATTTCTCGGAACTTTATCAGGAGCGAAAACTGGACTTCGAATCCACACACCAATCCCAGCACCATCGCTGCCCATTGCACCATCAAAATCCATGGTCCAAAGACCATTTTCATCGTCCTCTAAATGCTGAAACTGTGTCGGCTCTGTTTTTCCTGTTTGCTGCCCATTGTCTTCAGCTGATTGCTCCAAAACAGCTTGTTTTTCTCTTCTTTCTTTTTGCAAAACTTCTCTGAAATTCTCATTTATTTCTGGTATGTCTTCTGCCTGAACTAGTTGACTTTCTACATCATTAAAACTATCAGCAAGCAACACAAACGACTCTAAATCAGTATGTACATAATTCACAGGATGATTGACTGGCTTCTCTTTGCTAGTTATCATGTATTTCATCTTCTGCTCTCGATATAACTTTCTCATTTGACCGAAAACTAGAATTGTAGCATAAGAGAAATCTAACTGAAGTGTACCTTTCAAATTTGCCCCCCAAGATCTTGCAAGGAGCATCCCGAACCGTGGAGGAATGTCGGCAACCACCACATCCATCAAAACATTCTTCGCTGGAATTTGATCTAAACTTACCACCAAATCTTTGATGAGTCCTATACACTTTACCCGGATGGAATCGAATGAATACAAATCATGATAC
Source organism: Pinus albicaulis (assembly GCA_034641835.2). Taxonomy (NCBI): domain Eukaryota; kingdom Viridiplantae; phylum Streptophyta; class Pinopsida; order Pinales; family Pinaceae; genus Pinus; species Pinus albicaulis. The sequence goes on along the minus strand of CM076584.1, from coordinate 737,185,341 downwards.
TCTCTTGTAATGTCTAATCCCAACTTTTCCATGATTGCCTTTGGCATCAAATTGTGCGAAGCACCCGAATCGAGCATAGCATTGTGCAATATATATTCATGCAACCTCAAAATGATGTAAAAAGGAGGAACATTACTGTCAGGAGACTCACCATTTAATGCAGGCCCAAAAATCAATTCCGGCTGATCATCCTCAACATTTACTGTGTCAATCATTGGATCAAAGTTCATAATTTTGGTGACTTGACTACGGTAGCTGCTGTTCTTCATAATTTCCGTCAAAGGAATAGATATTTTCAGTTTGGAAATTTCATTTTCCAAACTAAATGCTGAAACCTTCTCAACCTCTTTAACTGGACCTTCCTTCTTTTCAGCCTTATCTTTCACAATGTTTGACTGATTTACCTTCTCAGCTGATGGCACATTACTTGCTGTGGGGTCAATTGTTTCTTTTCCTCTTTTCTGTGGTATCGGTGAATCTGTTTTCGGTGCTGAAGCTTCTTTTCTTTTCTGAATGGGATTTATGGGCACATCTCGATTTCTCAATGAATACTGCTTCTGCTGAGCAGTCAATGCATTCATATATCCTCTTTGGTATTCATCTGCCTCTTCCTCTAAATCAGCATCATTTGTTAGGATGAAATCCTCATCTTTCTGAACAACTGAACTTTCTCCATACTCCTCATCCTCAGTGATATAAATAGGCAAATCATCGGGAGTGAAGAAATGATTTTGCTCACCTGACACATCATCATCATCATCGGAATCATGACTCACAAAATTCTGCAAAAGAGGGGTCTTAATCTGCTGTTGGACTGCTGGCTCTTGAGCTCTTTGTTCACGCTGCTTAATTCTGAATTGTGGCTGCTGCTGGCCACGGAAATTTGGATTTCGAAACTGTGTTTCTGATTTGTCGAGATTCATTCTTTTCAAAACCTTTTCCAACTCACGAGCTAAGTGCTGTTCTGATATATATGTAGAAGGCTCTTCCTTTATTGTCACTCTTTTCTCCGCTTTCAACCGTGCTCTTTTATCATTCAGATTTGCCTCAACACTAACAGCGACCTTCTGCATATCTTCTAAAGTAGGTGGATCTCTATCACGAAGGGAATAAGCCATCTCCGGATCAAAGCCATCCGGGAACTTAAGGAGAGCAGACTTTTTAGACGGCCTCAAGTCATCCGGAATAGCATTATACACTGTATTGAATCTAATGATATAATCCTGAACAGACTCACCAGGATTACGTTTGAGATTTGTATATTCTGAAGTAATCTGCAGCGGATCCTTTTTCATCTCCCATCGATCTAAAAACTGCCTCTGGAGTTCTGCCAATGTATCGATGCTTCTTTGCGGCAAGGCTCTAAACCATTTTCTTACCTCTCCTCCAAAGGTTTGCACAAAAAGCCTCATACTCACATTCTCTTCATCAATCTCGAAACGATCAAAGAAATCTGCCATATTGTCTACATGCTGTTGTGCAGGAAGACTCTGTGGAGTGCCATCGAATGTTGGGATCTTGCTCTGATAGTCTGCGGGCATATCATTCAACTGCTGGGGTAACACAAGAGGTGCAAAACGAGCAGCCATAGCTCTTGGTGGATTGAAGACAATCTGTTGTCGAGGAGACACAGGAGGAGTGGAAGCAGTAGGTCTGCGAGATGTATTCAATGGAGACGGAGGAGAAATTACTATTGATTGCTGATCAGAAAGCTCAGGCTGAACCGGAATGGTAGGGATAAAGAGAGGCTCGGTAGGGATCCGTGAACTCGATGCAATTTCAGATGGGTCAAGAATTTGTGAAGCAGATTCAGTAAACTCAAGAGTGTTAGTATCCCCAATAGAACTTTGCAACTGTTTATCCAGGTAATGTGAAACAAATCTATATTGCAAATCTTCAGTAAACAATGGATCTGGAACTAATCTTGACAATTCAGTTTCGGAAAAATTCACAAACAAGGATGTTTCAAACCGTGCATCAAAATGAATTTCATCAACATATATGATTTTGACAGGACAGGATGCAGATCGGGTAAGCACTCTGGAACTCTCAAAACTCAATTGGCTTTCTCTTTCAGAACTTTCTTGACTTCCTTGTTTTCTAAGGGTCCTCGGAATCAGATTTGGATTTTTGAATATTGTTGGTGGATCAGGGTCAGGATTCGCCCTAGTATTCCTTCTTGAAGCCAGTGTATTGATTTTCTAGGAAAAAATTTCAAGGAACACAGTCAATTATTTTCAGCCTTTCGACTTCTAGACTCAATCAACCAAAAGGTCTAGAACGAATAAGTATACTAGGGTGATTTACAAATCAAGTACTGCACACACAAGCTTACCGGAGATCGACTGAAGCAGCGTTTATCTACTTCTGCTTATGCATAACAAAAGCGTTTCGAAAGCTACCTGGCGTGACTTCAGACTCCGTCTAAGACTCGTGGAACAAACACATCAACAAGAAAACCATTGAGATTTCCCCAGTATGGTCGCCACTATGTTAGCACTCAAATCTACCTCAGGCTGAAATGAAGTAAAACTCAAGGCTCCATCAAACCACGCTCAGCCTCGTAGCTAGCCCTACGAGGACAGGAGAGGGCTCTCTCCGTCAATCTCTAGAAAATAAGCAATAGGATGCGAGATGACTTACAATAAGAACTGATTTTAGGCTAGTAAAGAGATAAGTATGTTTGATTTTTGGTTTTTTTGGGTTTTTGCTGGAGTAATGGGAAAACAAATTTTGGGTCCGGGGATAAGGTCAGACCTTTGCAAAGTTCAAGCTGGGGCGAGGTAGGTGATGATCTTGATGCTTTAAATTGGATATATGGATAGATAAGACCAAGGAGGAGCTGAAGAGGGCAAAGAAGAACTTGGATCCTCTCCAAACAACTGAAAACATATAGAACTAACTGAATTCAAAGGCTAAGCACTGTAAACAATGGATTCAACCTTAATCACTCATTCAATTTAGTTCAGAAGCATATGAAAGGATGGCATATATTAAACATGAAGAAACTTACAGTAAAAAAAGAAGAAACACCATCAAGAACAGAACACCACAAGGATCCCAACAAGTGCCGCAAAACCCTTGATCTTTCCTTAGCCAAAATATGAAAAGTATGTACAATAGTATCAAAAGTATCCCAAGAGTCCAACCTCTCCAACCTCTGAAAATGATTGAGAAATTACAATATATAGATCACTCTAACCCCTTCCCACACCTCTAGGGGTCGAATTCCTCCTTCAGGGATCAGTTTCAACAAATTCTACTCATGGAACTACAATCTAGGCATCTAACAACTTGCCTCTAAAAGAGTGGAAACTGATCCATTACATGATTTTTTACTCATTTGAGAGTGAATCTTCTAGAAGAGATAAAAACAAGCCAAAGTTACATATCAAACATGAATTTACATCATAAAAACCCAAGAATTCTATCCATAAGCAAAACTGGTCCATAATAGGCGAAATAATGAGCTGGCAGCTGAAAATTCAGAAAAATTTCTAGGTGGGTCGCTCCTGAACTGCGTGGGTCTCTCATGTTCCAGGCTGATTTTGAGGTAGCTCCCGGCATCCAAATTGAGCTCATGATAGCGCGTTGGAAAGCCCTGGATGTCTACTTTCCAACCCAAGTGGAATTTCTGAATTTGGAGTTGATTTGACCCTCCAAAACCTCATTCTCCCAGAGGTACTTCCTGCTGGTGCAAAAGGTGGCAGCAAGGTGATTTTCATGGTGTTTTTGAGTTGTTTGACCATCCAGATTTTGTTGAAATGCTAAGTTGACTTCAGAGGATGCATAATTAACCATGAAAAATCCAAAAATGTAAAAATCTCCTCCAGCAAGTGTCTCAAAAAAATGCGAGCGCATGAGCGCGCGACCCACGTAGCTGCAAAACCTGTTTTTAGACCAAAAATTTGGAAATGACAAAATTTTCTCCGAATTTGCCCAAATTCGGAGCGGAGGTCCTCCATCATGTGTCTTGCCCAGTCAATGAAGCCTCGGCAAAAATCCGAAGTGGATTAGGCCTTTTCCGCCGTCGAAGTGCCTTGCGCAACCTCCTCTTCATGATCTTCATCCTCGCTTTGCAAACATGCATGCGAGCCCAGTAATGGCCTTTCATGTGGCGGAGCATGTATTTGTCTCGATTGGCCTTCGCCAACAACTTCTCCAGATGTATATTCACCCGCGTGAGTACAGTATCTCTGTCAGCTGGTGTCATGTCACCGGGTCTCTTTCGATTCCACTGTCTGTCCTCACGGATTTGGCGCACCTCATAAAATGTGAGCTCATCCTCAAGCTGTTTGTTGCGCTGCTCCAAATAGTTAATCACCCACCGAGCCTTCTGCAATTGGTCTTTCAGCTGGTCATTCTCGGCCCTTTGCTCCTGGATGACTTCCCTCAGCTTCGAGCTAGGAGAGCCCGTATCAACATCAATGACTGTCATATCGGTGTCCCGCCCTCCTGATGGGCCCTCATCATGCATGGGCCTCTTGCCCCTGTCTTGTACCTGTACCTGCACTGAAGAAGAAAGCGAGACCCTTTCCACATCACGTGGAGATAATACTCGCCGTGTCGATGAAGTCGGCAGGACCCCTTCCACCTCACGTGGAGATAGTACCCGCCGTGTCGCCGCAAATAAGGCCCTGTGGCCTCGCTGATATGTCTGAACCAAAGGAGTGATGATATGCTCAACCTCAAGCATGTCCGGCTGGTGTGAGGGCTCTCCTGCATCATGAACTGCCTCGGGAGGCTGCTGTGGCACTCTGAAAAAGTCTCTAGAAATGAAATCCTCCCAAGTGATGCCTTGCTCTGCCAACTGATGTGACACCAAGATTTTGATCAAAGTGAAATGATATATACTCCTGTACTGCTGCACTGGGCTCGTCTTCTTCTGCACAAACATCACCATCCTCTCTATGTTGCGGTGTATGAAATACGGGATATTCATCATACGTACCCTTGTGAAGTGCATCAGCAAACGAATATGGTACGCGAAAAGACGAGCATACCTGCCCTCACAACTAAAATACTGAATGATGAGTCTCATGAGCGGTGCATACTCATCTCTCAAGAATCTGAATGGAAAAACTCTGCTCAAGTAAGCCATATATCCAGTTTTAATGTATGGCTCATAGTGAAATTTCTCTAACTGCTGACCCTTGTTCCATTCCTCGCCCATGTTCGGTATACCAGTAGCTTGAGCAATAGTCAAGGGTGACACAATGAAATCAACCCCAGCAAGGCTTACCTGACCATCCCGTAAATGAAGAACAAACAGACGGGCCAATTCACGATGAGGCCGGGTTTGTGCAACCATCTCACAAAATCTGAAACATGACAAAAATCGAAAACAATCCATAGCTAATGGACATGCCTGCAACCGAGCCAAAGAAGTAGGCTCCTCTCTGCGATGATCACCACTTCTATGATCTCTGCGGGACCCCCGTGGCACATTACCTTCAGTCATCGAATCACTGCCTGACCCTAGCTCATATTCTGACTCTGTCTCCGACATGGCTCTGACCAAGCTTTTGGCACTATGTATACTGATATGAAAGCAGTGCAAACAAGGTTATGATGGTGTGTTTCAAAACCCAACAAATATTCCCACCGTCAAAGCACCATAAGGAAACAAACCATGGATAAAATCTCTGTTTTAGATGGATTGGAAAAGGCACAATCTCTGTGTTTAAATGCAAGTGAAACTTGGATCAAAGGGAGCGGGCAACTTTCAAAATTTTGAACAAATCTTATCAAAGGAGAGCATGGCATCAATAGAATGTGTTTGTCTATGAGTAATCACAACAAGGGTGTCAATGGGCAGTTTGAAACAAAGTCATGAGAATGTTTTTACATTGGGCAGTGAAACATAATACAACCACAGTCACCATGGAACAAAGGGTTTTAAACATGGTATAATAATAGCAATGGTCACAATGGCATAATAGGCATGAGAGCAATATGGTTTTGATATTATATGCAAAGCTAGATGTATCACTGCCATAAGATAGAAAACAAACTCATTCAACCATTCATTTTCATTTTAAAACCCTGAAAACGATAATACTATGACTGTGGGGTTTTAAATCCTCCATTTGAAACATTTGAAACCACCAATGATGCCACCAACGCACTAAAAACATCAAGGAATTGCAAAAACCTGTTTGAAGGCAAGTTGAATCGATTCCAAGCAAGACTGGGCGCTCAAACTGAATTTTGAAACTCTGTGTATGCGTGGGTCGCTCGACCCAGGTGGGTCGCGCCCCTTGTATCTTTACACTGCTGAAATGACCTACGTGGGTCGCTCTGCCCAGGTGGGTCGCTCGCGCCCAGGTGGGTCGCTCGAGCCCCACAACTCTGTCCACGCAGTTTAAAACTCTGAAATCGGTCCTCCAATCTTCAAAACACGATTTGGGTGCTATGGATTTGTAAAAATGAAACTTGTTTGGCTTTTATACATGATACAAATATCTTCACAATCAGATTTTGTTTCAAATCTAATTGCAAACCCATATTACAATGTATTTGTAATTTCACTTTTGGCTTTTCAAATACAATCTTCTTTTGGCTTTTTTGAGGTCGACTTTAATGATTTTGCTGTCTTCTTGCAGGAATATGGCTATCTCGGCTAAGGAAGAGACCAGGGGTCTGCTTTTGACAATGTCTTCTTGGCGGAATAATTACAATTGATTACAAAATAATAATGAACAATTTCTAGTTCCAAAATAGAGTTTTGGACTAGAAATATTTTTTAAAATGCTGATGATAATAAAACAAAAATCACAATATGCGGAACTTTTCCTCACCTTGCAGGCTTTATGACTGGTATATAAATGACTCAAAAACCCTAGACACTAGGACCTAAGACACTTATCGACATTTTTAATGACCAGAAATGAAATGACAATGACTATGAATGATTTTTTGAGGAAAATTTTTAAATAGCGCTGCAGGTATAAACATGAGGAAACATAAGACGACAGACCCCTTCGTCAGTCCATGGCATGCTCCTAGTGAAATGCAACGAAGTGGAACAAGCGAGACACCTAACAATGAATATGCAAAAGACGAAATGATCACTGACGGAGGGCTGTAAGGGCCGACTCTAACAGAAGTAATACTTGACCTGATGGACTTGGTAAATGATGTAAATCTGATGTGATATGATGTTTGTTGACAATATGATGCTGAGTGTTGTCCTTGAAAGGCAACCCACTTGATGAAGATGATGGCAACTTACTTGATGAAGTTGTGCTTGATAGAATATGGTTTGATGAACTAATTCTGATGTATCTACAGTGAGTACAGAAGACAATGAAGAAAGGAATTCAGCATGTGATAGATCTATGATGAAAAGAGTATGTCTCTAGGAATACGCGGATTTTCCGAGGAGAAGTCGCGTATGCACGCGGGAAACAACGTGCCAAGTCGCGTATGGGTAAAAGTGCTCAAAAAGTGCAAAACCAGGGGTAACCACCATGGTATTGACCCATTGTATTGGGTAATGATTCGTCTAAATGACCCCGTCCAGGAATACCATCGGAAGTAATGTGGTTTTGGCTCATGGTATTGAAAAAGGGCAAACCTATATAAGGAGAAGAAATTCATTGTGAAAATCATGAGTGTGGGTGCAAGATGTCTGAGCTTGAATGAATACTTCTCTCTGAAGTATATCTGAATGGAAAGGGTTACAGTTGAATGATAGATCTGAATGTATGATGCACCAATGATGAAGAAGGGGATCTAGATCTGAAATATACTTGTATTTGCTAGATCTGTTTATGGAATGATTAGATCTACTTCAGATCTATGATGAGGCGAACATATGTCTGAAGTAAAAGGGAAAATCTGAACTGAATGTCTGATCTGAAGAAGTATGCTGCTCTATGATGGTTGAAGATCTATACGCTACTTCGCCGAAGAGGAAGCGCGTATATACGCGGCTTCGCTAAAGAGAAAGCGTGTATGCGCAATAAAATTAGCTTTGTAATTTGTACTGAAGTATACGCTGATTTATATGGAAGGAAGCGCGTATATACACGACATCAGAGAAAGGAAAGCGCGTATGCAAACTAGGGTTTGCTGAAGCAAAGGGTATGAAATATCTGATCTGTTCTGCTGTGTTTCTGCTATCTGATCTGTGTTGATAAGTATCTGTTGGTGATGTATGTTTGTGCTTAAAAGTATGGAAAGGGTCCATTCTGAAAATATGATGAAATGTGGCCTGCAAGTTGAGTTCTATTGAAGTTGTTGGATCCAGTGTGAAAATTGATGAAACGTGGTCCAAGGTGGTGCTGAGGGTTGTAGCCCACTGTGGGGGTTGTGCTCTCCTTCTGTGAGGTTGGCAAACGAGACCGTGGGGTCGTAGCCCTTCCGTGAGGTCGGGTAAACTGCTGGTGGGGGTCGTAGCCCCTTCTAGGAGAGGTCGCAACCATTGTGTGAGTCGCGCGTCGGTAGAGTCCGTACCAAAGACATACAAGATGTTTTTCTATAACAAAATATTGGGTTGGGCTCTATAACCCATAATGGTTTTCTCTCGACTTGGGTTTCCACCTAAAAATCCTGGTGTTCATGTGTGATGATTTGTGTGATGGTTTACTCTATTCTTACTGTACATGTTTACTGTATATTAAACATCTGATGTTTGAATGATGGAATGATTTAAGTGAAGAACTAATGACTTAATTAGATATCTGTGTATACGCGAGTTTAATAAAGGGTATCCGCGTATATACGCGAGTCTGTATCAGGAAAGTAGCGTATGGGTTTTAGAGCATGCAAAAGTAAAAATTTTGTATATACAGTAAATACTGATTCACCCCCCCCCTCTCAGTATTTTTCCCAACACTTTCTTATCCTCTGTGTACAAGTCTTTGAAGTGCTGATGGGCAACTTTTTTGATGCTGGCAAAGTTGGATAAGGATTGGTCTCCTGAGGTTATCTCCACTATAGAATTGAAGCTTCTTTTGGCTTGAGTCTGCTTATGAAAGAAGAAGGTATTCCTATCCCCAGCTTGTAGCCACAAACTGCGAGATTTAAGTCTCCAGAATTCCTCTTCCTAGATGCAAGCCTTATGAAGATTAACCTGGAGCTCTTCTTCCAAGGTTAACCTGTCCTTCGAGATGTCCATATCTTCCATTTGTTTTTTATGACTCTCCAAACAGGCCTGGGCAGCACGCCTTGACTCGGTCGGAGAAGGGATGGCTTTAGCCCAGCTTTTGAGGGCCCTCTTCACTCTCCTCAGCTTTTCTTCCCACACAAAGAAGGGGGATCCATTGACAGGGAGTCTCCAGAATTCCTCAAATCTGTCCAAAAAGTCAAGTTGCTGCACCCAAAGAGCACTAAAACGGAAGGGAATAGGCCCCAGATTCATATGCGGCTTCATCTCAAGCCTAATGGGCCTGTGATCGGAGACCGGCGAAGAAAGAATAGCAGAACTGACATCAAGACCTAAAAGCAAGAAGGAACTCTGGATGAGAAAGTGATCTAACCTTGTAGCAATGTGACCCGAACCTGTTCTTCTATTGGTCCATGTATATTTTCCCTTGATTGGTTTGATGTCCAATAGATCCTAGTCCTGAATGAGTTATTCCACCCATTCTCTGGCTGGATCCCTTACAATACTGCCCCCTTGCTTCTCCCCTTGGCTTAAAGTGATGTTCATGTCTCCAGCGAGAATGACGTTATCCATCTGAATCTCATTTTCTAGATCCCTAATGGATTCCCAGCAGGATTTTTTGTCTCCCAAGATCACTGGGGCATAAATATTGGAAAGACCCACTATCTCTTTGGTATGGAGATGCAAAAACTGAGCAAAAATCCAGTTTGAGTTGAGCTTAACCAGGATTTTCTCAAAGCATGTCTTTTCCCATAGAATTCACAGCCCTCCTGAGGCACCTCTAGAGGAGACAACAATACCTCCTCTTTTTCCCCAAAATTGTTTGCTTTTGTGGAGAAAGTCCCCTTCCTCCATTTTGGTCTCCTGGATGAGAAGAATGTTTGGCCTTTCCAACCTTACTAGACTTTTCATTGCTTCCTCTTTTAGGTTGCTCCCCATCCCTCTGCAATTCTAGGAGACGATCTTCATTACTTCCTTTTTGAGCTAAGAGGGCTCCCTTAGAGCCCTGGCTTTGATTTTTGTTTGCCTTAGGGTTTCTTGCCAACATCTTTTCTAGGTTTGGTTGGCTCCCTTGCAACTTCTCATTGTAGGTTTCTTGCTCTCTCTTTTCCCTAGAGGATTTCCGTCCCCTAGTCGATCTTCTGACCAAAGTTTGGGAATCCCCAATTTCTCCTTCTTCCTCCGACTCCTTTGAATCTAGATCTTCACCCTCAGAGACGGGTTCTTTCTCTTTCGGGTTTTCTCCATGATAATCACCAATATTCAGTGGTTCTAGGGCTTCCCACATTTGGAGATCCTTCTACACGTCCCGTGGGTCGGTTTCTTAGACTTCCTCTGTCTCTGAGTTCAAGACCGCAAAGTTGTTCTCTTGACCTTTCTGGGTGGGTTTGGCTTTAGGAATGCTCCTCGTGGATGCTATACTTCCCTTTCCTTCCTCCACTCCTTGTTCGATTAGCCTTGGCGTAAGGCTCGTTCTACATTTCTTGGCTTGCTGCCATCCTTCTTCTTTCTCCTTTTCTGGGCCTGCATTTTTGGGGCAGTTCTTGACAAAGTGGCCATACTCATGGCATCCGTGGCATTTGAACAACAACTGTTCGTAGTCTAATTTATGCAGATGGGACCAATTTCTCACCGTTAGCTTAATGGCTTATGGCAACCCAAATTCGAGATCAACCTCCACGCAGATTCTGGCGCAGTCATATTGATCTTTGTTGCTTGCTCTGTCTATGAATTTTCCAAGGGCATTGTCGATTTGCTGCATTGATTCCCAGTTCCAGCAGTGCACCGACAAGTTTGGGAGCCTGACCTAGACTGGAACTGCAAATGGAACATCCCCTGAGGGGTCGAAGTCTAGAGTCCAACGATTTAAATACAGTCCTTAAGGACCCATGAAATAGGGTTCGTTCCTGAGAATCAATTCGTTATCCTCCTTTGAGTTGAATTCAAACAGGAAGAAACCTCGCCCTAGAAAGTATGAGATGACGTTGTTTGCAATAAGGGGCTTCCAATTTTGGGTGATCCAGGCTTCCGTAGATTTTGGTGAAGGCCATAAGCCCGTGAACTGCCCAAACAGTGCTTGGTCCACAAGGGAAAGGGGCACCTTCATCGTACCCTTAGGCAGGAGAGCCACCGAGGGGGTCTCATCCAATCTCTTGACGAACTTGGAGGTGCGTTGTTTTTTCTTCTTCGGCTGGGAAGCAATCAACAATTTGAAGGCCTCGACCTCAAGAGGAGGAGGAGGGGGTGGGGGAGGAGCCTGAGAGTCAACCATTGGGCTGAACCCAAGCCAGGGCGAGCACCCCAACCGAAACCACCCTGTCGTATCACCAGAAACCCTATGCGCAGGGTAGACCAGGAGGCAAAGTGCGGACTCGGGCGCAACAAATCACTAGTCAAGCCCTTGTTATCTGTATGAGAAATATAAAAAGGTTCTGCAAAAAGGAAGTTGGAAACATAGATCATTGTACAATGACTATAGTGAAAGGGTTTTGGAACTTATTTTCAAGATAAAATCCCAAATTTGCCTTAGACTACTTGAGAAATCAAATTTGGGTAGGTTTCGCATGAGTGATAAGCTATAAATTTGAGAGAAAAATTTATATTTCATCAATTCTACTTCTTCTCTCTGAGGCAAGAGACAAGGGACCCACCTCCAACTAGTGATTTGACCTCAAAAGTCCATTGAGGTGTATATATTCTACCCCACTCTGGATTTGATCCTTTGGCCTCTTATGAAATGCAAGTTCTTTACTGTCAAGCCCACTCAAGCTCTACAAACTCCTAATGGTCTACTTTACCTAACCCTACAGGCTCCTACAATTTAAAATTTTTCATTTGGTATCAATATGTGACCATTGACCAAATGAAAGCACCAGACTACAAACATATTTCTTTAATGAGGCCTGGATGAGTAAAAAAAGTAGAAAATAGTAGTAAATAATAAGTCCAGCTAATCCCAAAATTATGTTAAAAAATTATTCAAGGCTTAGGAATGGTTTGTGTTGTAAGGCTCATGAATGCTTTTGTGCTTTACTTATATCCTCTTTAAACCTATCTTTGTTTTAAAGTTTTCTATTATGTATTTCGAATTATATTGAATTTGAGCTTTTTTCACCAACATGCATTATTTTTGAAGAATTTGAACTTTTTTAGACTTCTTGGATTGAGTTACATATGCTCCACTTCTAATTGCAGCTATACTCTCATAAACAAGGCATTTCAGTAATGTATGCCATTCATTCTCACATTTTGGTCGTCTTCTAAATGCTAGAAAACCGAGAACACTGAGCGTTGCATGTTTACCTTCTAATGTAAGAACTCAAGGTAATATTGAACTAATATGAATACAAAGTCATTATTGAGCACTGATGCACCAGGATATTGTCAAAATTTACTTTTAAAATCAAAACTTAAAGTAATATAGGCTAGGATTGTTGTATTTAATAAATAAGTTGCAATGACATTATATCCTCTTGCTAGGATTTAGTTCCTTCTCTGATATTTTGTTTATGATGAATAGGATATGGTTGGTTAAGAGTAATGATTCATTGAAGGAAGTTTCATTTTTCAAATATGTTTAATAATATTACGTGTTCATATTTTTTAAATGTTTCTCTCTACCAATAAGGGAAACAATCCTTATAATCTACTTTAATGACTTTGCCTGCAGGCTTCTGGTGCTTATGTTTTTGGTCCTAATAATTCAAGATGTTTCCCTATTGGGACTTCCAGCAAGCATTGCTGTGAGAATTGACCCTTTCATTGGTACATCAACATTTAAGTAGAAGAAATGTTGCATCATCTAGGATAACATGCACTGGTATGAGTTAGGTGCGTTCTTTCTTATACAATAGAATATTCACAATCATATATGATCTAAACTAAGTTCCAACTAGAAGTGTATTTTATGTATGCAGTTGCAGTTTGAAATTTTAAAAATTCTTTCGAAACTAAATGAACTATACTTTAACTCTTGAAATGGGTAATTTTAAGGCATGGCTCTCCCCATCTTAATTTTAGTGTTGCTAACAAGTGGTGACTTTTAACAACTTTTATGAATGGACAAGTTATACAGTCAGTTATAAAGGGAGATCTAGTGAGTGAAGTGCATCAACAATTTTACCCATGGTTGTCACAGGTTTGTTTTGAAACTCCATATCATTTAGAATATTAAACATAGAATGAGTGTCATTATGGATCCATTGTGATGTTGGTAAATCATAGGACAGTATAATATTGGATAAGTTATTTAAATGGTTTTGCAACTTTTAGCTAGATATACATTCAAAGAGAGCAATAATTGAAAGTATCATTTCTCAATGGAAAGATATTAGCAATTTATAGCTATAAATTATCAAAACTAGAATTTTCCTTAATGTAAATGTCAATACTCAGAACACTACTTTTTTTTAGTTGTGGGCTTCATCATCTTCAGTGGGCATTCTTCTTTGTTGATTTTTATAAGGATTCATGGTCTCTCAAAGTGAATTTTTCTCTGCTCCTAATCCAAAATCAGACAGGCAGTGTTGTCAATCACTTTTTCCCCTTGAATAAATCCCAAGGGGTTTGATTGGATAGTTTAGGAAAGTTGCAATTGTCGCCGACAATAATCCTCACTTCAAAGCTAGTGAATGCTAGTTCTAGGGCATGTCTCTAGGATAATTAGTTGATTCAGAATCCAAAATCTGTCACTTAACCAATTAGTGAATCAGAAGCATGGATCTAGTCTTAAATCCTTCAAAATATGCAATAAATCTACAACTTGTTCATTAAATTTTGACTGATCTGTGAGAATAACAATTAAATATGTGTGATAAATACATTAAAATCAATGAATGCAACAAGTAAATTTTCCATATATTTGTTGTTTTTTTGCAAGGGTATGTGTTGGGGGAGAGTGATGGGGAACAAGAATGATAGTAGGAGACACAGGGTGATGGGTAGGGAGGTTGTATTGATGTGAATGGTAGCAAGGGAGCTAGATATGGATATTGTGCAGATGCATAGGCCTAGGAGAAAGGGCACAGGTAGAGTTTCACTAAAATGAGGAAATTTGTTGCCTCGGCGATAGTGGTGACACTTCCCTTTTCCACTGGGTTTATCACCTTGTGAAGGATTTGAGATAGTCGTCCCATTGACCTATTTTGGTCATTTGTGGACATTGAAAAAATTGTTTTCTTTATTTCCACATGTGCAGTAGAAAACACTAGTTTGGGATTAAATTCAAAGGAAAACGTTAGGGCTGATAGTTGGTGTGGGATGAGGAAATCATGAAAGTGAAGAAGCATCGAACTAAATGCTGCGTAATTTCCAACTTAAAAATAAGATATTCAAACTACATTCCAGAACTATTGGGATCAACCTCTTTCATTGTTAGTTGTTGGTTGATTTTCCATGTCTTAATCTTACAAGTTTGTTGGACATAAATGCATTTTGTACTCAATAAACTACTGGAAATATTTTAGTTCCACCGCCAACGTGTGAATGTGGTTGCATTCAATAACAGGTTCAAAGTACAATCAGAGAGTCATTGTCAAAACTTCATTTTCCATCTCCATTATTCCAAAATATGATGGTTCACAGGTTGTGTTCACTTTCTATTGATTCATGTATAATATTCTACCATTCCAAAAACTGGAATATTTACTTCCTATGCATCCATTTGTAGAGTTTGTTCATGCCTAAAAAATGGATTCTTCCTCAACATTAACTTATAATGGATATATAGCATGTTAAGATGTGACAGGGGTGAATTGGGATTATGTACAACTACATAAGAGATCCAGGATGTAGAGAATGATGTCGAAGAACTCCTGTGGAAAATGGTCAGGTTGTGAACAAAGTGGTCAAGCGTCCTTTTCCAACTCAACTGTCAAAACACTATAAAATGATGATGTTGTGTTACCTGGGAAGACTTCTCTTATCAATAGGATAATACTTTGGAGTCAGTTGTACATGACATGTCATTAACTAATTCTAGTTCCATTCATGAAGATGTAATGGGTTCATGGTTGAACTACCCTATTGATGATTCATTAGAAAAAGGAATATTGATATGAAATATTTGGAGGGTTTTGCTTTCTATATCTCTAAATCTAGGTCACTAGATCCAAGGTTATTTAATTTTCTGTATTTTTATTTCACCCATTTACTTATCTTGGATCTAAGACAAGCACTTAATTGAGTTTTCATGCTTGGGAAAATTGAATATGTATTGCTCATTTGAGGTCAATTTACAATGACTTGTGCCAATATTGAGATATCTTTATGATCTAAACACTCAAAGAAGACTAATTAATGTCAAAATAGGGTGAAAAACCTACTTAATAATAAGTGGAACAATTCATGCCATTTGAGATTGATGTCTAGGGTTAAATTCAAGCCTTCATAACTAATTTTGTTTTTGGTGGATATTGCATGATCCATGGTATGAAAAACTTCCTGGTTATTCATTT
Source organism: Pinus albicaulis (assembly GCA_034641835.2). Classification (NCBI taxonomy): domain Eukaryota; kingdom Viridiplantae; phylum Streptophyta; class Pinopsida; order Pinales; family Pinaceae; genus Pinus; species Pinus albicaulis. The sequence continues at coordinate 737,169,774 of CM076584.1, read as the reverse complement.
AACACCTCAACGCATGTGATTTATTTCTTGTATGTCATTTTACTCACTCTGCAGCAAGGTCTGAAATGTGTCATGTTACACCTTGATTATTTTAATGTTTTTTTTTGCACAATGAAGTATTGAACACCTTCTAATGCAATAAAATTCAACAATGAGCTCAACAACCCACTTTATAATTCAACAACATACTCAGATTTTCCACTGACATAAAAAATTTTCTTTGGTTCTCGCTGTTTCTCTATGTATTTTATGTGGTCAAGTCCTGAAGTTCATTGCATCATTGTTTGATGATATATGCTCTGAAACTGAGTCATATAACACTTAATTTCTCATCTCTTAGCATTGGTGATGAGGATTACACCTTGTGACATTGTTTAAAGTGTCCTTAAAGCACATCAATACACAAGGTTGACAGAGTTTGAAGCAATTCAGGGTTTCAACTCCTTCTGAAGGCAAACCAACAACATAATAAGTCCAAAAATCTAGACTATAAGGCTAGTGCCACACCTGATCTCAGACTAAGGCACCCTTAATCTAAACCTAGCCCATCTAACACAAAATTGCGTGTTCAAACTTATTTTCTTCACTTTTGAGCATGATAATGACTTCTTTTAGGCTAGAAAGAGTGCATGCTACAAATTATAAGTTTCCATAACATATTTATCCTATTTGAAGATTTAACAGAAAGCATCGTGAACTTTGTCTGATATGGGTTTCAGAACTGTAAAGCATATGTTCAGTTGTGCAGATATTCTAGAGATGGATAAAGTGGTTATATATAGTAATAAAAAGCTTGAAAATATCGATCTTTCTTTGCTACTTCAGCCTGCAGCAGAGATTCGCCCAGAAGCTACTGAATATTGTGTTCAGGCACAAGATCATGGTTTGGATATAGTACATTTTTGTGGGGATCCTCCTTGATCCTGAATCAAACATTAGATAATCCATGCTCCCCCTTGTTGTGGCTCTTCCTACAATTGCTCTTCTAGCAGCCACCCTTTACATAATTACTATGTTCTGTATCCTCCTTTCATGCAGCTGCCCTTCCACATCATATATAACTTCCATTGCTTTCAGACACAACATTTTGTTAATGAGGGGATTTTTTTGCCTTGGTGGTTTTGAGGGATCACAAGCAGGGGTTCAAATCTCCATCCCCCACTCCATGGCCTCTTTACTTTCGTCTCTAGAATTTTCTTCACCGTGATGTCTTGTTGCTCATAATCTTCAATCACAAGGTACTCGTCAGCTATTGAACCAAACTGTTAAGAGAAACAAAGGATGGCTGAGGTGAAAAATAAGCAGACAATGCACTATAAAAATGAATTTGATCTGAATAAAAACTCCTTCCATTATATCTTCCCCCATAAGGAGTCACCATCTTACACACTCATATAATTAAGGGAGGCCTGAGTTAAAGCCTTCCAAGTGTAATGCCCCCAGTCACCTACTGGGGTGTTTAACTACCTATGTGACCCATTATTTGGTGATTTTTTTTCTTCAATTCACCTCCTATAACATATGTTATCTGTGTCTAATTCATTCTATGATGCATTTCTCTCATATACAGGAATGTAATTTCATAATAACACCATTTAGATTACTATTCACATGAAGCACATAATAATATATAATTAATTATAATAGAAGTCATATAAACATTAAAGATAAACACTTATCTGATAAGAGAGACGAATTGGCTGCAAATCTTCAGATGTTCCAACTTCCACCCAGCCATAGACCATGATGCTCACATTTTCTCAACAACGGGTCACCCCCAGGCTGGGGCTTCGACTCCATAGGACAATGGCTTATCTAAATCTTGGCACATACCATTACTATAAATAACCAGTTCAATGTATCAAACCCAACAACATCCAACCAATAGGCTCATTTCCCCATTAACCCCACAACCCAAGTAGTGCAACCCCTTTTCTACATCCATAGTCCATCGGCACATGCCACTACCCTTCCAAGGTGTCCAACTCGACCATCCAGGGATGTTCCAAAGCCTTGTGGTTTCCGGGAGTTCCAACGGCCTCACGGGTCACCAGCCTAAACATAATATGTACATCACACATAGGGGTCATCCTTGGGGTGTTACAATAGGCTTCATGATGAGATTAAATGTGAATTACCTTATAATAGTGCCATTTAAAACTTTGATTCTTTTCCTTGATATTATCAATAATAATTACACCCAACCCTTTATTCAAGTCGAAGAACATTGCCATCTTTTCCAACATATCAAACCCTTATTGGAAAAGAAAATCAGTTGCTATGTTTTGATGTTTTGGGTAATGATTTATGTTTCTAGATGCGAACCTGCTTGTAATTTCACCAACTTCATATATAATGCAATTCAGTCTTGAATGCAACATAAGCCCCTTGACTACTCATCCAGGCTCTGATGATTATGGAAAATTCCTCTTCCAATTCAAATGAGCAAATCCTATTTGAAAAGATAGTTTTAATCCCTTGAACATGCCTCTATCTTAGCTAGATTGTTACAGTTTCCCATAGGTCTATTGTGTCTTAAATATCCTCCTTGTCTCTTATTTTGATTGTTATGGCAGGTCCCACTTCCTTTGTCAGGGATGGAGGATTTAAGCTGCCTTGGTTTTTAAATTCAACAATCATCTGCTAGGGGATTTCTCTCTCTAGACACAATGGCTTTTACTATTTCAATTATAAATGTCCCCACGCTTGCTACTAGTCTTTCTCAAGGGCTTCCTCATAGATTGATATCTGAAAATCCTTATGTTTTTTTCTAACCAAAATTCCATAGCTGGCAACATGTTTCCAAATTTCCTTAAGCTTCGGGGATTGTGATATCATATGCCATTTTTGAAAGAGATCTGGTAACAAGGTAGGAAATCTCCAGTTGAGGTCATGTTTCTCTCTCAAATGACTTGAAATACGACAGGGGTACTCACACATAAGGAGCAGAGGCAAAGGGGGCATTAAGAAGGGCCAAGGAAGTATTTTCCTCAGGATATGATCCTGTGTTAGGTTGTTTTTCAGTGGATAGTTGTAACAAAGTCTTTGCTTTAGTCAATTCCTCCTTCACCCAAACCTTCTTCCAGGTTTTGTTGAAGTTGCACCTTATTTCATGACCTCTCTTTACCGTGTACAATCCAGTCTTGGAAGCTCTCCATTTTCAGTAATCCTATCCCCCCTCGTTGGAATTCTAAAATTTATAGGATCTTTGTTGAGTTTTTTGTTGCATCTCTATTGATTTGGGTTCTAAATTCCTCCAATATTTTCCTATGTATCTCCTTAAAGGTGTCCATATTCAGCTTCAGACCTAAATTTCCAAACAATAGATCCCAATAGTTGTTGTAAGGGCCTCTTTGGACTTGCTAAATCTTCCATGCTAGAAAGCGTTATCTTCAAGTTCCATGAGTTCTCACAACCTTAGCCTTGGATCCATCCTTGCCATCCCAAAAAATATAATCCTTAATTATGTCCAGGTTGTATCAAACGAAGCGCAGATGAACGAGAAGGCATTCTGGGGATATGGTGCCTGTGTAGTTTACCTTAAAGCTTGTTTTCTTCCTTGCAAATATGTCGGACCATCTTTTCCATTAAAGCCTTATTAATCCAATCCCCCATAACATAGACCCAAGCCGCTGCAAGCCTTATACACATTCTTCCAGGCCAACAAGATAATATTTTTTGGTCTGTTATGTTCCTTATCAGACTACACATTTGCTAATATTTTTCAGAATTGGCCAATTGTAGAATAGACTTTGACAGTTGTATTTTTCCAACTAGAGAGTCATTTCCATTTCCAAATTGTTCCTTTACTAGATAATCCTTTAATAATATTTTTCCAAAAAGGCAGACAGACACACTGATTTTGTCATGACATAGACACTACTTTTGTAATCTCAAAGACACTTATCACTGTTACAAACACCATGAAATACTTAAAAACATCAATTTATTTGTAAACTATAGCCATCAACGATTGCACAATCTGTTTATGTCTAGTGGGAAAAAATATCACAGACTACCCATCAGCAAGTATTCACTTGAAAGTAAAGTTTGATCCAAATAACACACATGTAAAGGCTACATAATCCACTCTTGGTGCTACAAACTTCACAGCTGCAATCATCCATAGGAAGCTGATTCTGACATGTTATATTTCTACATCTTTTGTGGCCAAAGATCCCAAGGAGGACTGCTTGAGTGACACTGATATCTGTATGCAAAAATTCTTGAATACTTCTAACTGATTCTATGTGCCCTGGAGACAGGTGTAATATCCCTCCTGCCTTGTATAAACTTTTGCAAAAGGACGAATTCTTCCGCACTTTGAAGACTTGTTGTGCCTTCAATGATTGTTGTCCTCTTTGAAATTTTAATCTGACAACTGTCTTCTGTGATCTCATACTTAAAGGATTCAAAATAAACAATCATTGTTATTTGTCACTGATTTTCTCCATTGTTGATGAATAGTGCTACCTTGTTAACTCCATGGGATCAGCCAACTATGAAAATACATGAAGTAGAACCCTTATTTCCTTCATTTTCATATTCTGGATTTTTTGTGCAAACCCCAATATAAACTAGTGGATAGCACACCTCACACCTGGGATTCAAAACTAGAACCTAATGGCATGAAACTAGCAAAATGCCTAGTAAAATTGGAAATGACCAGTTATGCCAACTCTTTGAGCTTGAAAATGTAAGAGGCATATTCAACCATGGACAATAGGCCTAGAAGAGGTTGTGTCATCTATTCAAAAGCTATAACAATTTTATATCCTATCTTCTCCAATGAGGAAAGCAAGGAAAACTCTTAAGGCTAGTATAAATATGCATGTGTCCCCGGGCCATTCATGTTGGAGCCTTCCCAGATGTCCATGAGAGGCACTTTTCCTAACCCAACCCAGTAACGCCAACTGATTCAATGAGATTATCATGGGTAGCATGCCATCTAGATCCTGAACCTGGGTCATCATCAGTTATCTGGCTTGCTACTAGATCACAGCCTCGCCATGGACATTACTCATGGCCTGTGGGAGAATACATGTAGTGAGGATGGCATTAAATCAGATTCAAAACTTAGAAATGTGAAGAATAAACAATCTGAATCAACAAGTGATAATGTTAGACAAAGCTGCAGCAATAATTTTGTTAATTCTGTAATTGGAGAGAAGCAAGATCTTGGAAATGTTCTCCATCTTGAGCATGGGACTGTTGTGGTTTCTGATTCCCCATTTGAGTTGTCAAGTTCACCTGATGCTGTCATAAACAAAGAGCTGACTTATTTTTCCAATTCTATCATTGGAAAAGAAAAATCTAGTTTTCATGCCGGGGAGAGCAAAATCAATGGAATGCATGAGAGTAGGTTGTCATCTCAACTGGCTACACATGACAATGGCACAGTGGTTGTTGATCAAAATCTGCTCAAAGACAAAAAGGGTGAAGTGTTAGTTGTATCTGAGTAGTCAACAGCAGATACAGGCAAGGTGTCTAAAAGGGAATTACAATCAGAAGCTACAACAGTGCTCCCTAAAGCTGATATGGCTATTTTGTAGGAAAAACCAGGTTTTCTGTCTGGTAAAAAAGTTGTTGACTGCAAACAATCTTGTGGATATAGAAACAAAGGTAAGGTTAACCATGATAGTGCTAAATTTCTCGGGGAAGGTTCAGCTGCCAATGTGAAGGCAATTGACACACAAGATAAGGGTCAAGTATCCACCACTAATAGTGATATTTGTGAAACATCTGCTCAACTTCAGGTGTCATCTTTTCCTGTTGAAAGTGAAGGCAAGCAGGATTTAGTAGCTATATTGACAGAAAAGGAGAATAAAATTTCTTCCAATGTTTCTGCGAAGAATAATGTTGTAAATATTGGTGATGCTGCCATGGTAGTAGTTGTCAACAAGAAGAATAAAAAGAAGGATTTTTTCAGTTAGGCATATGCTGCAGCTCCCACAGGGATTTATATAATGCTTATAAGGTTCAAGAGGAGGAAGATGTGAACCTTCCAGAACCATCCAAAATAGTAACCGATGTTGTCAAGAGTAAGACTTCTTCAAAAGAGCCTGAGAAGCAAGTCCTGAAAGAAGTGGATGACTGGGAAGATGCAGCTGAGCTTTCAACTCCTATGAGTCAAGTAGCTATTTTAGTTACTAAATTTTCAGGAGACAGAAAGTACTCCAGAGATTTTTCGTTGGTAATAAAGGATCAGTGCAAAGATCTACAAAATCATTTTGAAATTTGTCTAGACACTATTGAATTACTTGGAAATTCCCAAGCACTTGCAAGTCATGTAGGAAAGGCTGATGCATTAGCAAGCACTGCAAGAGGACTTGACAGGCAGCTGAGTGGGAATTATCTACTTGAACTTCGTGGGAGTAATATGGCCAGCTTGGATGATGATAGATGGGCCAAGCCGGTGGATGCTTTTGCTGATGGCTGTGATATGCAGATGGATGCGGATCTTAGTGGTTCCTCTACTGTGTTTTGACCTGGCCAAGGTTATAATGCTGGATTTTCAAGAAATACCTGTGCAACACAAATGAGTATGAATGCCATCCTTCCTGGAGGGCCTTATGTGAAAGCACCACTTCCACAAGTTGGACTAGTGATAAATAATTCTGATTTTGATAGGTGGCAATGTGCTTCTGGTTCGTAGAGAACTGATATGAAGTGGGCAAGGTTTATGATGAGGATCAGTTGAAACAAAGACAAATTAAATCCATCCTTAATAAATTGACGCCCCGAAACTTTGAGAAATTTTTTGAATAGGTCAAAGAAGTGAACATTGACTTTGCATCATGTCTTCATGGTATAATATCTCAACTATTTGATAAAGCCTTGATGGAGCCGACTTTTTGTGAAATGTATGCAAAATTTTGTTTTCAGCTTTGCTGTGAGAATACCAGAAATTTATGAAGATAATGAGAAGGTTGTTTTCAAGCGAGTTTTTTTGAACAAATGTCAGGAATAATTTGAAAAATATGAAAGAGAAGAGGCTGAGGCTGAGAAGGCAGAAGAGCATGGTGAAAAATCCTTTCAGCAGAAGAAAGACGGGAGAAGAAGGCTGCAGCACGACAACGATTGCTGGGAAATATAAGGTTTATTAGTGAGCTTTATAAAGAAAGTATGCTGACTGAAATAATTACGCATGCATGCATCAAGAAATTAATTGGTGAATTTCAACATCTAGAGGAGGAAAATGTTGAAGCTTTGTGCAAAATGATGAGCACTATTGGTCATATGATTGACCATTCAAAGGCCAAGGAAAATATTGATGCTTACTTCGATAGGATGACAAAAATGTCCAATAACCAAGGGCTTCCCTCTAGGTTGAGGTTCATGTTGAAGGATCTGATTGATCTGAGGAGGAATGGACAACAAAAAAGGAGGAAAGTTGAGGGCCCCAAGAAAATAGAGGAAGTGCATTGTGATGTTGTGCAAGAACTACATGGACAGGGAGGCCGCTCTCAAGGTACCAATATGGGACATTTAGGTCGGGGACTTGTGACACCACTTGATCATGGTGTGAGAGGACCCGCGATGCCACCTTACATGGCAGGTGCACAGATGGGTTCACTTCCACATATGGGTGGGATTAAAGGGCCACAACCCCATATGGGACCACATGACCGTGGGTTCACTAGTCAAGATGCTCAGATTGTGGATAGGGCTCAATTTGAAAATTATTCTATGCTAAGCCCTTCAACACACAGAGCTTCTGATGATGGCCACTTGACTCTTGGTCGTAAGGGAGGTCTTGTCAAGGGAATATGATGGAGGGCTCAACCTTTGCCATATGATAAGAGTGCTCTAGAAGATATTCCACCATTCACATCTCTGAGTAATAGACGAACAGGTGCAGGTCCGATTTCAGGTTGCAGTTCAAATTGGATGCTAGTTGGTATGAGAGATGAAATTTTGACAAGAACTTATGCTGCAGAAAAGCCTTTATTTGCAAAATCATGTGTCCAGGAAATAAATGTTTTGGATAATGACATAAGAGAGTTTAATACTTCCTACTCATCAGGTGACAGAGGTGGGAAGACTACAATTATTGAATTTCAACTGTAAGAACATTCTTCTCAAAGAACTTTGAGTTCACAACTCATTGAGGTTCAACTTAGGAAAAAGGTTGAAATGACAATCAAAGAATATTACAAGTGCATTCATTTACAAAGCTTCCATGCATTTTCATTTTGTCTTTTAGAGAAGTTGACAAGTTTCCCTGAATTTTTCTTAATTTTGCATGACATACCATCCAGTGTGAGAGATTTGAAGGAGGCAACTTTTTGTGTAGATGACCTTAAAGCACCATTGTTCCATTCAACTATGGTTTCTCTTTGGATATTAGATTCTTTTGTTAGGAAAGATGTTGAAATTGATCTTATGGGGAATCTACTTACACATTTATGCAAGTCTGAGCCTTTCTTGCTAAATCAAGGACAACTTACTGAAGGGTAGTGTGAAATTTTGTGTTTGTTCTGATTCAAGTTTGAATTTATTTTATGACTGCTATAGTCTATGGCCATTTTCGATTATGAATTATAACTATATATAATTTTTTTGTTTCTAGGTTGGAGACTGTACTATTTTCATTGGAGGATGCTACTGTTGATGCGCACAAGGCTCCTGAGTTCCTTGGTAGGATTCTCACAAAAATGGTTGTTGAAGGGATATTTATTTATTCAAGATATAGCAAGGGAAATCAAGGATGGAGGTACAAAGCCAGGAAGATTATTAGAAAATGGTCATGCAATAGAAGTTCCTAGAACTTTTTTGGAAGATATTAAGAGACTGGAGGGGGAGCCTATATTATCTGCTTTGTACAACAAATCAGTTCATTTAGAAAGCTTCATGCCCAAGAAACGAGGGGATTTTTATGGATTTCTCAAGAAGAAAAACATTCAATGTTTGTATCCAGTCGACATTAGTAGACATATGTAATTAAGAAAATTTCAAGGTAGTCTGCTCACAATTTTTCCTGATCAAATTTGTGGTTTATCTGTGCTATCTCATGTTGACAAGTGAATGGTTGGTTAGTTTTTAGCTCGTGCTCTGACTAAATATGCATAAAAATCTCACCGTCAACTTTTTTCCTGCACACGTTTGTCTTTCCATCCTTTACATGAGTTTTGATGGAATAAAACAATCTCTACCATTAGATAGTTAGTAATACATTATTGGCCTTAAAGGAACTTCTTGTAGAGATATACATGAAGTAAACAAAAGGCTCTGAAATATTACTGTTACACAACCTATTAGCTTTGTAACCTACCCTATTTTATATGCTCAAACAACCTTGCCCTGTGTCGGGCATTGTTAAGCTTTGCACTGATTGATAGGAACCTAATTTTGTCATCTATGGTCTTATTCCTTTTTTTCTTGCAAGATAATGTGTTTTTGGGACCGAAGTAAATCGGTCGCATAGTGCCCTGAAGCAATTAATTTTTTTTAAGGATTGAAAAATGGTCATATAGATCAGTCTGTATGTTGTATAGGGGTTGAATAAATTATCCACAAGTGAGAAGGTTGTGTCAGTCATGGAAAAAATAGAGTGGTTGAAATAAGGGTCAAACCCTGCTGCCAATAGGAAAAGAAAACTACGCAAATAAGGGGTGGCCGACATTCCAGTTGGAAGAAAAGGATATACCAACATCACTTCGAAGAATCACGTAGTTTCGAGTGTAGTTTTCCAGGAGAGGTGGGAAGGTACGGTAGACATTCGTTGGTGGAAGAACTGTGGCCTGCACACAAGCCTGCACTTGACAAAAAAAAAACCACAAGAAGCATAAGGTGGAAACTCACTAAGAAGGAAGCAACATGGGCTAGACTAGTTGACACCACTCAACTGTTGAGAAATCGCGAGGGAAAAGACACACAAATGACCGATAGAAGGGAAGTTGTCAGCATAATTAGTTTGTGGATGGAGGAGTGCTATCAGAGCCAGTTAGACCTATGTCAGTGCAGGTTTAATAACCACCACACATGTGGTTGAGTAACCTAGTTGAAGCCGCATCGACGGGTCGTCAGGCACAATATGATTGAGAATTGGAGCAACTACAATTGACAAGTGGGGAAGCGCATAGATCGTAGTAATAGGTAAGCAGGTGGGTTGTCGATTCGAGTGCAAGAGCTTGCATCAAACTTCCCGTGCCTACATCCAAAATAGCCTTGCCTTCAAAATGGTGCACGTTCTCAAATATAGTTGTTTAATAAGCATACATCCTCACGTGTCACATTTGGGAAAAGAGTTGTAGGGAATCTCCACAATTCCCTCACTGCCCATGTCTTTCCTTGTACCAAATCACTAAAATTATTGCATAGCCTTTACTAAATAGAAAATATTTTCTCTCTTCAACATCTCATAATTATAATGAACAACTGCCTCAAGATGTTGTTTATCAATGAAATTTTCCTCATGAGAAGGTGTCTCATCTCGAGGAGAAATTTTCTCATCAACATACCATTTTGAGGGAATTTATAAAGAGGATGATAGAATAAATTTAAGAGAGATAGTTAAATATGACTTCATATTTCCCCAATTTTGTAGGTGAGGTGGGTAATGAGGCATTGATGGATCTAATATCAAAGGAAGAATGACAAAAAAAAATTAATTGTTTCCAAAAGTATAAGAACCCTCAGCCACTTCGCAGGACAATAGAATTCTTCTAGGGGTTCTATGACTTCCTTCAAACAGACCAACTAAGAATTGCTGACAAATTAAAATACACAGGCAAGATTTGGGAGCTTTCAATTCAACATTTCAGACTTTAATCCCAAAAATTAGACAATAATTAGATGATTTTAGACCCATATCACTATGTAATTTCATCTACAAAATCATTGCAAAAATTAGTGCATTTAGGGTCAAAATCCACTAAGCTGATTCCATAACATTAGAACAATTTTGCATCCTTCCTCGGAAACAAATCCATTACAGAATAGGAGTAGCCCAAGAAGGAATTTATAACATCAAACCAAAAAAATACAAGAAATTTTAGTGAGTTTGTCTTTCCAAGGCATATGATAGAGAAAACTGGCTTTATTTAGGGCTACTCATCCATATAGGGTTGAATGTGAAATTGGTTAACTAGATAATGAGTTGTCTTTCCTCAATATCTTTGCAATTCTAATTAATGGCTCAGCCTATTCTTCTATCATGCCTACAAGAGACCATGGCTAGGTATGACTAATGGCTCCTCTGCTATTTTTTACTGTAGCATAGGTGGTCTCAATAGAGTTATAACAGAGTCAAAAAGAACTATAAGCTTGACAACTATACAAATAGGAGTTGCCCTAAACTTGACATATTTACTCTTTGTTGATTATGTTTTTCTTTTGGGTGATAGGACCAAGGAAGATGCAATTATGCTAAAGGATCCCACCCTTGAAGAACTGAAATTCCTACCTTAAAAACTACCAACAACTGAGGAGCTACAAGAATCAACACCATCTTTGATTTGAACCTAAATAGTCCTATTATCTTCGAGTATTTCCCTAATCACAATGACCAGTAGATTATTCTCATGGATTATTTATCTCATTCTATTTATTAGTAAAATCCATAAAATGTGTCCCTACATTTGAATCTTGGGAAAAAACATATAATTGTTATCATTTAAATTATCCATATCTCTTGGAGCCCAAAAATCTATTTGCTTTGGATAAGCTTTATCTATAACTTCAAAAGAAACCCTATTATAAGCTAAGGGCCATTATGTCCTCTTGAGTCTTGACAATGTATGATGGAATGAAATTGGGTGAAGACCAGATCTAGGTTTACCGTGTCAGAACCTAGCTTCATTGAGATGACAACCTTGGTTTGAAGATATCCACCATACAAACTAGGACCAGTCATACTTATCGTTGCCATCTCTATTTCATCATCAAGATTAACATACTGAGGACCTATAACTCGTGGAGGCCCATGGTAGTCATTGCAGTGTAATTTATTCGAATACATGCCATTTCTTATTATGAGATTTACCACATCCAAAAATAGAATCATTCACATCATTTTGAAGAAGTCTACAAATTAGGTCAACATAATTTTTTCACATTTACGACTTGCCTCACATTTGTTGGTTCCTGAAGCTCCAGCACTTTCATAACAAAAATAGGCAAGGTCAAACAACAAAAATGGTCCACCCTCTTTTCATTTTCTAATATTATAATGATGTTTTTATTAGAGACACTATTTGTTTTTTTGTTTTGGTTAGAAAATGGTTTGCTCTTGTTTTATGTGACTTTCAATTTATCATATGTAGCATGTTGAGAAATGGGAAAGAATAATGTGTAGCATTTATCTTGCAGAAATTGATGCTGAATGAAAAAATACATAGTTTAACCAAGCTACAATTCACTCTGGTAAATTAGGAAAAGGAACATTTTAAAAAATTGCTTAAGAATGCACCATATACAGCGTTTGACCATAAGTAATATATGCATTTTATTTTGAAAATATGTTATTTTTTCTACCCAAGATATCACAACAAGAAAAATATTCATATTGTAGAAATTATTTTAGCACCTCATTGAGGTTGATTTTTCTGATGTCCTACTTGATTGATACTTTCTCATATGCCAGGAAGACTTTAAATATGAATTAATATGTTTATGAAACAAATCTGATTCAAATTTTATAGATATAAAAGATAAAAACAAATGTCAATGTCTTTGTTTGATTGTTACTTGTCTCTGTTGTGGGTAGGTTACAGGAAATGTGATTGGAAAAAGGATGGGGAGACAATGTATATCACATCTTGGATATGGTTCTTTCGTTGTTAGAGATCGCTTAGACACCTAAGCCATCGGCTTTGGAAATGTTTCTAGTAGGAATTCCTATGGTTTTTAATGTTGTGATTATTTCACCTCATGGTTTTTTTTGGCAAGCAAATGTTTTAGGAATGCCAGACACGACATCGGTGGACAGGTAAACAAATTTTTTATAATTGCTTTGATTGTATTTTGGACGTTTCTTTTGATTTTGTTTTTTCTTTTAACTATGCAATTGAAAATACTTAGTATCTTGTCCATTTAAACAACAACCAAAGCTTGAAGATGAAATTAGTATTACACTATATTGATTGGAATCCTTATCGCTATTTTGTGTTAAAATATTTTCAAGACTATCATAAAAAGTTACTTTCATGTTGTTATTTGAATACATGTTTATATATTTGACTAAGTTCATGCGTTAGAAAATGAAATGTTGTTGTGAATAAAACGATAAGGATTAAACATCACACCTCAGATTATTTTTTTTGACAAGTTATCTACAACTTGAGCTTTTAGCATATAACTTAGTTGACATGATTGTTCCTAAGCTTTTCTTGAAAGTTGAATACTAAGTTACTAAGGCGTTCTTTTCTATATATGCTGACATTTTATTTTCTTTGTTTATACAGGTTATCTGGCCACATTATAGTGACCATTATCGCCACAATGAAGAAAATTTGTTCGAGTTTCTTACTTGTATGGGGAAAAATGGTTTTCACATTGTTAATGTTGAAGTATATGTTGTATAAACTTATATTTATAGTCTAATTTAGTTTATATTCTATTGTTCATTGTCTTTCGTGTTTTACACTCTGCATTGTTTCTTCTTTTGTTTTCAGAAAATGAACTCAGTATTGATGGTAAGAAGCATGAATTGAAAAAAGAGGGGAACAATAACATTTGAGCAGCAAATGCAAAAAGAGAGAGAGAAATTGTTGGCGAGAAGTCAGGTCTCGCGGACAAGACCCAGGTTTAGGAGTTGTGGCCAACAAAGAAGTCCGATGTAGTCTAGGATCAAGCCGGCATTTTCACCCTACTCCGGAGAGCAGTGAGTCTCACCCGAGGCGTGCCGCAACCACATGCAGAAGGGGATTAGATCAATGGAAAGGAACAGAGTCGCAACTTATGATGGACAATGCATCAATTATATAGACAGAGTCATGTATGCAAGATTACTTAAGAAGCATTCAGATATTAAGCAAATAAAATTTTAAACCAGCATAAACACATTACATGCATGTAAACCTCTTATTGAGACAACAACCTATCATTATATTAATCTCTTGGCCAAACTCATGATTACATAGCATCTTCAGCGATAGCTTACAACCCTGATACAGATATCTTACAGAACAGAAAAGTAGAATAGAGAAGATTAGGAATCACAGAGATGTCATGCATGACTTCCCGCAGTCGCTCTGTGCTCCTTCTCCTGTCACGAGCCTCGCAACCTCTGCAGCATTCTCTTCTTTCAGCCGGGTGACTGTTATTTATTCACCCGCTATCGCGACTATCAGTTCCTCCCTGTGTATTTTCTTCAGCTGCTTCCAGCTTTTCTCTTGTTATCTGTATGTTTCGCTTTCTGTCTTCTTCTGTGTGGTTTCTTCATCTGTACTTGTGCGTGTTCTTTATTCAACTATCTCATGCTTCCGTGCCACCTTGATAGCTCCGCGACTCCTAGTAGTTGCGACGCGGTCGCGATTGCCATGTGTCTTCATGCCACAACTCAAAAGGTCAAAATTCAAAATGTTCTAACCAAGATTTCAAAAACAAGGGCCCCAACAGGCCCCGACCACAGTTCCTTGACTCGTCCCCGAGTCAATCACAAATGACAGTTTCTACCTCCATTGCCCCGATGGGTCCCGTGCCCTGTTCGGCCTGTGTGCCTTCGTCTCGTGCCCGTTCCTGCTGTGCGTCTCCAAGCGGCTGTTCAAACCAGGGCCCCAACTCTGGGACCCTGCGGAGCGTTATATCTTTGAGCCCGGTGAAGTCCGACACAGCTTGCTGCCATTCCTGCAGTAGTGAGTCTGCTTCCTCAGTGATCCTGGTGGCAACGGCCTCCTCTATATTCGCCGGGACAGCCCCGAACATCGTGGTAAGCTGGGTCTCAGCCTTTGCAGCTAGCTGTTGTATTGATTTGGCACTGGCTTGAATGGGCAGACGAAGTTCCCGAATTATCTGTTTGGCAGTTGCTGAGTTGGCCTCGGTCTGGTGCATTTGAACCTCAAGCTTGTCTGCCTGGACATATGGTTGATCTAACCGCTCGGGATCTGCGGTCTCCTGAATTTCCCTGGAAATCTGTTGCAGCTGGGCGGAGATGGGCTGCGTTTTGACCGTGAGGGCGAGTGAACACTCCTACAGACTTCGCAGGAGGTCGTAAGCCTCGCGCGCCGTGGAGTGAAGGGTCACGTGCATGTGAGCTGCCTGGGTCTGCTTGGCTGCCACTTGTTCAGAGCATACAATCTGCGGGTCAGGGAGCGCGGGATGTGCGGCTAACGCCGCTTGAAGTTCCTGATTCTCCCTGCGTAGACCCGTGAAGGCAGACCGAATGTGGTAAGCCTGGACCGCTACATTGCTCTCCGCTATATCGTCAGGAAGTGGGGCATGGTGAGCCCTTACAGCGGGCCATAGGTCTGAGAATGCCTGAGTGACAATGGTGATCTGCTCCTGCAGGTAGGCCTTCTCCTTGGTCAGCTGGTCGCGCTGTTCAGTAAGCGCCATGACCTGGTGGTGCTGCTCATCGCACCGCTGCTGTAGCTCTGAATGAAGCTGTACGGCCTGCAGGGCTACCCTCTGAATGAATAGGTACAACTGGGCTGTACCCCAAGTTTCTACGTTGGCGGTGCCGGAAGTGCCCTGCTCCGGCATTCGCTCCTACAAAGGTTGCCCACTGGCCACTGATCTGTTGGAATTCTCAGGAGGGGACACCGGTGTCTGTTGCTGCGTTGAGGTGCCCATGTCAGAATCTGGCCGTTCTTGCTGAGTGGTCTGGCCTGTGGGGGGAGGGTCAGCATGCTCAGGCGGAGCCTCAACCGAGTCAGCCCCAACGTTGGCCAGCTGGGTAAATATAGTAGAGAAAGAACCCTAGGGAGTGGCCACGGGGTCGACTGGTGGTACTACGGCCGCAGTACTGGAGGTGAATTCAGCCCCGTGGTATCCTCCAAAGAGTTCCCAGATAAGGGGGTTGGATACAGTGGCAGATGATTTTGATGGAACTGATGAAGTGGCAGGTGGAAGGACGGTGTGGTGGAGGTATGGGGGAGGCGAATATTGATGAATTCTAATGGGTCGATAAGGGGTTCCTCTGGAACTAATGTCCCTGTAAGTGGAGTGGGTGGCGGATCGTCATCAGTAAGGTCCACCACTGGATCAGTGACGGTGGTGCGGGCCCGCTTGGCTGGAGGGGGATCTAATTGATCAGGTCCCGGGCCCGTTCCGCCCAGTGGGGTGATGATGGGACTGGTAGAAGTGAATAATTTGGTAGGGATGGGAGAAGTGAGAGGGGCAGTCAGGGACGGAGAAAGAGAACGACTAAGCTGGAATTTAGAAAATAAAGGAAACAAAGGGGCACCGCTTGAAATAACTTGGGTCGCCACGTTGAGACTTCGTACCTAATTATTGAAGTGGCGGACGACAGGGACCAGTGGTTCGGGGAGTTCATGTAAGGTCCCGGCTGCATCCTGAGAAGGTCCCGCCGTGGCCTGTGAGGGCCCTGCCATGCCTGTCTCGGCAGGCCGTTGCGCCGGCAGCATCCGCTCAAAGTTGTATCTGGGGATCCCGTCGCGGATGTGCTTTGTGACCCCCGGCCACGAACAGACCTCGCGGTGAAAGGTAGCATCATATAGCTGGAATTTGAGCGGTGCCATGTGGAAGGTGGCTTCCGGCATGCAAGTGGGGCGGAGGTAAGTGTGCCTGTGGCTTACCCCGAACCATACCTGCTCACTA
This sequence comes from Pinus albicaulis, assembly GCA_034641835.2. Classification (NCBI taxonomy): domain Eukaryota; kingdom Viridiplantae; phylum Streptophyta; class Pinopsida; order Pinales; family Pinaceae; genus Pinus; species Pinus albicaulis. The sequence continues at coordinate 737,153,052 of CM076584.1, read as the reverse complement.
TAGTCGTCCAACAGGTTCCTGGGCACCCGTTGCTGGTTAGCCACCACATCTATCATTAGCCCGTACCAAGACCGAAACGCTTCTGCATTCACCTGTTTCGTGCTGGGGTCAGAGGACACCTGCCACGGGGTGAATTTCATCGCGAGGGGCTGGCTCGTGGTAGTTTCTGCCGGCAGCCAGACAGGAGGAATGTGCCATTTCCACATGGCAAAAGCTACAATCAGGTAACCATAGATGAAACTAGTGGTGCGCTTATAATTATCTTCGCATGCCATGAATAATTCTTTGAGCACGAAAGAACACAAATTCAGCCTGGTGCCTTGGACACAGTGCTCCGCAATGGAGATGGTATCCAAGGTGCACTCTCCTTTGGTATAATGCCGCATCGTCTTGCTAGCAATGAGATAGCAAGCGAACCGAATCTCCGGCTTGTTAATCAGATCAATTTTGGTGCCCTTCCCCCCCGGCGAGTGCCATATTTGGTATACAGGTCTGTATCACCCGACTTTTGTGCGTGCTTGGAAGATGTCTGACCGGGAGCGGAGATGTCTGCGCCATTCTGAGACAGCCCTGTGAGGCGATGAATGTCTTCAGCATGAATGGGGATCTCCTCGTTTAGCCACAAGGACCCATTCTAAATTCGGCTGAGGAGGAACTGGGTGCATTGCACGGCCGGTCCTATAGTCCCAAAGACAGGAAGAGTTCTTAAATTCATCAAGGACGATTTCTGGAGGCCCCTGTACTCTGGCCGCATTCGGTTGGTTGAGCTACTGCCTGGTGTGTAGTGATGCTCCATATATGTCTGCCAATGGAGGTAGGGGAATTCGACCGGGTTAGACAGGTTGGCGTCTATCAATGCTGCACTGTCGTATTTGCCAACCAGCGACTCTGTCCTGTGGATCCGACTGTCCAGTACTGGTTCAGCAACGGAGAGGAGAGCCCTTGGAATTTTGGCACGGCGCTGGTAAACCTGGAGAATTCGCCTGGAGCTTCTATCTTGGTGCGGTGCGTTTTGAGACTTCAACCGCTCTGGTGTCGCTGCAATTTCCAAATTGAACTGGTCTGGCATTCTCATGTTGTTGGTCTCCATGCAAGTTATGTCATCACCTGGCACGAGCGGAGTTGATGAGACCCCATAACGACAATTAATTCCTGCTGGCCTTCTTGCCTACGATAATCGTGCGATCGATCGCATGCCTGTGTGTAATCTGACAGTTGCTGACGGCGGCATGGGGAAATGGGCAGACGCGACGGCTGAGGGAACTGCGGATGATGGCAAATGATTATGGTACGGTTACTGCCTACTTATGGTAATTTATGATGCAAATCTGAGCGATCCTACGGACTGACAAAAAGGACTGACGGAAATGACCTGGACTGATACTGGCATGTGGATGGATTCTACAAGGATGACATGCGGGACGGGCGCCGCCCCGACCACAGTCGATTACGGTGCGTCCCCCGCAACTAATCGATTATTGACAGACTACCTATGAATGGAAAAGACTCCCTACGCTCATCCCGGTTGCGGGAGAGTTATTCGACTAAGCTACGCTACGGGTGCTCTCGGGTGCGAGAGTTATTGATGAGAAGTGAAAGGTACCTACTCCTGGTAGGGTTTCAGGCGTGCGCCATTCACCCACCCAGGGAGAACTGTACCATCCAGCTGTGCCAACCGAACGGCTCCTAAGTCGCGAATCTCGATGAAAAAGTAGGGTCCCAACCAGTGCATCTGGAGCTTGCCTGGAAACTTCTGGAACCAGCTATCATATAAGAGAACTTTGCCGCCAACTTGGAAGGCTTTGTTCTTGAGGTGGCGGTCGTGCCACGCTTTCTGCCTGGCCTTCTGAACCTTCTGGTGGAATTCCGCCAGGAATCGGGCCTCATCTATCTCCTGTAGCTCCTGGAGGCGTTCCCGAAGTGACTCCTCTTCTGAGAACTGAAGAGACGTAGCGATTAAAAGACTGGGGACAGTGAACTCGGCTGGAATCACAGCTTCCCGGCCATACACCAACTGGAATGGTGTCTGATTGGTCAAGCGTTTCACCGTGGTCCAGTAGGCCCACAATGCCGCTGGGAGATGCTCATCCCAATCTTCGCGCTGAGCATTGCAAATCTTAGTCAAGCCTTTTTCAAGAATCTTATTGAAGGCCTCCACCGTACCATTAGCCTACGGGTGATACGGGCTACTCTTATGATGCTGAACCATGAAGGTGTCCAGCAGTGTCTTGACCGTGTCGTTAATGAAGTGCGTACCCTGATCACTGGTTAAACTTCGCGGGCAGCCAAACTGGCAAATGATGTGCTCAAAAATGAACCGGGCGGCGGTATCCCCCGTGCAGTCGCGTACCGCTGCTGCCTCAGCCCACCGGGTAAGGTAATCCATGGAGGTAATGATGTACCGGGCCTTGGAGTGTCTGGCGACCGGGGCGATGGTACCTACAAAATCGACAGCCCACTTTTCGAATGGCCACAACACATGCACTGGGTGGAGTGGAAGTTCGTCTCAGTGAGAGGGCCTTCCCATCCGCTGGCAAACATCACATTGCTTCACGTAGGCCTTACAGTCAGCATGTACCATCGGCCACCACAGGCCAGCTTGGAGCACCTTTCTTACGGTGGGTTTCGCACCCACATGCCCTCCTGCAACGCCGCTGTGACAGTCCCACATTACCGCTTCCCGTTCGTGGTCAAGGACGCATCTGCGCAACATCTCATCGAGGCCCAGTTTGTATAGCTGCCCCGCGATCAATTGGTAGTCGGCCGCCCGGACAACCAGGTGGTGTTTCTGGAGCGGGGTGTAATCCTGAGGGCATTGTCCCATGGTCAGATAAGCAGCAATGTCAGCCAAGTAATCCGGTACTGCTTCGACTCGGAAGAGGTCGGCATCCGGCAGCTGATCGTCCAACGAGCCTTCGTTCTCTCCCATCTCCAACCGGGATAAATGATCGGGACCAACATTCAGCATGCCAGGCTTGACAATCACCTCGAACGTGAATTCCTGGAAGAGTAGAAGCCAGCGACAGATCCGTCCTTCCAAAACAGGCTTATTCACCAAATACTTCAATGCAGAGTGGTCCGTAAAGAATTTGAATTTTCTGCCCAGAAGATAGTGGCGAAACTTCTGGAGGGAGTACACCATCGCCAGCGCCTCCCGCTCGGTCGTGGTGTAATTATTCTCTGCATTTGATAACTTGCGGCTGGCGAAGTAGACCGGATGGTCGAGGGTTGTCTCTTCTGGTTGCGCCAGGACGGCTCCGAGTGCAATACTGGAAGCATCAATATGCACGTGGAACTGCTTATCCCAGTCGGGATGAACAAGTATGGGCGCCGTCGCCAACTTCTCCTTCAAGGTGTCAAGGGCCTTCCGACACTCCTCCGTCCACTGGAATACTTCTGACTTCCGCAACAGTTTCTTCAAAGGGGCCGTAATCTTTGCGTAGTTGCGGATAAACCGCCTGTAATATCCTGTGTGCCCGAGCAGTGCCCGCAACTGCTTCACAGTTTCGGGGGCTTCCATGTGAACTATGACCGTGACCTTGGCGGGATCGACACAGACCCCTTTCTTGCACACCACGTGGCCTAAGAGTGTGCCGAATGGAACTGCAAAAATACATTTCTTCAAGTTCAAGGAAATCTGCAGCTGACGACACCGGTCAAACATAATACGCAAAAGGGTGGCGTGTTTCTTCAACAGGCTGTAGACGGTCCAGTCGTCCATGTAGACCTCCAGGAACTTGTGAATGTACTCCCGGAAAGCAGCAATTACAATCCGGGAAAACACAGCCGGTACGTTATTCAGACCAAACGGCATAACGTGGTATGCGAATGATCCCCACTCAGTGGTGAATGTCGTCTTTGCTTTGTCTTCTTCGGCAATGTGCACCTGATGGTAGCCCGAAAACCCATCAGTGAAGGAATAGGCCTCGTTTCCCACGACATGATCTAGAACTTCATCGCTGAAAGGAGTCGGAAACGGATCGTGGATGCAGGCATTGTTTAGACTCCGGTAGTCTACGCAGACACGTATCTCCGCTTTTTCCTTCTTGTTCTGAATGACAATGGGACTCACCCACTCTGCTTCTTCTACTGGAAAGATAAGACCTGCAGCCAGCATCTTGTCGATCTCCATCTTGACCTTTTCTTTGATACGTGGGTTCAGCCGGTAGGGTCGGTGCTTGATAGGCCGGGCATCCGGCTTCAGCACAATGCGCATTTCACCAAGGTCCCCCTTAATCCCCTTCAGGTCTGCAACCGAGGATGGGAACAAGTCTTCGTATTCCCAGAGGAGGCTGAAAATTTATTTTGTCGTTTCCTCGTCCCAGTAATCTCCCACCGTTGCCAGCTTGGGTTTCTCGTCTATTCCAATGTTCAGCTTCTTCGTCTTTAGTGGCTGTAAATGGACTCCTTCAGTCGTCGGCTCTTCACTGATGTTCCGCTCGCCTTCCTTTTCGTCAAAATAGAGATGCCTGAGGTCCTCCAGACTATCATCATCCGGATCGCCGTCAATCCATTGGCAAACCAACTCGCGCCTGGCCTCAGGTCGTGACACAACTGGGCCCCCGTCGGGCTCGGGATGGCGGAAAAACAAGACCTCCTTGACTGCCTGTAGGGCCCGAGACTCCTGCGTCGTCTCCCCTTCGAACAAGAAGCACCGAATGAACTTGTCCGTAACTTCCTGCCAAGAGCGGGTTCCCCGTTTCCACTCTTCCTCCAGGTACCAGGCCTGGGGGATTGTATCCAGGGAGTGGATAAACCTGTGGACCCACAGCTCCTCAGGGTACCTGGTGCTGTGCCACTGCTCCTCACAGGCCCACAAATGGTGTCGCGGGTCGGAAGTTCCGTGATACTTAAGCATACTGCGAGGTCCTTCATCCTCTTTAAAGCATGCCCGCAGCGCATCCGCCACACAATCCCATCGCAACAGAGTGTTGCGGTGATTTTTCCACCACCGAGCCGACGTGGATTGCAAGGCCACATCCAAAAGTGGCATCCGGCTTTCGGCTGGGACCATGTCTTCCACGTTGGTAATAAAAGTATTGACGGCTTGCATGTTTGACAGGGTGGGATATCCACGGATCTCAGTCCCCACCCACCGGACTTGGGAAACGGTAGCACATCTCCGTGTGGTGGTCTCGTACCCCCCTTGCTGCCAGTATTCCCACGCGAGTTCGGATCCGAGCTCCGAGCTCTGCACACTCCGCCAACTGACAGAGCCAGTCGCGGTCAGGTTAATATAGTCGTCCCGCTTTCCTGCAGTCATCTGATAAAGGTGGTCCATTATCTGAGCATCCTCCCGATTGTCCACTGTTTCCATATATCGCGGGCCCTGATACGGGTCAAGGGGCTGGGTGACCCGTACCTCCCCATCCTCAAAGATCATCAGCTCCTTTTTAAGGTCGATGATGGCATAATTCTCAAAAGCCCAGTCGATGCCGAGTAAGGCAGGATAAGGATCCTTGTCGCCCATGATATCAATAACCTCAAAATCGGTGTATGTCTTCACCCCCGCAATGTCGACCTCAACACCCTCGAGCCGACCGATTGGCAAAATGCAGTACTGGTTCGCCATCCTGAGTTGGATCGGCAAGTAGGCCAGCTGTGGCCTTCCAAGGGCCTCCCACGTCTTTCGTGGCAGGATGTTGACGTCGGACCCCAAGTCTAGCATGGTATCGCTGATTTGGAATCCCACAACCTGTGTGTTAAGCCGGAATTCTTTGCATGTTCGTTGCTTGTTCCACTTGACGCGTTGCATGTATTGAGGGGCAACGTTCGCCGGATCTCTAAGTCCTGTGCGCCCCTGCAATGCTCCTTCCAAAGCATGCTTGAGCTGCTGCCGCAGCGCAACATTGTCAACAATCCTGAGGAATAGCTGGAGCCAGTCCTCAATCACAGTACCTGTGATGCTCTGCGCCCCAGATTCTGGCAGCACGAGCTCCTCCAGACCTCCCGCGTCCCGCAGCTGGGCGAACGCCTCAACCGCCTCCTGGAAATACTTCTTCTGGGCTTCGGGCCTGATTAACATCTTCGGGGATGCCGGTCGAACCACTCGTGCTGGCTCCTTCCCGTGGGAATCCTCCCCAGTTTTCTTCCCGCCCCTCGTCACGATCGCGACGTTCTGCATGTCTGGGGTCATGGTCCCTCGCGGCTCTGATTTTATCAGATTCGCTCCCCTCTGCCTCGCCAATTCTTCCCACTTCTTAATGAGCTCCGGACATTGCTCTGTGGCATGGGCATTCACCCGGCACTGGGAACACCAGGGTCGTCGCGGGAGGGGACATTCTTGAGCCACGTGACCCTCCTGGTCACAGTTGTAACATTTCACCGGACCGCGTCCGCCTGTGCGGCCTCCCCGCATGCCACTGCCTCTTCCCCTTGGGGCCTCGTTCACCCTGTAGGAGGGATGATCCAATCGATCCGCAAGTGCGTCGAGAGCCCTGCACTGCTCAGTGTTGTGAGTCGTGGAAACACAAAATTCGCAGTACACATTGTTTGGGATGGTGGAGAATTTCTGTAATATCGGGCACATCCGAGGAGGATGCCCCAACGTTCGGCAAATCTCGTAGTACTCTGTGGTGGAGGAACCCGGTTGAGGTGGGAACCCCACATAAGGCTGTTGCGGCTGGTAGATCCCCTGCGGATTCATTGCTGCGCCACCACCAGGTGGTGGACCCCCCTGGATTGCCGCGACCGAGGGTCCTACCCCTGCGCCACGCAACCGGGGACACTCGGTTGCGACGTGGCCCTCGACCAGGCAATGAGTGCACCAAACATTCGGCCGCGCTGGTCTCACCGGCTGGAGCTCCTTGAGCTTTTCAGTCAAGCTGGCGATCTGGTGTTGCGACCCTATCAAAGAAGGATCTTGCGGGGCTGGCCCCCCCCGGTATTCCTAGGGGTAGCCCGCCATGGCTTCAATCTTCATGGCCTGCTCCAAAGCGTCCTACAGATTATCAATCTTCTGCTGAGTGAGGGGGGTTCGTGTCAAGGGAAGCAGAGCCTTGATGAACCAGTCCCTCTAGTGGTTTGGATCGATCGAGTAGCTGAGTTTCCAAATCGCGTCCTTGAATCTCCGCATCAACTCCCACGCGGTCTCACCTTCCTTCTGCTTAATTTCCCATAGCTCGGACAGGCCCTGCTGGTCTGTCTGGGGAAGCTTGAATTCGAAGACAAAATCCCGCTTTACGTCCGCAATTACGGGGTTAGGATGAGCCTTGGACCACTTGATAAACCATCGCAGAGCCCTCTCTCTGAGCGTGGTTTGGAACTCTATTAACTTCCCTGCATCTGGCATCTGCCGAGCCCTCTAGATGGCTTCGCACAGATACCAGTGTTGCTCTACATCATCATTGCCTCGGCCAGAGAACTCTGGATACCGGGTGAAAGACCCAGCCATGTGTACTTGCGGAGTATGGACCAGGATAAATCCTCCAGGTCCTGGTTGCGGAACGGTTCCACTAGGGAATACAACACTACTAGTAACGCTGCTATTACCGGACGTTACTGACGCTGATGAACTACTGTATAACTGACTCAATGCTTGTAACTGAATGAAAATATTACTTAAAGGTTGATACAGTACCAGGGGAAGGTAGGGATCCTGGCCATGCAGAATGTGGGAAGTAGGGCTGCCTGGAGAGGTGAGTGCCATTTTCTCTTGAAACATCCGCTGCATCACGTCGTACCATTCGCCATCGGAACTCTCTTCGGGCTGCATCTTTTCTTCGTCTTCGTTAGTCACCATCTCTCTTCCTCGCGTCGCTGGGCTCCCATGCACCCGCCGCACTTCCACCGCTGTCCCGTCTTCTTCCTGGGTATCCAAATCCATAATTCCTATCCTTTGAGGCGCCTCCTTCTGGTTCTTCCTTGCCGCTTCCCGTCGGCTTAAATCCCGCATCACCCTTCTTCGCCACCTATCGGCGATCTGTGCCCGCCGATGTGCACGTCACTCCCTCAACTTGCGTGCAGCCTCAACATCCATTCCCCACTTCCCGCTTCACATTCTACATAGCATCTGTCCCTTCTCCCTTCCCCCAACACCGGAGGTTTACGCTTCCATACTTGCTTTGTGGAATTCCATCAACCCTTCATCCACCATCAGGGCTTTAATCCACAGGGGAATCTCCTTGAGCAGCTTCCCTCTTAACTCGAAACGGAAAATAGCTTCAGCTTTCGAAAAGGATTGGTAGCACTCGGCAGAAAACTCCACAATATAGCCGTCCAACGTGGTTTCGACCCAAAATTCCACTGCACGAGTTAGCTCTGTGCTCAACCGATGCAGAGCTACCAGATCCCCGTGTATCCACTTGCGGTTTATCTTCCGCTAGCCATCTCTAAGCACCTTCGTCTGTAGCCTTCGCAACCAATTGTAGAGATCGTTGGGGAATTTTCCCCAGAATATTTCATACATATCGCTGGCTAAATCAGAGAAAAGGACGAGCTCCTTGATCGCCACCTCCTTTTGCTTGGTCAGCTCTGCTTGCTGAGCAATGAATTGGTCGAGATGATTATCCCACCATCGCCGTATCTCTCCTTCAAAAATCCTCGATACCATGATCTAGTTCCCCTTAGAACATGCAGGTCCCAGCAACGGAACCATTTTTTGGCGAGAAGTCAGGTCTCGCGGACAAGACCCGGGTTCAAGAGTTGTGGCCAACAAAGGAGTCCGATGTAGTCTAGGATCACGCCGGCATTTTCACCCTACTCCGGAGAGCAGTGAGTCTCACCCGAGGTGTGCCGCAACCACATGCAGAAGGGGATTAGATCAATGGCAAGGAACAGAGTCGCAACTTATGATGGACAATGCATCAATTATATAGACAGAGTCATGTACGCAAGAGTACTTAAGAAGCATTCAGATATTAAGAAAATAAAATTTTAAACCAGCATAAACACATTACATGCATGTAAACCTCTTATTGAGACAGCAACCTATCATTATATTAATCTCTTGGCCAAACTCATGATTACATAGCATCTTCAGCGATAGCTTACAACCCTGATACAGATGTCTTACGAAACAGAAAAGTAGAATAGAGAAGATTAGGAATCACAGAGATGTCATGCATGACTTCCCGCAGTCGCTCTGTGCTCCTTCTCCTGTCACGAGCCTCGCAACCTCTGCAGCATTCTCTTCTTTTAGCCGGGTGACTGTTATTTATTCACCCGCTATCGCGACTATCAGTTCCTCCCTGTGTCTTTTCTTCAGCTGCTTCCAGCTTTTCTCCTGTTATCTGTATGTTCCACTTTCTGTCTTCTGCTGTGTGGTTTCTTCATCTGTATTTGTGCGTGTTCTTTCTTCAGCTATCTCATGCTTCCGCGCCACCTTTATAGCTCCGCGACTCCTGGTAGTTGCGACGCGGTCGCGATTGCCATGTGGCTTCATGCCGCAACTCAAAAGGTCAAAATTCAAAATGTTCTAACCAAGATTTCAAAAACAAGGGCCCCAACAGAACTGGTCTGGTGATACCCTTAGAGCCAATATCCCACATAAGGCACATATAAAGACTGATGGTCAAGTCTTCAGAGTTGGTGAATTCACCTGAAATACCTTGAAAACACAATGATAACGTTTTGAAGTGTTGAAACACCATTTCATGTGTAAATTGTAGTCCAACCAATATTAAGTTGGAAACTCATATTGTAATACTTTAACATTTCATATAATATAATTTATGTAGTTGAGATGATTTATAGTTGCACTTGATATTGTTTAGTATTGTAATTAAAATATGCAATTTTGTGTTTTCATATTAGAAGAACATGCAAATTGTATGACATTTTTTAAATCATAAAAATTAATTTATGTTGATTAATAGTGTACACAAAATTAATTTAAAACTACTAAATTAGTAGTTTATATTGATTAATGATGAACACAAATAAAATGAATATATGACTAAATTAGTCATTTATAATAATTATTAATGAAAGTAAATGAAATGAAACTACTAAATTAGTTGTTTATATAATGAATATAAAACTACCAAAAAAGATAAATTACTATTGCAAATGATAAATTTGTGATTACAAATTATGACTAAATTTTGCACATATACGACTATTAGTAGCTAATTTAAAGTATCTTGTAACGCGACCAAAATTTAGTCATATTTTTTCGGTCATTAATTGATTTAAAACGATGACTAAAATTTGCATATATATGACTATTAGTAGCTAATTTACAGTATCTTATAACACGACCAACATTTTGGTCATATTTCTTTGGTCATTAATTGGTTTTTTCAGGTGATCATATAGTAATATATTTTGTTGTATATTTGGTCACTAATTGTGACAATTAATGACCAAATAAAAGATTAAATGAATGACTAAATTAATGACCAAATCAGTGACTAAATTAATAATCAAATCAGTGACTAAATTAATGACCAAATTAGTGACTAAATTAATGACCAAATTAATGATCAAATCATGACTAAATTAATGATCAAATTAATGACGAATATAATACGAACAACAGATTGATATAATTAATGCGAATGAGACTAAGCTAAAAATGACCAAAATTTGGTCGCTATAAGACATCAAATTAGTTATTATTGGTCAATGCACCTAAAAATAATGTTTTTTATATGCAAATTTTAGTCGTTTTTTTAGTAATTAATTAGCCATTTTGTACTAGTGTCTCAACTTTATTCTGCTAGAAAATCAAACATTCTACCACAAACTTTTGAATATTATATTTAAGGCCATCCCAAAAAAATTATTTCTTCACCCTGTGGTAAGTTTTTAAAAATCCTGAGTGTCCTCCTAAAGGAGAAGTGTGCAATTCCAGAAGAATCTTTTGTTTTAGTTGGGAATTCTTACAAAGATATAAGCGATCTTTGTACCATAAGGAATCATTTTTCCAACTAAATGTATCATATGTACTAGGATCTTGTTGCAACTTTTGAATGAGTGTCCACACTTCTTCGTCCTTCTTCCATTCATCCCTTGCTTCGGTTATCCAATCTGGTTGGATAATAGAAATGGCACAAAGCAATGCTTCCACCTCTCCATTCTTTCTTGAGTGCATCTACAACAACATTTAGCTTCCCTTTTTTGTAGATTATTTCAAAGTCATAACCCAACATCTTTGTGACCCATTTTTGCTGCTCTTTTGAAGATAGTCTTTGTTTCAAAAAGTGTTTAAGACTATCATGATCAGTTTTTACCTTGAAGTGTCTTCCCATTAGGTAAGTTCGCCATTTCTTTAGTGCTTTCAGTATTGCTAACATTTCTTTCTCATAAATAGCTTTTTGTAAATACTTTCCTTTGATTGGACGACTTTCAAAAGCAATGGATCTTCCTTCTTGCATTAAAATAGCACCAATTCCATTTCATGAGGCATCACATTCCACAATAAAGGTTTTTGTGAAGTCTTGTGTAGCTAAGACTGGTGCTAAGCACATTGACTCTTTAAGATGTTCAAAGGCCTTAGTTGCTTCAGGAGTCCATGAAAATGCATCTTTATTCAATAATGTTGTTAGAGGTGCTGCTATTCTCCCATAATTCTTAACAAACTTGCGATAATACCCTATTAACCCGAGAAGTCCTCGCAATTTCTTTATGGTTGTGGGGACTTTCCATTCTTTAATGGCTTTAATTTTTTTAGGGTATACCTTAACACCATCGTGAGATACAATATGACACAGATATTCCAACTCTTGTACTCCAAAGAAACATTTGGATGTTTTTGCATATAATTGTTTCTCCTGCAATAGTTTGAGCACCCTGTCAACATGTTGAGCATGATCCTTCCAAGACCTGTTGTAGATTAGTATATCATCAAAAAATACTAGCACAAATTTTCTAAGGAAGGGTTTGAAAATGGAATTCATCAACCCTTGAAATGTAGAAGGTGCATTGGTAAGGCCAAAAGGCATGACCAAAATTCATAATGACCCTCATGAGTTCGAAATGTTGTTTTTGGAATATCTTCAGTCTTCATTCTAATTTGATGATATCCTAAACGAAGATCCAACTTGGTAAAATAAATATCTCCATGTAATTCATCCAATAATTCATCAATCACAGGAATGGGAAATTTGTCTTTAATGGTGAGCTTATTGAGCTCCCTATAATCTGGACACATTCGCCATGATCCATCCTTCTTGTGTACCAATACTACGGGAGCAGAGAAAGAACTTTGACTAGGTTGAATTATACCCGCCTCTAACATTTCTGCAATCATACGTTCAATTTCACTCTTTTGGAAGTAAGGATATCTATAAGGCCCGATGTTTGGAGGAACACTTCCTGGAATCAAATGAATAGCATGATCATGATCACGAATAGGTGGGAGTCCTTTGGGAGTTTCAAACACCTTGGAATGATTGTCCAAGACTTGTTGGAGATCTATAGAAATAGATGATTTTGATGTTGGAACTTCTAGTGAGCATAATTGTGCAATTACGCATCGCTGTTCTTTCTTTAGAAGCTTTGTCATGACATTAGAGCTTATTATCCTTCCTGGCTTCCCCGCAATACCCCGTAATTCGACTTCCTTTCCTTCTGAAAAAAATTTCAAGAAAAGTTCTTGAAAATTAAAAGCTACCGTCCCCAAAGATGGTAACCATTGTACTCCTAGTACAACATCAGCACCTCCCATAGGAATGGCAAGCATTGGACTAGTCAATACATATTCCCCCATGGTTAGCTTGATATTATGGCATTTTATAGAGCAATTTATAGTTCCTCCATTTGCAACCATCACTTGACATTCTGGTGCTGGGTATAGGAAACAATTCAATTCCTTGGCTACCTTACAATGAATAAAATTATGGGTGCTACCTGAATCAATCAACACTATTCCCTTTTTCTTCTTGATATGTCCTTCTATCTTGAGAGTTTGAGGAGTGGTAATTCCTGCCAATGCATTACACGATATGGTCGGACTCATTTCTTCCTCTTCTAGGGTTGGTTCCTGGTGTATATCCTCTTCTTGTTCATTTTTTTCTTCCTCTTCACAATCTATGTAAAATAATTTCTTCTCAGCACACTTATGACCTTTAGTGTATTTTCTATCACAACTGTAGCAAAGCCCTTTTTCTCTTTTTTCTTCCAATTGTTGTGGTGTCAACCTTGTAGGTTGTGGAAATATAGGAGTAGAAACACTTCCCTCTTTATAGAAGTGAGTGGTAGGCTTCCTTGTCGCCATAATTTTACATTCAATTTTTCTTGCCAACCTGAATGCCTTCTCCAATGAATTAGGTTCCAAAACATGAACTTCATGTTGGATGTTATCCTTTAAAGTACCTATGAAGAGATCAATCCTGTGTTCCTCTGGAATATCAGTTACCCTTATATTCAATTTTTGGAAGTCCTCAATGTGCTCCCCCACTAAACCCTTTTGCTTGAGATTTATCAATTGGCTAAAGAAGGTGTTGCTCTTTGTATCCTCATAATGTGCTATCATTTCCTCCGTAAAAATTGACCAAGTGACAATTTTTTTACGGGAGCAAAGCCATTGATACCATACAAATGTATTTTTTTCTAAATGTAAAGTTGCAATGCGTACCTTTTGTGTTTTTTGCACGTTATGGAGATCAAAATATTGCTCCATCTGTAGTATCCATGTTACAGGATCCTTTCCATCAAACTTCCTCATATCCATGTTTGGAATATGGTGGTTCTTCCCGCCAACATTAGAGTTTATGAAATCACAATTAACATTTATTTTGTTCTCATCATGAGGTTCTTCTACTATCTTTTCACCATTAGGAAACCTTTCTTGTATAAACTTTGTCAAAACTTCCATGTCTGCTTTTAGAAAATTCTTCATGTTTTCCATTTTCTCATCGATCTTAGCTTCCATGTCATCAATCTTAGCTTCCATGCCCACTTCCATGCCATCCATCTTAGCTTCCAAACCATTCATCTTAGCTTCCATGCCTTTATTCAAACCATCCATCTTAGTTTCCATGCCTTTCTTCAAAACTTCCATTTCATTTTTTGTTGTTCTTTGCGAGAGCGAAATTTGTTGTTGCACTTGCTCTTGTAATTTTGATATGTCATGTTTCCATTCTTCGTCTTCATGAGTCACAGTAGAGCCTTCTAAAGGCTTAATGGGAGTTGAATTCTTTTTAGGGGCCATTTTAAAATCCAATACTGATATCTATTCTACAATATTCCCTTGGAATCAATTCAACTTGATTCTTCAAACAAGACTTATGCAATTCGGGAAAACAAAATACACACCTTTTACTTGCTTTTGAGGAGCTCTATATTGAAATTGAATTATCTCTATAATTTCAGATCCTCAATATCTAAAACTCGGCCTTGTAGTATCCCTTTGAAGCTTCTTTCAAATGTCATAGATCTGACCTGATTTGGATTCTTCAAGGCAAAGTTATGTCCAATCTCCCACAATGACCCAATTATGGACAGGTTCAGTAGATCGAACTTGTACGACTTTCCACGTGTCACTGTTTCCTCCTTTGACTCTGAAATTGATATATAGGAAACTAAAGTCCGTGTACTTGCAGGCACTTTTTACAAAATTCCAATCCAATGCTCAGAGAGAGAGTTATGAATATTTTCCCACGATAACCTCTTTGAGACGAAACTCGAGAGTCTGAAAAATACCTACCTTCCACAGATCATATCTCCAAAAATATTTCGAACCAAGCTCTAAAATTTTGTGACGATGTTTGCCAGGATTTCGGCTTCACTCTCTAAAAATTTCAGCTTCTGAATCTTTGTAGAAAAAAGTTATAGTGCCAATTCCGTGATGACCTGTTTAGGTTAAATTCAGGAGCCTGCAAAAAGCCCTAACTTCCACAGATCATATCTCCTAAAATATTGTGAACCAAGCTCTGAAATTTTTTGACGATGTTCCTTAGGATTTAGGCTTCGCACTCTAAATAGTTCCTCTTCTGAACCTTCGTAGAAAAAAATTTATAGCAAAAATTCCACGATGACCGGTTTGGAGCAGCGAAAACCCTAGAATCCAAAGCTCTGATACCAAATGTTTTGAAACCAGCTCCAAAAATAGAAGAAAAGAGATATCAATGCCTTAGAAATAAGCCACTTCGAGGGGGAAACCTCCAATACATTACATGAATGAACAATTCTTGGATGATACAAATTACAAAACCTCATTTCTATATATAGGAGTCCATGGGGCCACAATGTAATCCTAGCCAACCTAACAATAATAATTTAAGGGCACAATAATAACAATATGGGGGTTACAGGGGTACAATAATAGAAATAAGGGGGTTACACTAACAACAATAAGGGACTATACTAGTAATATAGGGACCTAACACATGACCCAATCCTTAAGGAACTATTCTTCGACTTCATGCGCAGGTACACTTGTTCCCAACCCTGAAACTCCTTAAACAACATGTTTTGATCTACATAGCTTTTTTTATTCTCCTGTGATGCTTTTAGATTTTTTTTATTACCTTCATTTCTTGTTCAATTTATACTAACATGTATGGTCCAATCAATACCCTGTTCACCAGATCACTCAAACTGATGGGAGTATTACAACTCCACCTGTAAAATGCCTCAAACAGACTCATCCAAAGTGACTCCTAGTAACCATTTTTGTAAGAAAAATCAACCAAAGAAAGGTAATACTCCCATCTCCTCTGTTGATGCATCACATACATCCTCAATATGTCCTCCAATATCTTGTTGAACCTCTTTTTCTGTCCATCTTTCTGCGGATGATAGGTTTTACTGAAGGCCAAATCTAACCCCAAACATGCAAACAACTCCTTCCAAAATCTGGAAGTTAACTTACCATCCGTATCTGACAAAATATTCTTTGGAACACCATGGAATATGACCACATATCTGATGAACACTTGTGCCACATCACTAGATAAATATGTAGTCTTCATTGGAATGAAGTGTGGTAACTTAGTCAATATGTCCACCACAACCATGATAGAATTGTGTTTTCTAGATGTCTTCGACAAACCTGTAATGAAATCCATGGAAATGACATCCAATTTCCATTCTAGAACCAGAATCGGCTATAGTAGTCCATTTGTATGTTTACACTATGAATCTACATGTTGACATTCCAAATATCTAGCCACAAACTTTGCCACATCCTTTTTCAAATTTGATCAATAGTAAAATTTATTCTTTGTTGTAAATGTCTTTTGGTATCCCGAGTGACCTGAATATTATTTCTCATGATACTCCCTCAAGATAATCTTCTTGAGCTCACTATTATCTAGCACATATATCCTATCACTAAATATGATCAAGCCATATGTTGTGAGATGATAGTCCACATCATGTGCACTTGTACCTGTACTTGTGCATGTACCTGTACTCTATTGTAACATATGCTTGAGCTCCATGTACCTGTTATCCTACTAACATGCCTGTAAGATCCAATCCTGTAATTTTGTCCCATAATAACTCATAGTTTCTATATGATTCACTTGTATCCATTTGCTAAGAACATATGCAACCTGTTTCTATTTAGCCTTGATGTACCTGATCTCAAAGTAAAACTTGCTAATTGTGGCCAAGCATCTAGCCTTCCTGGCATTCAGATTCGGTTGTTAAAACAAATATCTCAACCCACTGTGATCACTCATCATTAAAAACTTCCCTCCAAGAATATAGTGCCTCCACATCTTCAATACATGAATGATCGCTTCCAACTCAAGATCACGTGTCAGATAGTTCTGATCGTGCTCATTCTATTTGTGTGACTCATAGTGCACTACATATCCTTCCTGCATAATAAATCTGCCAAGCCCTATCTTGCAAGAATATGTACACACTACAAATTCTTTGTTCGTATCTACAATCTTTAACACTAGAGAATTGGTCAACAATTACTTCAATTGTTAAAAACTTGTTGCACATTCCTCTAACCATTCAAATTTCTTACCTTTCCTCTACAATGATATAATAGGATATGCAATCTGGGACACATTCATGGGGAACCTCCTATAATAGCCTGCTAACCCCATAAATGATCTACAACATCCACGGTTCTAAGAGCTTCCGACCACTCCATGATAGCTCTTATATTCTCTGGATCCATTTTTATGCCTCCCTTGGAGACCACATGCCCCAAGTAATATACCTTTTTCTAAAATAAACTACAGTTTCTAATCTTGGCATAGAGATGATGCTCTCTCAACAATATCAACATTTCTGCTAAATACTTGGCATTCTATTCCTCACTCTTAGAATATATAAAGATTTCATAAATGAATACAATAATAAACTTTTGTAGATGCAGACATAACACATTATTCATCAAGCACATAAAGGTAGTTGGAGAATTAGTCACACCAAATGGAACTACAAAAAACTCATAATGCCCATACCTAGTCTGGAAATTTGTCTTGTAAATGTCCTCTTCTTTAATGTGTACCTAATGATATCTGGATCTCAAATCACTCTTTCAGAACATTTATTCTTGCTTTAGCTGATCAAATAAGTAATAAATCCTCAACAACGGATACTTGTTCTTGATGGTCACATTATTCAACTGCCTGTAATAAATTCATAACCTAAGAGTATTATCCTTCTTCTTCACAAAAAATAATGGTGCAAGCCACAGTGATACACTTGGCCTAATGTATCCCTTGTCAATTGTTTCCTTCAATTGCAACTTCATCTTTACTAACTCTGGATTGCCCATTTTGCATAGTTCCTTTGATGTTGGTGTTTCCCCTAGTACCAACTCAATGAAGAAGTCCACTTCTCCGTGAGGCAGCAACTCTGAGATCTCTGCTGGTAACACATCCTGAAACTATTGTAATATTGGGCACCCTCTCAATATATCTGCATCCTTATCCTCCTTACCTTTATTGCTAGAAATGTGTACTACAAATAACAAACACCCTTTTCCGCGACTATGCTTTTCCTTCATATTTTTCACTATCCTAACTAATGTGGCTTTCTTCTTACCCAGTAAGATTACCTATTCTTCGTTGTCATCCAAGCAGTCAATGGCTTTGTCATAACAGTCCACCTTGATCCTATGAAGATATGGCTAGTC
Source organism: Pinus albicaulis (assembly GCA_034641835.2). Lineage (NCBI taxonomy): Eukaryota > Viridiplantae > Streptophyta > Pinopsida > Pinales > Pinaceae > Pinus > Pinus albicaulis. Next base: position 737,135,060 of record CM076584.1, on the reverse strand, counting down.
CATACCAAAAATCATACTATATGACCCCAATGGTAATACATTCAAATGTCCTGAGTAGGCATACCATGTTGAAAATGGCACCAAGAAAGATTCTAATTTAATTTTGCCTTGAATTAAATTAGAATTAAATTTTAATTCCACATCACAAGCCAAGTTGTACGAGTTAGCTAAGTTAGTATGACTTATTTGGTTCATTTAATTCGAGTTGAGGGTCTAACTTGAGTCATGTAGAGTGTCTCCTACAAAACAAGAGTCCTAGTTGAGATTATTTTGAGTTGTAATTAATTAACTCAGCTTATCTAAGTTAAAATCATTTTAACTAGTTATAATTGATGGAGGAACTAGTGAAAGGTCAAAGAGTGTAACTTGGACTAGAACAACATTTAGTGATCAATCAAATAATTGATGATTCACATATAAATAACTCATGCATGTCAGTTTTGAGAAAGACACAGTAGAGATTGGAGTTCAAGGGCAGTGTACTATCAGTTGTATAATTATACAAATTGTAGAGGTGGTGCATGCAGTCAGAGGAAGGCCCTAAATTTATTGTGTAATTCATATTGGGAATTTCCATATTTAATAGGGGCTAATTACCCAAGGAAAAAGTGCAAGGAAATAGGGATCTTGGCCTAGTCTTGTCTAGGAAGTAGTGAGAAAGATAGAGATAGTGCAGAGGTTTATCTAGTTTGAGAAAAGAATTGTAATCTTCTAATATTTTTTGACTTATGCAATATACATATAGTGGGATTCTTATCCGAGGCTTTCCCTAGGAAATATTTTTGTAATGTGTGATTGAAATTATTTCTCTTCATGTTTTGTGATTTCACGATCGTAATTGGTGTCCGCAATTGGTAGAGTAGATTCAAGTATATTGTTTTAGCATATTACAATTATCAGTTTCAATCTATGTGAATTTTCTACATGGTACCAGAGCAGGAATCAATATAGAAGAGAAGAATATGAGTTTGTACTTGCAGGAGGAAATTTTTTTGCAGAACTAATCTTTAAGATCTAGCAGCAGGATCAGTATTGTGTTCTATGGTTTGAGGCTCGAGTATTTCCTTAAGGGTAACTCAAATTAAATTATCTGGAGAGACTAGATGGAAGTATTCATTGAGGAAAACAGATTGAAGGAGTACATTGACAATGAAATTTTGAAACCAGGTCTAGCTGATGCACAAGACCTAGCAGAGTGGAAGAAGTGTGTAGCAAAGGCTAGAAGAATTCTACTAGAAGTAGTTTGAGATCATATTGTCTTGAATATCCATGGAAAGGAAACTCCATATGCAATGTGGAAGGCCTTAATAGATTTTTTTCATAAAAATAGTGACCACAAGAAGCTGGCACTAAAGGACAAGCTCAGTAAAATCAATATGGAGAAGGGTGACACAATACCAAAGTACTTGAACAAGTTTACCCAATTTTAGGATGATTTTGGAAATGTTGGTGCTACAGTTTTCAAAGATGATATGGTCAGTATAACAGTTCTAGGCCTTCCCATGAGCTAGCACAACTACCAAGATTCTTTAAATGGGAGGGAACATCTACCAGAGTGGGAGCGTTTGTGGTCCGACTTGGTGCAAGAAGAGATTTAGTGGAACACTAGAGATGGATCCTCATAAAATCATGATGATAAGGATAATTTTTCCTCGGATGGAAAGGAAAATAAATGGAAAGGGAATTCATCCTATTCCAAATCATATTTTTGTCAGGAAGGAAATAAGAATGACTTGTTGAAGATTAAATGTTTTCACTATCATGAGCTAGGACACTATGCCATGAAGTGTATGTACAGGAAGGTCTGAAATAATCCCTTAGGAGGAGCAACAAGTGAAGCAATTGCTTCAAAATTCAAGTTGGATTTCACCCTCATCGCATGCATGGTGCCATCGGTGATGGGTTCAGTGTGGTACCTAGATATTGGAGCCTTATTCCATATGACTAACAACAAAGAGTTATTCAACGACTTGGAGGAGAAGTACCTCCAGATGCACATCGAGATGGGAGATGATGGGAGGTATAACGTGACCAACATTGGTACTGTTACCTTTTAGAGGGAGTATGGTTCTCCTCTCACAATGAAATATGTCATGTATTTTCCTGGTTTGAAGAAGAACTTAGTTTCATTTGCTATGTTGGAATAAAGTGGCTACGATATGATATTTAGTAAAGGAAAGGTGTTCCTTCATCACATTGCCACATGTTAGGTGAAGAATATTGGGGTTCAGATAAAGAACCTCTACAACTTGGATGTATAATATTTTTCTTCCTTGAGCACGAAATAAGAGAAGGTGGAGAGTGAGTTATGGCATAGAATATTGGGCCATCTACACCACGGAGATTTGAAGATCATGCAACATATTTCTACAGGACTTCACAAGGGTGCACTTGAGCAGTATGATACATGTAAAGGGTGTACATTGGGGAAGTACACCAAGGCCACCTTTCATGATAAATATAGTCGAGTGCAAAAAATAATTGAAAGGGTTCACTCATATGTGTGTGGAATGTTCTCGACAGCCTCCACGGCCAAGCATAAGTATTACGTGATTTTTGTAGATGAATTTTCACGCAAGTGTTGGATATTTTTCAGGCAGAATAAAGGCCAGACGTTCTCAAAAAAAAATTAGTTCAAAGCACTTGTTGAAAAATACATGAGCAGGAAAGTGAAGGCTCTCAGGAGTGATAGCAGTGGAGAATATGTTTCAAATTAATTCAAGAAATTTTTTGCATCAAGGCATTCGACATGAGTTGATAGCACCCCATAACCCACAATTGAATGGGGTTGCAGAAAGGAAGAATAGAAGAATTGTGGGAGTTGCACAAGAGATGTTACATGATCGGTGCCTATTTTCAAAAGAATGACTTATGGCCAAGACCTAGGTTCAGGATTAGAGGCCAACAAGGTCCCGTTATAGTCTAGGACAACACCAAAATTTTCATCTTGCTCAAGGGAGAGCAAGGAGTCTCACCTGAGGCATGTTGTGACCTTATTGGGATAAGAGAACTAGAACCATGGTATCGGTATCCATTTTACCATCTACTATCTAATGAAATTACACTGTAACCATGCACAAACTACTCTTATTACCCATTACCCAAAGAAGAGATAAATCAAATCAGATACATCAATATGCACTATCATAAAATTTTAATTAGTCTTCTATAATTCCATACATAAGAACACATCCATTTCAAAACAACAATGGCCTCAATATATATATATATATATATATATATATATATATATATATAGAGTAATTACAGCAGAAACATAAAACAAATAAGACACACACACAGCATTCAACCATAATAATAAAAAAACAGAGATTTTAACGTGGTTCACCCAACCAATCTGGGCTACGTCCACCTAATAGGGCATCGACAATCTCATTCATCAACTGGAGAAATACAATAGAAGAGTTTATCATCTGCTCATCTCTTCCACTCAGCTCACATTCCTCATCATGCTCACTTGCCTCTACGGGCTTACATTTTATAGCTGTGAATGGAAACATAATCATAAATTCACTCACAACAAATATAGGATGCATTAACCCCTCATCAGAAATAGATGGAGTCAATTCAGCAACAAATCCTATTGTTGTCACCTACATGAGATTTTCTCCAAAAATAATTAAAAGAAATCTCAACAATCTCCACCTTGACAACAATTAGCCTGATACCCTGTTCCATTATTATTTTTATCTTTTCTGCAAGCCAAGAGAAGCCAGACACCATCGTAGCTTCTCTAACAGAACTGGTTTCGTGAACATGTCTGCACAGTTTTCCTTTGTATGCACTTTTTCAAGAGAGACTCCCCTTTCAGTGATAACCTGTCTTAGAAAATGGTACTTGATAGGTATATGCTTTATTTTACTATGATAGGCCGGATTTTTAGCCAAATGAATTGCACTTTGACTATCACAAAATAACTTGATGTTGTCCTGTAACCTACCAAACTCACCAAACAAACCTTTCAACCAAACCGCTTCTTTGCAAGCATGTGAAGCAGCTATGTATTCTGCTTCAGTAGTGGATAAAGCAACAATGTTCTGTAGCTTTTACATCCAGCTAATAGCTTCACCTGCAAGAGTAAAGACATACCCTGAAGTTGACCTTCTCTTATCCAAATCACCTACAAAATCGGAATCAACATATCCACAAAAAAATTCACTACTCCTGTTATAAGTGATACAATAATCACTTGTGCCTCTCAGATACCGAAGCACCCATTTCACTGCTGACCAGTGTTCTTTTCCTAGATTTTCCATATACCTTCTGACAACCCCAACTGCATGTGAAATATTTGGTCGAGTACAAACCATCACATACATCAAACAACCTACTACATTGGCATATGGAATTTGAGACATATATTCCTTTTCTTCATTAGTGTTAGGACATAAACTTGAAGAAATCTTAAAATGGGAAGCAAAAGGGATTGAAACATGCTTCACATTGTTCATACCAAACCTCAAGAGTATTTCCTCAATATAATTTTGTTGTGATAGCCACAACTTACCATTTCTCCTATCTCTAAAAATCTCCATGCCCAAAATCTGTCTTGCTGCTCCTAGATCTTTCATATCAAACATCCTAGCCATCTGAGCCTTTAACCTGTTGATCTCTTTTATGCTTTTTCTTTCTAAAAGCATATCGTCAACATACAACACTAAGATAATGAACATGCCATTACTTAATTTCTTAAAGTAAACACAATGATCATATTCACTTCTTATATAATTTTGACTCAACATGAAAGAATGAAATTTCTTGTACCATTGTCGAGGCGACTACTTCAGACCATACAATGATTTATTGAGCCTATAGACAAATTTCTTGTTGTGATTTTGAACAAACCCTTCCGGTTGTTCCATGTAAATCTCCTCATCTAAATCTCCATGTAAAAATGCAGTTTTAACATCTAGTTTCTATAATTCTAAATCAAGAAAAGCAACTAATGCTAACACAATCCGAATTGAAACAATTTTTACAACTGGTGAAAATATCTCATGAAAGTCAATGCCTGCTTTCTGAGAAAAACCTTTCGCGACCAGCCTCGCTTTGTACCTGTCTTCTGTATCATCAACACCCTTCTTCAATTTGTAAACCCACTTACATCCCACAGTTTTTCTGTCTTTGGGAAGTTCTACCAGATCCCATGTGGCATTCTTGTCTAATGCCTTCATCTCGTCCTTCATAGCCTCTTTCCACTTACCACTGTTTGAACCTTCTATAGCTTCCTAATAGCACAAAGGTTCATCATTGTTAGCGGTTAAAGCAACTGAAGTAACATAATCATCATACCTTTTAGGAAGACGTATGATTCTCGTAGACCTCCTTAAATATGTTTCTGATACTTCCCCAATTTGTTGATTATTTTCTGTAGGAACTTCTTCATGATCAGCATCTAAAACATGTTCATGATCTGCATCTGAAACTTGTTCATGATCTGAATCTGAAACTTGTTCATCTGGACTATCATTAGTATTTGAACTGGTTTCAAACTGAATGTGTTGAAGCTTAGGTACATTATCCTGTTTCAATTTATCATCTACATCTGGATTTTCAAGTGAAGATTCATTAAATTTAACATCTCTGTAAATGATGATATTGTGAGTAGTAGGATCCCAAAACCTGTATCCCTTAGTCCCATCACCATATCCAACAAAGATATATCTTTTTTATTTAGGATCTAATTTATAACACTGATGTTTCGGAACTAGAGCATATGCATCACATCTAAAAACTTTCAGTTTAGAATAATCACATGGATAACCTTTCCATACCTCTTGAGGAATTTTGCATCCTATTGCAGTTGATGGTGATCGATTTATCAAGTAACAAGCCGTAGAAACCGCTTCTGTCCACAATTCCTTCTGAAAATTGGCGTTACTAAGCATACTTCTTGCTCTCTCTAAAAGAGTCTTGTTCATGCGTTCAGCAACTCCGTTTTGTTGAGGAGTGTATACAGTGGTTTTATGTCTTTCGATCCCAGCGTCCTTGCAATAATTATCAAATTCCTTTGAAGTAAACTCACCACCATTGTCAGTTCTTAAACATTTAATGGTTCTTCCAATGGTGTTTTCAACTAATGCTCTAAACTGTTTGAAAACTGTGAATACATCAGACTTCTTCTTTAACATGTATACCCACACTTTTCTAGAGAAATCCTCAATAAAAGATACAAAATATGACGATCCTCCATATGAGGTTGTAGGAGATGGACCCCAAACATCAGAATGGATATAATCAAGGATTCCCTTACTAGTATGTTTTCCAGTTTTAAACTTCTGCTTGCTTTGTTTCCCAAATAGACAATGTTTGCAGAAATCTAACTTAGAAAAATTTAAACTAGGAAGTAACTCACGATCAGATAAAAATTTTAATCCTCTTTCTCTCATATGGCCCAACCTTTGATGCCATAAAAAAATAGAATTACTGTCGTTTTCAGATACTGTAGAAGCATGATCTGACTCTGTTCTTCTTTCTAACTGAAAAATATTTCCAACCTTCTTTGCTTTCATTACTAGTAAAATTCCTTTATAAAATTTCATTAATCCACCTTGAATAAAGGTTTTATATCCATTAGTGTCTAGTACTCCTAGTGAAATGAGGTTTTTTCTTAGTTCATGTACGTGTCTTACATCAGTTAGAATTTTATTTGTCCCGTCAAACATTTTAATCTGGATGCTTCCAATTCCCACAATATTACATCAGACATCATTTTCCATGTAAAAAACTCCATCATTGATTGATTTATAAGTTTTAAACCACTCTTTATGAATGCACATGTGATTTGATGCACCAGAATCTAATAACCAATGTTGATCATGATTAGACAAACCAACTGATAACACTTCATCACTCATACCTGAAATGGATGCCAAACCTGTATCTGTCGTGTTTGCTTCTTTCTTCTTTGTCGAAGAGTCTCCTTTGGATGTTTGTTGTCTCTTCCAACAGTCCTTCTTCAAATTTCTTGATTTTCCACAAAACCAGCACTTTACCTTACTCTTCTTCCCTTTCGATTTTGAACGCGAGTTGTTGTGCTTACTAAAGCATCTTTCTTTAGAACGACCTCTGACCATCATTGCTTCTGATGTAGAGGTTTCTGAATTTGACCTCCTCCTTGTTTCTTCAGACAACAAAGCTCCAACAACATCATCAAATTCAAGGGTTTCTGATGAACCAAGACTTATAGAAATAACAAAATTATCCCATGACTCAGGCAACGAGCATAATAAAGTTACATCTTTATCTTATGATTCAAATTTTACTTCTATACTTTATAATTGCACCAGGAGAGTATTAAAGGTATTCAAATGATCATTTATCGTCGTACCTTCCTTCATGCACAAGCTGTACAACTGTCGCTTCAGAAGAATCCTATTGGTTAAGGATTTTGTCATGTACAGCTTTTCAAGCTTGTCCACAAACCAGCAGCAGTTTTCTCTGACACGATGTTAAACAAAACATCATCCGCCAAACACAGTCGAATGCCGCTCAATGCTCTTTCATCCAAGTCACTCCATTCATCATCTTTCATGGTGTAAGGTTGTTTGGCTTTTCCCAACAACGCCTTCGCCACGCCTTGTTGCACGAGTAGATCATACATCTTCACTTTCCAGATCTCGAAGTTGTTTTTTCCATTGAACTTCTCCATCTCAAACCGGGCACTTTGAGTTTTTGCCATGTTTAGTATCTCGTGTCACAAAAAAAATCTCCAATTTCAGAATAAATTAATTTTGATTAAAAAAATGCCCTTACCTTTAAAAATGCCCTTCTTCTAATAAAATGCCTTTCCCTTAATACCATATGCAAATGGCATTAAAATTACAAATAGATTTAAAAACTTGTACAATATGAAGTTCCAACTTATGACTTCATTTAAAAATGATTTATAATGGGCCACCTCCTCTTAAATGAATAAAGTGCCACCCTTTTTAATAAAATCAATTTAACTTTTAAAACCACCACTCAAATCGATTTATATAAATCGATTTTAAGAACTTCAAATCGATCTTAAAAAAAACTTCAAAAACCCTTTGAATAAATCGATATGAATTAATGGCAGAGTTTCACTAATCCATATGAATTAAATGGTAGCGTTTCAACGTTTAAATAAATCGACCTTTCATAAATCGATTTTAATTTTCTGGCATTTAATTAATGGCATTTGACTCACCTTTTATGAACCTGTCGACGCCTTTCAAAAAACGTTGAAATGAAATATCGAATTACCAAGTCTCAGCTTCTCGGTCAGCAGCCCTGAATGCTAAAATCCGTTGACTTAAAGCTGTCCATCGACAGCCTCCACGCAACCTGCCTCTCAGCAACACAGCAACGCAAAAAATCACTTCTCTCCGCTGCAGCAAACCCGGCCTTACGCAATAGGTCTTCACGGTCTTGGTTGTCACTACATCACAAGTATAAACTTGACAATGGTAAATTCAAAGCCAGCTATGTTCTGTGCTCACACAGCTAGCTCCGTTCTTTCTCCAGCTCACGGCCTTTGGTCAAACAAAAATTTGCGTTGCTGCACAATACGTCGATTTCTAATGGCGCTGGTTAAACAAAAATTTGCATTGCTGCACAAGCTATTCTCCCGGCTCACGGCGCTGTTTCATCTACAGTCAGCATCCCTCTGAAGCCAAAACAATGGCTCTGATACCAAGTGTTAGAGTAATTATAGTGGAAACATAAAACAAATAAGACAAACACACAACATTCAACCATAAAAAAAAACAAATATTTTAACGTGGTTCACCCAACCAATCTGGGCTACGTCCACCTAACAGGGCATCGAAAATCTCATTCATCAACTAGAAAAATACAATAGCAGAGTTTCTCATATGCTCATCTCTTCCACTCACCTCACATTCCTCATCATGCTCACTTGCCTCTACGGGCTTACATTTGATAGTTGTGAATGGAATTAGAATAAAAAATTCACTCACAACAAATATAGGATGCATTAACTCCTCATCAAAAATAGATGGAGTCAATTCAGCAACAAATCCTATTGTTTTCACCTACATGAGATTTTCTCCAAAAATAATTAAAAGAAATCTCAACATATATATATATATATAGATAGATAAACTTCCAGCATAGATCATTACATCGGATATCAGAGTCTCTACAGAGATCTGTCCATGGAACCCAAAATACAAGACTAGACTGGTATGCTCCTCCTTTCTCTAGCCTCCCCTTTTGCGTGACTGGTTGTCCTCTTCCTTATCTAGCCTCCTCCTTCCGCACTGCCAATGATTTCTTCTTTTTCTCTTGGCTGCTTTTCCACGCTCGGTTGTTCCTCGTTCTGTTCTTCTTTTCTTTCTTCCACTTAGAATCTTCTCCCTGTTCACTGTTAGTTACTCCTGCCACTTGTGCAACTTTCCGTCTAAAAACTTCCACCTTCCCAATGGTTATTTGAAACTCGCCACCTTCACCGCAGTTAACCGCACCTCACCACCTTTGTAACTATTGGTCTGCAACTCCCAAAAATAATTCATCTTTTCTCAAAACAAAGGCCCCAACAGACCCCAAACACAAGCTATTAACTCGTCCCAAGTCAAAAAAAATTCTGATGGTGAGGTTTCCATGTGGTATTCTACTGTCCCTTTCTGTTGCACCTATTTCGGCCCTTGTTCTTCAAACAACAGCCCGAAATCCGAGATTTTTTTTTTTTCTTGAACTCTTGGAAATTAGTAATAGCATCCTGCCAATTCTTCATCATTTCATTTGTGGTGTTCACTAATTTTTTAGTATGAGTAGCGTTGACCTGTTGTGGAAAGTTTGAGAAGGTTGAGTCACATTGTGGCTCTGAGTCGGTGACTAGCTACTAGATCGATTCTGCCTTTTTTTTTACCAGTAGCCTGAGGTCACACAAGAATTGCTTGGTCTTAGTGGATTCTTCCTCAATTGCCTGAATTTAAATTAGCAGGGCATTGGCTTGGTCATATAACTTCTTGCGGGTAGATGGGTCGGGAGTTCCTCTAATATTTGCAAATATTTGGTGGAGCTTCTCAGAGATAGGTTGATTTTTCATAGCTAATGAGCTCAAACACTCATGGATATATTCCGTCAAGGTATAGGCCTCAGTTTGTGTACTCCCCAGGGCCTCCTTTAGTTGATTCATCTGCTCCCTTCTCTGATTTATCTTGTCTACGTAAACCGTTATTGGATTTGGAAACGTTGGTCTAGTTGACAGAGTTTGCTAGAGAGCTTTCTTTATAGTGTTGAGGTCCTTACATGCCACTTGGATGTGGAGACAATGTTCTACTACATCACATTCATGCATATCTTCAGGTGTATCTTCTACTATATTTGCTATTGTCGGCCATAATTCTTGAAATTTTTCCATGATCTGGTCGATTTCTTGCCTCAGATTGTTTCTTTCCAGTTGTAACTGATTGCGCTATTTAGTAAGCACCAATATCTATTGTTTTTGTTGCTCGTGCCTTTGAACCATATCCTTATGCAGTGATTCTTCCTATTGTGTTTTTTTTTGGATGAAGTTGAATAGTTGATTTTATGTCCAGCCCTGCAGGTTCCTGCTGCTCATTTCTTCAAGACTAGGATGGTTTTCTTTGAGCAGTTAGCCATTGGAGATAGATCACTCGGGTTGTCCTTATGGTGAAATAGGTTGATTCAATGGTGTTGTTGGTTGTGGGCTTGGATTTAAAATGTGGGTGGATGGAAGGATGGAAATAAATGGAGTCAGTGCTAGAAGTGACTATTGTAATTCTGAGAATGGGGTTTCTTTTGGCGCAACTTCAACTATCGAAAGGTATGCAAAAATAAGTAGGTTTTAAAATATTCCTGGCTCTACCATGGTTGTGTTAACTACAGTTACATGGAAATTTCTTGAGTTAACTTCTAGCTCAGTATCAGTCGCACTAATCATGTCTGTCGGGATAGCATCGGAAATGGTTGCCGAAGTGGATGCAGTGTGGATTGAAAGGTCTTTAGAGTTATGGGATGTATGCGGAGATGAAACTGAAGTATTCATAGATGAATTCGGGGTGTTCGGGAATGATGTTAGGGTGTCTTGCGGGAGAGTGGAGGGGGTTTGGGTTCTTTCTTCAGCTATTCTGTGATAGGGATACATGTATTCATTTGGGTTGTCGGCTCCTCTTCTGTTAAATTCTAACCCTCTTTCCTTTAGGACCTGGGATGGTTGGTTTAGTCACTTTTGTTTTACAAGGGGGAATGAGCATCGAATGAGATTGGAGTGAATGGTTTTCAAGGGAAGAGTGGTGAAAAAAGGGGTCATAATCATGGGTGAAAACATACCCAAAGCTTGAAAATCATTAAAATAAGGGAAAGAAGTACTTTCGGCTCCAAGGCTTACCATTTTCCTGTTAAATTCTTTCATTTTTGTCTCCATCTTCTGCAATACTGTGTGGAGTTGTATATATGCAATTCGTTGTGTTGCATCTGCCTTTTTTTACCTTGGAAGTGGTTGAGGAACCATAGCATAAAAGTAGTATACATATTTTTTCTCCCAAACTTCTCTTGATACCATTGGCCATGACATGTCTTTAGCGTGGAAGGCCTATTTTGTCAATTGGAACTTCTGTGGTATCTTCTTAAATGTATATGCTCCTGTGTAGTGAGGTCTAAGCCATGTGTTAATAACATTCTAACATTATGTGAGGGATTCCTTCTTGTGGGTTAATAACATCTATCAATTTTCTATACCATTCTACAAAGGCATCTTCATTAATTTCCTTACTGCTAGGATCTCCGGAGACTCTCCAAGGTGTGTATTTGAGTGCTAACCACTGCTCTTCAGTTACTTCTACAAGCGGTCTCTTTCCTGGCGGACACGACTTCCAAATTACTAATGCCATTATAAGGTACCCATAGATGAATCCAGTAGCTCTTTGGAAATTTTCTTCACAGGCCTCAAAGAGTTCTTGCAGTAAGAAAGCACACCAATTGAGTTGTGCTCCCTGCACACAGTGCTCCGCAACCAATATGGTGTCCAGTGTGAATTATCCCTTTCTGTATTGTCTCATTGTTTTACCCATGATAAAATAACATGAGAATTTGATTTTGGGCATGTTTATCATGTCTATCTTTGCCCCCTTTCTCCCTCTTTTGGTGTCATACTTTCTATAGCAGTCCTGCTCCCCGAATTTCTTTCCTCTCTTGGAGGTGTTCTGAAATGTTGTAGCCAGATTGTTCATTGTCGCTAAAATTCTAGTGAGACGGTGGATGTCCTCTACGGGAATATTTGTTTCCCTACCAGGCCATAGGGAGTCATTCTGAATCCTGCTAATAAGTAATTTTGTGCATTGCATCGTTGTTCCTTGTGTAACAAAAACTGATAGGCTTTGTAGATATAAGATTGTCGATCTTTGAATTCCCTAGAAATATTGATTAAATTGAGCTTCTTCGTTGCCATTTTTATCAACATAAATTTCTATGTAGACGTGCCTCTTGACTACAGGAGACTGAAATGAGTTAGTAAAAGTAGTGTATATTAGCGTTACATTATCGTACTTTCTTGTGATCGGATCTAAATTTTGGATCCTTTGGTCGATTTCTGGCCCCACTATTGATACAAATGCCTTTGTCATGCTGATTTTTATCTAATAAAATGTTGTTATTGTTGGTCTATGAATCGGGAGATTTGGCTGTGTGTTGTTGCTAACCATTATGAAAAATTTTCTCTTCTCCAATGCTCTGCTTCTTGACACTTTTGTTTTTTCTTCATCCATACATAATAAGTAGTAGTTTTGACATGATGGAAGTTGATGCGACTTGATAACCAATTATTTTTTAAGTTCCCTCCATGGCTACAATTGTGTGGTCAGTTAACTTGGGTGAGGTGGACTCTAACGCTGCTGACATTGGCCTAGGAAATTGAACGGACGTGATGAACAATTATTATGGCTTGATGTGGAAATTTTATTAAAGAATGATGTTTCTAATTACGGAAAATATTTCCAAATTTTTTACTGACACTATGGACTGACACCTACATGATGGATAATTATAGTGAAATGATGGCAGACATCATAAGTAGTACGGTATCCCCCCCCTCCCCCGACCACAATTGGTTTTTGGATGGTCTCCATTCTGCAACTATGTAGCGAGGTATTATTCACAACCAAGACATTATTTTAGGGCTTATGTTCTATCATTCCTGCGGAAATTATTTACCTAACCTACAAACTTCTCTTGGGTGTGAGAGTTTTATTCTAAATAAAATTCAAAGAGATAATTCATGGAACGGTTTTAGGCGTGCTCCATTGACCCAACCAGGTAATACTATACCATCTAGTTGTGTGAGCTTAATAGCTCTTGAATCTCGGATATCCGTAACATAGAACAACCCCAACCAGTGCATTTGTAGTTTTCTTGGAAATTTTTGGAATTTTCTATAATATAGCAGGACGTGGCTTCTAATGGTAAACCTTTTTTTTCTTGATGTCATGATCATGCCAAGACTTCTGGCACTGCTTCTGGACTGATTGATGGAAATCCGAAAGGAATCTCGATTATTCCAGTTCTTGAAGTTCTTGTAACCACTTTTTCACTTAATATTCTTCAAACATTTGGGTTTTTGTGGCAATAAAGAGACTGAGGACAATAAATTCTGCTGGTACAATTTCTTCTTTTCCGTACACTAGCTGGAATGGTGTTTGATTATGCAATCTTTTTACAGTGTTGCATATTCCCATAAGGTATTCGTGATCCTCTCATCCCAGTCGTCTCTATTTGCACTACATACCTTTTCCAAACCCTTCTCTAATATTTCATTAAAATCTTCTACCCATTCGTCTGTGGGTGGTACAGACTTCTTTTGTGATGTTATATCATAAAATTTTGCAGTAACGATTGGATTGTGGCATTAATGAAGTGCGTCCCTCGATCGCTTGTAAAACTCCTTGGGCAGCCGAATCTAGTGATGATGTCTTCAAAGAAAAATCTAGTTGCAGTGTCAATGGTACAATCCTTTACTAGCATTGCTTCAGCCCATCTAGTTAGGTATTTTGTTGCGGTGATGATGTATCTTGCTTGTGAGTGTTGTGCAATTGGAGCTATGGGTCTGATGGAATCAATTGCCCATTTCTCAAATGCTTGTATTGTTCTTATAGGTTGTATTAGTAGCTCATCCTTGTGTGAAGGTTTACCAGTCCTCTAACATACATTACATTTTTTTACATATTCCTTTGCATCTTTGTGTATGGTGGGCCACCATAACCCTGCTTGTAGGATTTTCCTTACGGTGTATTTTCCCCCAACATGTCCTCTTGCAACTCCATTATGACATTCCCATAGGATCTTTAGCCGCTTGTGATCCAATATGCACCTTCTTATTACTTTATCTAATCCCATCTTCTATAATTGGCCTGTAATGAGTTGATAATCTGCTGCTTTTACTACTAAGGGCTTGCTTTGGACAATTATATATTCTTTTGGAAATTTCATCGTAGCCAGGAATATTGTTATTTGCTCCAGATATTTTGGTACGGCTTCCACTTGAAACAGATTTGCATCTGCTAACTGATCATCTATTGGTCCTCCATTTTCTCTTGATTCAAGCCTTGACAAATGGTCTGGTCCTACATTCAACTTTCCTCATTTAACTATTACCTCAAATGTGAATTATTGGAATAACAGTAAGCATCTACAAATTTTGCCTTCTAGCATTGGTTTATTTACCAAATATTTAAATGTTGAATGATCTGTGAAGAATTTTAATAGGCCCCCTAACATATAGTAGTGGAACTTTTGTAGCGAGTAGACCATTGCAAGTGCTTCCCTTTCTGTATTTGTATAATTTTTCTCCACAATTGATAGTTTCCTGTTGGCGAAGTATATCGGATGATCTAGAATTGTCTCCTTAGGCTGGGCTAGAACTTCCCCTAATTCGATGCTAGAACCATAAATGTGCACATGAAATTGTTTACCCCAATTAGGGTATACTAGGATAGGTGCACTTGCTAGCTTTTCCTTCAGTATATCTAGCACTTTGTTACACTCCTCGGTCCAGGTGAATTGTTTTGTTTTCTTTAGTAACTTCTCTAGTGGGGTTGTAATGCAGTCATAATTGCAGATAAACTTCTTGTAGTAGCCTGTATGCCCCAGCGTGGATCTTAGTCGCTTAACATTTTCTGGGGGGTACATATTGATGATTGTCACAACTTTAGCAGGATCTACACATACTCCATCCTTGCATATGATATGGCCCAACAATGTTCTGAAAGGAACTTCAAATATGCATTTCTTTAAATTTAAAGAGATTTGTATCTTCCAAAATTGATCAAACACTATGCGAAGTAGACTTGCATGCTTTTTCAACAAACTATATACAATCCAATCATCCATATAAACTTCCAGAAATTCATGGATGTATTCTTTGTATGTTTCTATAACTATCCTTGAGAATATTGTCGGTGCATTCTTTAGCCCAAAAGGCATCACATGATAGGCATAAGATCTCCATTCAGTTGTAAGTGTGGTTTTCTTTTTGTCTTCCTCGGCTATTTTGACCTGGTGGTACCTAGAGTATCCATCCATGAAATAATAAGCTTCATTCCCTGCTACGTTATCCAACACCTCATCATTGAAAGGTGTGGGAAAAGTATCATGCACACATGCATTATTCAAACTATGGTAGTCAACACATACTCTTATTTCTGACTTATCCTTTTTATTCTAGATAACAATGGGACTAACCCACTCTGCTTTCTCAACTGGAAATATCAGTGTCACCTCTAGAATTTTGTCAATCCCCTTCTTCACCTTTTATTTTACCCTAGGATTCAATCGGTATGATTGGTGCTTCACTGGTCTGGAATTTGGTTTAAGAATTATGCACATTTCACTCAAATATCCTTTGATACCCTTAAATTCTGCAACAGAAGAAGGAAACAGATCTTCATATTCCACTAATAAATAAAAAATTTCTTTTGTTGTTTCTATGTCCTAGTAGTCTCCAGTGGAACCTAATTTGGGCTTCTAACTACTTCCAATATTATGATTTTTAACCTTGAGTGGTAGTAAGTGGAGTCCCTCTATAATAGGCCCATCTTTGATTTCTCACTCCCCTTCCTTCTCTTCAAATGATAAGTGTCTCAGGTTTTCTAAGTCATCATCATCTATCTCCTGATATATCTTGTTACAAGCCACTGGTTCTCGATAACTTGATTCATATTTTTTTTTCAAAGTGGTTTGATCCAACTACTCCATGGGCCCTATTGTAAATAGGATCCTCTTCATGGCTTGCAAAGTGTCTATTAGTTGTTGAACATCCTCCTTAAAATAAAATTTGTTTACAAACTTGTTTGATAGTAATTCCCAATTACTTATCTATCTCTTTTACTCCTCAGTGATGTACCATGCTTGCGGAATTGTGCCCAAGGAGTGCACAAAGTTATGAACCCACAAGTTCTTGGGATAACATTTCAGTTCCCACCGATCCTCACTATCTTTTATGTGGGATCGGGGGTCTGAAGTTCCCCTATACCTCTCATTCAGTTGCGGTCCTGCAGACACTTGGAACCTGGTCCTTAAAGCCTTCACCACATCTTCCCATCTCCGTAGGTGGTTGCGATGGCTTCCCCACCACTTTGAAGAGGTTGCTTTTAATGCCACATTCATTAAGGGAATTTTATGTTCCTCAAGGATAGTATCATCTACTTTATTGATAAAAGTGTTAACAACCTCCATATAGTAAGAGTGGGGTAACCTCTTACCTCTGTCCTGATCCAGTTGACTCCTTGAATGGCAGCACACCTTCTGGTATTGATTTTGTATCCTCCCTATTGTCATTCATCCCATGCAACATCAGAGCCCACCTCATAGCTATATTGGACACTCTGCTAGCTTACGGACCCTTTCGTTGTCGAATTAATGTAGTCCTCCCTTTTTCCTATTGTCACTTGGTATAATTGGCCCAAGAGTCCAGGCTCTTCTCTAGTGTCAACTAATTCTATGAACCTAGGAACTTGGTACAAATCCAATGGTTGAATGAACCTGACCTTTCCATCTTCAAATATCATCAACTCCTTCTTTAAATCAATGACTGGAAAATTCTCAAATGCCCAATCTATCCCTAACAATGTTGGATATGGGTATTTATCACCCATAATATCTATCACTTCAAAATCATCATATGTTTTTACCCCCACAACATCGACCTCAATATCTTCTAGTATCCCAATCGGTATAATACAATATTGGTTTGTCATAGCAATTGTATGGGAGAGAATGCTACCTTGGGATTTCTCAGTGCCTCCCAAGTCTTCCTTAGGAGTATATTGACGTCTGAACCTAAGTCTAGCATTGTATCCCTTATTTTAAAACCCGCAAATTGCACATCAATTATGAATTCCTTTCATGTCCGTATTTTATTTATTTTAACCCTACGTACATGCCTTTTCGGAATATTGGTAGTGATTGGGTTGAATTTCTCCAATCCACCCTCAACAACTCTCTTCAAATGTTGTTTTAACATATCCAGCATTTTTTCATCATTTATAATATTCAGGAACAACCTGAACCATTATTCGATAGGTTGACTTGGTGTTGCAGTAATTTTTTCTTCCTTTGCTGGTTATATCTACAGGAGATATCTGTGTGAGCTTAGTTTCGAGAAGGTATCCATCGCTTCCTTTAAATACTGCTTTTGTTTCTAATAGTTATAGGATTTATTTGGTGATATACAATTTATCAGCTTCAGTGGTGATCTAGGTGGATATTGGTGGCCACCCGCCTATTCCACTTGGACCCCCACCATTGTTTCTTTTAGTTTTTTTAGTTTCCTTATTTGTAGCAAAATTTACTATTTTTGGAAGTTTTTTAGGTCCTGAACTTCCGGAGTTGTTTTGAGGCCCTAAACGACGTTTTTTGGGGAAACCATCTTCGAGAAACATGAGTAAAAAAGTTATAGAATTGATATTAGTTATTAGTAGTTGTAGTCCTCGGATAGATATTTCTAATGATGTATCATGTGTGTCAAACGAAGATAGTATGCCAAAGTTACGACCCCGAGAAATTAATGTACCAATTTTCCCTAGCGGGGCCCATAGTCTGGTGTTTCATCTCCTAGGGTTAGGGTTTTCGATGTTTAGGGTTTTCCATTATTTCACAATAATAAATAGGCCTTTGAGCCTCATTGTAACAGAGTTTAGAGGCATGCAGCCTCCCATTGCTTCTCAGAGATAAGTTACCAATGCCCTAGATATTTTATTTCCATTTTGTCTGTAAGCATATTTTAGTTATGACATATTAATAAAATGAAGTCTTATTTCTACTGCATATCTGCATTTATGTGTATTTTTTTATTTTATTTCGTTCCTGCATAAGTTTGGATCAGTGATATCAAAGTGGTGTGCTCTTTCTCGATCCTTCTTTGCATGTCCCCAACGAGGTCGATGTATAAGGAGTTAGGGCTCGATCTAGTTGAGCCTTTGCAATATCAGCCTCGCAAACCCCGACGGTCACCCATGGGGGGCGAAAATACAGACAAGGGAGCATGAGATCCTATCAAAATATTACTCGAGGAGGCTCTCAAGAAACAAAGAAACATTATGATGGATAAATTTTCCCAGATTATTCAACGACTACCCACCTATGGTGCGTCTGCATCCAGTAGCCACTCTGGAGGCACAACTCCTTTTAAGGTACAAGTAAAATTTGACATTCCTATATTTGAGGGCCAAATAGATGCAGACATCATAGATATATAGTTGAATATATTAGAAGGGTATTTATCGATTCATGACTTTTCCAATCGAGAAAATATTACTTTTGCACTCCTCAAAGCTAACCCCCATGTCAAGGACTAGTGGGAAACCTACTGTGAGAAAAAAGGACGAGAGGGAACCCTCTCTATTTTCAGTCGCACCCACTTGGAATTCCTTGTGAGACACCATCAAGGAATAATATTATCTCGTGGCAAGCTATGAGCACAAGTATATACAATGGACTACACTGCTTCAGCAAAGGGATCAAGATGTACATGAGCTGATGAATCTATTCCATACCCTACGCAAAAAATTAGGTATCAAATATTCAGAGAAAAATTTGGTGCCAAAGTACCATAGTTATCTACACAAATACATTCAGGAGGAAATGGAGTTCCTCGACATCTCTTTTCTTGGTGCAACATACCGGTATGCTGCCAAGATTGAGCAAAAGTTCAAACAAAAGAAGCAAGACTTTTGGTCTATGAATCAGAAGCAAGCGAAAAGTGCCCCCAAACCACAGAAAAAAGAACAAAGCCAAGGCAGGGTGACCTGGGATAACCCACCAAAGTCGTAAGCAAATAAAAACACCATGAAACCAAAGAAGGACATGGGAAATTGGTGTGAATTCTATAAGAGCTCCACTCACAACACAAGTGAGTGTCAGGCCAAGCATTCACTAGTGGTCGAGCTGAAGGCTTTTGAATCGGATGCATGCTTTGACTCTAAATCAGAACCCGACAAGGGGAGTGACAAAGGGAAGAAAATTATCGATGTGGAGCCCAACACCACTGTTTCCAGTACAAAGATCTAGAAGGAGGAACCAAAATATCTAGAGGAGGAGGAGTGCCTCTTCCATTCCTAGATGTGGGTAAAAGGTTCCCCACTGCAATTCATTATCGACATTGGGAGCCAAAATATCTCATTTCAGTAGAGGTCGTGAATCGGCTGGACTTTCCGACCACATCACACCCACAGTTGTACACCATCAGGTGGTTTCACCAAGGACAGGATCTCCGCGTCGGCCAACAATGTGACATCAAGACCTTCATGGATGAGGTATTATGTGACATTGCCCCTCTTGATATTTGTGATATATTACTAGGCCAACCATACTTGTGGAAGTGACATGTTGTATATGAGTCTCGACCTCACGCTATTATTGTAACTTTGGGAAATAAGTTGTATAGGATACCGTAGGTAGCACCTTTTTTCGCCATCTCTTTGGTTACTACAAAACAATGCAGTAAGCTCATTTCCAAAATCGAGAAATTTTTTTTCCTGATGATCCACCCTCAAGGAAAGAATAATATTGTGGCCATGACCTCCAGATAGGGCTCCTCTGCACGACAACAAAAAATGTACAATATCATGGAGGAGTACGACGACATCTTCACCTCACCCGCAGGTGTGCCTCTGCACTGTCAGTTCAAGCACCCCATAGATCTCACCCCAGGTGTGTCACTGCAGAATGGACAAATCTATCGGTGCTTTGTTCTGGAGAAAAATGATATCAAGACACAGATTTATGAGCTACTGCAGAAAGGTCACATTCGGCCGAGTTCATCACCCTGTGGGAGCCCGATCGTGTTGGTGCAGTAGAAGGCTGAGATTTGGAGACTTTGTATTGACTATTGGGTGTTGAACAAGATCATTGTTTGGAATAGGTACCTGATCCCAAATATTGATGATCTTCTAGACAAACTCAAGGGGGGAAATATTTCAGCAAGATTGACTTGAATTTCAGGTATCACCAGGTACCAATCGAACCCTCTGATGTGTGGAAGATTGCCTTCAAAGCCAAGGAGGGCCTATTCTAATGGCTGGTCATGCCTTTCGGGTTGACGAATGCTCCTACAACCTTCATGAGGATGATGGATGAAATATTGAGGCCATTCACCAACTCATTTGTCATAGTATACTTGGATGACATCCTGATCTTCATCCAAACTTGGGAAGATCACCTCCACCACATCCGATAGGTCCTCGAAACACTGCGGCAACACAAGTTGTGTGTCAATTTGGAGAAGTGCACTTTGGCATGACCTAGGTTTAGTATATGGGATACATTATTGATGAGCAGGGGGTGCATGTGGATCCAACCAAGATCTAAGTCATTCAGGATTGGCCAGCCCCAACCACTCTAACAGAGCTTCACAACTTTCTTGGTCTTGCTAATTTCTATCGCAGGCTCATGTTGGGATTCTCTCATATCACATGGCCCTTGAGTCAAGGCACCATGGGAGGAGCAAAAGAAAAATATTTTTTGTCTGAATATCAATAGAAGGTGTTCATAGTGTTGAAACGTTGCCTCTACTCTACCCCAGTTCTCACATTAACATACTTGCAACAACCATTTGAGATTGAGACATATGCCTCTAACTATGTTATTTGGGCATCCAGTGGCATATCATAGCGAAACAATATCTAACACTGTCTGAAAGTATCCCACTTATGAAAAATATATGTATTCCATTATGCAATTTTTCCAACAATGGAAGCATTACATTTCGGGGAAGGAAACGGTCATCCACACAAACCACCAACCCTTGCAGCTCATACAAACACAAGGGAAGTTGTAGAACGATTTCCATCAGAAGTGGACCAAATATCTACAACTGTTTCATTTGAACATCAAGTATAAGAAGGGAAACACCAATAATGTTGCAGACTACCTTATTTGACCACCGATCGTGGTGCTAGCCACCATGCTCAACTTTGTGGGCACGAGACTTCTAATTGGTCGCTTCTCTACAAGAGCGATCCATAATTTGGCCACACATACAAGATGCTCTTGGAGGATAACCGAGTTCCAAATTTTCACCTCCAGGATGCACTATTATGTCACCTGGGACACCTTTGTGTTCCTTCAAGCAAGCGTGCCAAGATTATTTTGGAAGAGCACTACAATCGATTTGTTGGGCATTTCAAGGTTGAGAAAATAGTGATGGTACTACAGAAGTATTTCTATTGGCCAAACCTTCGACAGGATGTCGAGAAGCACATCAAATCCTGCATTGCTTACACCATTGCCAAACCGACTATCAATAAGAAATTCCTCTATACTATGTCGCCTACCCCTAGTCTACCTTGGGAATCCATCTCCATGGATTGCATGTTGGGCCTTCCTTCTACTAAGCATGGAAATGAATGTGTTTTCATGGTCGTCGAAAAATTGTTGAAGATGGCCATTATGGTGGCCTGCAATAAGAATATCATAGTATAAGCCACTGCTAAAATTTTCTTTGAATGAGTGTGGGTACACTTTGGGATCCCATAGTCTATCATCTTAGATCAGGACAACAAGTTACTCAATACATTTGAGTCCAACCTATGGTCAATTTTGGACACAAAGCTCATCAATTCCACATCTTTTCATCCTCAAATTGATGGACAAACATAGGTCATCAATAGGATGATCGTACACATTATGCACATGTACAACTCAAAGAATCCATGCACATGGGATGAGAACCTCCCTTGCATATAACATAGCTATAACGGGGCCCTCCACAACCCAACCGACCACAACCCCTTTCAGGTGGGCTTGGGATTCCAGTCACTATGTCCCATTGACGTAGCCATGCCATTTGCAACTACTCAGGCCAATTCGGCTCATGTCCAATCTGAAGCTGACAAGGCGAAAAAATTCATTGAGTGCATTCAGCAAATCCGCCAACAAGTTCATGACATATTGGATAAATCCAATGTTAAGTACAAGAAACAGCATGATCAACATCGGGTGTCACACTGTTACACTAAAATTTGTCACCATGATGTTTAGCTATCCATATGGGTTCATCATCACCTATTTATTTCTCCCTTAGAGGTCTAAAAACATAAATTTCCTAAATAAAGTCTTGGAATTGGAAAAAAACTCTTAAAAATCCTAAAAAGCCTAATTTCACACTTTTACTAGTCATTCCTTGCGGTACCACAACTAATTGCTATAAAAAATGCGGTACATCCCGCACATAAAGCTCATTAAAACTGTGGACCCCCGTAAAAGGTAAAATAAAGAGAAAAGTAAGTTCTAGAAATATACGTTCTAGAACTCATGTGTGAATTGATTTTATCATGTATCATGTACCGCTGGGCCAAGTTCTACATCGACAAAACCCATATCAAAAATTCACACACACTTCCTTCAAACTCAAAAAGATAAAGATGATAAATATAACTATCCTTCTTGACTCTTACATATTTATATATTTCCAAACGCGCACATACCATTGTCTCAAACCATGGTTTTCCCCTTTACTCGTTACAATAATTAAGGGACTTTGACCCGCCTCAAAGCCCCATGACATCTATGCGCAGCGTGTACAAACAAAAACTTAACCAAAAATACTCAAAATTGCTTTAGCCTAGGGGGCCTACTCCAATAGGCCCCAAACACAATCTAGTGACTCGTCCTGAGTCACTCTAGTCTAGTTTCCTACATTTTTCTTTGAGCTCCTACACGAAACTTTGAAATGGCAAGAGGACTTCGGTACTTTGTGTGGTAGCACTCTGTGCTTCTTCCACTAATTTTTCTATGGTTGGTCCTTCGGCGGCCAAGCTAATGCTTCTCTGGGTCTGCTACAGATATTTTAGGGCTCCATCAATGGTTTGAGAGAGTTGCGAGGTCTCATATGCCCATGGCTTCATTCATTTTTCAAATAATTTCTCTTGTTGGCGCAATGTGTCGATTTCCATCTGAATGGAACGACTCTCCTACAATCTGTCGAGACTCTGGGATGGCACAAGGGTTGGCGTAGCAACCCGAATTTCATCAAACTGCTTCTCTTTGGCCCTCAACTCTCCTTTTAACTACTAGATGATAGAGTCATCTTAGACGGAGGTCTAATGTCCCATGGCTTCTTAAATATCTTACTTTAAGCATCCACAGCAACGGTGATGCTAGAAGTTGATTCCTGTATGACTGCAGTGGGCTATGTGTGCACCTCCAGAGGCGTCTCTGGCTACAGTCACCTTTAGGTATGTGATATTTTGTTCAAGGTTGGCATGGATTGTTGTTATCTCTAAACACAAGGCCATCATCATGGCTACCAAGCTTTCTAATTTAACTGTAGGTGCAGTGGTGGTAGGTATTGTGACTTCATGGAGGTCACCACACAACTAATTGATCATGGATTCCAAATCAGCGTGTTGATCTTTGGCATCCTGAAGAGCCTTTTCTGCATTTCGTTGTCCCTTATGCATCGTGATCACCTGATTTTGATTCTTGGAAGCAACCTTAGAGGTGTGGACCTCCCAGTACTACATCTCGTCCATGATCATAGTATGCATTGCATGTAGTTTTCCACCGGGAAGCATGGCCAGGTCAATTCCTACCTTAGTGCAGGCTTGCATATTTGCAGGTAGCTCAGGTTCTCAACTATAACTATAGGTTATAGAACATGAAATACTTGGTTTTCTATAGGCAATGGTACAATAGTGCTTAGGGTTTTCATGCTCTCTTGTCCTATGCTCGCTTGTTGAATGCTCGCTTACTGCACGCTCACTTGGATCACGCTCATTTGCACACAGAGCTCCTAGAGACCGTGTTGCACATCCTCAATGAATGATTTGTATTGAGACTCCACATTAGTCTATAGATCCTCGATGCCAGTTATTTTCTAGGTAAATCCTCTTTACTGATAGAGACGATCCCTCTATCCCAAGGTGGGTCTAGCAACAAATGGAATAAACAAATACCTACTTACCTAGATTATAAATGAAACATAGATCGAAGGAGATGACCTACCTCAATCTGATGTTGTGATGTTTCTCCTCGTCGAAGAATTTTGGTATTTAACTCTTCCAAGCTTGATCTCCGCTACTACCAATGTTCATTTACCTGCACAAGTGATCAAAGTACAACAAGAAACATAGAAGTGAAACATGCGTATAACAGGAATAATCTATCTAACTGATCAAGGAATTAATGGAAAATAAATATCAATTGTATCATATTATTAATAAAATAGAAGTTATAACTTGCACCTTGATGTCGAAGCTCTCCTTCGGTGGGTTTGAATCTGGGCACGTCTCCAAAGCACTCTTTTTCAACTCAGTGTGAGAAGGCTAAGGGTCTCAACTCTCTCCTTCAATGCTTGTGAAAATATTCAAACCTTTATCTATTATTCTTCTCTATTCTATTCTAACTAGCACAGGAATTGGAAGGTGATCAATTTATACTAATCAAGGAGGGGACATGGATCCACTTAAGGTGGGGAAAAGGCTTAGCTCCTTTAGTGGCTCCTCTTTTGTAGGAACAAGAGGCCTAAAGGAGGAAGCTCAGCCATATCCTAATCAACAAACATCCATCTCTCTATCCTCAAAGCTTCTAGGCCATGAAGCTTCATTTTCATTTTAAAAAATATTCCAGAAGTAGATTGGCGTGGTTATGAGGTCCATACTAGCACCGATCGGTGCTATTCATAGGCTAAGGATGAGCCATCAACGATGGTGAGACACATAAGGGTCGTGTCACTCCAAAAATTAGGATTTTCTGGGAGCTACTCTAGAAATGATCAAAAGAGAGATTGATCTTCAGACTGTATGGGAGTCAAAGGCATGATTTCCATGATGGGAAAAGTACACAGGGACCACTTTAGGGGTTCTCTAAGACCTGGGAACATGAAGTACAAGGACAATGACAAAACGTTGTGTAATGGATGCCCCCTAAAGCATGAAGGCAGAATGAGAGTGAGGGGTGGAATGATTTACGAGTACATGCCAGGACTAAGACACCATCATCGGAAAACGTGCGAATCAAGTACATATATACAACTGAAATCTCTTATATAAATACATGAGTATAAGGCATAGACACATCCATCCGTAAAAGAGATCATGTAATAGGATCTGTGGTATGGAAACATCCATCCAGCAATAAGAAGGATCACAAATATGGACTCAAGTATGGTCACAACCATCCATCAACAAGAGTCACATATACAATCATGAATAACTCATATCGTCTCTCAACCTGGATTTTATAGGACAAAGTACAAGGTTTTGCATTCTTCCATGATCCAATAGAGTACAAATTCAGGCATGTGAATGAGTGAGATGAAGTTGAAAATGCAATAAAATCGTCTGATTACCAGTCAATGATGTAAACTATTAACAGGGGCGAGAGAGACCACCAATAATGACAATGGCCCTCAAGGTACTATATGTACAATCCACGAGATGTGAATAAGGAACTGAAGTCAAACATTCATGAAATCACCTGATCAAAGGTAAATGAGGTGAACCTATCGTTGAATGCGAAAAATCTGCCATTAAGGCATGCAGGATCTAAGGTACTGGAAAGGAGTCTCTAGATCAAACTTCCCAGATAATGAGCTGAAATCAACAGGAAGCGATCCATCGAAGGAGGGCCATGATGTATCCCACATCATCAACATGAGATAGAGGAAAAATATGGTTGTAAATCAAGAATGAATAGAGAATCAAGTAATGAATAAACCGTAGAAGGAACTGCTCTTGAAAATATCGGTGACATGACTTCGGAGTTTGGCAGTATTTGACTCAAATGGAATCAGAGGTCATGTTGACAAGATTGGTAATCGAATGAGAGGCAAACAGATTTCCAAAACCCATGGAGGAAAAGTGATGAATATAGGATATCCCCAACTTGACACAAACTGCAGATGACAGTCATGTTTAAGAGTGACATACTGCCAACACAACTAATAAATACTTCCATGAGTACCCAAAATATTTGTTTAATTCAAGCTTGAAGGGGATATCATATGCTTGTCATATAATTTTTTCCTTTGGAAAAAGCCAACCTAGTACATTTTACAAGCCCTAGGAAGGAGGAACTCGGTAGCGTCATGGTGACGAGTCCAATGTCGTTAAATTTTAACGAGTCTGAAAAAGGTGAAACTTGGCACCTTTTCATGTTTAGAGAGTTTGAAAAGTGGCTGAAAATAAAATTCCATAGGTCCATTTTCGTATATAGTCCCTTGAATCTGAAAAGGTAGAAAACAAAGTTCGAGAGAACCTCTTAGTTAGGATTATTAAGGTATTCCTTTTTCGTAAATAGTTTATCCCGACCAGAAAAAGGGGTAAACATATATTGGGTAAATGACATTTCTCTTACTTTAATGAGCTCAAAATGATAAATACTCGAAAATATTTTCATTTTTCGAGAGTGAGAAAAGAGATTAAAGATTACTCCAAGGAAGTGACTTTTTCATTTGTTTTTACTGAGTCTGAAAAAGTAATAAACTAGAACTCGTTCTTGTATCATCCGTCAAAAATTTTCCCTGTTGCTGCACAAAAGTGAACATATCATCCATTCCCAAGGAAAAATAATTAAAATATTTAAAAAACCTTAACAATGACTTAAACATTTATAAAAAAAGAAAAAGTTAAAAAAAAAATTTACTTTTCACTTTCACAAGCCGTTGGAGAAGTTTTTTACCCTTTTTTACCTTGATTCTTCAGGAGCTGACTGCAGCTGATCCAGGAAGCCAATCGATGAACCATCTATGTCAAGTAATATCCATGCCCATTGTCTTTAATTTCATACATGTTTTAGCAATTTTCATGATGTATTTCAAAATTTTGGGGAGAGGTTTTAAACTCATCTTCGCTACGGATCGGCGTGGGTATTCCCTTCAGGATCGTGATGATCCTCATTTTATTGCATAGGTTGTGCACTGATCATCACCCCTATTTTTAAAACAGGCATGCTGATCAAATAGATCGAAAAAACACGAATATTTTCCCAAAAAACACCATCCAAATTGGATTTTTAGGCTCGTATTTTTAATAATATGTTGTACAATTGTTGTGATAGGAAGAAATCATCAAGCAAAATGGAAATTGGATGGAGGGAGAGAGAGCATGAGGATGAGGATAGAGAATCCATGGAGTATCCATACTATTTGGATGCCTTGAGGAATTTTTGACTCCTCAAGTTCTTCTTAACTCTGGGCTTAAGATCTCAGCCTGAGTTGTTGCAATACCTGGTAAGCATATGGGACATAGGATGAGAATGATTCATAATTGGTGACCAAGAACTGGAGAACGAGGTATCCGAAATATATTTCATCATTGGTTTGTCACGGAGGGGGGAATGACCCCATCTAGTAGGTATTTGAATTATGGGTGAGAGCATGGATATGTTAATCGAGAGATAGTGTCCGGAAGAAAAAAAGTCTTCTAGTGGGAAGGTTGGCATAAGAACCATAAGCAACCTGCCTCTAAAGGTAGTCCTGCATACTACATGTGTTGATGGGGAACAATCTCCACATGATGCTACCAAGTCTCAACTCTAGACTGCCATAGATTGCATGGTACCCACAATATTCAACTGGTCAGAAGAGGTTTTGGCCAACATGAAGAAACAACTCACCAAATGAAAAAACGGTCGACTCAAGAAGTTTGGGTATGGGTCGATCCTGGCATCATTCCTCTTGGAAAAAGTGCCAGTGTTCCAGTTCCAGTGTGTGGAAGTGGTTATTCCGGCACCCCAAGATCCTCGTATGCTCCGATGGAATGAGTTGATGCCTCGCTCAGGAGGCGAGAAACACATGTCATATAAACCAACTTTCTTTGTCTGGTTGAGGCACCAACTCATTGTAATGGAGGATTGGTTGTATTCCCGGACCGAATTCAGAGGCGACCCATATATTTCGCTTCCAGAGGTTGATCATTGGGATTATAGAGGTAAAACATGTTTTTTTGTTAAGTTTTTCATGTTTATATTTTTTTGGGGATACGTGTTCTAATTTTTTAAACTTATATACTGTAGATGTTGGACTTCAAAGACCTAATAGAATGTCCCCCATAGCAAGGAGAGTGATGAGGGAGTTTGAGGTTGCTCCTTATGAGGAAGGAGTAGATAATGAAAAGGACATAGCCTGGAACCTGGATGCATTGACTACTAGGATTCTGGAGTACGCCCATATCCATGATATCCCTCGTCTCTACTAGAGGCACACTGTGGGGGTCTCAGACCACATCCATCGATTTCTTACTCGAGTTATCAGAGAAATGAATTTCTATCATGAACACCATGCTGATTAGTCCACTTTAGTTTTAGTTTTGTAGTTTTTGTTTTTTAGGACCTGCAAGTCTCTTGTGTTCCAGAGCACATATTTTTTGGATCATGATGTACTAAAAAATTTGCAAACATTATCGAAATATATATATATGTGTGTGTGTGTGTGTGTGTGTGTGTGTGTGTGCGCGCGCTATATTTTCATATTTAATGTATGATGAAATGATGATCATGGTTTTACAAATTTTGCAAATGTCTATCTAAAACATAATTAGACATTGCATATGTTATTGTATTCATGCGTCTTGGAATATGATGATATGTGATGTAATCAAAATTTCTTTCTAGGAGATGAACACGTAGATACATTCACAAGATTTGAGGGTTTCTGACAGAATATTTCCCATTGAGTCGAAGGAAAACAAGCTGTGAATCAAGGTTTACAACCAGTTCTCTAGTGCCAAGAGTAATAGGTTCTGACAGAAGTTCAATGACTACACTGTACTCAAAAATATTGTTTGTTGTACAACCTAAACAGATACCTTGTAGATAAACTAATTCACCATTGGGATCATAGATTTCCCGTGCCACAGAGGATAATTTTTGAGCACTACGACAGGAACCATCAGCAAAACCAACATAAGGAGTTAAAGACATACGCAAACCAAGTAAATTAAGGTAAGCAAGAAAATTTCTCACAAAAATCACACCAAAACCAAACTGTTCAAAAATGAAAACGCACTAATGTACAAAATTAATTGTACGAAAGAAATTACGCATAATACTTTTTGAGGTAAAACCCATTTCGGGGCTTATCCAAAGGGTTTCCTTCATAATCAATTAACTCATAGGCCCCTTTTTGCAAAACACATTTGACAATGTATGGCCCATGCCATATAGGTTCGAATTTCCCTACCCCTAGTTTATTGTGACCTTGTTCATATAGAATAACCAAGTCTCCTTTAGAGAAGGCACGTGGAGAAACAGTCTGATCAAAATGGGATTTGACATGTTTCTTCTGAGCTTCAGTGACTAAAGTGACAAAGCGACGAGTTTTGTCAAGCCTTTCCAGATATAGAAGACATTCCTCTTCTGGTGAGGTATTTGGGATTAATTCAACATCTAAATTTAGTGAATGGATCTTGCATTCAATCGGTAAAGTTGCTTCTATACCATATACTAACTAAAAAGGAGTAAATCCAGTAGCATTTTTAGCCGAGGTTTGATACGCCCAAAGAGCTGAAAAAAGCATGAGATATTAGTTTTACTTGTGCATCCTAATGGTGCATTGAAGCATGGTGACTAATACTTTTTTGACTATTTCAACTTAGTCATTGGCCTGAGGGTAATAAGGGGTTGAGCTTTCGTGTCGCAGACTCAACTGTGCGGTCAGCTCATCCATCATGTAATGATGGAAATGGGAGCCATGGTCGATGACGATGGCTTGAGGAAATCCAAACTGAGCGATAACATGATTTCATATAAATTGAGCGGTAGTTTTACCGTCGATGGCATATGTAGGCATCGCCTTGACCCATTTGGTAAAGTAATCGATGGCACCGATAATATAGGCATGCCCCCTATCCGAGTGAGGGTTACTTGTCATAAAATCAATGCCCCATTTAGCGAAAGGGTCGACGATAATAGCTGGGTGTAAGGGTGCGAGTGGGGCGCGCATTTTCCGTTGATAAATCTGGCAGGCATGCCATTTTCAGACGACAAGAATGCAATCCTTGAATATAGAAGGTTAGAAATACCCAACACGGAGGATCTTCTGAGCAGTGGCATATCTAGACATATGACCGCCACATGCCCTAGAGTGGTGATCATTGAGTGCTCTCTCAGCCTCTTCAAAATTTAAACATCGACAAAGAATCAAGTCAACCCCAACGCGGTATAAAGTATCTCTTATGATACGGTAGGGTTGAGAGTGATGTCTAATGCTCGATGATCAGCTTTAATCAACTCAGATTAAAAAGTTTGAGTTTGGAGATACATGATGATATCACTGTACTAAGGGTCGATAGTTCTGATAAGAAAGAGAGTATAATCTGGAATCTGCTCATCAAAATTGGAAGAGACAGATGTAGAGGGAAGGGAGCATATTAACTCGGTAAAGACCAGTGATTTTTTAGATTTGGTAGTATTAAATTCAAAATCAAATTCTTGTAGGGTGACAATCCATTTAGAATAATTTCCCCCCAGTAACTTAAGAGTCAAAATGTAGGTCATGGGGTTGCAATCAAATATCACTGTATTCGTGCGAAGTGAAATGTAATGCCAAAAACGTTAAACATACCTGAATTGTAGCTAAAGCTAATTTCTCGACATGGTCATATCAAGTCTTAGTATCCATGAGATTGCAGTTGAGGTAGTAAAAAACGTGTTCAGTGTCATCGTCCTCATCTTAGACCAGTACCATACCAATAGTACTGGAAGGAGTTGCTAGGTGAAGGAAATATTTACAATGGTAATTAGGGGGATGCAGTAAAGGAGCATTGATAAGAACATCCTTTTAAGGCATCAAATGACTTTTGAGTGATCTCATCCCATAGGAATGGGATTCCTTTCTTAAGCAACCACGTAAAACCTTTAGCTAGCTCAACATAGTTAGGTACAAAACGATGAAGGAAAATGGATTTCTCTTGTAAGCTCTGCATCTGATGTAAATATGAAGGAGGGGGTAAGTTAACAATAGCCTTGACTTTCAGAGGATGAAGCGAACAAAGTTCCTTCTCAGGTTAAAATATTCCAGAACACTTGGAATACAAAGATATCCATGAGGATACAAATATTATATTATAAAATATATGAGATAGATAGATGATAAAATGTTACAATGAGGCCCTGCTTATATACCTACGTAGGTGACCTTTCATGACTGGGCATGTCTCTTAGACATGCCCTTTCACTAACTTAATGACTACTTACATAATCCTTAATTGACTATTAAATAATTATATTTGTTATATTCGTTATGAATTATATTCATAACATTGCCCCTTCCTTCAAAACCTTTGTCCTCAAAGCTTATAGTTGACACTTTTCTTCAGTTCAATCACGCACCGTTTTCTTCATTTGCTTTCGTCACAATTTAATATATCAATTATTATTATTTTATTTGTTATGAATTTATCTTCCTTCTTAAAATTTGTCCTCAAAGTTTATATATATACTTTCAATTTGTATTGTTGTAAACATTTATAATTTTCAGGAAATCTTCCTTCTTTCCTTTCCAAATTGGATTTAATTTCCTTTTCATCAATGATTGATTTCATTTAGGGTTTTTAAGGTAACCCTTCCTAACTTTATCTTCTTCTTTTTAATGAAGTTATTATTCCTTCAATTTTTTTTTTAACAATTTTAATTAATTAAATATATATATATATATATATATATATATATATATATATTCTTTTAACAATTGATTTTTTTTTAACTCTTTTTTTTGTTGAAAGGTTACAACCCTAGTGAAACGTGGCTATTCACATATATTCACCTATAAAATATATGTCCACTTATGTGTATTTCTCCACGTAAAAGTAAACTTACCATTCACAAGAGATTTTTTATTCCTTTACTTCTTATTTTACCTTGCAAATACCATGAGCTTGTAAACCACTGAAAGAATAATCAAAATAACCTTACCTACTCTTCCTTTTTTATTTTTCCTTTTTAATTTTAATTTGTCTTAGTATGTACGTATATGTACTTCTTTATATATATCTCTTTATTTCTTTCTTTTAATATACTTTGACTTTCCTTCTCTCTTTTATTATTTTTAATATAAATTCTTCCTTTTTTAATATTTCTTCAATTTTTGTGTATAAATTATTCTCCCCTTTTTTTAATATTTCTTTTCAAAAATTCTCTGGTTTGTTTTTTCCCCTTTTTTTTTCTTTTTTTTTTTTTTTGGCCAAAGGCCTAGTGGTGAAAATGGAGAAACTCCAAGATTGATAGCGAAATGCTTCAATCACGACGGCAACAAGGTTGACAATTTTTACGGTCAAAGACCTGGATCAAGGAGTGTAGCTTTGTGCAGCGATGAGCGGCCAGAAGATTGAACTGCTTTGATACCAAATGAAGCGAACAAATTTCCTTCTCAGGTTAAAATACTCCATAACACTTGGAATACAAATATATCCATGATGATACAAATATTATATTATAAAAGATATGAGATAGATAGATGATAAAATATTACTATGAGGCTCTGCTTATATACCTACGCAGGTGACCTTTCATGATTGGGCATGTCTCTTAGACATGCCCTTTCACTAACTTAATGACTACTTACATAATCCTTAATTGACTATTTAATAATTATATTTGTTATATTCGTTATGAATTATATTCATAACAGAGGATCAAGATTGATTCCTTCCTTGGAGACAACAAACCCTAGAAGTTTGTCGGATTCAACGCAAAAGACACATTTAAGCGGATTAAGTCGGATATTATAATGTCTACTGTGAAGAATTTTTTTTCGAAGGTGAGCAGGATGGTCATGGCACTTATTTGAATGGGTGGGTAAATCATCCAGATAAGGTTGAATGATGTGTTTTATATCATGAAAGGCATACGACATCGCTTGGTTAAAAGTGGCGCCGACATTTTTTAGGTTGAAAGGGAGCTTCTTGTAGGCAAAAGTTCCCCAACGAGAGATGAAAGCAATATTATATTGATCAGTCAGCAATATGTTAATCTAGTTATACCCAGAAAAACCATCCATAAAAGAAAATATCTCACTCCCATTACATTCATCAATGATTTGGTCAATGAAAGGAGTGGGATAATTATCTTTAGGGTAGGCACGATTGATGTCACAATAATCAACAAAGACGCTGATAGTATGTTGATTTTTATTGACATAGATGATATTAGAAACCTAATCTATCAAAGGGATCGGATATATGAACCCAGCTTTGAGAAAATGTTCAACTTCTCCCTTAATAGTGGATGCCTTTCTAGGATGCATGGGTCGAAGTTGTTAACGAACCAGCTTCGCATTTGGATAATTATGTGTCTCGTGCACCACTATACTAGGATAAATGCTAGGAATTTCTTCATATGACCATGCAAATACATCTCAAAACTCTTGAAAAAAAATGGTATAAAGCTTGATCTCATCCATAGAGCAAGTTACCCTGATATGGATGTTCTCGACGATTCCTAGTTTAACAGAAATGTCGATAAGCATCATAACAATGATGTTTCTGATGTTTCCTTCAGAAAATACCTCATGTTGTACGATGGGTGGCTGAAGTGGTGTAATATCCCCAAAAGGGAGAATGCAGTAATACTTCACACAATATAAGAACTTACATCAAGATAAACAATAAATCTAAGTACAAATCAGAATATGCAGAAAGATTTGAGCCATTTTATTATATTAGAGATGAATCAATAACACAAGTACAAGATATAGGTAGATCTAGCCAAAAATATGAGCTAGGATCACCCTGAAAACATGTGTGAAGCAGGTACAATGTAACTGTTGAGGCTCTGCAGCAAATAGTGCACTGTCTGTTCAGTAGAATATAAACATGGATTTGAAAGCTGAAAAGAGAAATGCAGATCTACTCAAAATTGGAGCTCTGATGATGCCAAGATTCAAGATCTGTCCACTGTGGTGGATTCCCAAGATAACCCAGAAAGGATTTTCCAGATCTGCGACTTTGGAAAAATCACCTCCCCAAGGTTTGATCCTTGATCTGCTGGGAAATACAGATCTGAAGCTAGATCTGAAGAATAGATGGCTGAAATATGTGCTCAGATCAGATCTATGCTTGAAGGGTTGATCCCTTCCTCAAATCTATGAGCTAGAAGCTCTAGATATAGCTTCTCAATCCTCCAAAAGATGATTGCAGCTACTGCAACACAACTACCTCTAAAACCTGCACTGTGAGGGAAAGAGAGGCCTTTTTCCTATTGAAATATGCTGCACTAAACTCCAGGCTTATGGTGAGACTGATGGAAATATGAGGGGATGATCCCTCATAGGATTTCTAGCTGAAATACTAGCAACTTCCCTCCTCCTTTCAGATCTGCAATATGGACAACGTTATTCTTGAGGAGAATACTACTGCTAGGAGGTCAATAAATTTTGGCCTAATTCTAGATCTGCAATGTGGCTCTCGGAGTGCTGATCTATAAGCCCAAGTGATGGGAATAATCCCTCACCTTGTTTTCCAGCTGAAGTACTAAAGACAACTTCCACCTTCCAAACTGATCTTCAGAAATCTGTAGATTTCTGAATATGAATGTTCTGCAGAAAGTAGAAAAAGTAAATGGCACTTAAAGCCTAATGTATAATGAATTAAAAACCTCTTCCTTAGAGATCACTCAAAGAAAGAGGAGGGATTCTCGCCCAGGAACACCCTGTGCTAAACAACACTTGCAATCTCTGCTAAACAGCCAAAGAATGCAATGGAATGTCACTTGACAATTCCAGATCTAAAATATCATACATCAAATAATCCAAGATGCCTTTCACCTTTGCCTTCATCTCCTTTATAATGATTGAGCCATCCAAAGCCTTGGCCCTAATCTCAACTGCGTTGTCTCATGTGGACAAGGTCCTCCAAGTGGGACAACGTTGTTTGACCAAATCAACCAAACAGTCTAAGTGCAATGTACACCTTCTCCATCATGTGTGCTTCATTTTCACATGATCCTCCACCACTTGATCATTAATGCTCAATGACCCTTTGTTTGACATCTTCAAGATCTTATTTGACTAAATCAACCCTCCATGATCTCTCTCATTAAATGAGACATGATCTCCAATGTCATTCACATTAGTAGTTGCTCAACTACCTCTTTTTGCAGATCTAGTCTAGATTAATCCAAATTTACACAAACAAAGTGGATATTTATCTTATTGAGGATTTTGGGTCCCTCCACCATTTTATTTACTTAATTCATTAAGAAAATCAAGGACTCTAATATTCCAAATGTAATGTGAAAATTTGGGAATATTACAGTACCCCCCCCCCCCCCCTCACCCGGAAAATTTTTTCTTGTCCTCAAGCAACTCCAAAAGTAGATGCAAGGCCATCTATTCCCCTCCATATGGAATCCACATAAGGAAGGCTTCCTCCATTTTCTGCAATAGGTTATGTATTTTTTGTTCCAAAGTTGTCTTTTAAAAACATAAAGAATGACCTCCAACTGTTTGGTTAGATTTCCTCCTTCCATCATGAAATACCTAGTGACAACCATATGATGTCCAACATTATCATCAATACATGAGGTGCATACAATAAGGTGGTTATCTTCACAAAGGAAAAGCTCCATCACACAATACATATCTTCATCCCATGTTTCATGAATTAGATTGAGCATTGAGATGCTCTCATACTTAGCCCTATTGGCCTTGTTGGACCCAAAATCCATCATTCCAAGGTTATGCAAAAGAATAAGGGAAGAAGTAATATGGGTAGACAAATATGTCAAACCATATTCTCATAACAATAGCCACCGGAGTAAGGCCCTTTGCTACCATCCTCCATCTCCTCCATGTAAGATGGGCAAGCCAAACTCCCCCAAAAGAAATCCAAGCAATAAGAGATCTTGCTGCTTTCTCTCCTCCTCATGTGCATCATGAAACAAAAGCATACTAATGGACATATGAGATGTCACATCAGCCCCATACAAAACATCATCAATGCACATCATGAGATCATTATGCCAAGTTTTACAAAATACAAAACACATAGACATAGGAGATGTCATGTGGTGGCCAAACTCTCTCAAGTGAAACCAAAATGAAAATTGCCTTCCCTTGCTGCAATTTATCATTGAAAAACAATACATGATTCAGAAAATTATGAGCTATTGGGTGTATCCATACTCACCCAAGAGCAGCCAGCGCAGCCATGCTCCTTCTTCATTTCATACATATTTTTCAAGGCATGGATCAGAAAAATAGGTGCCTTTGGAGAGTGACAGAAGTCTCCCAATGTCGACCAACGTAACCAGGCATGCTGGCCCATACAAATTTGCAAGTGGCTTTGCAACCCCTTCCCTATCATCCTTACCCATTCACTCCCATGGGGATGATGAATGAGGTACTGCATAATCATGGCATCCTCCCTTTGTAGAATGTTATCCTTCCCAAACTGTTGAATACTTTTGCACTTCATGAAATGTTGAAATGCATCTCTAATGAGATCTCTTAATGAGATTCTCTCTCCATCAAAGGCCCTCCAAAACCAAAGAATTTTTGGATTTAATGCAAGTAGAATTTTCTTTTTGAGCAGTGAGAGGCTCATTGAGAAAGGGTCATCTAGAAGGGAGAAAATATTTCTCATTTCAAGATGTCTACCATTGGTCATCTTTGCTTCCATTGCTTCATGAGTGAAGCTACCTCTAGAATGCTCCAAGAATGAATGAAGCCCTCTCTTTGTCACAGCTACTAAGTGATAGCGCTATAAATATGTAGAGTAATAGATATGTTGTCTCAAAGTAAGGCACAATACTGATCTCACAATCAGCCATTGTACATAGGACAAAGCTAATCCCATTTTCTGAAACTCTACATCTCAACTCAAGGGGTTGAATGTAGCTCAACAATGATGAACAGGGATAGTTTTCAGTCTCCTCCTTGATTAGATCAAGGGTCCTCTGCGCTGTGATATGTCTCTGCCTCAAATCAACATTTTTTTCTAATCCTTGTTCATGCATTGATCTTGAAACAATATCTGCTGAAATTTTATGCATACCTTGGATCAACTGATATGTGGGAACCTCTTGACAGAACACAAGAGTTCATCCAACCGGAACAATAGTATCTCCAACTGTTGGTAAGAGTGATGGCCTATTTTCTTCAAGTGTACCAGCGCTGGTATCCTCCTCCTCTTCCTCATCCATCTCCTAATCCATGCATGTGACTCCATAAGTCAAGAGCTCAAGACTATTTTGCAAAGATGCAAGTGTCTCTCCTCCATATACAAGTAATTCTGTAGCAGGTGGTGAAAGTAGTGACCTCTTGTCCAGAGTGACAAGATTAACATTCTCCTTGGTTTCCTGGGGAGATGTCTCTTTGTAGCACAACCCTGTCTCTTCCACATCAAACTTATTTCTCAACTTGTGAAAGAAATCTGAATACTTGGTCACCTTTGCATGCTCTAGGTGCCCAAACCACCAATCTTCTGCTTCATCTAAGAGATGAAGTGCTGCAATTTGAACAGCCTCCTCTTCAGCCACAGGATGTAGCTTTAAAAATGAATCTAACTCCCTCCTCCAAGACTTGACATTACTTGAGGAAGATCCATCAAATGTAGGCAAATAGAATCTATTATGCCTCTTTCTCCTATTGCTTCTATAGGATCCTCTTTCTTCTCTAATATGGAAGAACTGTTGGAGAGTTATCTTCTCCTTGAAAGCTCTAGACTGTGCTTTGTACTCTTAAAGATACAGACTGAGAGTCTCATGAGTCTTAGGTTCATGCCTTCTTTAATTTCTATACCTCTCACCTTCTTCAAAGAAAGTGGGCATAGTGGATCTATGAGGAGATCTAGGATTCTCCAGTCTTCTTTGTTGCTGATAG
This sequence comes from Pinus albicaulis, assembly GCA_034641835.2. Classification (NCBI taxonomy): domain Eukaryota; kingdom Viridiplantae; phylum Streptophyta; class Pinopsida; order Pinales; family Pinaceae; genus Pinus; species Pinus albicaulis. The sequence goes on along the minus strand of CM076584.1, from coordinate 737,096,782 downwards.
GAAGTACTTTCCTCATCAAATCTTCTTCTTGGATCTTCTCTATGTTCTTCCTCCTTCATTTGATAGACCTCCTTGGAGAGATCTTGCATGGATCAAAATAAAGGAGTGACAGATTTTTCATCCTCCATGATAGATCTCATCTATCTGTTCTTCTTTCAATGTAAAAATATGAAGTGTCCACAAGCTGAGCCAAAGATCATGCTCTGATACCACTGTAATATCCCCAAAAGGGAGAATGCAGTAATACTTCACACTATATAAGAACTTACAGCAAGATAAACAATAAATCTAAGTACAAATCAAAATATGCAAAAAGAGCTGAGCCATTTTATTATATTGGAGATGAATCAGTAACACAAGTACAAGATATAGGTAGATCTAGCCAAAAATATGAGCTAGGATCACCCTGAAAAAATGTGTGAAGCAGGCACAATGTAACTATTGAGGCTCTGCAACAAATACTGCGTTGTCTCTTCAGCAGAATATAAACATGGATTTGCAGGCTGAAAAGAGAAATGCAGATCTACTCAAAACTAGAGCTCTGTTGATGCCAATATTCAATATCTAGCCACTGTGATGGATTCCCAAGATAACCCAGAAAGGATTTTCAAGATCTGCAACTTTGGAAAAATCACCTCCCCGGGGTTTGATCCTTGGTCTGCTGGGAAATATAGATTTGAAGCTAGATCTGAAGAATAGATGACTGAAATATGTGCTCAGATCAGATCTATGCTTGAATGGATGATCCCTTCCTCAGATCTATGAGCTAGAAGCTCTAGATCTAGCTTCTCAATCCTCCAAAAGATGATTGCAGCTGTTGCAACACAACTGCTTCTAAAAACTGCGCTGTGAGGGAAAGAGAGGTCTTCTGCTTGTTGAAATATGCTGCACTAAAATCCAGGCTGATGGTGAGACTGATGGCAATGTGAGGGGATGATCCCTCACATGATTGCTAGCTAAAATACTAGCAACTTCCTTCCTCCTTTCAGATCAGCAATATGGACAGCGTTATTCTTGAGGAGAATACTTCTGCTAGGAGGTCAATAAATTTTGGCCTGATGCCAGATCTGCAATGTGGCTCTAGGAGTGCTAATCTATAAGCCCAAGTGATGGGAATAATCCCTCAACTTGTTCTCCAGCTGAAGTACTGAAGACAAATTCCACCTTCCAAAATGATCTTCAGAAATCTAGATGAATGTTCTGAAAAAAGTAGAAAAAGTAAATGGCACTTAAAGCCTGATGTATAATGAAGTACAAACCTCTTCCTTAGAGATCACTCAAATAAAGAGGAGGGATTCCCGCCTGGGAACACCCTATGCTAAACAACACATGCAATCTCTGCTAAACAGCCCAAGAATGCAGTGGAATGTCACTTGACACCAGATCTAAAAGATCATACATCAAATAATCCAAGATGCCTTTCACCTTTGCCTTCATCTCCTTTATAATGATTGAGCCATCCCAAGCCTTGGCCCTAATCTCAATTGCGCTGTCTCATGTGGACAAGGTCCTCCAAGTGGGACAACGTTGTTTGAAAAAATCAACCAAACAGTCTAGGTGCAATGTACACCTTCTCCATCATGTGTGCTTCATTTGCACATGATCCTCCACCACTTGATCATTAATGCTTAATGACCCTTTGTTTGACATCTTCAAGATCTTTGTTGACTAAATCAACCCTCCATGATCTCTCTAATTAAATGAGACATGATCTCCAATCTCATTCACATTAGTAGTTGCTCAACTACCTCTTTTTGTAGATCTAGTCTAGATTAATCCACATTCACACACACAAAGTGGATATTTATTTTTATTGAGGATTTTATGTCCCTCCACCCTTTTATTTACTTAATTCATTAATAAAATCAAGGACTCTAATATTCCAAATGTAATGTGAAAATTTGGGAATATTACAAGTGGACAAGTCGGAGCATGGGAAGCAAAGTTTTCAAGACACGAAGGAATTGCTCTAGGACTTGGAAGAAATGAAGAACGATGATGGGTATCGTCCTAGGGTGTTTCCTTGAGAGACATGGATTTCATGATACTTTCTTTGAAAGGAAATGTCTCCTTCAAGGGATTATAAGAATCCAAAGAACCAATCCAAGGAGATTGAGAATACACATCGAAGTGCATACTAGGAGTAGTATGATCAGGATCAAGAGTTGTAGCCAAGATCATTTCACAATAATTGATTTCAACAGGGATTAATGGCATAACATCGTTGGAGGAATAAATTTGATTAGGGGAAGGAATTATCCAAGGATCATACGAAGTAGAGATCATGTTGACCTGAGCAGTGTTTGGTGGTGGGAGAGAAAAAATACCCATTAAGGCAGAATATTTAAAAAGTCCTGCCCCCACACTTGCATATGGTGCGGTGATATGCACCACAAATGGAGCATTTATTTCTGAGGAATTAGAAGCAAAAAATGACAATTACTCGATAGTGATGATCTTCCCTTGATGTGGGAAACGAATGACATGAAACAGAGTAGACGAAACACAAAGCATGGCGTGGGTCCAACTGCAACCGAGTAGAAGATTGTAATTGAGTTTAGCGTCAATAACCTCTACTTCAACATTGATCGTTTTTCCTTCCAAAGTGATAGGCAGGTTAGGGAGAATACCAAAAGGATAGGAATCTCTTCCATCGAAAACCTCCAAGGTGTTCGGAGACTGGCTAAGATTTGAAGATCTGATGGCTTTCCAACAAGACACAGACATGATGCAAGTGGATACACCCTCTTCCATGACCGATCGATGGATTTTATTTCCATTAATGATAACTTGAATGAGGAAAGCAAGCTGATGGGAAAGACGTGAAACATGGTTTTCTAGATAGAAAGTGATGAGACTCGAATCAGTCAAATCAATTCCTCTAATTGCGGATATTAGTGACTTATGTTGTGAAGGAAAACTTTGAAGAACCTCTAATGTATACATAGTGGAAGGTGCCTGAGCCAAATCCTCAACGATATTATAATGTTGACCATCTCGAATATTCGGGTTATAAGAGGATTTTCAAAGCACACCTTTAGAAGGTGGTCGGATAATGAGATCGAGACTATGTCTTTCAATATGAAGACGACTGGAAGTGGGCAGAGTAGAAGGAGAAGGAGCATCGACATTTTCTGTCTCCACCAACTGACGAGGATCAGTTGAATAATCTTTTGATCTAGTGGCCATGGAAATGGGTGTTGTTCCATTTATCATAATCACTTGGGAACCCAACGAGGAAGAATATGGGGGTTGTTCTACCATTTGAGTTTCCTGAGATGGAAATGGTTCTTTGAGGATAGCCAGAGTTCCTTGAGTGCCTTTGAGTAAATGGCTAACTTCAAATCATCATGGGAAGTCTTTAGTGTATTTTTCGTGGTCAAAGATTAGGCAAGGTTATTTAGGCTTGCACTTAGTTCCATCATCAGTACGAGGTTTGGGAGAATCCCGTTTTGGGGCATCGAATTTGGATTTTCCTCTGCCCTTATTTTTACCTTTGGAAGTTTTGTCTTTTGTGGTAGATTGGACGACATTAGCCTCCATTTTTCTACCAGGATTTGAAGGATTCTGCAAGACAGAATTGGACGAAGAAATATATTTCTGCTTACTAGAAGCAGAGGAAGACTTTCAAGAAGTCTGGGTAACTGACCTGATGATGCCATTGACAGGTGATGTCGTTAGAGCTTTCGAAGTTTTAGGTTTATAGAAGCGCGGAGCATCAAGAAAGAGATCATACTGGGAATAAACTAGATCAAGATATTTTGCACGAGCAGTAGCTTGTTCCTCTATGACACATGCCCCCATAAAAATGTCCTTGGCAATCTCATTGACGAAGGATTTGGCGAACCATTCGATCAAGATTTGGTCCAGAATTTCGAATTTGATCAAATGGTGTCGTCATCTCCATTCATGGATGTGATCGAAGATGTGCGTAGTGGTATCTTGTTTCAAGGATGTAAGGAGGTGAGTTCTTGTTTCATAGCAAATAGGTAACTGGAAGTGCGTGAGGAATTCCATAGCTAGAGAATTGAAATCTTGGAAGGTTCCACGAGGAAACTCGATGTACCATTGTGCAGCAACACTAGTCAATGTTCTTTAGAAAAGATGCATACGGACGGAGTCATCAACCCAGGAGTTAGAAGAACACCAAAGATGGTACATCATGATGTGTGCCTAGGGGTCTTCTCCAAACTTGCCTTCAAATTTAGGGAAATTTCTCGAGATCTTAGTAGGAATAGGAATCCAATATGGATTATGAAGGATTGGATCATTAGTCAATCTCGATACATCAGGTAGTTCCAATGTAGCAAGAACAGATTAAAAGACATAATCGGCCTTTGATAAACACCCATTTGAGGATTCCAACCAGGTTGGGAGAAATTCTTCCCCCATGGGTTTTTTCCAGAAGGGTTTTTCCCATAAGGATTGAAACCTTGAGGATTTTGACCATATCCTAGTTGTGGACCAAAAAATGGATTTTTACCTGTAGTAGACCACTGAGGTCCATCTTGAGCATAATTCGTAGCAAATGGATTTTGCTGTTGTTGAAAGTTTTGGAACACAGTACCTTGAGGTTGACCTTGTGAACCCAAAAGGTAACCTTGTGAACCCAAAGGTTGACCTTGTGAACCTAAAGGTTGACCTTGAGGATGACCTTGAGTATTTTGGATCATGGTACCCTAAGGTTTTTGAGGTTGACCAGGTTGGCCCTGAGACCCAGGTTGAACTAGCTGAAAAAATAGTTGACTTTGTTGATATGATGGTTGTCCTTGTTGAAGAAAAGGTTGTCCTTGTTGATCATAAGGTTGTCCTTTTTGAACAAAAGGTTGTCCCTGTTGATCATAGGAAAACTGACTCTAATGAGAAAAAGGTTGAACAGATTGAACATGAGGTGGTCCTTGTTTCACATAGGGTTGACCTTGTTGCACATAGGAAGGTTGTTGAACAAAGAGAGGCCCCTAATGACATGCATAAGCCCCTGACTGTATCCTGGACTGACCTTAAAAACCTTGTGAATTAAGGAGTGGAGTCTGAAACTGTTGAGAACCATAAGGGAAATAGGGTCATTGGTTGAGTATTTGGTTTTCCAAAGCTTCTTGATACTGATCGTAGGTTAACCCCGTCAGAATAGATGATCTGGAAGGCATGAGGTTACTACCAACAGGTTGACTAGATCCCAGGTTGACTAGATCCTGGGGTTACTACCAACAGGTTGACTAGACCAACAGTTGGGATCGACGAAATTGACGTTGGTACACTAACGGGAGGTGTCGAAACACTAATGTAAACAATTGGCTGTGTCAGAACAGACGTAATTGTAGTTTGAGCAGGGATGGAAACAAATGTGTTAGATACAAATGGACCAGATGTAGGTAACGTATTATTTTTCCAAATGGTGTTTTAGTACAAATACATGCCACTTGAAACACCAGAAACTAAATGTCCTAAGGACATGTAACTAGATGGAATCAATGGTTTGGTAGAGGGTTGAGAGGCCTGCCCCCCATACGGAAAGTGTTTAGGAGTGTTTCACAGAAATACAAACCTACGGATAAGTATGCTTTCCCTAAGTGGGTGGTTTACTTAGAAAAAAAGAAAGAAAGATATCTGACCTTTTCCTTAAAGTGAATAGATAAAGGGAGAGAAACCTACTTGTAATTTGTTCGCTTCCCCTCACCTCCCTTCATTGATTTAGTCACTCTGAATCCAACTTAACTCACTTGATTGATACCTGCCATGGAAAACAGAAGACAAAAAACAAAATAAATGCAATACGATATATTCAAGTTTAAAAAATTGAATCGATTAAACTCATTAATACACATATAACATCATTGACACGTGCATTAGGAAAGGAACAAATTTCTTTATTATGAAGTATAAGGAAGAGTAAAAGTAGTTGATCAATTCTCTTTCACTCATCTAGCTTGAGTCCCATCCTCATCACATCCAGCATCAAAAATCCAGCAGCATCACAGTACATGCACAACACCTTCAAGAGTTGATATCTCACCAGCATAACTCTACTTAACACAAATTCTTTCTCTCTTGTGAACTATGTTCAGTGCTCTATTTATAAGTAGATGAAGGTAGTTTGACATAAATGAATCATTGAATGGCTTTCATAAAAATGGATGAAGAGGTTTCCTTGTTCATGGGAATAGGAGGATAAGAGGTTTAATGACTTCATGGGTTCCAAATTTGAGGCTATCAGATTAGGTGAAAGCTGGAAAAACTTCTATAAGTCACTAGAAGTAGGGAATTTTCTCGAAATCCAATGACAAATTCACTCCCAGTCAACCAACGCACTCCAAAGTGGCCCTAGATCCTCTGCAATGCAGTCTTGCATGGGAGTAGATGCTCTGCAAGTATTTATAGTTGTCTAGGGGTGTGTTGATGGCTCAATGGGGCACTTAAACTGGCATATAAGCAGTGAAACTTTCATGTAGGAAGACCATCAATGTGATGACTTGTTTAAGGCATGTAGAAACTAATTTATGGTATTATAGACCCTAACGAATATTGATATGTATTTTGGGATGATACCCAAATCGACCTGTAACAAGGAGGGAACTGATGCCCCTCATTCAAAGACTCATCCATACCACTAAGAGAGCTTGAAACTTCAAGGGGAGATGAGACCTCACATTCAAAAGCCATAGGTGGAAATAACTGACAAGAGGAAGCACGATGTGTAGATATAGAAGGCACCAAAGGTATTCCTGGTGTATCAAATAGACTATATTGTCTTTGAGGAGAGACTTCTACAGAATCAAACGACAGATTCTGGGGAAACAAGATGTAGCTAAATGGCACGTTGGGATGAGACCGAGTAGCAAGGGGTTGAACACTTGGAAGGATTGCAAGCTCAACACTTTGGGCTCCAACCAATGGTGAAGCATCAGAAGACACTCGTGGCGATGTCCCTTCGATAGAGGATGACTCAGTGGAAACCGAACTTGATGGTTCAGCCACGATGAATTTAATTCACTAGCAGAAGAGGAAAATAGGTGATTCATTCAAGGCTTTTAAAAATGTATTTATAAGGAGTTACTCATGATGTGGCCAAGAAATAAATTTACGGGTCTGCCATGTTATTGTGGGTTATTGATTTTAGAACTTACAAACAAAATAAATCAAAAAGGGATGATATAGTCAAGAGGGTTTACCAAGTATCCGTGAACTGCTGAATACCTCCTGGCAAGCCAAGAAGTACGGGCAGGAAATCTCCCCGAATTTTGTGTTCAGTGTCATGTTTACAAGGTGGCAGACTCGGTTACCTGTGGCTAAAGGATAACAACCTAGTGGGGTCTCCTGTTATATACTTGACGGTACAGGGAGAATAAGTCTATTTTTGCGTTGTCTAATGTATAACCGTTTAGTGAGAGTGTCCCCATATACTTATCATACATGATGCAAGTGCTATATAATTTTGTGCATGGGACGGGGTTTCACTCCTAGAATTCAACACAGGCTGTTAGTGATAGCTGCCAGGTTTATAGACCCCGAAACACGTCTCTAGCCTAGACCTCTAAATGTTTTGTGTTAAGTTCCAAATGCTCCTTAGATTTATTGAATACATTTTAAATTTTATCTTGAAATTAGGTTTCGTTTTTAAGGCCTTACCGATGTCACCTGAATTCCTAAAATGCAAATATATGAGAAAAACACAACTATACATTTCGATGAAAAGCTACACTAATTGAGAGGAAGAGGTTCACACAATCAATGCAACAATTATTAGGGGAATTTTTAGGTCTAAAATGAGCCTCCTAAGGAAATTATATGTACTATATAACAATTTTTCACTAATTCTTAAAGTGCATAATCCAAAGAAAAATGAAAAACTCTTTCACTTTCCTAGTTTTCACTAAATGCACTAGAAGCAATTGAAATGAAAATTTCCCCTTGAGATGCAAAATGAATGAAAACAAATTGTTATTTTCAATGTAAACATAGTGCAAAAATATGCAATAATCACTTCGAATGTAATCACTTGCTTTGAGAATTTACCTAATGAAATTCCCCAAAATGCTACAAGATGCAATAATCAACATACCAAAGAGAAATCCCAAATCATTTCCTCAAAACAAGACATTCTTTTCTTTTCACATTGATCAACACACAAAGAAATATGTATCAGTTGAAGACAAGAAATGTAATCTATGATTGTTGATGGAAGAGAGAATCAAATGCACACGGGATGGACAATTGAAAGTCCTAGTCATAGAAATAAACCAAAAAAGAAAAAAAACCAAACCAAAAGGTTCAAAGTAGACGACAAAATTGACCCAATAGAAGGTATGGAACCCAACAAAGCATGCAACCATTCAAATGACTCAAAGCACCTAGAAACATTGGGATGATGAGGATGCACAGTTTGAAATAAAGAAGACTAAAGATGAACTCATTGAGACAATCAAATCGTTGAACAGAAGAGAACAAGATCAAATTGAGCAAAGAAGGAAATCTAGAAGGGTAAGGCACACTAGCAATAAATGAATGGAAACCCTAAAAAATTTACACAAAAATTGGCACGCATGTGAGGCTACACCTCGCGTTGGAAGGGGATAAGTGCTTCTGTGTTAAAAAATCTCACGTTGATCAGTGCGTCTGTCAGAGATTTAACAGCGCTGATCAAGGAAAATGAGAAAAATAAAAAGGGTTAATTCAAAGAAAGCCAGGCTTATCACTTTAGAAAAGAGATTGATCACTGTAAGTAATCACAAAAGTCAAAAACAAAGGAGAGATAGATATTCGACAAAATATAGACGAAAAAATCAAAAACTCAGAGTTGAAAGAGACTAGAGGCAATGACTCCCTAGTGGAATCGCCAATTTGTTGTCTAGGTAAATCCTCTCTATGGAAAGAGATGATCCCTCTAGCCATTGGGTGGGTCAAGCAACAAAGGGAACAAAAAAAAACCTACTTTCCTAGATTATAAATGAAACATAGATCGAAGGAGATGGCCTACCTCGATATGATGCTGCGATGTTGCTCCTCGTCGAAGCCTTTTTGTCTTTTTCTCTTCCAAGCTTGATCTTTGCTACTACCAGCGTTCATTTACCTGCACAAGTGATCAAAGCACAACAAGAAACATAGAAGTGAAACATTCATATAACAATAATAATCTATCTAACTAATCAAGGAATGCTAGAATTCTTATCATGAACATGGATAAGAATGGAAAATAAATATCAGTTGTATCATATTATTAATAAAAGAGGAGTTACAACCTGCGCCTTAATGTCGAAGCTCTCCTTTGGCGGATCCGAATTCGGGCATGTCTCCAAAGCACTATTTTTCAACTCAGCGTGAGAAGGCTAAGGGTCTCATCTCTCTCCTTCAATGCTTATGACAATCTTCAAACCTTTCTCTGTTATTCTTGTCTATTCTGTTCTAACTAGTAGACGCATTGGAAGGTGATCAATTTATAATGATGAAGGAGGGGACATGGATCCACTTAAGGTGGGGAAAAGGCTTATCTCCTTGGGTGGTACCTCTTTTGCAGGAACAAGAGGCCCAAAGGAGGAAGCTCGGCAATATCCTGATCAACAAACATCCAACTCTTCGCCCTCAAAGCTTCTAGGCCATGAAGCTTCGTTTCTAGTTTAAAAAATATTGCAGAAGTATATCGATGCAGTTATGAGGGCCATACTAGTGTCGATCGGCGCTAGTCACAGGCCAAGGATGAGACATCGGCACTGGTGAGACACAGAAGGGTCGTGTCACTCCAAAAAAGTAGGGTTTTCAGGGATATACTCTAGAAATGATCAAAAGAGATATTGATCTTCAGACTGTATGGGAGTCAGAGGCATGATTTCCATGATGGTAAAAGTACACAGGGACCATTGTAGGGGTTCTCCAAGATCTGGGAATAGGGATTATAGGAAAAGTGAAATTTTTTTGTGTAACAATAGCTTTGAATGTGTTTTCAATTTTGTTAAGGTCATCTTCTATAAGGGTTGGAGCCTCTGTCCCTGTTTGCTTTGATCCCTTCCTCTTTTTGCACGGGCCCAGGGAGGTCTAAGATTCTCTCTTAGTTTGTTTTGGTGAACCTGTATGTGTCAAATGTGCCCCAGCACTGTCACCTTATTTATCCTCCATTTCCATATCCAAGTCAATGGTTTCACCCATCGTGGTTGGCTCTGTCTCTCTCTCTGCATCCTTATCCTTCGGCTGGATATCCTTGGGCGTGTTAGTGTCTATGAGTCACCAGTGATCAAGTGTACTCTTTCCATGTGATTTATAAGGTATTAGGGTCAAATGGTTATATTGTTTTTAAAAAATCAAATAAATTTGACATCTCTTTGTTTTCATATGGTCATTCGTTATTGTCTAGGTCAGTGTTACTCCCTCCACTTGCTCATGTTCATCATCACTCATCATGGTCATGTCATCATTTAGGTGTCCTATGTCATCAAAAGAGTTAAAGTGCTATCATATAGGTCATGGTCTAGGATTTACATTTGATTGTCATCATAATGCCAGTCATCAAAAGAAAAAAGAGAGACATGTCCATCATTTGGGTCACCATCATGGGAGTTAGAAAATTAGGGAATAATGTAAAAATAGTAACATTTCCTTTTCAAGAAATTATGTTTGAGCACAATCACCTCATCAAGTCATTTCTCAAAAGTACATATGATGTTACACCACCACCAAAGAAAAAAATCGAGTTTCAAGCTAATAAAAGAGCATCCAATCACTCAAGAACTTCATTTCATCCTCCAAGAGCTCTTTTACACCATTGTGCCTCAGCTTAGCCATTAGAGCATCGATTTTCATCACCAAATGCCTTTCTCATCAGCTCATTGTGTTTTTTTTATGCATCTGTTGTGATTCTGGACATTCGCTGCATTTTGAGTTTTAAGGTCAAAGAAAGAAAAAACCAGGTCATTTATCATCCAAGATTTTTTGAACACTTCTAAACAAGTAAGTGAAGCATTCATCAGACCTCTCATGCAGTGATTTCCTTCAAAAACTGATGAAACCCCTCTCCTAGGGTTTTATGTTGTGTTTTTAAGATTTCATGGTTTTTTCTTTCTTCCAAGGTGTTGAAGCCCCGAAAATCGGGTCTACAACAAGGGGGATATCCACCTGGTCCAGACCTTGGTTAGCAGCTCCTTTTCCGTTTGGTGTAGTGGGTCCGACTGGGGATAATGGGACCCGTTTCCCAATTTGTGTGTGTGTGTTGAGAATAGATATTTCCTTTCTAAAAAGGTTCCTAAGTGAAATAATTTTATTCTATTTCTAATCTAATCATATGCAAATTATATTCTAATTAAAACAGAAATACCTAATTCTAAACTAAACCCGGGATAAAATCTTATTTATGCGATCTAAAATAATTTCAGATAACAACTGATAATAAATATTATTCAACTGCTATAAGAAAAGAATTCAATAAAGATGAACCACTTCATATAAAAAGTTAGATGAAACAGTTGTGGAAAACATATCGCATAATAAGCTATTCATACATTAAGCATAAACAAATAGTCATCACCGTACAAAAGTGCCAAATGATAACTGAAGCATTCAAGCATCAATATATAAATAACTGAACATAAATATCACTTTTAACACAGAAGCAAAAAAATTTAAGAGATAAAAGTACCATTTATAACTAGTTCTACTCATGAGTTAGAAGCAATAATGATTTATATATTCTAAATCCAACATCTACTAAGAGTACAGAAATGCAACATCAATAGAAGATATTAGACACAGATATCAATAAATCTCGTTCCATTCATTCATCAAAACCTCCTCTGAGGGTGCAGAAGTGCATGTTCTGAGGATAAGTTTTTGACAAATTTCAGGACCCTTCTCTAAATGCATGAGAAGGGTTTAAATACTACTAACTAAATCTAATAATAGTTTATTACAAAAATTTAGGATTCGGTTTAAATGACCGTCCTTTTTATAGGCAAAAATAAAGTAAAACTAACACTAAATCTAAAATTAAAATTAACAACTAATCTACTTGTGAATTTGGTCTTTGAATTTGCAAGCATCCAGCATTGATTTGAGAAGAGGGGGCTGGCCAACTTCAAATTTCAATTGTCCCGAAAAGACAGAATCAGCAAGTGTGGGTGCGATCTTCTCAGTAGAATTAATGATGCAATTAAGAGTACTGCATTGTCTGTGTGGTTTTACTAGACAGGTCCAGTAAGAATCTCAGTTTAATTTTGTCAATCCTTGAATTGATTTTTCCTTCTCTTCCGCTTTCTGTTTCCACTCTGTTTGCAATTGTTGTGCTTGTGGTAGGTATCCCGGAATGGTTTCTGAAATTAAATTAACCTTGTGCAAATTCTCATTTACACAATCAATAATGTGGCTCGCCGCTGTAGCTGCTTCCTCTGCTACTTTTTCTGCCTCTCTGATCTGTGCATCCCATTTATTGAAGAGCATTTATTTATGATTGTCATTGATAATTGGTGCTCCTACTCTTTTTCCTTCCTCTGTCTTTTGCCATGCCAAATAATTAGTAACTCTTTCATTAGTTAAATCATAATCATGTCGTAATTCTACGACATGATTAGTGATTTTATCACTTTCTTGACAAAAAGAGTTCCAATGTGAGATTTTCTGGCATAATATATCTTGTTGTTGCAGCAGTTGATTATTCAAATAAATAGACTCTGAGATAAATTTTGTAAGCTTGGGGTCGTCTTTATGCATTTCTTGCATAATCTGTATTTGTTTTTCTTTTTCGGACAAGCTTTTCTGATACCTGATCTTCATTTGCTAAAACTCTTGCTGTAACTTTTCAAATCGTATCTGCGCTTCACTATTGGCATGTGCTTGTTGCAATTGTTGTTTCAGAACTTGTATATGATCCTCTTTTTCATTTAATAACAGTCGTACATCAGATGCTTTGTCAATAGTTGCGGAGGCATAAGCTCCTGTAATCTGAGATAATTTAGTAAGGTTTTCAGTGGGATCCGTAGTAGGATCTTTCCATAAAACGTCCAATTGTTCTGCATCAGTAGAGAGCACACTTTCTAATTTTCTCTTCTTTCTTTGATTCCTTACTACTGCTTTATGTTGCGGGCTGTAGAATATATCCAGAGGAGGAATTTCCTCTATTTTAAGTACAAGCTCGGCAGAGGGAGTAATGGGTATATGTTCTTTTTCTGTGACATTGCCACTTATTTCTATAACCAAACCTTTCGCTGTCTGTACAGGAGTTTGTATGTTTTGTCCTTCAACATTAATCAAATCATTAAATGATTCCCATTCTTTATCTAACTGAGTGCTGATGGATGGTTGCTGTACATTAAGAGGTGGAAGATTCAACTGTGGAGTAGTTGAAGTCTGTTGTTGTGAAAGCTCTTTTGATTGAGTTGTATCCTTGATTGAGCCTTCACTTTTATCCTGGTCATATTTTTTAGAATGTTCAGAAATTTCTTTGTTAGACTTTGACTTAGATCTTTCTGAATATGAGCTGCCACTGAGACTGACACTAAGATTTGGTTCCCTTGCGGGTTCCAAGCGCAAATTATCCAAAGGAATAGTGGTCAATCTTCTTTCTCTGTATACTTTAAACTCTTGAAATTCTTCTGGGGAGAACCGTGTTTGAGCTAAATTCAAAATGTCTTTAAATGAACATTTTTCTTGAAACATATCATCAAAAAGATCTTCTTCTCCAGAAAATACTCTTACTTTGACAACAGTGGTGAAATCCTTGACAATACCATATGGATCAAATAGCCTTCTCGGAAACTTAAACAATTTTAAACATGTAACATTGCTTACTTCCTTAAATGCGTGACCAACATCAAATAATGAAAATGCTCCGCAGGACACAGGAAATTGTGGCCAGATGGCTTTCTTTTTATCCTTTAATTCTTTTGTCAAACCTCCGTCTCCACAGGTTTGATATGCAATTTCCTGAGCTATGAGTTTATCCGGAACATACTTGGGCAAAACATGAGGAGAAGCAAAGCTCCAAAAAACCCTCATATAAGTAAACAGTTCTTCTCCAAACCATCTTGCGACAGGGATAATGTCTACTTCTGCCTCAGGAGACAACCTTGGAGCATCCTTATTATACAACACTCTATACAGAGGCAACATTATGCCATGGAAAATATTGTAAAAATGAGGAATGAATTTTGATTCCCACAACTCTTTGTGATAGACATGGATGGGCAGGGGATCCTGAATTGTCCATTGCCAACCCATTAAAGGGAACTTAGAAACAAAGCAGATTGAATCCATAACATAGGCAGATAGATAAAAAGGAGGCTAAATCCTCTTAGACACAGTCCGTTTAGACCGGTAATTGAAAATAGCCATGGCTAAATTATCAGACAATATTTTAGCCCAGTCTACAATGGTAGCGTTGACAGTAGCATTTAATAAGGGAAGCCATTCAGGAAAAAACTTATTAATGTCAGGCTTTCCAAAAAGCTTGCATAACATAGCAGCAGCAAAACAATATAGAGAGGTGAGTGAACTGGTACTGTACATACTGTGTTTATCTTTCTTCAGTGGTTCATCTCTTCTGGACCATTCTTTAGTGCATTCTGCCAAATTTGCATTTTCTTTGGCAAATTTATCCATAAATTGTTTGTTGTAAGTTTCCTGAGGCTCCGACAAATGATACATAAGCCTCAAATCTTCTGGAGTGAATGACCCAATGAGCTCTTGACCTGGAGTTTTGAACTGTCTATCTATGATATTGGTGTTATCCAGCACCCATTTGACCATATCTGTATATGGAAGAATTGTAGGTCTTGCTGCTATCCGGTGCAAAAATGAACAAGCCAGCTCTGTAAGAGATGCTTCAGAGGAATTACTTGAACCCGCAGTAGCCGCAACGTCCATTACTCTTGGGTTTTCTTCTTCAAGCAAATTAAACATACCCTTCCAGGTGGTGATACCAGTGTCCTTGTTGCAAGCAGTGTCTGCGTATAAGGAAGCCATCTCTTTATTTTCAGAACTTGGAGCTTTCTCTTTCTTTCCAGAACTCAGAGCTTTCTCTTTCTTTCCCATAATGCTCTGAAAATTGCTTTGTATAGTCTCCTGTTCTTCGCGCCTGCAGTTTTACGAATTAAGTGAGAATAATGACATGAGAAAGGTGACGGGATAGTTTTAAATGCTGAAGGCGTATGAAATATATTATTAATCGTGAAATAACCCTTCGATCAAAACAAAATCCTTTTTCATTAATAATTGACAATCCATTCATTAACTTGACATTAAGGCGCATAACGGGTCTCGATTTACGAAAAGATTTACTTCGTATAACGAGCTTTCAAGAATCTGTGATAATGCGATCTGCGATTTGCTTTGCAATATCGCAAAATCGCAATATCGCAAATCGCAGCTTTCGCAAATCGAAATCATTACAAATCGCAATTTTTGTATCATCGCAATATCGCAAATCACAACTTTCACAAATCGCAATCAGTAGCATCACGACATCGCAATATCGTGAAATCACAATATCGCAAAATATAATATATGAAAAATATCTGTTAATATATTTTCTGCGATATGCGATTTGCGATAAATATTTTGCTGCATAGTTTTTTGGATCGCGTGCGATGGATGTGATATTCAAAGAAAGGTTTTATTCTAGTCTATCATAAACTTAAGTTTATTTTAAAGATTTTCCAAAGAAATTTCTTTAAGTCAATGATAGTAAGTTTTATTGAAAATAAAAACAAACGCCAATAAATTTTTTGGATTTTTAAACTAAGGGTCCCCACTTGTTAGTATTATTACTAATACTAAATAAAAAGGAGGGTTGTTGTTGGCCACAACAATTGGCGATTCACTTGAAAGAAACAGTTATCTCTGCTTTTCTTTTGAATTTTCTATACTTTTCAAAACAGAAAATTTTCCAGAAAATCAAACTTTATTACAAAAAGACAAAGTATATTATGCTTTAATCTAAGAATGATATTTCATTTCTTCTATGATCAACTTTGACTATTCACTTCCTCAAGCTAGTTCTTGTATCTACATCAGTCATTACTTGGTTTTAAAGATAAAAACAAAAGGCTTCTCTGTAAATCAGTTTTAAATATGCTCATTTGTCGTAGGTAGAGCCACTGCTGCTAGCAAGCGTCTATAGCCTCGACAGGGTTACCTGTTACGCAGCAATGATCCTGTGTCCTACTTGGAAAAATATACAATTTTCAAAGAGAAATCCATATTCACACTTATTGCTTTTATTTTCTTTTTTTATCCTTAAAGAACAATGTCTTGGTTTGGTAGCCAATCTATGACAGTGTCATTCACTTGATTTATAACTTTGCTGAACAAGCTGGCTCGTGATGAGACCCCTTGTCTTTTGATTGCAATAATCTTAAGTCATTGCCCTGTTGTGGTATGCAGTATTGGCAAAGTCAGCAAGCTATAATATCTATGATCATGATAAGTCGGCTCGTGATGAGACCTCTTACTCTTTAAGTTAAAAGTGTATCATTGGATTATTCCTTGAACTTTGTAATTTTCTAGGTGGGGAGGAAGTCATTGTTTCCTTAAGATAGCTCTGGACGACAATAATAGATTTTTTGGAAAAGAACTTTTCTACATAGAATCTTTGTTTTGTTATTGATACCTTTCATTGGACTGATATAAATCAATCTTTCACCAAAAGTTGTTTTTCATCAAAATTTTCAAAGTTGAAATTAATATCATTTCTAGATTTAAAAATTTTAACTGTATCTTTGAATAATAATGATCAATATTCTAAAAATAAATCTATTTATATAAGTGAAGAAATAAAATCTAAAAAGAGAACTTGTATCTTTTTATGAATTCCAAATGTAACCATTAACAACTGGTTTTATTATGACAAACAAAGAAAACTAATCTACAAAATAGAAGAATGATCTCCTATGGAAAATATTTTTTAAGGATTTGTCCATTAACAGGTAAAGATTCTCTTTTCCCTGTTAAATCCTGTAATATAAAAGTTGATGGACCTATGATCTCTGCAATTTGGAAAGGACCAAGCCACATTCGTTGAAATTTCGTATGTTTTCCTTTTTCCTCATGAGCCTTGTCCCATTTTAGAACTAAATATCCTATCTGCAAATCCTTTCTGGTTATCATGTTTGAATCAAAAGAAGCCTTAACTAATGCTTGATGATGAGCATGAGTTACTTTAGCCTTTTCTCGTTGTTCTTCTAACTTAATTATTTCCATCTGCCTTAATTGTAAAGAAGAAGTTGGTTCTTCATCAATATATTGGACTAAGGCTAAAGAAGGGATTGTTAGATGAGTTGGAAGAACCACTTCTCTCCCATAAACTTAATTAAAGGGAGAAGTGCCAATAAAAGCCTTCTGCATTATTCAATCTACCCATAAATCATATATTAAATATTTATGCCAATTTTTATGATTTTGATCAATGGTTCGCTTAATGATTCTGATTAAATTTTTATTTGTGGATTTAGCTAACCCATTTCCCTGTGGATAATAATTGGCAGAATATTTAAGTTTGAAACCTCTCTTGAGTGCAAATTCAGTCATAGCATTACCAGAAAAATATGATGCATTATCAAACATTAAAGCAGAAGGTAAACCAAACCTGGTGATTATGAACTGATCTATAAACTCGATGATATGTTCAGCATTAGCAGTCTTGAGAGGGACTGCTTCTACCCATTTCTTAAAATAATCAGTTGCTGTAATGATATACCTATGTTGTTTAGAAGAGTGAGGAACGATCTCACCTATTATGTCCAATCCCCGTTGATCAAAAGGTTGCTCAATGTTGACTGGTTGTAATGGTAATGATGGTTTCTTTTGTCTTCCAGCTGCAGTTTGAAAATTTTGACATTTCCTTGCATAGTTATGTGAATCTTTGAATAATGTGGGCCAGTAATAGCCTGCACGGAGGATCTTATGTGCAGTAGCATCTCCAGCATAATGTCCACCTGTTGGCCCATCATGAAGTTCCTGCAAGACTTTTTCAGCTTCATATTTTTCCAGGCATCTAAGAAGAACAGAATCATAATTAATTCTAAAAAGAACATCATTTACAAGCTGATATTGTCTAGCCTTCAACCTTAGAGCTCTTTTCTTAGTGTGATCGAGATTTGGAGGAGCATATCCATTCTTCAGATAAAATATGATATCAGCATATAATGATTCCACATCATTTAGGCTTACCTCATATGTTTTTATTTCTTCAGATGGTTTTTCAGAAATAAGCGATGTTCCAGCTAGTATTTTGCAAAAACCTTGACCTCTTACAATATTCGTTGGTTTAATTTCTACATCATATTCTTGTAAGGCAGTAATCCAATTAGATCTTTTCTCACCCACATCTTTTTGCACTAAAAGATTTCTTACCGCTGGAAACGGTACTATGATTCTTGTATGGGTTTTGAGTAGAAAGGGTCTGAAATATTTAATTGCTTTGAAAACAGCATAAGCTTGTTTCTCCACATCTGAATAATTCAATTCAGCTCCCTGTAAATTTGAACTAAAAAAGGCAATTGGAGCTTCTGCTTTTTCTTGATTTGCTTGAGTGAGTATTGCAGCATAAGATTTATCAGAGGCAAATGTGTACAAAATAAAAGGATCGGAGAAATTTGGAGTTGCTAAAGATGGAGCATTGATAATTGCTTGTTTGATCAGATTGAATGCCTCATATTCATCTTTACCCCATTTGAAGTTTGAATTCTTTTTAATCATTGCTTGCAAGGGTGATACAATTCTCGAAAAATCTGGCACAAATATTTTTACAAAATTAATCTGACCAAGAAAAGATTGCATAGCTTTTTTGTTGTGAGGTAAAGATATTTCAGAAATTTCCTTGATTCTATCAGGATCAATATGAATTCCAGATTTTGATACTATGAATCCAAGAATTTTTCCTTCACTTAATGCAAAAAAGGACTTTTTCAGATTAAGTGAAATTCCATACCTTTGACAACGTTGGAAGATCTACTTCAAATCTCTAAGATGATTGCTTCTTTTTTTGGAATATACAGTTATATCATCCAAGTAAATTACCGTTGATTTGTTAACTAATCCTTTGAAAGCAATGTCCATAGCTCTCTGAAATGTGGCACCAGCGTTGATCCGACCAAAAGGCATCTTTTGATATGCATAAGTGCCCCATTTGGTTCTGAATGTAGTTTTTAATTGATCATCAGGATGGACTAACACTTGATTATATCCAGAGAAACCATCTAAGAAAGACATTAATTTTGATCCTGCAACTGCCTGTAATATTTGCTCCATGGGAGGCAAAGGAAAATTATCTTTTTGGCAGGCTTTATTAAGATTTCGAAAGTCAATACAAATTCTAATGTCTTCGTTCTTCTTTCTAACAGGAACCATATTGGAAACTCATTTAGAATGTCGAACGGGAAAAATAATCTTGGCTTTCAATAACTTGTTAAGTTCAGATTTGATTTGACTTTCTAGATTGGGATGGATCTTTCTTAACTTTTGTTGGACAGGTTTTTCATCATTTATCATTGGGATAGTATGCTGAATGATAGAAGTGTCATAAGTTTTGAGTTCATCGTAGTTCCAAGAAAAGACACTTTTATATTG
This sequence comes from Pinus albicaulis, assembly GCA_034641835.2. Lineage (NCBI taxonomy): Eukaryota > Viridiplantae > Streptophyta > Pinopsida > Pinales > Pinaceae > Pinus > Pinus albicaulis. Next base: position 737,077,243 of record CM076584.1, on the reverse strand, counting down.
TTTCAAAAGACGAACGTATGCTAACTTTTCTTCAAGAGTTAGGCCAAGGCCTAGGCTGATATTCTATGGTTTGGCATCAGTTCCTAGATTTACCAATTCAGAATTTAAAGTTGAACTTTGTAATCTTGAATTGGTAGATCTTTTAAATCGATCCTTCAAATCATAAAGGTCTTCTAACTTGACTACTGACTTTGGCATAGCATTATTGGTGCTATCTTGAAGCAATTGTCTGTCATGTTGATCTTCATCAATTATCTGATTAGTGTAAGATCCTTCAGATGTGAGAAAGTTTACAATATCAGGATCATCATTGAAAATCCTCCAATTGGTAACATTATCAGGAATCGAGGGTCTAAAGATTAATTCAATTGAAAATCGATCAAGACTAAAGTCTTCTGCATGAATGAGCTTGGAAGCTACATTAGCTAGGAGGTCTGCACTAGCATTCTGAATTCTGGGAATTGATGAAATATTAAATGCTATAAAATGTTCAGTCAGATCTTGGACTAAAGATTGATAATGCTTTAAATGACCTGATAAACAATGTATAGTATTGCGTACATGTTTGATTACAATTTCCGAATATCCGAAAACTTGTAGATATTTGATGTCTAATCTGATTGCTTTGTATAGTCCTTGGACTAAATCCTCGTATTCTGCGGTGTTATTAGTGCAATCGAATTCGAGTCTACAAGTTAACATAATTTTGTTTCCCTCTGGACTAACCAAAACGCATCCTGCTCCTGCTCCTTCATTAGACTTAGAACCATCAAAAAATAATTTCCAAAATAAAGATTTATTTACAGGTGTATCTACAAAATTAATACATTTATAACTATCTGTTTGAGAAAAAATTTCTATTTGGGATAAAACAGAATGTTCTAAATAAGGTGAAGTATGAGCATTGAAATTTCCTAAGAAAGAATCAACTGAATAATTGCCAATGATATTACTGCTGTATGCAACTGGTTCATTCTCTCCTTCCAATTCTGTTACTATGTATTTCTGATGTTTTTCTCGTTCAACCTTTATTTGATTTGGTTTACCATTGTAAGGAAGCCACATATGCGACCAATCAGTTGCGAAATATCCATGAAGTTTTTCTGACCAATCTCTGCTAATAATTAAGCCATAAAATTCTGGAATATCTGCAACTAAAATATCAATGACTTGACATACCTTTGGATTTGATGACAATCTTATGGTAACCTGATTTAATTCGCCAATTACTTCAACTTGCGATCGATCTAGCTGGACTATGCGCACAACATATTTTTGTGGTTGAATGTTCAACTTTGCACATATTGATTTTGGTAGAATATTAGATGAAGCTCCAGAATCCACTAAACAATTATGCAATTTTTTATTGAAAACTTCATAAGTAAGAAGAAATGGAGGAGTATGAGATCTCGACCTTCCTCCAATTAAAGCGATATTTTCTAGATCAAATTTACTAATCGCATTAGCTGGAGGTCTTCCCATTTCGTTTGAAGCTTGAGAAATCACAGGATCGGGCAAAGGTTTTTCTGGTACAGCATGTAATTCTTTCAAAAGTACCTTTTGTTGGTGTTTTAACTTGCTCAATTCATAAAAAGTGATGTTAGCCCTAGTCTTCTTCATGTCTTCTATGATATTATACTCCATTTCATCTGGGACAATCAATGTTCTCGATGGAGTTGATGAATCTGTCTGGACTGGGCTAGTTTTAATTGCTTTAGATGTCGTTTTCTTCGGTGCAACTTTATCTTTATTCAATGAGCTTGCGCTCTTTGACTTAGGAGTAGATTGAGGAGGATCAAGTTGATTTCTACTTCAAGTGCTAACCAGGGATGCTTCTTGATCTTCCTCATCTGGGAGGATGAAATCCCACATACCTTGTACTTCTACAACTTCTTCTTCATCAGTAGTTTCCTCAGTATCAGTTTCCTCTTCTTCTTCTTCCGATTCAGCATTAGTAATGGCATTTGGTGGTTTTGAATCAGTTGAAGGGTTTCTTCTAAAAGGCTTGAAAAAAAATTTAGAAGATGTTTCTGCCACTTGTTTCTTAATGTCAACCATTTCGTTGGACATGGTTTTCAAAAAAATTTGCAGTCCTTCTAAATCAAATGGATCTTTTGATTGTTTTTTCTTGGGATCTTCCTTAAAAGTGACTTTCTTGGATTTTCGTTCTTCTATCGCATTTTTCTTGTCTAAAGCAATGATACATTTTTCTACTGCTATTGCGTCCTTCATGTTATCTGCTAAAGTTGTTTTATTAGCCCTATCAACAAAGATTGCTATGTTTGATGGTAAAGCAGAAATGTACCATTCACTTTGCACCTCTTCGCTAGGCTTGGAAGCAGTAGGAATTTTGTTTAACAATTTATTGAAACGTGAATTGAAATCATTGAAAAGTTCCTTTGAGTCAGCTCTAAGATTAGACAGATCATTGATTAATGTCGCTGTAGACCTGTCATCACCAAATTTAGTCAAAAATTGATTTTGAAAGATATCCCAAGTAGTGATAGATCCAAATGGTAATGAAAAATACCATGATCCAGCTGCTCCTTGTAGAGTATAAGGAAAAAGTCGGACAACAGCATCTTCATTAATAACTCCATTGAGATTTATAGACAGCATAAAATTGTTTATATGTTCTTCTGCTAACATGCCTGCTTCAGGATTAAACTTAGGCAGCCATTTTTCAAGATGGGCTGGTAATTGACTCAAGGGAGCAGGCATTAAGACTGCCCCTGGATTATTCCATGGCATTTGGGCCATCGCTGAACTACTAACAGAGAAAAATGTAGAAGATGATATCTATGATTGAGAAGATGAGGATATTACAATTACAGATGATTGAGAAGGTGATGTGGAAGTTCCTGTGGATTGAGGGACAATAGTCTGAAGTGGAGGGGTGGGCGGTTGACTTCGTGGTGAAGAGGTTGAGATGGATGATGATGAAGAAAGAGTCTCGCTGTCAGACCCTTTAGGTGATTTCCTAGCTCTCTTCCTTGTAGGTAGAGGTAACTCGGTTGGCTGAATGCCAAGTTTTTCACTCTGTAATCTGGTAAGAGGATGAGCAGGATTATATTGAGAAGTTATACTGCCTTGAGATTTATCAGATCTTTGAGGTGATATTGAAAATCGTTGAAGTTTATGAATCAAAGATTCAACTTTAGGAGGTTCAATAGCATACTCTTCTGAAAATTCAGGGTTTGTAGCAGTGTTTGTTCTTCTTGTGACTTCTGGCTCTAGATTTACAATTTCTGAGTGTGATGGAGAAGTCAGGGGAGATGGTGAGGGTGTTTTACTCTCATAATGGTATTTAGATTTAGATTTACTTGGCATTCATAGTTCATGGCCCTCCTTCTAGCGCCAAATATGTTGAAGCCCCGAAAATCAGGTCTACAACAAGGGGGATACCCACCTGGTCCGGACCTTGGTTAGCAGCTCCTTTTCCGTTTGGTGTAGTGGGTCCGACTGGAGATAATGGGACCAGTTTCCCAATTTGTGTGTGTGTGTTGAGAATAGATATTTCCTTTCTAAAAAGGTTCCTAAGTGAAATACTTTTATTCTATTTCTAATCTAATCATGTGCAAATTATATTCTAATTAAAACAAAAATACCTAATTCTAAACTAAACCCGGGATAAAATCTTATTTATGTGATCTAAAATAATTTCATATAACAACTGATAATAAAGATTATTCAATTGCTATAAGAAAAGAATTCAATAAAGATGAACCACTTCATATAAAAAGTTAGATGAAACAGTTGTGGAAAACATATCGCATAATAAGCTATTCATACATTAAGCATAAATAAATAGTCATCACCGTAAAAAAGTGTGAAATGATAACTGAAGCATTCAAGCATCAATATATAAATAACTGAACATAAATATCACTTTTAACACAGAAGCAGAAAAAGTTAAGAGATAAAAGTACCATTTATAACTAGTTCTACTCATGAGCTAGAAGCAATAATGACTTATATATTCTAAATCCAACATCTACTAAGAGTACAGAAATGCAACATCAGTAGAAGATATTAGACATAGATATCAATAAATATCGTTCCATTCATTCATCAAAACCTCCTTTGAGGGTGCAGAAATGCATGTTATGAGGATAAGTTTTTGACAAATTTCAGGACCCTTCTCTAAATGCATGAGAAGGGTTTAAATACTACTAACTAAATCTAATTATAGTTTATTACAAAAATTTAGGATTCGGTTTAAATGACCGTCCTTTTTATAGGAAAAAATAAAGTAAAACTAACACTAAATCTAAAACTAAAATTAACAACTAACTACTTATGAATTTGGTCTTTGAATTTGCAAGCATCCAACATAGATGTGAGAAGAGGGGGCTGGCCGACTTGATTTCAATTGTCCTAAAAGACGGAATCAGCAAGTGTGGAATTGTGATCTTCTCGGCGGGAATTAATGATGCAATTAAAAAATCTTTTACATTATTTGTGTGGTTTTACTAGATAGGTCCGGTAAGAATCCCAGTTTAATTTTGTCAATCCTTGAATTTATTTTTCCTTCTCTTCCACTTTCTGTTTCCATTATGTTTGTAATTGCTGTGCTTGTGGTAGGTATCCCGGAATGGTTTCTGAAATTAAATTAACCTTGTGAAAATTCTCATTTACACAATCAGTAATGTTGCTTGCCACTGTAGCTGCTTCCTCTGCTGCTTTTTCTGCCTCTCTGATCTGTGCATCCCATTTATTGAAGAGCATTTCTTTATGATTTTCATTGATAATTGGTGCTCCTACTCTTTTTCCTTCCTCTATCTTTTGCCATGCCAAATAATTAGTAACTCTTTCATTAGTTATCATCATCATGTTGTAATTCTATGACATGATTAGTGATTTTATCACTTTCTTGACAAAAAGAGTTCCACTGTGAGATTTTCTAGCATGATATATCTTGTTGTTGCAGCAGTTGATTATTCAAAGAAATAGAATCTGAGATGAATTATGTAAGATTGGGGTTGTATTTATGCGTTTCTTGCATAATCTGTATTTGTTTTTCTTTTTCGGCCAAGATTTTCTGATACTCGATCTTCATTTGCTAAAACTCTTGCTATAACTTTTCAAATTTCACCTGTGCTTCACTGTTGGCATGTGCTTGTTGCAATTGTTGTTTCAGAACTTGTATCTGATCCTCTTTTTCATTTAATAACAGTCGTACATCAGATGCTTTGTCAATAGTTGCGGAGGCATAAGCTCCTGTAATCTGAGATAATTTAGTAAGGTTTTTAGTGGGATCCATAGTAGGATCTTTCCATAAAACGTCCAATTGTTCTGCATCAGTAGAGAGCGCACTTTCTAATTTTCTCTTCTTTATTTGCTTCCTTACTACTGCTTTATGTTGCAGGCTGTAGAATATATCCAGAGGAGGAATTTCCTCTATTTTAAGTACAAGCTCGGCAGAGGGAGTAATGGGTATATGTTCTTTTTATGTGACATTTCCACTTATTTCTGTAACCAAACCTTTTGCTGTCTGTACAGGAGTTTGTATGTTTTGTCCTTCAACATTAATCAAATCATTAAATGATTCCCATTCTTTATCTAACTGAGTGCTGATGGATGGTTGATGTACATTAAGAGGTGGAAGATTCAACTGTGGAGTAGTTGAAGTCTGTTGTTGTGACAGCTCTTTTGATTGAGCTGTATCCTTGATTGAGCCTTCACTTTTATCCTGGTCATATTTTTTAGAATGTTCAGAAATTTCTTTGTCAGACTTTGACTTAGATCTTTCTGAATCTGAGCTGCCACTGAGACTGACACTAGGAGTTGGTTCCCTTGTGGGTTCCAAGCGCAAATTATCCAAAGGAATAGTGGTCAATATTCTTTCTCTATATACTTTAAACTCTTGAAATTCTTCTGGGGAGAACCATGTTTGAGCTAAATTCAAAATGTCTTTAAATGAACATTTTTCTTGAAACATATCATCAAAAAGATCTTCTTCTCCAGAAAATACTCTTACTTTGACAACAGTGGTGAAATCCTTGACAATACCATATGGATCAAATAGCCTTCTCAAAAACTTAAACAATTTTAAACATGTAAAATTGCTTACTTCCTTAAATGTGTGACCAACATCAAATAATGAAAATGCTCCGCAGGACACAGGAAATTGTGGCCAGATGGCTTTCTTTTTATCCTTTAATTCTTTTGTCAAACCTCCATCTCCACAGGTTTGATATGCAATTTCCCGAGCTATGATTTTATCCGGAACATACTTGGGAAAAACATGAGGAGAAGAAAAGCTCCCAAAAACCCTTACATAAGTAAACAGTTCTTCTCCAAACCATCTTGCGACAGGGAGAATGTCTACTTCTGCTTCAGGAGACAACCTTGGAGCATCCTTATTATACAACACTCTATACAGAGGCAACATTATGCCATGGTAAATCTTGTAAAAATGAGGAATGAATTTTGATTCCCACAACTCTTTGTGATAGACATGGATGGGCAGGGGATCCTGAATTTTCCATTGCCAACCCATTAAAGGGAACTTAGAAACAAAGCAGATTGAATCCATAACATAGGCAGATAGATAAAAAGTAGGATAAATCCTCTGAGACACAGTCCGTTTAGACCGGTAATTGAAAATAGCCGTGGCTAAATTATCAAACAATATTTTAACCTAGTCTACAATGGTAGCGTTGACAGCAACATTTAATAAGGGAATCCATTCAGGCAAAAACTTATTAATGTCAGGATTTCCAAAAAGCTTGCATAACATAGCAGCAGCAAAACAATATGGAGAGGTGAGTGAACCGGTACTGTACATACCGTGTTTATCTTTCTTCAGTGGTTCATCTCTTCTCGACCATTCTTTAGTGCATTTTTCCAAATTTTCATTTTCTTTGGCAAATTTCTCCATAAATTGTTTGTTGTAAGTTGCCTGAGGCTCCGAAAAATGATACATAAGCCTCAAATCTTCTGGAGTGAATGACCCGATGAGCTCTTGACCTGGAGTTTTGAACTGTCTGTCTGTGATATCGGTGCTATCCATCACCCATTTGACCATATCTGTATACGGAAGAATTGTAGGTCTTGCTACTATCCGGTGCAAAAATGAACAAGCCAGCTCTGTAAGAGATGCTTCAGAGGGATTACTTGAACCCGCAGTAGCCGCAACGTCCATTACTCTTGGGTTTTCTTCTTCAAGAAAATAAAACATACCCTCCCAGGTGGTGATACCAGTGTCCTTGTTGCAAGCAGTGTCTGCGTATAAGGAAGCCATCTCTTTATTTTCAGAACTTGGAGCTTTCTCTTTCTTTCCAGAACTCGGAGCTTTCTCTTTCTTTCCCATAATGCTCTGAAAATTGCTTTGTATAGTCTCCTGTTCTTCGCACCTACAGTTTTACGAATTAAGTGAGAATAATGACATGAGAAAGGTGACGGGATAGTTTTAAATGCTGAAGGCATATGAAATATATTATTAATCGTGAAATAACCCTTCGATAAAAAAAAATCATTTTTCATTAATAATTGAAAATCCATTCATTAACTTGACATTAAGGTGCATAACGGGTCTCGATTTACGAAAATATTTACTTTGTATAACGAGCTTTCAAGAATTTGCGATAACGTGATCTGCGATTTGCTTTGCAATATCGCAAAATCTCAATATGGCAAATCGCAGCTTTCGCAAATCGAAATCATTACAAATCGCAACTTTCGTATCATCGCAATATCGCAAATCGCAACTTTTGCAAATCGCAATCAGTAGCATCGCAACATCGTAATATCACGAAATCGCAATATTGCAAAATATAATATATGAAAAATATCCGTTAATATATTTTCTGCGATATGCGATTTGCGATAAAAAAATTTCTGCATAGTTTTTTGGATCGCGTGCAATGGATGTGATATTCAAAGAAAGGTTTTATTCTAGTCTATCATAAACTTAAGTTTAGTTTAAAGATTTTCCAAAGAAATTTCTTTAAGTCAATGATAGTAAGTTTTATTAAAAATAAAAACAAACGCCAATAAATTTTTTGGATTTTTAAACTAAGGGTCCCCACTTGTTTAGTATTATTACTAATACTAAATAAAAAGGGGGGTTGTTGCTGGCCACAACACAAGGATAAAATCCCTATTTTTTATGCCTAAATACCCTTTTATACACTTCATAGACCCTCCCCAACTATTTACCATACCTATTTTCCCCATCTCACCACTTTTCCCAAAAAACACAAGCCCATGCTACGCTTTTGCTGTGTTTCTAGGTTTTCCCTGTGTTTTCCACTTTTTCCCCTCCTTCTCTCACCCATTCTAATAAATTTCACTACCTCTATAGTCATAACATCTACCCTTACCCCAAAAAGTTTCCCTAGAATTTTCCCTGACTCATAACCCCTCCATTTCTCTCCCTAAATTAGTTATTCTATTTTCCCTATTTTGCAGCCCTAAACCCCTATTATTTCCCCTATCAAACCAGGGTTTTCATTCAAGTAAAACCAATAGAATGGACATTGAAAATAATAAATACAACAAGGGGGAACAGATCTCAAGATATGAGCAACTCATATGTAGGAGATCAATGCTTCAGAGTTCATCAAGAGGTCATTTGAAGAGGTAAGTTGCCTAGGGTTTTGTGAGAAAGTACAAGAGGTGGGCTACCATTGTAATCTGACTAGTCTATTTGCCACCAATTTAAAGAGGAATAAGACCACCATAGCAGGGATGGACTTATCAGTATTAGTAGAGGTCATAGATTCAGCCACTAGTATCCCTAACTAAGGATAAATTTTGTTTAAGGGGATGGATTTGGACATGGAAAATTATAAAGTGTTCCTAAAATCACAGTATAAGGAAGCTCCCTCTCATATTTTCCCTTGCAGAAAATTATTGGATAAATATACTCCTTTAATGAATATGATTATGAAATATTTCACTTGTGAAGGCAGGTTTAGTAGGTTGTATCAGTATCACATAAGATTGTTGATGTACTTCACTTCCATCAAACCATTAAATCTACCCAATTACTTATTTATAAGCATGGTTAAGATGACTGAGAAAGTGCAGACTACAGGGAGAGACCATCACACAAGATTTATTCATCATGATTTGATAAAAATCATAGCTCTCCACTAGCTCACACAAATCAACATGCCATGGGATACCTTCTTGGAGGCAGTTTCTCTTATACCTGCCTCAAGTCAGCCAAAGAGCTCAAGTGTTCCTTCATTAGCTAGAACACAGGAGGTTGGGTCATCAAGCAAGCCATCAATGACAAAAATCAGCCAAGAGCAAAGTTTTCAGAGGCCTATGGCAGAGGTAATAGGTTGGTTTTTTCCCCTGAGATTGAAAAGGAGATGCCTACACCTAGACCTAGAACTCGGTTTCATGCTTAGAAAATACATAAGGAAGTTGTCAATGAAAAATAAGTGTAGGATGTAGATATAAGAGAGAAATCATCTAGAGATATAGATGATGCACCTTTGCAGCATAAGGAAGGGATACCTCCTAAACTTGAAATGGCAGACTTAGAAGAAGAAAAATATGAATACAAGGTAGCTGAAGACACAATCAAATAAAAAGAGGCATAGATCAGGGAGCTCAAAAATGATCTTGCCAAGGAAAATTTCATGGTATCTTTCTTGTATCAAGAGAACATGCAGCTCAAACTAAACCTATTGTTCCAAAGCAAATCACAAGGGGACCATCCATCATCCAGCAAGGTATAGGTTGTGGTAGAAAAGGATAAGGTTAAGGCCATCATTGATATGGAGCAGTTGGAGGAAAAAGGCATTCAGGTGCAGCAAAGAAGGCCTAAAACTAGAGTAGAGGCAAGAAGAGAAAAACATGGAAAAAGAGTCATCTCCTCGTCAAGCCCACAAAGACATTAATGACATCATTTCTACTGAAGTTGAAGAAGATAGGGAATTCTAGCTTGGGGTAGTAAATGAAAACCTAGAGAACCTACTGAAGAAGGAAAATAGAGACACTGCCATGCAGAGGCACATGACAAGGCACTACTGCACTAGAAACACTATTTGCAAAATTAGGGTTAATAACATGGAGAAAAATCTCAAGAAGACCCTAAGCAAGCTCAAGAAAAAATATAATCTGAATCTATTGGCTGATGCATTCTTAAATTTTTAATCCAGGATATAAATATGGAAAAGGAGAAAAATTTTGGCAAAATTTTGTGAATTTTGAGTTTTTTGTCACATAGGAAAAACTAGTGCACATAAACGCAACGTGTGCTCGCTATGATTTTTACCAGAGGCTCCAAATGAAGATTGAAAAGCATGTGGAGGTGCCTTTTGGTTATTATATTCCAAAACTCTACTTGGGGTTACTTGTTAGTTCATGGATTTTCAGAAAAAGGTCAAAACCACCTATTTTCCACCATTCTGCCACTATTTTCAGTCACTCGCTGCGCTTCTGGAGTAGTTGTGTTCTAATTAGTTTTGAAGTGACTTAGAGATGTATTTTTGGTGACTTAAAGCTTTATAGGTGTAGTATACACCCTAAGCTACTTGTACCAGCCTTCATTAAATTTCAAAGATCCCTCAAAGCCATCAAAACATCTTGCCAAAGTTCGTTGCGCTTCTGTTGCCAGACAATGCGCTTCTGTAATTTTTCGTTGTGTTTCTGGGTTTAAAAAAAATTATTGACATGTGGAGGTCAAAATTTAGAATGGTCAATGTAATAGTTGTCTCATGAGTTTTTTTATGGTAAATAGGTTTATTTATGATCATATTTGTTAAATAATCTTATGTTTAATCACTTGAGACAAAAACTCAACTTGTTAGCTAAAAAATGAGAATGTTGTTCCTAACTACCTTAGGAATAGGCTATGAGTCATTAGGTGCATTAATTAGTTGCTTTGGATCTAGATTCGACCCCTAGAGGTGGATTCTTGTTTTATTTTCTACATGTACTCAAAATCAAGTCATTGAGAGGGTTGGATACTGGTGGCTCATACTCGGAACTAGTCTACTAATCATTATGGTTAGTGGCTTTTTTTTTCTTGTGTTTTCTGATATATTTGGTGATTAGATCTTGTTAGAAATCATCTAATTTCTTCCCATGCTTTATATTTTAAGGTTTAAAATAGAAATCATTCTTTTATGTGTTTTAAGATAAGCAGCTAAATGTGTCATCCTATGAAAAAGTGAATTCATGCTTTGCTCACTTGACTCCTATTATTTTCTCCTCACCACCACTAGAATGACAAACCAATTTTGTCACTAATCATGCCTAACTTGTTTCATACTATATCTGCAAATGAATTTTGGGATACCTTTCCTAGTTCTGAGACCTAGTGTTCTTTGTCCAGCAAACACTAAACCAAACCCTATTGAGCTTATTAACTAGCCTAAATTCCTTATTCTCCAATCATTTCCATCGACTGTGAGATTGATATTGAGAGAGCCCTCTCTGATTTGGTAGGGATAGATACCAAATCTAAATATTGATCTATGGTTACCCCTTTGGGTTCATTTCTCAGCCTTGGGAAACAAGAGGGAGTTAATAAGTTGTGCACGGCTTTGTAGGAGTCTTCAGGGGTACTGAAGATGAGGCACCGCTAGTGGTGTGGACTTTTAACCATAAAGTTTTCCATTCTGTCATAACATGTGCAAGGTCATCCTCCATGACCATGTAAGGCAGCTCGTACCAAGCACCTTCAACGTATCCCTTCACATGCATGTGAATATTGTGAAAGGTGGCTTTGAAGTACACAATGTGCTTGTACTTATCGTACAACGTCAGTGAAATTTGTGGCTTGGACTGCACCACTTGAAACAACTCAGAATCAAATAGCACCAAAATATTTTATTTTCAATGATTCTGGAAGGAAGCTTGGAGTTCCACACCATTGCATATCGTGTAGCATAGCAAATATCGAGCTCAATTTATAGGAACTAGGCCTATGCTGGCATCCTCCAATCAATCAACACAATTAGTAGCAACAACCAAGCATAATAAATATGCTTTCCTTCCTCCTATAACTTGTCGACATTCCCCAAAACCTTTGTGCATAGGTACTTTTCCCAATTATATTGTACCCCTTTCTCACATTTCTCGGCTAAAGCAATCACATGGGCCAGAACTTCCTTCGGCCGACACTTCCTCATCAACTTGCAGGTGAGGATTAGCATGGAAAACAGTATTGTGGGGTAACTAATTTTGCTGACGACGAATCCCTGGGATTTGTGAGATACCTGATATGTTTCTTTGACATTATCAGCAACTTTCTTCTCCTAGCCCTTTCCTCCAAAAGCCTTCGTAGGGTCCACCCCCTGACAGGGCAGGCTGGTTATCTGGTGTATAAAATTTGCATCAATTGGAATTGGCTCTCCTAGCCACACACAGTCATTGCACACCAGGACGAGAAGCTGACGCACACAGATATCGTTGACCGTGTTGTGCCCTAAGTGTGGTATGTTCGGAAAATTTAGCAGTCCCACCTTTTGTAGTCCCAACGCCCAAGGATTTGGCTCGACCTTCATCACCCCCTCGTCATAGGTTACCGTCTCCAAGTACATTGAGGACGCAAGCTTAGGAAACTTCTCATGCTCGGCCAGGTCCCAATATTCCATATTTAGCAGGGGAGTTTTCGCAAACATATCCTCCTCAAATGGCACATCTTCAGGGATCAATGGATAATTGATATAAGATTGAACCTTATACATGTCCTTTGAGACCTTCACAGATGCTTTGCATGGCACCACATACATGGGCAGCTATGAGAGTGGATCTACCCCCTCGACAACATATTCCTCCACAATTACTTCAGGTGTCTCGGCCATAGGTCGCTTTTGGCGTTCTCCAGATGTCGACCTAGGCTTCGAGGTCTTCTTGTGTGGAGACTTCTGGGTCCTCAAAGACTATCCCTTCTTATATTTATGTAGCTAGGCCACAGGTGTAGGGATTTCAGTAGCTTGCACAGGGGTTTCATTGACCTGCATTGCAGATGGGGTAGGTTCAGTAGTAATCATACTTGGAGGAACCAAATAAACCCAACCCCTGCTGGCACAACGTCTCGTAGAGAAGCGAGTTGATTCCAAACATATGCTTCATAAAATAGAACGATAGAAATGTGCACAAATCACTTGGAAAGAAAAGGTAACTAATGTGACCCTTCCTATCATATTTATAGTGTTGTCTTGGCTTAAACAATCTCAGGGGCATTGATGTAACCTCATAAATGATAAAACAGTTCCAAATTTGGCATAATATCCTCATTAAATGCAATTTAGATGCTCCTCCAAATGGTAATAATGTTGTCTTATCTAGATTAACTATTCCAATGGCTATATTCTAGCACTTCTGCGACTGTTTCAACCTCTGAGCGCAACTTATGCGTGACCGTTGCACCTTTCTGCACATCCGCCATCCTTGTCGCGTAGACCCACTTCTCCAATGTTCAACAGACTTCTTTATTATTTTACGCCCTCTCACAACTGTATGGGGTGCTAAGACACTCCTCTAGCCATATAGTCATTTCGCGCGCGCAGGGATAGGGTCATCCCTATATGGCTTCAACTGACTTCCATTCACAAATCTAGGAAGGATTTCACCCCTTAAGGTAACCAAACGTACCACACCTTATTTCATAATCACCTTGACAACATAAGGTCTAAGCCAATGCATTTTGAACTTTCCTGGGTGGTGTGCAAACTTGTTTTCATATAGAAAAACTAAATCATCCTCCTTGAAAATATTTTGTCTGATGTGGTTGTCATGCCAATATTTTTCACACGCCTTTTGCACCTACTGATGGAAACCAACAATGAATTTGTCTTCCTCATCGCAACTAGTTGCAATAGTCATTCTTCCATACTATCCGGATTAGCCATGTTAGTGACCGTTGCAATGAGTAGACTAGGGAGAATGTACTCCATTGGCATAACAACTTCCTATCCAAATACCAGCCTGAATGGGGTCTACTTGGCCAATTTCTTGCATGTAGTCCGGTAGGCCCATAGAAACGCAGGTACATGCACATCCCAATCATTTTGATTAGCATTGCAGACCTTTATGAGCGCATTCTCCAAAATCTTATTAAAGGCCTCCACCATGCCATTTTATTGTGGATGATATGGTGTACTCTTATGATGGTGCATCTCAAACTCCATTGTCAATGCTTGGATATTCTCATTCACAAAGTGTGTACCCTCATCACTCATCAAGATTTTAGGGCACTGAAACCTTGTCAAGATATTCTCAAAAATTAAGTGTACAGCTATCTTTGTGCTGCAATCTTTCACAGGCTTAGCTTCTACCCACCTGGTCAAATAATTCGTTGCAATAATGATATAACGCATGCTATTCTTCTTTCCGGGAGGGTTGATTGGTCCTAAAAAGTCAATGTCCCAATTCTCCAATTCCTCATCTAAGTCTGAGTGGCATGAACTATCTCTATCCCAGCTAAGTCGACCATCTGCTGTGCGATTGATCCAATCTTCATCTTGCACAGTTAGTTTGTAGATATGATCAATTTCCTCTTCTGCGTACACTGGTTTTGTATATCTTTCTCCTTGTGTTGGATCCAGTGGGACGACAACCCTGGTTCCATTTTTTTCATATACCATACTTATGCGCTTGAGATTGATGATAGCATCCATGTTAATAGCCCAATCCAGGCCCAACAGCATAGGGTATTGATATGTATCATCAACAATCTAAATTACTTCAAAATTAACTAGTGCCTTAACACCTTCGATCTCAACTATGACCCCAAAAATCCTACCCATTAGGATAATCTTCTGTTGATTCGCCATGTGCAGATGTATTGCAAACCATTCTAGCTTAGGTTCTCCCATTTTCTGCCAAGTCTGATTTGGTATGACAGTTTCATCAGAGCCTAGATCCAAAATGACCTGGTCCATTTCAAATTCTCCTATCTAAGCAGTCAAGAACATCTCTCAGCCAATTCTTCTCTTGTTCTTGTAGATCTTATTGAGATCCTTTTTCTCCATCTGGAGTTGTTATTTTTCATCATAGTTGTTAATTAAATCTTGAAGGTTCTCAACGGCCTTCTTATTGAGAAGGCCTGTAAAATAAATTTCATCTATACAGGCTCAGCCCTTTCCCCGGTGTCCGTGGCAGGCTTTCTTGCTACTTTGGATGTGCCAGGATCCGCAAAGTCCTTCTTTGCTGCGAAAAAGGTTTCCTTTTCCCTCTGTATATTGAATCCTTTATTTTTCTCAAGATATCTCCAGACCCAAACAATAGTGACAAGTCTCTTATCTTCCACTTTATCTTCTCCAGTTTCTATGCTGCTTCTGGTTACAATATTTATACTATGATCTTCAGTGCACGGTTTGGCTCTCATCATTTGAACATTCCGTGTAGGTGTATGTGGTTTATTCTCCTGCATTTTTGCAAATAGTACATGGAAATCTTCAAGAACATGATAAAACTGCCTACAATATCTACAATATTTTTGTGTTGGGCTCAGGCAGTCGTGATCATAATGGCCAGCCTCTCCACAATTATAAGAAATGATTTGTCCCCTTCCACGACTAGCTCCTCTGCCCCTTCCTCATCCTCTCCCTAGAAATCCACCGTGCCCAGATGGTGATGCAGATGAATCTAGTCCTCTACCCTCAGCCTGTAATCTGTACAAAGCAACCTGCTCAATCATCATGTTGAAGTTGCGACATTTCTATTCATCGTGTCCACAGATCGATAGAATGTACAAAAAGGTTGTTGTAGCTCCAGAATATGTTTACCAAGCATAGGGAAGAAGTCTACCATATGTATTTCGTTTGTTTGGAAAATCACGCACCATAGCTTGGGAACCTCACTAGGCCCTGCCCCATTCTTAATCGGACTTGGTCCTCTAACCGCCAAATAGTTAGTATATACAAGACACTGATCCTTGTGATGTCCCTAAGCTTTATAGTGTGTCCACCATACTCTTGTGCACACATCCTCTTCCTTCCCCTTTCACAACTTTTGTGTCTCTAAGTGGAGTGTATCTAATTGGATTTGTATTTTTTGAACCCCAACCTGTGTGGTAGGTACATGTGAGGCTTCTAGCTTAATGGAAATATCCACAGCTTCAGCCTGTGTCACAATATTATTTTGGTTTAAAGGCTGGCGCATATGTGGAAATAGCATAGCAATAAACCATTCTTTGTGATGTGTATCATCGATATTAAATCCTCCATCTCTGATAGTGCGCTTCAATATTTGATCTGCCTCCCATATAGATTCATTCACTTCTTGGTGGATCTCCTTTAATTCAGTCACACATTGAGAGTAGGATTTTTGTTTTTTTGAATTTATCCTTCAATGCAGTCTTAAGCTCATCAATCATGGCATTAGGATTGATTTCCATATACCTCATGTAAAAATATAGCGAATGTTCTTAAAATGCAGTAGCGAGCTGCACTTTCTTAACATTATCATTATTGATTTGTTGCGTTGTCGATACAGCATTTGCGACGAACCAAAATTGGTCAACGTATTCATTTCCAATGCCCTTGAAATTCTGCAACTTGATGGAAGCAGCCATGTCATCTTCTGGAGACGAGGGTGGAGGTGGAGTGGATGACTTGTTAGAGTGAAGCGAATTTGGGAGTGGAGTGGATGGAATCTAAACTAAGGCCAACGACCAAAGAATATGTTGATCTTGCAATCCCTCTTCTTCTAAGTGCGTAGATTCACCAGAGCCACTTGTTTTAGACTCCTCGTCATTTTCATATTTACCTAAGGGATATAAACAAAACCCTCTTCTAGATATACTTTGTAAGTTTTTATGTTGCGCGTAGTTGGGCCTCTTTGGGACATTCACTCAATGTGGACGCACAGAGTACTCTTTTCACATAAAAGAATTTTAATCTACAATTTCAATGAGCATAGAAAATTACCTCTGTGGTCCTTGAAAAATATTCTTTCAGCTTCAGAATATGATACAAAAGTATCAATAGAAAATTCAGTCAGAAACCCACTTAGAACACTATCAATCCAATAATCTACTATGCAGGTAATTTTATTGCTAGATTTTTCCAACTGTTGAACCAGCTCAAGAGTCCACTTTGTGATTGTGTCGTCCTTTTCGTAGGTCTAAAATTCAGTCAACTGTGATAATCACTCGTATAAATTAGTTACAAAGGAAGAAAATAAAATTTCTTGGACCTTTGTGTAGATATACCTTTGTTCCCAATCCTCAACAGATAATTTGGGGTTTCAGTTTTCTTGGATTGAAAATTTTCACACCTTCTTTTTGAGTCAATATTGTAGTTCGTTCTATGTCAGATGCCACAACATCAAATCTCCCTCAAAATGATCTTGGTCCTGGCAACGGAACCATTTTTTGGCTTAAGGGGTCCTGACCCAGGTTTAGAGTAATTGCGCAACCAAAAAACCCTCCAACTACTGGCCCTTTCGGAAGTGATATGCTCGCGTAGACCAAAGTCTCACCTGAAGAAGTATGGGGGGTGTTGGAACCATATTTCTGCACCCTGAGGGATATTTTGATGTGGCAGATCTGAATCCTTCGTGACATATCTAACACTTTACAGAAACCAGATCTACTTGCAGAAAAACCCTTAAATAGTAAAGCATTTTCATGTGAATAGATAATAATAAACAGAATTAACCCTTGCGCATTCACATATAATTATAGAATTAACCCTTAATTCAATATAAACTTGCGCAGAACAGATCACTATACTTAATTTGGATCTAATAGTTAAATCAGAATAATACTTGTGCACAGATGCAATCCAATTCGACTTATCATTTACTGAAATAAATACGCATTCAATAGCACAAATCCATATCTAGAATTGCAGTACATAACATAGTCCTGATGATGAACCACACTGGTTGGTTCGAAACGCGTCGACCACGTTCCTTTGCATGTGATTATTAAAGAAATAATTTCTACTAATTTAAATCTAAGACAGTTAACCACATAAATCATATAAAGGTTTGATTTCGCCAAAATTTCCTTCTTTAATAAGAGATATTGAATTCAATACAATCTTTCCACATGCACACATATCAGCAGGGTCCTTGCACACATCTCAGGACTAATGTCACTGCGCACACAGCTAGCAGGATCCTTTTTACCCCGACAAAACCCAGATCAACAATTCACACACACTTCCTTCAAGCTGAAAAATATAAAGATGATAAAGATATATATCCTTCTCGACTCTTACATATTTATATCTTTCCAAATGCGCACATACCATGGTCTCAAACCATGGTTTGAGACTCATGATTTTCCCTTTTACCCGTTACAATAATTAAGGGACTTTGACCCGCCTCAAAACCCCTTGAAATCTGCGCACGGAAGGTACAAACAAAAACTTAACCAAAAATACCCAAAATTTCTTTACCCCAGGGGATGCTACTCCAACAATCCCTTGCCTTTATTTCCTTCTGATGTCGGAGCTCAACTTGTTGTGATATGAACTTATCTATATGATTATCCCACTAACTTCAAATTTACCTCTTGTAGATCCTTGATACCATGATCTAACTCTCTGATAAATTTTCAGGTCCCATCAATGGAACCATTTTTTGGTGAAAGAATGACTTATGGTCAAGACCTAAGTTTAGGCTCAGAGGCCAACAAGGTCTCGCTGTAGTCTAGGAAAACGTTGACATATTCACCTTGCTCAAGGGAGAGCAAGGAGTCTCACTCGAGGCGTGTTGTGACCTTACTGGGATAAGAGAACTAGAACCATGGTATCAGTATCTATTTTACCATATATTATCTAATGAAATTACATTGTAACCATGCATAAACTACTCTTATTACCCATTACCCAAAGAAGAGACAAATCACATCAAATACATCAAGATGCACTATCAGAAAATTTTAATTAGTCCTCTATAATTCCATACATAAGAACACATCCATTTCAACGCAAAAATGACTAATATATATATATATATATATATATATATATATATATATATATATATATATATATATATATATATATATAAACTTGCATCACATAGCATTACATCAGATATAAAATTCTCCGCAAAGATCTGTCCAAAGAACCCAAAATACAAGACTATACAGATCTACTCCCCCTTTCTCTATCCTCCCCTTTTGTGTGACTGATTGTCCTCTTCCTTATCTAGCCTCCTCCTTCTGCACTTCCATTCCTTTCTTCTTTTTCGCTTGGCTTCTTTTCCACACTCGGTTGTTCCTCGTTCTATTCTGCTTTTATCTCCTACCGCTCAGAGTCTTCTCCTTGTTCTCTGTCAATTACTCTTGCCACTTGTGAAATTGTTCATCCAAAACCTGCCACCTACCCAATGGCTATTCGAAAATCACCACCTTCACCACAGTATCCACAACTTTCCACCTTCGCAACTATTGGTTTGAAACTCCCAATTTTTTTTTTTTCTTTTCTCAAAACAAAGGCCCCAACAGGGCCTACCATTACACTTGTGGGTGGAAGCATGCAAAGAAACTGTGTATGTGCAGAATATGACTCCTCATTGTATCCTGGGGATGAGTACACCAAAGGAATCATTTTCCAGTTAGAATCCAAATTGGTGCACTTTAGAATTTTTGGTTCAACAGATTACTGTCATGTTACCAAGAATGCATGAAAAAATCTAGAACCAACAACTAATTTGGGCATATTTGTGGGTACACTAATACATATCACAACTATTGGGTGTACCTTCCATCTCACAAGATGAAAGTGGTTTGTAGAGATGTGAAATTCGATGAAGGGAAGTCCATATGAATTTCTCTTCAGAGGGATTTTCATATGCATTCAAATGAAGATATTTTAGCTCCAATGGAAGAACCTCAAGATATGGAGTGGCCACAAGCATAGGAGAAGAGAGTCGAAGCACCTGCTCATGCAGAGACATCCATAGATGGAAGGAATCGCACCAGAGGCTGACAGGTTGATTCATGATGCAAGAGAGAATGCGGGAGCACCCACATCACATTGCAGGAAGAGAAGGTCCCCATATCGGTACACTGGCTACATGGCTCTTATGAGTGAGAGTGTAGATAGAAATCCATCCTCATTCGAGGAAGCAGTGCAGCAACTAGTATGGGTTATTGCCATGGTAGAGGAGTATGACTGCATTATCAGGAACATTGCATGGGAATTTGTCCAAAGACTGGAGGACAAGTCAGTTGTAGGATCCAAGTGGATATACAAGGTTAAGAAAGTAGCAAATGCTAATTTTGAGAAACACAGGGCCAAATTTGTGTCCAAGGGGTTCTGTCAGGTGGAGGGAATAGATTACGAGGAGACCTTTGCTCCAGTAGAAAAGTACTCTTCAATCAAATCTATTATAGCACTTTTAGTGCAGATGGGATGGAAAATGCATAAGATAGATGTATAGAAATCTTTCCTCAATGGAGTTATTGAGGAATAGGCGTACATAGAATAGCAAGAAGGATTTGAGACCTTTGAAAGAGAGTCGCATGTGTTCAGACTCACTTGGTAAAAAAATATCGGTAACTATTTCATCGAGTTGGGCTTCACCAAAAAATTAAGTAGATGCAAACATTTACCATATTGTGGTTGGAGGTAAATTATTGATTATAGTATTATATTTCAATGATTTAATTCTAACAGGTGATGAGAAGCTGATAAATTATTCCGAAGAATATTTGGCAAGAGAATTTGAGATGAAAGACATGGGCTCTTCAATTATTTCCTTGGTTTGAAAATTTTTCAAAGAGATGGGGAACTAGTTGTCTCTCAGGGCAAGTATGCCAATGAGATACTGAAGAAGTTTCACATAGAGAGTAGAAAACCCATGGAGACTCCTCTAGCAAGGAATTGGAGGAAGGAAGATGCTACTTTAGGCGAAGTGGTAGAATCTACCATTTACAGGCAGCTTGTGGGTTCACTTATGTACTTCGTGAACACACGAACAAACATGTGTTATGTGGTTAACCATCTTAGTCAAACAATGGTTAAGCCAACCAAGTTCTATTGGAAGGTAGCCAAACATGTGTTGAGATACCTTCAGAGGCACCACTCAGTTTGGTATTTCGTATAGGTGGACAGAGGGGGTGAAGCTGCAAGGCTTCACAAATGAAGATTGGGCGGGGAGTACATCCGATAGGAATAACACATCAAATGGAATCTTCATTATTGGGCCAGAAACAATTTCCTAGTACAGTAGGAAGCAGAGATCAGTTGCACCCAGTTTAGAAAAAGCAGAGTACATGGTTGCTAGTAAAGCAACTTGTGAGGCTATCTGGATGAGGAAGATACTTGTTGGGTTTTTTGGACAACAAATGGATCCTACAGTGATTTACTTTGACAACCATAGTTGCATCAAACTCTCGATTAATCTATTTTTTCATGATAGGTCCAAGGATATCGACATCTTGTACCACCATCTCAAAGATTGTGTGCAGAGGCAGGTCATCATGATAGAGCACATTTCTACAGAGGAACATGATGCAAACATCTTGACGAAGGCACTATCAAGAGGAAAGCTCAAGTTCCATAGAGGAAGAATCAGGGTATGAGATAATCCATTTCTTGCTGAGAGGCAGTGTTTAAAATGACATCAAGAAAGATTGTAATTTAAATTTCCCTTGAATTAAATTATAATAAAATTATAATTCCACATCACAATATAACTTGTATGATTTAATTAAGTTAATATGACTTATTTGGTTCAGATAATTCGAGTTGAGGGTCTAACTTGAGTCATGTAGAGTGTCTCCTATAAAATAGGAACCTTGGTTGAGTTTATTTTGAGATGTAATTAATTAACTCAGTTTATCTGAGTTAAATAAGTTTAACTAGTTCTAACTGATGGAGGAACTAGTGAGAGGTCAAAGAGTGGAACTTGGACTTGAACCACATCTAGTTATCAATCATATAACTAATGATTCACTCATAAATAACCCATGCATGCCAGTTCTGAGAAAGACCTAGTTGAGATTGGAGTTTAATGGAAGTGTAATATCAATTGTATAATCATCCAAATTGTACAAGTGGTGCATTTAGTCAGAGGACTTCCCTAGATGTATTGTGCAATTCATATTGGTAATTTCCCTAATTAATAGGGGTTAATTACCCAAGGAAACAGTGCAAGGAAATAGAGATCCTGGAGGGCAGAAAATTGATTAAGTATCGGCCAAGAATTGTCTAGGAAGTAGTGAGAAAGATAGATATACTGCAGAGGTTTCTCTGGTTGGAGAAAAGCATTGTAATATTCTCATATTTTTTTACTTATGAAATATACAGATAGTGGGGTTTTTAGTTGAGGCTTTCCCCAAGAAATATTTTTGTAATGTGTGATTGAAATTATTTCTCTTTCATGTTTTGTGATTTTGCGATTGAAATTGGGAGAGTAGATTCAAGTATATTGTTTTATCATATTACAATTATCAGTTTCAAGCTACGTTTATTTTCTCCATACCATTCATCTCAAATGCACAAGATCTTATACAATGATGAACTCTCTTCTTGGTACCTATAGCCAACTGCACTAACCAGAATTCTGTATGCACTTATTTATTCAAACCACACTTATCCACCAAGTCAGGGTTAGCATAAATATAATTAGATCCAGCCTTAGTAAAAATATAAACAAATTGTTCATAAATATTACCATCCATCTCAATGATATATTCTTGATGATATTATTTCCTATTATCCAGCGTTGCATAGATACGAGGAATTCTCTACCCCACATCCCCAACAGTTTGTGCCTCGTGTGCATTATATATCTTAGCCCTACCACCCTGATTCTGTGGACAAACCATTTTAATATTTTCCTTCCCACATGCCCAACACTCCAACCATCATGTACCATCACCTTTATTCTTTTTTTGTGACCCATGTCCCTGTCTAGATACATTGAACTTCTTATGTGGTGAAATATTCTCTTTCTCTTCTACATTCTAAGGCCTTGTTCTTTCTGGGTACCATTTACCTTTACCTTTATTGTTCCCTTTCCATCCTTGATGAGATTCATTCTTATGATTTGACTTCCCACAACATTGTTTCAATTTCCCAATAACTTCCTCAAGTGAGTGAGGCTCATCATACTCAGTCTGATATCTAAATGATAATGGAAATCCACTGACAAATCTTTGAAATTTAGCCTTTTCATCTTTAAGATATGGTAAATACCTCAAAATCTCCAATAAATTGGTCGTATATTCCTCATATGTCATCGATCCCATTTTAAGCTCATATAATTCCTTTGCTTTTCTATCGTAGTACCTTTCTAACAAGAACTTCTCTCTGAAGAGTATTTTGAATTCATGCCAACTCAACTCCTTTGTCCTGATGTCTCTGACCCGTTTTACATATTCCAGATATTTGATTTCCCTTTGAGGTTGAAGATAACTATTATGGCCTTCATATTATTTGTGTACTCGTGCAGTTCAAATAACTTCTTCATGCCAAGTAACCAAGCCGCTGCATCCTCATGCTTCTTCAAATATCCATCAAAAGTAGGTGTCTTTGCTTTCTTAAAATTACCTAGAAAGTATCCCATGCCACTCCTCCTGTAAGAGTGATAATGATGACGATCATAGTTCTTGTCGGAACCAAAACTATAATAGTGTATATTTCCAGCACCTCTCCTATCTGGAGTATCCAAGAATCTTCCATCTCTTATCATGTCATTTCTATCTATCATGTGAAAACCATGAGACCTACTACCATATTCCCCATTAGTTTTGTCCTCTTTTCGATGGTTGATCTAAAGTGGTCCCTACCTTTGTAATTATGACAAACTTTGAAGAATTATTGCATTCACTTATTCTTGTTTCTCCTATGCATGCATGATTCTATCATTGTATTATTTGCAACTCCTTATTTATTCCTTCAAGCTTCTCATTGTGTCTGCTAAATCAGAAGAGTTCCCAACACCACACTGCTCATCTAATCCATAAGGAGAATCTCGTGAACTATAGTATACCATATTTCTATTCATCTTGATCTATTCCTTCAAGGTATATTATTTCAACTAAACCAAATCATAAACAAACCAACATACCTCAAGATTATCTGGTTGAAAGATATCTCTGTCACAAGACCATCTCAGATGATTTGATACATATATATATATATATATATATATATATATATATATATATATATATATATATATATATATATCTATAATCAAGTCACATATAATTTCCATTTCACTTATTGTCCAGTTACCATGCACAATGCCACAACCATAACACCAACTAGACACAATGCATGCATAACAACATGTGTATTACACACATGCATACACAATACATACAAACACTAACATGCATATCCAGTGAATAACTAACATAAACTCGTGATAAACACATCTAACAATAACACCATTAAATTTCACATGGTGACATCACTGCAATCATAACCAACACCA
The DNA here is from genome assembly GCA_034641835.2 of Pinus albicaulis. Classification (NCBI taxonomy): domain Eukaryota; kingdom Viridiplantae; phylum Streptophyta; class Pinopsida; order Pinales; family Pinaceae; genus Pinus; species Pinus albicaulis. The sequence goes on along the minus strand of CM076584.1, from coordinate 737,052,919 downwards.
TGCATGAACAATTAGTACATAGACCACAAACATAATAACACATATGCAACCAACATGAATTCATGACCAACACACTGCCCATCCAGTCCAAGGGGTGAACCATGCTCTGATACCGCTATGTAACACCCTCCTCCAACATTTACCCAAGTTAATCGGTTCGTTGGGGTAAACATGTGACAAGATGCTACTATGATCTGATTCAACCTCCTAAATCACTTTAAGGAAGTGGAACCAACAAAACACAACCAATTTGGCCATCCACACATCCTACAGAACCTATAGTGGCTACCCCACCTTTGCAGGTGAAAAACCCCTAAGGAAACTCATAAGTTCAAGGGCCTAGAGCACCAGTCCTCCCTTTCCAAACCCTCCAAGCGACTAAGAGTCGTTGTCGCTCACATGAGCCTACCTGAGTGTGATTGTGGCATTTTTATTCCAATGTTATGCCAACGATTGTGATATTTAAGGATAAATACTAGGGCTAGAACCCAGTCACTACCCAGAAATTCATGTAATTTAGAGAAATTAAAAGTAACATAGAGACAATGATACCAATGCAAATTCTTGAACAAATACTTGACTGGACCCCTACTAGCCATGACAAGAATTTTGTCAATCATGTCATAAATATGCATTCTACAGGTAATAATAACATATTTTAGCATAGGGGTCTTATACTTATATGAGAATCACTAAGAAGCACTGATGCCTTATCACATTAGCTACATTATCATCTATTAGGTCATATATTCATTGCTCATTCATTTACAAATCAAAACATGATGAGAACCATACATTTTCACTATCATAAAACATATTCATAACCATCATATAAACAACAGAAATAATGAGGATACAACAGCCATAAATGCCACATATGAACCAATACATTTACACATAAAATACCAAGGAAAGGAACTATTATTAGTGAATGCAAAATCTAACCCGATATGGGACTACCATGTTCCACCTGACCATAGATTGGTTGAGCCAATTATCTTTTCAATAAATCACCCCCATGCCATATTCCAAGCATGAATGTGGGACTAAAAAAAAAAAGATTTCACCAGGTCTTCCCGAGGCTAAACCATCTCACCCTCGTCAATAGAAACAAGCTTTACCACAATCCTCATCGGATCACAAGGCCATAAACAAGAATGGATTCCACTGACTTTATGCACCTACACTGTGAGGAATTTTCATGTCTCCTAGTCTCTAGGATTTACCGCAATCCACAGTCTGATCGAAGGATCACTAGGCCATGGTCGAGACACCACCCTCTAGGATTTATCATATATCCCACCATTCACCAGAAAGAAATTAGTAGGCCTCATCAAGGGCAACCATCTCTAGGATTTACTATATATCCCGCCATTCATTGGTCGAGGATTCCTAGGCCCACTGAGGCACCATGATACCTGGCTTTATCGCAACCCAGAGTCTGTTTCAGGGGTCATTAGGCCAGTGGCCTTACCACAATCCATAGTTTGGTTCAGGGATCACTAGGTCATGTGTTCTTTCATTCAAAGATCTACCTCACTAAGTTTCAAATCCATTTCAACCAAAACATGAGAACCCCATCACACCATGCCTATCCAGAAATGGCAAGGAAAGGTTGAAGAAAATTGTCACACCTAGAAAAACCCATTCCAATGACAGTAAGAGAACCAAGAACACACGTGCATAACCATTAATTCCAAATATAGCATGGAAACAACACATGCAAATCGATACCTGCAAGTAAACATGTTGTCACTATTTTATCCTACACTTCCTTGCTTGATATTTTCTTCTTATTTTCCTTCATTTTCTTTCTTAATCCAATTTTGAAGTGCTCTAAGAAAACTCTAAGTGTCCAAGATTGTAAGAGAGAGCTCCAAAGCTGAACTGAAAAAAGGTGCCAACTGCTCCTCATAAGCCTTTTTATTAATGTGGCCTCTGTTTTATTCATTTTCCATTATTCTTCCTTCATTTTCCTCCTCACATGCAACATGTGACCTTTCACCTTCCTTTTTTCCTAATTTCCATTATTTTCATAAATAAATTGCCAAAAACGCTATTTTTCCTTTCCAAATCCTTTTCCAATTTCCTTAGCCATAATAACCAAAATGAACACCCACACAGGTATGTTTTTTCCCAACATTCATCTTGGAATAAGTGTCCTATAACCGTGGTTATTATTTTTCCTTTATTAACTTTTATTTACACGGAATTTTCACCAAAGTTGCTACACATCCCCACTTTGTTTTTGGAATTGATATAATTTTTCATGATGTAAGAGTAAAGGGTCTCTTTGCTTGTTTATGTTCCCAAAGGAATCGAAGAGACAAATTCTTGATGTTATTTAATATTCCTTTGGAAGTCAAACACTGTTATCGATGAAATAGGTAACTGCACTGGTACCTATTTTTTTTTGGTAGCATAAAAAGCACCCGATTTTGAAAAGTGGTGATGCAGAATCACCCTTTTTTTTGTGCACATTTTTGACACTCTAATATTTTTATTTATGAAGTATGAATATTTGTTTTAAAATGTTAGTGATTTTCATGCTAATTTTGAAACGTATTGATGCAGCATCAACTTTTTTTTTTAGAGCGGTGATTTTCATGCTAATTTTGAAACTTATTGATGCAGCATTGACCTTTTTTTTTAGAGTGGTGATTTTCATGTTGGTAATAAAACACAAAACTTAGATTAAAACAAAAAAACAAAAAAATAAAAACAAAAAAAAACAAAAAACAAAAAACAAAACAAAACAAAAATAAATAGAAAAAACAAAAAAAACAAAAATATTCGAAAATTATATAAAAAGAAATGAGAAAATTTGAAAAAAAAACACATAACTTAAAGAAAAAAACATAATTTAAAGAAAAAAAACAAAAATTGAACCAAAAAAATTTAAAAAAAAAAAAAACATCAAAAACATTTTTTTCTAAATTATTAAAAAAAACCATATAATTAAAAAAAAATTACAAAATTTAAATTTAAATAAATAAATAAATATAAATATAAATAAAATTAAAATTAAAATTAAAAAAAATAATAAGAAGAAGAAGAAAAAAAATACAAATTTTAAAATTAACCCAAAAAAAAAAAAAAAACTATCATTAAAAAACAAAAATGAAATAAAAAAAGCCACATGCAAATAATTAAAAAACAAATATACATAAATTTAGCGTTTTTTTTTTTAAATGGAACAATTTATAAATTTTAAAAATGAAAAACTAAATAAATTAAAAGATTAAAAAAAAATTAAATTTAATTAAAAATTTTAAAATTTAACAAATAAATTTCAAATTTTAAATTAAAAAAATAATAATAATAAATAAAAATTAAAAATTAAATTTAAAATAAAAAAATTGAATTTAAAAAATAAAAATAAATAAATAATATTTTGAAATTAAAAAAAAAAAATTATATATATATATATATATATTAAAAAATCAAATTAAAAAAATTTATTAAAAATTAAAAAAATAAAAAATAAATAAAATAAAATAAAATAAAAAAATATTCATATTTAGAATCAGTTTTCTAATTTTGAATGCAATTATGTTTTCTTACTAACAACCTTGAGCCCTTGTACTAATATGGAATACCAAACTAAGATCAAGCTAGGAATCCCTGTGCCAAGATCTAATTTCACTGGCAAAAGGTAAATATAAACGTAAATTGAACCAGTGGATCTAGTAAACTATGTTGAATGGTCGATATACTAACTAGGATCGAACAGCCAATATGGAAACCATACAACAAAATAATTGTTGTCCGTGCTGGGGAAGCTGTTGTCGCCAGAGTGAACGTCTCCTGAGGTAAGACTCCATCGGTATAGCCACCTCCTTCATACCCGTATTTGTAGATGCAATTTTCCCGGTATATGGCTAAACAAAATGGGCTAGTGCAAGAAACATTACTGAAAGACGAAGAATTGAAGGGATTATAAATTGGTTCATACTGAGAAATACATGAGTTACCACAAGGCCGATTCCTGGAATCAGATTTCTGCTAAAAGTCCGAAGAATTGAAGGGATTATAAATTGGTTCATACTGAGAAATACATGAGTTACCACAAGGCCGACTCCCGGAATCGGATTTAATTTAATTTAATTTTTATTTTTTTCAAAAAAAATTAAAATTATTTTTTTTTAATTTAATTTTTATATTTTAAATTTAATTTGTTTTAATTTTTTTGTTTTTTGTTTTTTTTTAATTTTGTTTTTTTTTTTTTAAATTTTATCATTTATTTATTTTATTTTTTTATTTTTTATTTTTAAATTTTGTTAATAATTTTTATTAAATTTTGTAATTTTTTTTATTTAATTGAATTCTTTTTTTTCATATTTTTTCTTTATTATTAAATTTTATGTTTACTTTTTTAATTTTATTTTATAAAATTTAATCAATTTTGTATTTTTTTTTTTGTATTTATTTGAATTTAATATTTTTTTTAAATTTTTTTATTTTATTATTATTATTATTTTTAATTACATAAGTTTTTTATACAATTAAAATTGTTTATTTAAAATTATATATATCTTTTTAATTAAACTTAATTTTTTAAAATTAAATTTATTTTTTTTTCAACTTTTTATTTTCACAATTGATTTTTTTTCTTTTATATTTAAATTTTATTTTTTATTTCAAAATTTATTTGTTTATTCATTTATTTATTAAAATTTAATATTTTTGTTTCTAAATTTAATTTGTTGTTTTAATATTAACATTTTTTTTTTAAATTTAATAAAATCTAATATATGTTTTTAATTTAAGTTCATATATATATATATATATATATATATATATATATATATATATATTATTTTTAATAATTTAAATTTAATTTATTTTTTAAAATTTATTTGTTTTCTTAATGTATATTTTTTTAAATTTAATATATTTTTTTTAATTTAATTTTTTATTTTAAAATTTAATTTTTTTGTTTTTAATTTAATAATTTTTATTTTTTTTTTTAATTTAATTTCTATATTTTATTTTTTATAATTTCCTTTTTTTAAAAATTTAATATTTTTTTTTTAATTTTTTAATTTCTATATATTTTTAAATTTTAATCTTTGAATTTTTTTTTTTTTTTTTTTTTTTTTTAAATTTTAGGTTTTTTTTAATGTTTGAATTAAAATTTTTATTTTGTTTTTATTTTTATTTTTTTATCTCTATATATTTTTAAATTTTAAGCTTTAAAATGTTTTTATTTTTTAAATTCGTTTTTTTTCTTAAATTTTAGGTTTTTTTTAATGTTTGAATTTTAAAAATTTAAAAGTGTTACTTCTATTTTTTAAAATGTCAAAAATATGACACAAATTTTTTTTTTTTTGTTATTCCAGCATCAACTGGTTTTGTTTTGAGGGTGTTTTTTCAATCCTTTTTTCAAGAAACAATTTTGTTTTTAACATAATTTTATAAAATGTTGAAATTTGACCTTAAAAGAAAACCAAGTGCGTTCTGGAATACACACTTTTTGTTTTTGGGGTGTTTTTTCTTGTTTTTTGAGTCTTTTTGGGCTAGAGTTCTCGTTTTGAGGTGAGGTTACCTATTTCATCGGTAACAGTGTTAGTCAATGCAAGTGAATCCAAATACATCAATATTGCTTTCTTTACTGATTTCACAAGAGGGTGAACCCTCAAATATGGGTTACACTTTTTGGCAAGAACACGGGGGAAACGTTGAAAAAATAATCTCGATCGAGTATTTTTTAAGCGCTCTATCGAGAAATATTTTATCCCTCAATCAAGTGATAAAACAAACCCTCAATTGAGCTACTATGTAACATGTGGTTAATTAGGTGCTCAATCGGGTGCCCTTTTTCTTTCAGAAGGGTTTTAAAAAAGGGAGCTCAATCGAGCTCTCTTTTCCACCACACTAATCCTTGAATGTGTGGGATTATGTGGAATTCCACTACCACATGGGAAAAAAGAGCTCGATCGAGCACCCTCCTACACCGCCATAATACTTGAATTTGCAATAGTTGATGGTATGCAATGTCACGCATACAAAAGGAGCTTGATTTATTTCTAGCTTGAATGAGTATTAATTTTCATGATTAACAAGAACTTATTCATGAAAAAATTACAAAGCTCTTATATGGGCAGATATACATTATGGTTCAACAGGATTTCAGCATGCAACCTAATCTACCTGGGGTTTGCCTAAATGTCACTTTAGCCTTACTTGGAGTAGTCTTGTAGATGCATCGAGGGTTTTGGAAATAATAAAGCTTATTGAAAGTTGCACCATCGTATTGGTGGATATTTAATGACAAATTTATCTTTCAGGTCTCTATTCTTGTTAGGCTAGCACACTGAGAACATATTGGCAAGTACATGGGCCTCATCCACTCCTAAATTGTGAAAACTATGAATAATAATGAAATAATCCTTAAGGGCATGTGTTACACATGGAGAGGTCAAGCATTGGGTTTGAGTTGAAGTACTTTCCTTATTCTAATCATTATGGTTACCATAATATATACAAAAAGTGTACTTTCAATATACAATAACAATTGATGCATTTTCTAGTTTTATAAATAAATGGTGACATCCACATGTGGTTGTCTATCATTATTAGTAGGAAATTCTTAGTAAACAATGTTGAAAGTTTGATTACTTTGGCCACTGTGTATTTTTTTAGAGGAATCAAATATCTTTGGCCATGTTAGGATGTTTGGTGATGTCAAAAAGTCTCATGAGTCAGGAATTGTTTGGTCAATTGGTGTAGTCTGTATATATGAAAGAAATTCTTTTTAGCATTATGTATTTCAAAAAAAAAAAAAAAAATTGATAAGCTATGAGAGAGTTACGTAACCTAGTAAGCACCTCTAGTTAGATCAAGGGGTTTGTCACAAGTGGTATCAGATCCCAAGTTCCAACAATGGACATCAAGGAAAAATAAAATAAAAATTTAACATAAGAAGGTATGATCTTATTCATTTATGCATATAGGCTTGAAATTTATGTTACAACTGAATAGGGTTTTGGTACTAATCCAGTCTAGTCATGCCTTAACTCAGGAAATTTAGTACCAAACTAACCCTAATTGGCCCTCCAATATGAGCTACTGTCTAATTCAATACACTTAGAGATCGACCTGGATGAAGTGTATTGATTTAAGTCAACTTGGTTCAAGTTTTAAAACAATATGTTTCAACCCTAATAGGGAAAATCTACGTTGTAGTTGATTTTGGAAATTTACCAAAAAAAAAGGGTGCATAATGTTGTCAGGTCCTTTGTCAATAATATTCAAATTACTATTTTTTAGTGGATCATACATTTAGGATAAATAATATTATTCCCTTTGCACTCATGGGGTGTGCATTCCTTTGATTATTGTGCTTGCATGAAGCTTATAAATTAATATTGTAGAATTTATTTATTGTTTTTGGTATGTCACGTTGGTGTTTTAATATTCGGTAATTTCAATAGCTTATAATTTTAGCAATTCTAAAGGGATACTTGCAATTCAAATCCTTGAACCATTCCCGTGGAGGAGAGATAGTTAATTTACATTAATATTGTTATAGAGAAAATAATGACCATCAAATCCATTCGTGTTCCTGAAGTTATGCTCACCATTGATCATGGGTGTCTTGTGAGAGCCTCAGAGGGTGGCCAACCCTTTCTTAAAGTATTTTGGGTATAGAAGAAATTGATATCAATTATTTTATTTCATGTTAGATAATAAAATACCACCAAACATATCAACTACTCAAGGTCTTAATATTTTTAATTGATATATTTCATGCATTCATTTCAAGTCTTTTAAATACTTTTGAAATAAAAAGAGCACACTTCTTCAATCATTGTAGGAGCTAAGATCAAATTATCAAAGAAATGATTATTCAACATGTGTTTCTTATTAGGGATATTTATTTATGTAATTTTATGCATTTAGGTTTTTGATGCTTTGTGCCATGATATTTCTATTGTTAATGCCTATTAGTATCTCTAATTATCTTTTTGGAGGAAAGGGAACGCAATATATATTTTGGCTAAACTTTTGGATCATTTTCTTGTTTTAGTATAAGCTTGAAAAAGACTCTTAGTGTCTTGGTGATCTTCAAATATTTTAGTTTTAGTTGGTACATGGTGAGAAGAGACATTAGAGTAGTATACATGTGTGGTTTCTCAAAAATTGGCTATTGTATTGGGCCACTTTTCAACCATTCCTTGTGAACATTGCTACTAGAAAATAGGGAGAACTGCATAGGACACAACCCATATAATAAGGTTTTGTCATAATTAGGTTAAAAGGGAAAATCAGTAGATATGTGCATGAAGGAGGAAACAATGTCACTTTCTCATTAGAATGTGTTAATGGGTTATTGTGTTTTCCCTAGAGTTCATCAACTATAATACCTTCAACAAATACCTTTGAGTGAAGCTAATTTTTATGAATGAGGGCAAGACCGACATTGTCTTGTTCCAAATATGCTATGTTGGAACATGGTGTAAGACCACTGGATAATATTTGCATTTAGAAAAATATTTTTAAATCCTCCACACCATATCCATGTTGTTCATAACATGTAATACTCCATGAAACTATCTTATTTAGGTAATTTGTGAAGGAATTTGTTGGTTTCTACGTTCTCATTATTGCATAAATATTAGGGCAAGAACCTCCCATAAAAACATGGTGTGTCAAAAACAGATTTTGTTATGTGAGCATGCAACTCCTTCCTTGTTTCATAGCTGCTAGGCTATCAAATGTAGAGAACAATTACAATTACACAGTTTTTTGATTTACACACCCTGGATTGCATTGGGAGAAAAATATTGAGGCTTCTTCACCTTGCTTATATCATGCACATCTTATAATAGTCCATGAGATGATGTCATGTTTGTAAATTGTATTGAATACATGAGAGTCTAAATATAGACTTGTTGATTTATAAACAAATGCAAGTAACCACCCCTAGGTAGGTAAGGGGGTGTGATCATACCAATGTTCATATACTAAATCCTATAAGAACTTCATAGTTAAGCACATTTTAACATATTTCGAAATAAAGAAATGGAAGCCCAACTTGTATTCATGTTATGGTTAATGCATCCCTATTTTGTAAACTTACTAGTTTATCTTGGAATCATATAAACATGTTGACCTATCTATCTACCTAACTGAGGGTACTCATTTATGTACCCACACACACAAATTATAACACCCTAAGGTATCCTTAACTACTATAATTTCAACATGACCTCTTCCAAGAAAAGGGTAAATCGGATTGGAACTAGTTTTGGAAAACTAGTTTCCAAGGTTTCTGGTTAAAACCAGTGATTTAAACCAGTTTGTATTTGGTATGTCTTGAACTGGTCAAAGTTGGTTGGTTTAGCCAATTTTGTATTGGTGCGTTCATGAATGTTAAAATTTTTTATTAAGGACAATCAAAAGAATATAATGTGGGATTCATGTAACATAGAAATTGACAAATGTGTGTGTGTGAGTGGATATGTTTAACCCATACATTGGTTTCATCTATGAAAATTTGAAAGCAACAATAAAATATTTCATTGCGTTTAAAATTTTTATAATGGAATTTGGCTAGTAACTTATGAAGGAACTTTCCATGTAGTTATCGTGTTTTATGAACTCAGGGGACGGTGTTCCACATAAGGGGGAGGGTTTGTAATGACCCCAGCCATCTTGCAAGGTATATCGATAGTCTTTGTTTCCTTGGTAACCTTCACCCATATGGTTATTGTAAATATTTCCTTATTGTGAAAATGAGTGAGGTTGTTTTATTTATAGTGATGTGTTATAAAATTGTTTTACCATAAATTAGGGGAGGGTTCATATGAGTGTATTCCATGGAACTAATTAGATTATGAAAAAAAACATCGATCATAAACCACGAATACACAAATTATGAGGGGAAATGATTTTTTTTTGTATGGAAAGACTACGCTTAGGAACTTGGAGAGAAGGAAGGAAGTTCACAAACATATTTTTTTTGGCAAGTATTTGAGCACATGGAAGAGTAGATATTTTTTTCATGCCCTGCCAATTCTAGAAGGTAGCCTGAGAAAATGGAAAATGGCATAGTGCGAGTAAGACAAAGAATACAGGGTAGAAATGATGAGGTTAAGAGGACAAAAGGGACAATGGGAATGGTATAGTAGGGTCATGCCCTAATTAACTGAGGATAGTCATCGAATAGTAGAAAATATGTAAGTGATATTTAGCTTAGGGAAGATTTGCAAGACGAGGGGGGAGGAGGTGAAACTTAAGTAAAGGTAAGTGAATAATAACTTGTTCAAGCAAAGCGAAGTAACAAAAAAACAAATGATGTCTTTATTCTTTCTAAGTGAAAAATAACTTGTTCAAGCAAAGCTAATGATGTCTTTATGCTTTCTATTCATTCTTGTGATTCTAAGCAAGTAAAGGCATGCTAGTAGGTGGAACCTGACATTGGTCACATCGACACTAGCTAGAAATCCCTAAAATGAAGTATAGGAGGCCTAAGTTATCAGAAAGCATGGTAAGGAAGTATATGAATAAATGGTTAGAATTGGGATCAACATCTGAGTAGGATGTCTCAAGAAACTAGTTTTAAAATAAGAGGCACGAGTTGGAGACTATGTGGCTAGCTTCACAATGACTGAAAAAAAAGACCTTTAGCCTCAAGGTTAGAAAAAATGACCTACACATACTGATAGGTTAGATTCTTATTGTTTCACACCTACCTGGTTCATGAATGTTAGGGTTAGTTAGCAGGAAGGTGGTATATTGTCAATATTACAACATCTAGATAGCATATGGCATTAATTTGACATCGAGTTAACTAAGGTGTGATTAAGTGAACTAAAACCCATATCATCGATATCTTACTGCCTAGGGGCTATTCATACCTGAGTCCATGAATCACCACATGGCTAATATGGTAGCCTAGAAAACCTTTCCCCTTAAAGGGAAAAGTCTATGTGGATAGTGTAGATACACCTGGATAATACTAGTGAGTGTTCAATACAAATAAATGAGAAAGCACGGTAATAATGAGTTGATTTTGACCCCGAGTCGACCTTTATATAAATTCACCATAAACATGAATTCCCTATTACTGTAAATGAAAATAATGGCCAAGTCGATTTGTTTGAGGGTGGAGTTTATTCTTATCTAGAATCCCTTGTTGGATGAATGGTAAGAACCATAGGTTTCCCTAGGTTAGTAACCCTTTTAAATGTTCATAATTGGAAAACTTTGTATTCCTAGCATTGGGTGGATTTGTTGAGAAATCTTAGGGTGGATTAAAACCTCTGGATTTCCTAAGAAAAGTGAGGGTGGAGATGAGAATCTCTGGAGGTGCTTGTTTCTCAAGGGGTGGAGATGTATATATTTGGAGTCCCTTGTTGATCAAAGGGTGGAGATAATAATCTTTGGAGTCCCTTATTGACCAAATAGTGGAGATGTATATCTTTGGAGTCTCTTATTGACCAAGGGGAGGAGATATGAATCTCTGGAGTCCCTTGTTTTTTTTTTTTTTGGTAAATTAGGCTAATCTATATTAATTCAAAAATAGAAACAGTACATATGCTACATGTTGGGTTGGTAAGTTGCGCATAACCAATCCCAGCCTTTGTTGCGTGGTTACAGGGTTGCCTCCATGGAGGAAACTAGCCCAAAAAATAATTGAGACAGGAAATTAAAAAATGTGCAGAAGTGCTGGTGTAACCAGAAATTAAAAAATATGCTGAAGCATGAGTATAACTTGAGATTTCATGGTGATAGCAAGCATGACAAAAAACAAGGAATAACTGAGCAGCTTCACAGTCCTTAGTCTTTGGCTTCATCATCACTGTCTGGCTCTTCCTCCACTATGGGGCAAACGTACGCATGCGCAGCTGCTTCCTCTGTATTAGTGGGTGGACGTGTAGGCTTTGGGATCGGTGCATAGAGGATGATATCCTCCGGGTACTCTGCATCAGGGACGCACGTCCAAGTACCTTCAGAATCCATAATCCAAAAATTTGTATCATCACCCTCATCCTCCTGAGTCAAAAGAGACTCGGTCTTGTGAGGCGGGAGGTGCACCTGATGCGCAATGGTGGACTTCTGTGGTCCACATATGCCTCTTTGTGCAGCCTGCATGGGGGCCTCCTCCTCCTGATCAGGTTCGGGGCTCTTTCTAGTGTAACTTCCTGAGGAGGTGCCTTCAATAGACTCCAGGAAATTGTCCATCCCATGGTGGTAACGACTAGGGATTTCCCCTCTCTTCCCTCAATGAATGTTTCTTTGGCATAGCCTAAGTGCCATGGTTAGCTAAAGCAGAGGTGTGACGGAGTTGGGGGGATGCTCAACAGGGGGGTAGGATCGAAGCAGGGCAGAATCACAAGAGGACAGGGTGGAATGTTGAGGGGGAAAGCACGTCAAGGGGTGCGGGGTAATGGGTACATGTATACTTATGAGACTAGTAGGACATATGGAGCTAGGATCAGATGTGCAGGCTGGATGAATCACGACCTAGGGATTTATGTGTAAAGCAGGTCTAGGGAGAGGGTTGCACAGCGGACTAGGTGCGTAGGAGGGCAAGAATAAAATCAACAAATAAGACTGAAGGAGCTGATTGAGAGTCTCTTTGTGCTAAGGAGCCTTCCTTTTAAAAGGCCAGTGACAGATGCGAAGGGGTAGAACATGATTGTGCCTCGCATGCAGCTGTGTGCCATAACCGTGTTCATGAGTGTGCTCGAGTGAAGAGTTATGATCAATCAGCATGTCAATCCAGGTAATAATTTAGGAATATTGCTACAGAGAAGTACCCTAGAGGGGGTGACGTTGTCCAAGAGTGTCTTCATCATACCTTATCTTGTTCATCTCGTCCGGATGATTTTTGGCTTGAGGATCCACATTGGGTGAGGACCTACATTGCAGATCTTCGTCCTCATGGGCGTGGGAGAAGTGATTGTCATTTTTACTCCTGCTGTCACCCACATCCGAGGAGAGTATATCCTTTTGAATGAGAGCATGTCATTCTCATCTTAAGGAATCATCCTCTGCATGGGTGAGGTTGGAATGATACAGCTCTTTGTGGCTTTCCACCCCCGTGTTCGCGAGGAGGTCTATAATTGAGTTTGCTTTCCTTTGCACATGGCAACAAGTAATGGCTTTGTGATTGTGTATCAGTTGTTCTATAATCTTGAGCCTGTGGGCTAGCCTCCATCTAGTAAATATGTTTATGGACTCCATACCATGGAGAATTCTTGTGGCCGCCATAGTGATGATTTGTGATTATCTCTCCATTTCCAGGGGGAAATAATGAAACTCAATTGCTATGTAGATACCCTGGATGAGCCCCTCAATCTCCACAATTTTTTTGCTATCCAACCCCATATTACCGTAGTAAATCCAAAGTGGCTCGCCCTATGAGTTCCTTAGAATACCTATGAATCCTGAATTTCCGGGGTTGCCTTTGGACGCGCCATTGAAATTACATTTAAAGATGCCATTTGGGGGGGGACTTCTAATTTTTAGGAGCACTAGGGGTTCTACCGGCGCTCCTTAGGTTGATGTCCATGGGGGTATTTATGCTCATGTGCCATTTGTTCCATATGTGACACTCTGTAGTAGAGGTGGGGAGATCCTCTAGGGCCATCGTTTTAGTGAGGTTGCTATGTATCCTTGGCCAGAGCTGCTCTAAGGTGGATACTTTATCTTTGAAGATTCATATGTTCCTTTTCTTCCAAATTTTCCAGATAATAATGATCGAAATTATCTTCCAGAGTCTATTTAGGAGGTTTTTGGAGTAAGGATTTTCCGTCCAACTGCTGATGGTGTTGATGATGTTGTCCCTTTCTCTATTGGTACGTCTTCATAGCACTTATATTCTGTCCCACAAGGAATTTGAGGTAGGGCATTGGTCCAACTGGTTATCGATGGTTTCCAAGTTTTTGTGGCATAGAGGGCATCTGGAGGGTCCTACAAACCCTCTCTTCAAAATATTCTCCCATGTGAGGATGCATCGTTTACTGAGCAGTCATAAAAAGGTGGCTACTTTGGGCCAGAGTTTGGCCGACCATATCTTTTCCCAGATGAAATTGGTTGGATCTAGGTTGTGCTAATGTAGGAGGTTGTAAGCTTCCTTGGTGGAGTAGTTGCCACTTGGCATGTGACCCCAACGAAGGATGTCAGGTCCTCACTGTGCTCTGATTTTTATTTTAGTGCTTAGTTCCTCCCAGATGTCTGTGTGACTCTCATTGTTCCAGTCATATTGCCATCTGTCCCTATGTAGCCAGTTCCTGTATCCTTGAGTTGTGTCATTGGTCCAGAAATCTTGTACACTCTTCCACTACCTTGCTTGTAAAGCTGCACTCCATAATGGTCTGGGGGAGACGGAGGAGAGTCTTGGAAGTTGCTGCCAAGAGTCCTCCCAGAATCTAGCTTGGGTGTCGTTCCGCAGTTCCCAGAAGCTGTGGGGCTGTATCATCTACTTTTGGCTGCTTGTTGCTTTCCAGATTTGGGATCCTCCTGGATCTATGTTGAATATGATAAGGTCCTCCTTGGGCCATGAACGGGAATATTTGGCTGCCCACAGGTTAGCCCATGGAGTATGGGGCTTGGAGACCCATTTCCACCAGATACTAGCTTCCATGATGTTTTTGTTGTGCTCAAGGTTGCACAACCCTAGCCCTCCATGACTTTTTGGATTACACACTTAGTTGACTAAAGCCCATTTGTTTTTCTCTTTGGTACCACCCCACAGGAAATTTATTTTCAATTTGCACATGGCTTTGAGAACCCATTTGGGGGCTGCCAGTACCAATAATATGTAAATGGGGAGGGATTGTAGTACTTCTTTAATGAGAATCAAATGACCTGCTATATTGAGAGTACGATGGGTCCAGTTGGATAGTCTAGTTTCCATTTTGTCCAGCAGAGCTCGCCAAGAGGAGTGATTAATGGCCATGTTAGTGAGAGGGGCTCCAAGGTATTTAGAGGGTAAGGATGCGATGGAGAAGCCTATGATGTGAGAAATGTTACGTTGAGATAGAGGGGGGGTTTGGAAGAAAATTATTTGCGATTTTTCAGGGTTGACCTCAGTACCGGAGGCTTTAGAGAAGGAATCTAGAAGACATTTGAGGGTACGAGCTTCTTGGACCAAGGGGTAACCCATGAACATGTTGTCATCCACAAATTTTTGATGGGATGAGGGGGGAAGGTTGTGGAGGGGTATACCCTGCAGAGCACCTGAGTGGATGGAGCTTTTGAGTAGGTGGCCCATCCCTTCAGCCGTGATGATGAAGATGAAGGGTGAGAGGGGGTCCCCTTGTCTGATTCCTCTTGAGGGGTTGAAAGTGGCAGAGGATATACCATTGACCAATATAAAAATAAATAGAGAGGCAATGAGGCTCATTATCCAGCGTACCCAGGTGTGGCTGAAGCCGAAGCCCAGAAGGACATTTTTTATATAGTCCCAGCTAAGTTTGTAAAAATCCTTGGATAGATCGATTTTGAGGAGCATACCTGGCTTTTTGGAGGATTTGAGAGAATATATGACCTCATGGGTTAGGATGATGCCATCAAGGATTTGCATGCCTTCAACATAACCCGTTTGCTCCGTGGAGATGATCATGGGGAGGCATTGCTTCAGCCTGTTAGCAAAAAATTTTGAGATTATTTTGCAGAGTGCTCTAGGCCTATACTTACTTGGTGAGGCTATGTTGTCTTTTTTTGGAACCAGAGAGATGAAGGTGGCATTAAGCGCCGGAAGAATCCAGTGGGTGGTGCTTGATTCCTCCACTACACCCCAGACTTCATCTCTGATGGTTTCCCAGAAGAACTAGAAGAAGTTGGTGGTAAAACCATCCGGGCTTGGAGCTTTTCTGGCCTTCAGCTGGAAGACTGCTTGTTCCACCTCAGTAAGAGTGGTGGCTTTGAGAAGCATCTGGTTGTGTTCTTCCGTAATCAGCTTAGGAATGTGCTAAGTGATTTTTCCTATAGCCTCATGCCTCTGATGATTAGGTTCTTGCATAATGTTCCTGAATTGGTTGCGCGGCTCCTCCATTATGTCCTCTTTCTTTTCCAGATGCTCTTCATTTTGGTTTTTGAGGACAGTGATTCTATTGTGCATCCTATGCTGAATAGTGGAGCGGTGGAAAAAATTTGTGTTTCGTTCTCCCTCTCTGAGCAAGCAGATCCTCGATTTTTGTCTGCATAGGATTTCTTCCTGGCTCCTTCTTTCTTCCATTTGAGTTGATAATATCTTCTCTTAGTTATCTAACTCGGTTGAGCGTCCTTCCTTGATGATCATTTATTGAAGCTTCTTCATTTTTTCCTCTAGCTCTCTTTGATCTTTGAAGATATTTCTGAAGATGGATTTTTTTCATACCTGCAGTTTACCTTTGAGCATTTTCAGCTTTGTCTGGAACTGGAGAATTTTTGCTCCTTCCGTAGGTGAAAGGGAGGACCACCAAGCAGATCCCATTTCCTTGAACCCTAGGTTTCTGAGCTAGCAATGTTCAAAACGGAATGGTTTGGGAGCATGCATCCCTAGTCTTAACCACTGAAGTTGTATTGGCCAGTGATTAGAACCTTTGGCAGGGATGATGGTAGCTATTATATCACCCCCCTAAGGGATGAAATATTCCGTGATGAGGATCCTGTCCAGTCTGGAAGCTATTTGGTGGGTGCCTCCTCTTCTATTATTCTAGGTGAAGACGTTGTTAGAAGTTTGGAGATAAATAAGATGGTTTTATTGGATGAAGTTGTTGAATCCATTACTATCCAATTCAAGATGCATCCTTCCTCCCTTCTTTTCCTATAGGTTTGTGATCATATTGAAATATCCTCCCAAGAGCTAGAGTGGTGGAGATCTTTGTTGGTTGAGTTCATCTGTGTTGTCCAAAAGCTTTGTTTTCTAGTGAAGATTTTGGGGAAAGTAGACATTCGTTAGCATACCATGGATATCCATTCCAATTAGGTGAAAGTTGGCCTGGATGAAATGCCTATTGGCATGATAGTTCTCTAGGGAGATGATTTGGGGGTTCCAGATGATTTTCAATCCTCCAGACGCTCCATTGGCATCTACCGCTATTGTATTGTAGCCTTTCCATATATTTTTGAAGATTGTTTCCAGATTGGAGCTAGAACATTTGGTTTCTCGCATGTAGAATATTGCAGGGTGTTCCTCAATGATTCTTTTCTTTATTATCCTGTGCTTTGTGGGGCTATTGATCCCTCTTATATTCCATGAGATTATCTTCATTGGGGGGGTTTGGTAGTGTAGGCATAGAATCTTGTTAACTTGGGGAATTTCCCATAATCCACCATTTCCTTGCCCATTTCTATGGTTCTTTGTAGTGTTTTTTTCCTACCTATTTTGAGGCACTCTTTCGTGAAGTATTTTGTGTTCATGAGTGTACCCCCATGAATGCCCATAGAGGGGAGTTGTTGCACTCTGGTAAGGATTTCTTCCAACTTTTGGACCTGCTTCTTGGATATTAAGAGAAAGTCCTTCTTATTGCAAGCATCCTCTAACCCTATGAGATCCACACCCTCGAGTTCAATGTTGTTTGGCTTT
Source organism: Pinus albicaulis (assembly GCA_034641835.2). NCBI lineage: Eukaryota > Viridiplantae > Streptophyta > Pinopsida > Pinales > Pinaceae > Pinus > Pinus albicaulis. Next base: position 737,035,392 of record CM076584.1, on the reverse strand, counting down.
TCCTCCATGGCTTCTGGTATCACATCCAACACTTGTTCTTTGCCCTTCGATGTTGATTTTTCCCCTGCGAAGCTAGGGGCTTTCATTTTCAGAAAGGTCTGTATTGGGATCTTGTTATGTTGTGTCTTGGAGGTCTTGGGCTGCTCCTTCTAGGTGCGCCTGGCTTCGTTGGCTGGTTCATTGCTTGGTCATTTGATTCATTTTCAGTCGCCGCTTTTTTTTTAGAGGGAAATCTCTGAATAGATGCCCATGTTGGTGACACCTCCAGCATCTGAAAGGAACATGCTCATAATCTACAATTTTTGTCCATTCAAATTCATCGTGCAGTATACTTACCTCGCCTGGTAGTGACTCCGCTATGTTCATGTAGACGCAGATTCGAGAATATGCTGCTTAGCAGTTGATATTTTTTTCCTATGTTGTCTTGACGAATTCCCCTAGGGCGTTGCCTATATCTCTGAGGGTCAGCTCATCCCAGTAGTCCTGGGGGAGGGAGTATAGCCAAATCCAAATTGGGTCCCATGTAAGATCTTGTTAGTCGGGGTTGAACCGCTCCGTCCAATGTCTGAGGTATAAGCTTGCGGAGTTGAAGAAATAAGGTCCTCCATCCATGATCCTATTTTTGTCTTCAATGTAGGTAAAGATCACATTGAATAAGCCTTTAGCACACAACTGAAGGTAAATATGGACCTTAGGTTTCCATTTGGAAGCTATCCATCCTTAGAGGGCTTTTTCAATGGGCCAAAACCCATGAAATTTCCTATCAATGCATGATCCTTCATGAAATGGATTCTTTCATTGATGCGATGCACAGGGAGCTCAATCATTGTTCTTTTGGGGTTCTTCGGGATTCATGTTGTTGACTTGATGTTCGCTTCTTCTGCTCTGATGTATTTTTCTGCTGCGCTGTGGGAGTCACCCCTGAGATGTCATGAGACGGGCTAGAGTGTTTCTGATTGTCGGTATCAGCCCCTGCCACTATCCCTGTGGAAGGCTGACCTGTGATGGAAGGAGAAACGGTCCCCCCACTGGTTTCTGTCATAGGTGAGCCTCAAGGCTGACTAGGAGAGTTATTATGGCCTAACGATCTGGGGGGGAGGTCTGCCTGGGGTAGCCTGCATGGAAGCCTCCAAACCCTAGGTCATGGCGGTTGGCCTAGTGTAGAGCTCCGATAGGTTTTTCGAGTAAATATCCATCCCTCTAGAGTCCCTTGTTGATCAACAGGTGGAGATGTATATAGCTAGAGTCCCTTGTTGACCAAAGGGTGGAGATGTATATATTTGTAGTCCCTTATTGACTAAAGGGTGGATATATGAATCTATGGAGTCCCTTGTTGATCAATGGGTGGAGATGTGTATCTCTAGGGTCCCTTATCTAATGAATTGAACACCTTTCGTAACATATCAGGTGCTTTCGATTAGGTTTCAGTGCTCTTCAGTATTTTAAGTCAATCTTGTTGCCTCAATTTTGTTTGATGTTCAAATTCAAATCTCTTCATTTTTCTCAATCTTTATATGTGTTCAAAATCAGTACTAGGATATCCTAAAGTGCACAATAGATTTTAGATTGATATTGGTTACAGAGTTGAAATGTTTAATATTTTCTCTTCAATAAGACATGTTAAACCTAGATAAACCTCAACAAATATATTTTACCAAAGGAAATAATTGGAATCATGAACTAAAATTGAAAAAGAAATAATATTGAAGGAGGCATAAGCTAGAAGGAAATAGATATGATGGAGCTGACAATTATACTTAGTGATTTTTTCGCTTTCATGTTGAAGGAAAAGTTTCTCCCAAACGATCATAGTTTTCCTTACATAATTCCATGTTCCTACTACATGAACGCATAATAAATACATTATTGTATACCCTTACGATAATCCTCTTCATGTAACATTAAATGGTTTCACGCTATTTTTTTTGTTTTGCTAGATTTTTAATTTGGCAATGAAATTCCAATCAATTTGGATTAAAAGGGATACACTTTCCAAGGAATTGATAACATGAGAATGATAGCATGATAATAAGAATGTCACCACTGATATTTTATGTTGAGGTCTTAAATTTTTGAGTTCAAAATCTAGGTGTCAAAATATTGTATAGGTAATACCCAATAAGGGAAAAGATAGCATGACAGAATGCTTGACTTGCTGAAAATTTTACATTGATATATCCAATTCTAGCTTATAGAATTTTGGCTTGAGGGGTCCTAACCCAGGTTCGGAGGTTAAGGTTGGCCAAAAAAACCCTATACTACTAGCCCTTTCAGCAATGACCTTCTTGCGCAGGCCAAAGTCTCACCCGAAGCAATATGGGAGGGTGCTGGAACCAGGTTTCCGCACCCTGAGAGAGAGTATGTAAGTTAAGCAGATCCATGTTCGCAACCTATCAGGTTCGCACCAGACAGATTTATTCGTAGGGTAGTTAAACAGTATAATCGCAATATACGAAGCTATTATCATGCACAAATCTAGTTAATAACTCCGCATACACGTGCATATCAGTAGTTATCAACACATATTATCATAACACATCATCAACAGATTATAGTTGTACCATAACATAGATAGATTCGCAACATAAACCGATAACCAACAATATTTGTAACAGATCCAATATTTTGCATCGACAAAAATACATTAGATCAGATAACACAAAAATACTTCAACAATATCCGCATATATTAGCATCCAAAACCCAATACAATCTGACACAGCCTGTGCACACAGCCAGCAGGGTCCGCACACAAGAAGACTAAGGATCTCCGCACACACAGCCAACAGGAGTCCTTACCCTAATGACCCAACAACAAATCTAACAATTTTCACTTAGTATCAGACTTAATTATTTCCTACCTTAAGACTCACAATTTTCATCTATTTATATCGACTTAGCCTACGCTTCCAATGTCTTGGTCTACCCTTGACCCATTACAATGAATTTGGGGCTTTGACCCACCCCAAAACCCCTGCATTAGACTAATTAAGACCAAAAGTATACAAAATTATACAAAATTCATAGCTTTTAGGGGACCCTGTTCCAACAGTCCCCCAACAAAATCTTGTGACTCGTCCTGAGTCAATACGATGGTGGGGACTCCACTTGTGTCTGCAGTAGTTTGATCACCTCAAGAAGTGGGTAGTGGCCGTCATCCTGGCGTGGAATATAAACTTTGGGTTGCTACTGTCAGAGGGAGTAGGCTGCTCAGACATGAAAGAGACCTAATAGGCGTAGAAACTTTTACATCACAAACTCGTCAAGGAAAAACACGCCAAGTACAGAGTATTCAAGCGATACGGAACCCTCGTCTGATCTATCCTTCTCTTTTTATAGCCTTTGTGATCGACCAAAGGTTGGGTAAACCTCACTTGGAACTTACCATCAAGTAAACGGTAAAAAATCTCCAGAAATCACCTCATTAAATGCTGGCCATCGGCTCCTGTTAACGGTAACTTTTGCTTTTTACCTAATTTTACTGTTCCAATGGCTAGTTTTCGCACCTCCTGTGCGCCCAGTGTACCCCTGCGCTCCCTGCGGACCTCCTGTGCGCCCAACGCACTTCTGCGCATCCAACGCACCTACTACATTCTAAACATACATCTGCACCTTCGGCGCACCCCTCCGAGCTTCCAAACCTGCGGCCGCTTCCTGTGCGTACCGTGGTACTTTCCACGCTTACCTTCCTTGGTGGACAAAGCCCACTTTATATAGCTACTCCGGCCATATAGTCATTTGATCCGATATGGTTTGAGCTAGCTTCCATTGACATAGTCAGGTAGCATATCACCACACAGAGTGGCTAATCGAATAGCTCCACCATCCCTGATTTCTTTAACTGCATAGGGCCCTATCCAGTGCTGTCAAAACTTCCTAGGGTGTTTCGCAAACTGGCTATCGTATAGTAGCACTAATTCAACCTCCGCAAAGGTCTTTTGTCAAATATGTCGATCATGCCATGCCTTATCCTGAGCCTTCTGAACTTATTCATGGAAATTGGCAATGAAGTGATCTTCCTCCAAAGCCACAAGCTGCGCTAACCGCTCCTCCATGACATCAAGCTCCGCCATATTGGTAAAGGTTGTGATGCGCATGCTAGGAACAATTTATTCCATAGGCATAATGGCCTCCTTTCCATAAACCATATGAAATGGTGTTTTCCCTATCAACTCCTTACAGGTGGTTCGGTAGGCCCAAAGAACAGACGGGATGCGCACGTCCCAGTCGCTACAATCAGTGTTACAAACCTTAGTTAATGCATGCTCCAAAACTTTATTAAAAGCTTCAACTTCTATGTTTTCCTGGGGAAGATACAGATTTCTTTTCGCATGATGAATCCAAAATTCTTCCGTCAAGGCCTGTATTGTTTCATTGACAAAGTGCGTACCTCTATCGCTCATCAAGATTTTCAGACATCCAAATTTGGTGAGAATCTTCTCAAAGATGAAGTGTGTAGTGGTAATTCCAGTGAAATCCTTTACCTCTTGTGCTTCGGCCCACCTAGTTACATAATCAGTAGCAGTTATAATGTAACGCACATCTCTCTTCTTTCTGGGTGGGTTGATAGGTCCTACAAAATAGATGGCCCATTTTTCGAATGTTTGCAGGGCCATTTGCAATTGAAGGGGCATTTCATCCTTGCGGGATGGCCTTCTGGTTCGTTGGCATTTATCGCAGGCCTTACAATAATTGTGAGAGTCACTATTCAAGGTAGGCTACCATAATCTAGCTCCCAAGATCTTCTACTCCATTGCTTTCCCTGCGTAGTGACCTCCTACTACCCCGTCGTGGGCTTCTGCCAAGATATCATGTCGTTCATGTTCCAAAACGTACCTGTGTAGCACTTCATCAGCCCCCATCTTATATAGATGACCTGCGATGATGGTAAAATTTGTGGCATGGGTTATCGACTCTTTCTTTGGTTGTACCGAATATTCGGCAGGTGTTATTCCTATAGTCACGAACTAGATGATGTCGGTGAAGTGCGCATCAACGACCTTAATAGAAAACAACTGTGAATCAAACAATCCTTCTTCTAGGTTTGTTGGTTCCTCACCACTCTCAATTTGGGACAAGTGATCCAGCCCAACATTTAACTTCCCCGGCTTGACAATGATCTCAAAGTCGTATTCCTGGAATAGCAGTAGCCATTGGCAGATTTTCCCCCCAACATAGGCTTATTCATGAAGTACTTCAAAGCCAAATGATCTATAAAAATTTTGAAGTGTCCTCCTAACAGATAGTGCCGATACTTCTGTAATGCATAAACCATAGCCAAGCCCTCCCATTCCATGGTAGAGTAGTTGTGTTGTACACCAAAGAGTTTCCTACTAGAAAATGAAACCGGGTGATCAATGTCGCCATCTCCAGGTTACGTAAGGACCACTCCTAGGGTGATTCCTAATGCATTGACGTGAACATGGAATTCCTTTGCCCAATCAGGAAAGATGAGAATAGTTGCATAGACCATCTTATCTTTAAGTAGCTCGAAGCTTTTTTGACATTCGTCATCCCAAAAAAATGAAACATCCTTCTTAAGCAGTTTTTCCATCGACGTTGTGATCAATGCATATCCTTGAATAAAATTCCTATAGTAGCCTGTATGCCCGAGGATCGAACGCAATTATTTATCAGTTGTATGTATTGCCATATTTATGATAACTATGACTTTCGCAGGTTCAACCTTCAATCCTTGTCTGCAAACTATATGCCCAAGCAAGATTCCGAAGGGTATGCAGAATATGCACTTTTTGATATTCAGAGAAATCTGGTGTTTTCTATAGGCATCCAACATCATGCGCAAGTTCGAGACGTGCTTCTTAACCAAGCTGAAGATAGTCCAGTCATCAAATTACACCTCCAAAAACTTGTGGATGAACTCTTTGAACATTGTGACTACTACTCGTGAAAATATAGCAGGGGCATTCTTGAGTCCAAACGACATAATTGTATACTGGAAGGATCCCCATTCAGTGGTAAACCTAGTCTTGCTGCGATCTTCAGGTGCGATTCTGATCTGCTGGTACCCTGAGAACCCATCAATGAATGAGTACGCTTCCTTCCCTCCTACGCTATCAAGGATTTCATCTAAGAATGGCATAGGAAAGGGTTCATGGATGTAGGCATAATTTATTGTGCATAAGTCCACACAGATCCGTATTTCTCCCTTCGTCTTTTTTTCCTGAACCACCATCAGACTCACCCGGTCCAACTATTCAATCGGTTTGATGATACCTACGGCGAGCATTTTTTCAATTTCTTCCTTAACCTTTTGTTTATACTCAGGTTTCAACAGATAAGGGCGCTACCTCACAGGGCGCACATCTGGTTTTAACGTGATGCACATGACCCCTAGGTCCCCTATGATCACCTTAAGCTCCGAAAACTTCATCGAGAATAAGTCCTGATATTCTGTGAGTAGCTCTACAACTTTTCCCATTGTATCATCATCCCAGTAATCCCAAATTTTAGCCAACTTAGGCCGCTCTTCCATGCCAATGTTGAATTCTCGCAGCTTCAGAGGCTTCATAACATCCACAATTTGTAGTGGGGGTCCCGCAACTGCGCACTCTCCCTCCGATTCCGGGATAGCGACATTGCACAGATCTTCATCACATTATTTGATGGCTATATTGTGGCAGTTGACAATATCTTGCATCTTCATTTCCCATGTTGGTGTCCCAAGTGCTGTAGAGGGGCGTGATTCATCAAATACGAAGGTGTCTTTATCCTTTAGAGCTTCGTTAAGCGCCTCCGTGCCCCCTGTTAACCCAAATATGCCTACAAATTCATCCTTTAATGTTTCCCATTGGTGGGTGCACTGATGTAACTCCGCATCTAAGTACCATGTAGTGGGAATTGGGCCCAAGGCATGAATAAATAGGTGAACCCATTCTTCTGTAGTCCGGTCATACCATTTTTCCATCCAAGCGAACAGATGCTCGCGCGGGTCTCCATGGCCAAGGAATGTTTTTATGGGAAAGTGGGTCAGAGGTTCGAATCACAGGATCATCATATCCCAATAATATTCCCGATCCTGGAACGCCCCCTTATGTGTGTCCCACCACCTCGCAGGTGTTGCGCGCATCGCTAGATTAAGGTCCCATAGCCTTCGTTCTCTCGAAACCTCAACCTCAAATGTTCACAAAAACTCCTTAATACTACTAGAAGCATCAAAGTAGGGCAGTTCTCTTACCTCTGAGGAGATACATCAAAATTCCTTTGTGATCCTAAGGCATCACAGTGCAGATACATCATGTAACCGATTCTACCAGTTTTCCATCTCCCCGTCAGAGTCAAAAAAACATTAGTTGTCCTTTTCCCATCAAAGTACACCATCCGTTGTAGGATTCATCCAATATTCATCCCACACAGTTAACTTATAAATATGATCCACATCTTCTTCTTCACGCACCGACTCTGTATATCGTTCTCCTTCTGCAGGGTCTAATGGTACTATCACCCGCATTCCTTCATTTTCAAACACCATGCTTCTTTTATTTAGGTTGACGATACCTCCCATAACTATGGCCCAGTCCAATCCTAGGAGCACGGGATAGGGATCCACATCTTCTACAATTTCAATGACCTCAAATTCAGCCTGGACCTTAACTCTTGCGATATCTACCACGATATTTGATAGTCTTCCCAACGGTATGATCTTCGACTGATTGGCCATGTGTAACTGGATAGTGAACCATTCCAACTTTGGTTCTCCCATTTGCTGCCAAGTTTTCTTAGGTAGTACGTTCGCATCTGAGCCTAGGTCCAAAATAACCTAATCCATCTCATAATCACCAATTTGCACGGTTAACCGCATTTCCCTATCATTGCGCTTCTTATGCTTGTACAATTTGTACACATCCTTAACTTCCATGGGTGGAGTTTCTCTTTCTGCGCAGCTTTCTATCAAAGCTTGGAGGTTTTTTATGGCCCTTTGGTTGCGCAGCATCTTCATACATGCCTGTAGAAATGGTTTGACCTCATCATATTCTTTGAGGTTCATGGGGGCTTGAGGAATAGATGCCTCAGCCTTAGCAAATTCTTGGTGAGCTGCGAAAAAAGTTTCCTTTTCCATCTGTAAGTCCAAACCTTCTTTTTTAATGGTTGATTTTCAGATAAGAGGCTCTGCCTCATCTTTCTCTGCAGCTCCCCCAGTGGCCATGCCACTACGTGTTATGACAATAATGCTTGGTCCTTCGTCTCGAGGTTCTACCTTAACCCTTTGTACATTCTGCGTAGGTGTCTACTGCTTTTCCTACATCTTGGCTATCATAATTGGGCAGACTTCAATCACATGGTCCAGATGTCTACACTATCTGCAAGATTGTCTTTCAGGGTTCGAGCAGTCCCTCGCAAAGTGCCCTACCTCTCCACAGTTATAGCAGATCAGTTGTCCTCTTCCCCTACCTGCGCTTCCACCTCGGCCCCCTCCCCTGCCCCTAGCTGGGGAGCCACCTATACCTAAGGGAGATCTTGGTGAAGAAGGGTCTGATTGTACCCTATATAAGTTTCCCCGGTCTATCATCAGATCATAAGTTCGGTAGTTCTGCTCATCATGTCCTACTAATCGGAAAAACATGCACCATTGTTGCTTTAGTTCTGGTACATACGCACCTAGACGGGGGAAATGGTTAGTATAATGTAGGCCAGCTATGCGACAATCATCGCACCACAACGCTGGTCCACTTGGCCCCGGGCGTAACGGACTGGGTCCCCCCACCTGTAGGTAGTCTGCCAGTAGTGGGCACTGATCCTTGGTATGCCCAGATACCCTACATCATATGCACCATATGTCTGGACTAGCTTCCTTCCCTCGATCATTTCACAGGTTCTGGATCTCAATGTGCATCGCCCCTAGCTGCTCTTGGATTTTTTGTACTCCCAACTGGGTATCATCTCTCGGTGCAACTTCCAACTTCATAGCAATCTCCAAGGATTTTTTCTGCGATTCAATAGCTTGTTGACCCATAGCTACGCGCAAGTGAAGTAGTAACATAGAAATGAACCATTCCTTGTGTTGTCTGTCATCATACAGAAATTACCCTTCTCTTATTATCTTCTTCAGCCATTGGTCAGCTTCCCACACAGACTCAGAGGGTCCTTTCTTGAAATCTTTTAGATCATTCACTACCTAAGAGTAGGATTTAGGCTTCCAGAACTGTTGTTTTAGGGCATTTTTAACCTCTTGAATGGTTGCATTTGCATGTTGAGCTACGTATCCCATATACTAGTCCAAGGCTCTTCCTTCAAAGGCAAGGGACATTTGTGCCATTTTCATAGCATCGTTGGCCACATTCTACGTAGTCCATACCGAATTTGCGACAAACCATAACCGATCCATATCTTCATCCCCTATGCCCTTAAAGGTAGGTAGATTCATGTGCGAGGCCATCTCGTCTTCTGGTGGTGGAGGTACGGGTGAGTTCTTACCCCTATGCTGATTTGAAGGTGATGTAGTTGGAGGGCTATGCGCAGCTGAATCCCTTACTCGACTGTAGACAGATCTATCTCCTTCTTGATTAGTTCTATAGTATTTTCCACTCCGTGTTGTACCCTCGCTCTGATCAGAGCTCATTCACTCTGTATGACTACACAAAATTCTATTTTCGCACAATAATATATTAATCAGTAATGATAAGGTTTTCAGAAATTTACCCCGGAAACCCTTGAAGAACCTCCACTCTGCCTCCGAATAGGACACAAAGTGATTGATTGCAAATTCCATCACAAATATTTTTAGCACACTGTCCACTTAGTGATCTACCATATGAGTGATGGTGTTATCAGTCTTCTTTAACTGCTGGATCAACTTTGGATTCCACTGCGTGACTCGTTCATCCTTCTGAAAGAGCAGAAGTGTCCTCAGACACACAACTTTATTGATCAAGCAAAAATATTACAGGGAAAATTACAGGAGTTTACACACGTAAACTCATTCTCACATTCTCTCATTACACATTACATTCAAAATAGGAAACTAACCTATTTATATGCTCTATGCTCTAACTTAATCTAGTTATGGATCACTTGGAAAATAAACAAGTGTCCATTTACAATAAATGAGCTTCTAACCAAACTACTAACTTTTCTCCTAACTTAGAGCCTAGGAAACAACTCTTTTCTAGAGTCCTAATTTTTATTAACAAATTTCTAATTCTAAATATCTCACAAATATATTAAATATTCTAGAATAATAATTATTAATTTAATATATTAAATTAATAATTATTTTATTCAAATACTATAACCTATGATAAAAATTATTTTTGGATCATCTAACATTCCCCCCTATGATCCAAAGATACATTACAACAGATACCAAGTTCATCCCTGAACTTAGTAAATTTTATTCTACCAAGAGGTTTTGTGAAAATGTCGGAGGTCTGATCTTCTGAAGGGCAAAACACTAGCTTGATGATGTCCTTTGCAATGAGAGATCTGATATGATTATACTTGGTGTCCACATGCTTTGTCTTTGAATGAAAAACTGGATTCTTGGCAAGCTTTATTGCTGATTGATTGTCGATGAATAACGAAGTAGCTTCTGCTGGAGGAATTCCCAAGTCCTGTAAAACTCGACGTAACCAAACAATCTCACAAGCTGCTTCCCATGCTGAAATGTACTCTGCTTCTGCTGAAGAAGTGGCCACTGTAGTTTGCTTCTTGCAACTCCAGGAAACTGCAGCTGACCCCATGTTCATTAAGTAACCTAAGGTTGATGCCCTGTCATCAATACTGCCAGCAAAGTCGGCATCTGAAAATCCACCAAGTACAAAATTTTTAGTCTTTTTGTAAAGAAGACCAAAATCTTTTGTTCCTTGGATATATCAAAGAACTCTTTTGGCTGCATTCCAGTGGATGTCTAATGGTTCCTGCATAAAACGTGAAATAATACTGACTGCATAAGATAGATCAGGACGAGTGGTTGTCAAATAAATCAAGCTGCCAATCAACTGTCTATAAGTCGTGCTATCCACTCTTTCCCCCCCTTCAAATTTTGAAAGTTTTAAGTTTTGTTCCATAGGGATAAGGAAAGGCTTACAATCCTGCATTCCAAATCGCTAAAGAATCTCTGCTGCATATTTACTCTGGGAAATGAAGATCTGATGTGGACGTTGGAATACTTCAACCCCAAGATAGTAATGAAGTAGTCCCAAATCTGTCATCTTAAAACCTGCATGAAACTCCTTTTTTACTTGTTCAATGTGATCATCATTGTTGCCTGTAATTATCAAATCATCAACATACATAATGAGAATGACCAGATATTTTCCCTGTTGGCGCACATACAAAGTATCATCAAATTCACTGCGATGAAAACCAACTTTGCGAAGGTATTCATCCATTTTGGCATACCAGGCGCGGGGAGCTTGTTTTAATCCATATAAAGCCTTGATTAATTTGCAGAATTTATTTTCTTTCCCTTTAACTTCAAACCCTGGTGGTTGTGTCATGTATACATCTTCCTGTAAGTCCTCGTTGAGAAAAGCGCTTTTGACATCCATTTGATGAACTTTCCACCCTTTCTGAGCTGCTAAGGAAAGTGTAAGGAGGATGGTGTTCCATTTGGCTGTGGGAGAAAAGTTCTCCTCATAATCGATCCCTTCCTGCTGCGCAAAACCTTTAGCAACAAGGCGTTCTTTATACTTGTTAATATCACCATTTTGCTTATACTTAATTCGATAAACCCATTTGCATCCAATAGGTTTAACATGCTGAGGACAATCAACAAGTTGCCAAGTGTTGTTGTCTTGAACTGCCTGATATTCATCAACCATTGCTTGTTTCCATGCTTTATGTTTTACTACCTCTTGAAAAGAAGAAGGTTCAGTAAAATCATTTGCTATTAAAGCAAAATTGCCATCATTTTGTTTTGATGCCCTTGTTCCTGTTTTGTTTTGTTCATTAGGCCTTACATCTTTCAAGAGTTGAACTGCCCATTTTGGAAGTTTTTGCTCACTTGTTTGAGGTTCTGAGAAGTCTCCATCATTGTAGAGGGGATTAATGTAAACTGATGTTGGTCGTTCAGGAGGTGAATCTAGAGAATCGTTTTCAGAAGAACTATTGATGATTGGAGACGACAATGAACTCCTAGAAGACCCAGATGACTTTGTTGAAGTAGTTGGACTGGATGACTCATCTTCAGAGGAAGGAAAATCAAGTTCATACCAATTTGGTGAATTTGGTTGACTTTGCATATTTCCTTTCCTTTTACTGCCTTTAGTTTCTAGCTTGTGAAGAAGACTTTCGATTTCTTCAGCACTCTTACTCTCTGTTTCATAAAAAATGACATCCCTGCTCACAATAAATTTTCCATTTGTCAAAAGACGATACCCTTTCTTTTCATCTGAATAGCCAATCATGGTGCATTTTAAACTTCTTGAATCAAGCTTAGTTCTCTTTTCTTTTCGAACTAAGGCATAACAGATGGATCCAAAAACTCGAAGATGTTTGACTTTAGGTTTGAAACCAAACCAAGCTTCATAAGGGGTGATTCCTTCTAACGAAGCAGTTGGAGATCTTTTTCTTAGATAGACAGTTGTATGGATTGCTTCTGCCCAATATGTTGGACTTAACCCTTTGAAAGTTAACATGGATCTCGCCATGCCTAACAATGTACGATTCATTCTTTCTACGACTCCATTTTTTGTGGAGTGTAAAAATTTGTAAGATGTCTTCTGATGCCATTTTCACTGCAATAAGTTTTGAATTCATTTGAGTTGAATTCTCCCCCATTATCTGTCCTGAGAGTACCTATCTTTTATTTGACTTCATTTTCAACAAGTTGTCGAAAAATTTTAAATTTCTCAAATGTTCTGACTTGTTTTTCAAAAAGTAAACCCAGGTCATTCTACTGAAATCATCAATAAATAGCAAGAAATATTTGCAACCACCTAAAGAAGGTTGAAGTGGACCACACACATCACTGTGAACTAGTTGCAGCAGCCTGTTTGCACGCCATGTACTTGTTGGAAAACTTTCTCGACTCTATTTTCCATAAATGCAAGCTTCACATTTTGCATTTTCGTTGTTGAAAGTCGGAAGTCCTTTAACCATCCCTTGTTTATGCAATTGAGAAAGACTGTGAAAATTAAAATGTCCATATCTTACATGCCATAGTCTTATAGGTGAAATTCCTGTAGTAACTGCCCCTGCAAAATCTGAATGCCTTGGAATAACTCTCCCTTTCATCCTTAACAGTTTTCCGTCTTCATATCCTGTCATCACTGTTTGGAAGTTCTGTTTGACTGAATTAATCTTAACTAAGCCATCTTCCATAATTATTTGATGCCCTGCTTGTCGAATCATGACCAAGGACAACAAATTTTTCTTAAAGGTGGGAACATACCACACATTGGAAATCAATTTTTCTCCAATGTCAGGGAGAAAAACTTTGACTGCACCTTTTCCATAAGGCGTATGTTTTGTATCATCTGCTAGAAATATGGAGTTAAGATGGAACTCTTGAAAATTCCAAAAGAAATCTCGTCTACAGGTCATGTGCTGAGTTGCTCCTGAATCCAAAATCCAAGCATCTTCATAATCACTCTTAACAAAAGAGTAAATTTGGATTGTTGGAGAAGAAGTGAAGACATATTCTGAATCATTATCATCTTGATCTTGATCATTTTCAAACTGTGTTGACGGCTGTTGAAACTTAGAAATTTTATTGATAGATGTGCAACAATCTGAAGCATAGTGACCAACTCTGTTACATCACCTACAAACAACTTGACTCAAATCAGTGCCTCTTCCTTGAGACTGTCCTCTGCCTTGAGACTGTCCTCGACCTCTGCTTTTTCCTCTGTTTTGAGATTTTCCTCTTCCTGGATTCTGTCCTATACCTTGCTGAGATCCTCTGTTTTGATTGTTGCCTCTGCCTTGAGAATTGTTTTTGCCTGAATTTGAGCCTCTGTTGGAGTTGTTTCCTCTTTGTTGACTGCAACCACGACCTTGCGCTGCTTGATTAAAATTACCTTTGCCTTTGTTTTTGGAATTCTCAGCTGGGGAGTTGCTAGTACTGGCTTCTGTAAGAAAAAAATCTTCACCCACTTTCTTTTTCTTCCCAAAAGTTTTATCATGTTGAGTCAACATTTCACAGAGCTCATCAAACTTTAGCTTTTCTAACTTTCCAGTAAACTGTAGAGTTTCTAAAAAATGTGTGTAGGAAGAAGGAAGCCCAGCAATTAAAATTGTGACCATAAAACTATCATCAACTGCTTGAAAACCAGCATTAACAATTTCCTGCTTAATATTCTCAAGTCTAGATATGTATTCAATAATATCTCCGTCTTCAGTCAATTTTTGATGCAACAATTTTAATTGTAGATCAACTCTTTTTTATTGAGGCTGAGTATCAAACAACTCTTTAAAAGTTCTCAAAGCAAACCATGCATCTTTAGCATTTTCGATATGGACATACATTTCATCATTGACAAAGGATTTAATGAGAGCTAATTCTTTGGCGTTTTTAACTTCCCATTTTGCTAGCGCAGCTACATCTATAGGTTTATTTGGCTTTACATCTCCATCACAAATATCATGCCATATTTCATTATAAACAAGAGTGCTTTCGATAAGGCGTTGCCATGTTTTGTAAGATTTTGAGCCTTCAAGTTTGTCGGAATCAGAAAAGAAATTAATCAACTTAGACATTGTAGTGTTAAGACTTCACACCATGATTCAAGCTCCAAAAATCAAGATGTGCAACACAACAGCAACACACGATGCAAAAAACGAACTATCGGGGCTTGGCCTTGACCCTCGAATAGTCGTCAAAAGAGGAGAAAATTGACTGAGCTTTGCACTTGGCTCTAGTCAATTTCTCAAGTTTTTACAAGGCAACTTTCAAAATTTGACTTTTTACAATGGTGCTTTTGCACAATCTGGTAAAAAAAATTACCCCCCCTCAAAGTAAATTTACTTTGAGTCACACTTTCACTCCATAAGCAAATTTACAAAACACAAATCTCCTTATTACTCCAAAAAATTACAACACCCTTATTACTCCAATTACAATGCTTCAAAAAAATATTTCTACTTATTCAACTTATTCCTCCAAATAAAATATGCTTTTAATTGCAAAGCACAATTACAAATTTAAAAAACATTCCAATTAAAAAAAACTTTAATAACTCCTTTGCAATTAAAATTATATTATATGTGATGCCACATCCGGTCAACACTGGAAAGCTGGTTCATATCCGTTCAATGCTGGAATGAAGTCCTCCAAGCCTGGAATCAATCAAATCTAATGCCACATCCGTTCAAAATCGATTTTGCAAATTTCAAAACGCTAGTTCGATTATTCAAAATTGATTTTGCAGATTTCAAAACGCTGGTTCAATTATTCAAAATCGATCTGCCTGATAAGAAATGTTGGTTCAATTATTTTCCATGCCAAACGCTGGAGGACGCTGGAAAAATCCACTTGCATCAACATCAAAACACTGGCAAAAGCGCTGTGAAGGAAAAACGCTGTAAAATATCTTTAAAAAAGCTGTTTCAACGTGCAAAAAAAACGCTGGCAAAAAAACGTTGTTCCTATTCAAATACTGGAATGCTCAAAATGTTGTTTCAATTAATTTAAAACTCTGTCCAACCAAAAAAACGAGGTTTCTATTCAAATTCTGGAACGCTAGCAAAATGTTGTTTCTATTCAAATGCTAGAACGCTAGAAAAATGTTGTTTCAATTAGTTTAAAACTCTGTCAAACACATTTAACGCTGAATCAAATGCTGGAATGCTCAACGTTGGCTAAATGTTGGAAGCACTGTTTGAAGCGCTGGCTGAACACTTCAAAATATTTTAAATCGATTTGCAGAATCCTCTAAATCGATTTGCAGATTCATACACTGTTTGAAGCGTTGTTCTTAATTGAACGTTGGTTCTTGCAATATAACGCAATATTGCAAGAATTTTAGGATGTAATGCAAATGCTATGAAACCAAACCAATCGATGCCAGAATTCTCAATGCAGGGAATTTGCAGAATGGATTTGAATCGATTTGAATGAAAATGCAGAGTCGATTTTCCAGAATCGATTTGAATGTTTGGAGGGGCAGCGTTTGTTTTTTATTACAACAATATTCACACAAACTTCTGATAAACTAATTCAATCCAAAAATAAATAAACCCTGGCAAGAGCACTCTCCTTTTTTTTTGTTCACTCAAACAAATTAAAAAAAAGTCACACAGATTTGCAGTGGCTCCTTTAAAAAAAATGATTTCAGAATTTGCAGATCTAAAATCAATAAAAAAATTTGCAAATTTCATACCAATATTTTGCTGATCACTTCAACAGAGTTGAGTTTTCCATGACCTGATAGAGCTGGAATCTCCTCCTCACTGCATCACCGTGGCTCTGATACCACATGAAAGAGCAGAAGTGTCCTCAGACACACAACTTTATTGATCAAGCAAAAAGATTACAGGGAAAATTACAGGAGTTTACACACATAAACTCATTCTCCAATTCTCTCATTACACATTACATTCAAAATAGGAAACTAACCTATTTATATGCTCTATGATCTAACTTAATCTAGTTATGGATCACTTGGAAAATAAACAAGTGTCCATTTACAATAAATGAGCTTCTAACCAAACTACTAACTTTTCTCCTAACTTAGAGCCTAGGAAACGACTCTTTTCTAGAGTCCTAATTTTTATTAACAAATTTCTAATTCTAACTATCTCACAAATATATTAAATATTCTAGAATAATAATTATTAATTTAATATCTTAAATTAATAATTATTTTATTCAAATACTATAACCTATGATAAAAATTATTTTTGGATCATCTAACACCTTCCAACACTTCTGGAAATCTACGAGCCTTGCAAGCCACTCCTAAAGCTCGGTTGCAAATGTCACAAAGAAAATTTCATAGATCTCCATGAAAATGTACTTATTCTTCCACTTCTCTGCCGTCAATCTTGTGCTGCGATCCTCTTTTATGGAAAATTCCTGAACCTGTTTTTCAAACCACTCTTCAATTTCTTTCTTCTCAGGTCTCCAATTTTCTCTTGGCATTACCCAATCCCTCTCTCAAAATTCTCCCAGTCCGGACAACAGAACCATTTGTTGGCTCGAGGGGTCCTGACCCAGGTTCGGAGGTTAAGGTTGGCCAACAAACCCCTGTACTACTGGCACTTTCGGCAGTGACCTGCTTGTGCAAGCCAAAGTCTCACCCAAAGAAGTATGGGAGGGTGCCAGAACCAATTTTCCGCACCCTGAGAGAGAGTGGGTAAGTCAAGAAAATCCACGTTCGCAACCTATCAAGTTCGCACCAGACATATCTATTCGCAGGGTAGTTAACAGTATAATCGCAATATACGGAGCTATTATCAGGCACAGATCTAGTTAATAACTCTGCATCTACGTGTGTATCAACAGTTATCAGCACATATTATCATAATGCATCATCAACATATTACAGTTATGCCATAACATAGATAGATTCACCGCATAAACAGATAACCAATAGTATTCATAACAGATCTAATAGTTCGTATCAACAGAAATACATTAGATCAGATAACACAGAAATACTTCAACCATATCCGCATATATTAGCATCCAAAACCCAATACAATCTGACACAATCTGCGCACACAGCCAGTAGGGCCCGTACACAGCAGGAATGAGGATCTCCATGCACACAACCAGCAGGAGTCCTTACCCTAACGACCCAACAACAGATCTAACAATTCGCACTTAGTATCAGACTTAATTCTTTCCTACCTTAAGACTCAAAATGTTCATCTATTTATATCGACTTATCCTATGCTTCCAATGGTCCGCAAACCGTGGTTTACGGACTCTTGGTCCACCCTTGACCCATTACAATGCATTTGGGGCTTTGACCCACCCCAAAACCCCTGTGTTAGACTAATTAAGACCAAAAAATACAAAATTGTACAAAATTCGCAGCTTTTAGGGGACCCTGTTCCAACATAGAATGTCTTAAATTTCTAAGTTAAAAATTTAAGTGTCATAATAGAATGACAGAATGGTTGTCTTACTGAAGTTTTACATTAAACTATGGGTCCAATTCTTGTTCAAACATTGAATATGTTGGTCCAAACATTAATTTTTGCACTACTTTGTGACATTTATAGTAGAAACCAAGAAAATCCACCAAATTATCATTATCATTGTCAAAGTTAAAAAGATAAGGTAAGTTTTATGAATGAAAAATTACCTTGTTGTATGCAACTCAGGGGTTTTGATTCTATGGTATATTTTAGTTTTTTTTATTCAAGTTTTTATCCTTATGCAATTCTTGAACTGCCTAAGATGATTTTCCATGGTAGACTAGTGAAGGGAAATTTTCCTATAGGTGTTAAGTTGTTAGGTCCCTATAATACTAATGTAACCCTTTATTGTTATTATTAGTGTAGCCCCATTATTGTTATTGTTGTTCCCATGTAGTCCCCATATTGTTACTATTGTTCCCCATAGAAGCCCATTGTTGTTATTGTTGTGCCCTTACATTATTATTGTTATGTAGGCTCTGATTATATTCTGACCCCTGAGACTCCTATATATAGAAAGTAAGTTTTGTCATTTGAATCATCCAAGAATTGTTCATTTATGTAATGTAAAGGAGGTTTCCCCCTCAAAGTGGATAAATTTTAAGTCGTTGATCTATCTTTCCTTCTATTTTGTGAGTTGGTTGCATAACATTTGGTATCAATGCTTTTGATTCTAGGGTTTCGCTGCTACAAACAAGACATCTTGGAATCTTCGCTATAATTTTTTTTCTACGAAGGTTCAGAAGCTAAAAATTTTACCATGAGATTTAGAAATCCTAAGGAACGTCGTGTAAAACTTTCATATCTTAGTTCCCTATATTTGTGGAGATATGATTTGAGGAAGTTAGGGTTTTTTTAGGCTCCATGATTTCATCTCAAACATGTGACCAAGGGAATATTGTCATAACTTTTTTTCAGACATTAGATTTGAATTTTGTAAAATGTGGCTAAAATTGCACGTACTTTAGTTTCTTTTGTATTAATTTTAGTGCCGAAGGTCAAAACAGTGACACGTTGCATGACATAAAAGTTCGCTCTACTAAGCCAATCTATAATTAGGTCATTTTGGGACATTGGGCATAACTTTATCTTGAAGAATCCAAATTATTTTTGACGTATGGCATTGGAAATAAGACCCATAGGGATACCACAGGACCGAATTTCATATCTTCGAGATTCGTAATTACAAAGTTACAACTATTTCAAGATCAAGGTCCTAAAATAAAGAAAAATGTGTGTATTTAAAAAAAATTGCATAATTTTTGTTTGAAAAAATAGTTTGAAGTGATTCTAAGGGCATATTAAAGCATATATATCTATATTGGGTTCTAAAATGCCTCCAAAAAATAATTCTACACACATTAATCCCTTAGAAATCTCTACTATGACACATGAAGAGGAATAATTACAGCATGATCATATCAAAATTATAGGACCAAGTGCAACAAATTTCGATCTCACAAAGATCAACCAAATATGATGTAGATGGTTTAAAATCAAACATGGAAGCTAATATGGATGGTTTGAAGCATGACATGAAAGCTAATATGGATGGTATATAAGAAAAAAATAAAGGAAACATGGAAGATTTGAAGAATGATTTAAAAGCATATTTGACAAATTTGCTACAAGAAATGCTTCCTAATGGTGAAAAGGTATTCGATGAAACTCATGATGATAAAAAAAAAAATTCTAATCATGATTCCATAGCCTATAGCATTGGATTTAAGACCCACCATATTCCAAAGATCGATATGAGGAATTTTGATGGAAAGGATATGATAACATGGATACTACAAATGGAGCAATACTTTGATCTCTATAATGTGCAACACACATAAAAAGTATGCATTACAACTTTATATTTAGAAACAAATAATTTTGTATGGTATCAATGGATTTTTTCTCGTAAACAAATTTTCACTTGGTCAATTTTTACAGAGGAAATGATAGCACATTATGAGGATACAAAGAGCAACACCTTCTGTAGCCAATTGATAAATCTCAAACAAAAGGGCTCAATGATAGAGCACATTGAGGACTTCCAAAATTTGAATATAAGGGTAAATAATATTCCAGAGGAACATAGGATTGATGTATTCATAGGGACTTTAAAGGATAACATCCAACATGAGGTTCACCTTTGGGAACCTAATATATTGGAGAAGGCATTCAGGTTGGCAAGGAAAGTTGGAAGAAAAATTATGGCAACAAGGAAGCCTACCACTCACAACTATAAATATGGAAGTGTTTATACTCCTAGCCTTCCATAGCCTAAAAGGTTAACACCACAAAAATTGGTATAAAAGGAGAAAAATTCTTTGTTATAGTTGTGATAGAAAATACACTAAAGGTCATAAGTGTGCTGACAAGAAATTATTTTACATAGATTGTGAAGAGGAGGAAGAAAAGGAATAAGAAACTTCAAAAGAAGAGGATATACACCAAGAACCAACCTTAGAGAAAGAAGATATGAATTCCAACATATCTTGTAATGCATTGGCAATAATTTCCACTCCTCAAACTCTCAAGATATAAGGACATATAAAGAAGCAAACGGTAATAGTGTTGATTGATTCGGGTAGTACCTATAATTTTATTCATTGTAAGATAGCCAAGGAATTGAATTGCTTTATATATCTAGAACTAGAGTGTTAAGTGATGGTTGTAAATGGAGGAACTATAAATTTCTCTATAAACTGCCATAATATCAAGATAGCCATGGGGGAATATGTATTGAATATCCCAATTCTTTCCATTCCAATGGGTGGTGCTGATGTTGTACTAGGAGTTCAATGGCTACAATATTTGGGTATGATAACATTTAATTTTCAAAAAAATTCTTCAATTTTTTTTGGAAAGGAAATGTCGTTGAATTAAGGGGTATTACAAGGAAACCGGGAAAAATAATCAACTCTAATCGCATGACAAAGCTTCTAAAGATATAACAACGAGGCGTAATTGCACAATTATGCTCACTAGAGTTTCAAACATCAAAATTGTTTATTTCTCCAAATCTTCAAAAGTCTTGGACAATCATTCCAAAGTATTTGAGACTCCCAAATTCCTCCCACCTATTTGTGGTCATGATCAGGGTATTCAATTGATTCTAGGAATTGTTCCTCCAAACATCAGAATTACAGATATCCCTATGCCCAAAAGAGCGAAATTGAACGTATGATTGCATAAATGCTAGAGGTCGGTATAATTCAACCTAGTCAAAGTTATTTCTCTACTCCAGTGGTATTGGTGCACAAGAAGGATGGATCATGGTGTATCTGTCTGAATTATAGGGAGCTAAACAAGCTCACTATTAAAGATAAATTTTTCATTCCTTTCATTGATGAATTATTGCATGAATTACATGGAGAAATTTACTTCACCAAGTTGGATCTTCATCCAGGATATTATCAAATTAGAATGAAGATTGAAGACATTCTAAAAACAACATTTAGAACTCATGAGGGTCATTATGAATTTTTGGTAATAATTTTGGTCTTACCAATGCACCTTCTACATTTCAAGGGTTGATGAATTCCATTTTCAAACCCTTCCTTAGAAAATTTGTGTTAGTATTTTTTGATGATATACTAATATAAAATAAGTCTTGGAATGATCATGTTCAACATGTTGACAGGGTGCTTAAACTATTGGAGGAGAAGCAACTATATGCAAAAACCCCCAAATATTTATTTCGAGTAAAGGAGGTGGAGTATCTGGGTCATATTGTACCTCATGAGGGCGTTAAGGTAGAGCCTAAAAAAATTAAAAACATTAAGGAATGGAAAATCCCCATAACCATAAAGCATCTGCTAGGATTTCTTGGGTTAACAGTGTATTATCGCAATTTTGTTTAGAATTATGGGAGAATAGCAGCACCTCTAGAAAAATTACTGAAGAAAGATGCATTTTCTTGGACTCCAAAAGAAACTAAGGCCTTTGAACATCTTAAAGAGGAAATGTACCAAGCACCGGTATTAGCTATGCTAAACTTCAAAAAAAACGTTTATTGTGGAATGTGATGCCTCAGGAAATGTAATTTTTGTTGTTTTATGCAAGAAGGAAGACCCGTTGCTTTAGAAATCTGCCCAATCAAAGGAAAGTATTTACATAAACCTATTTATGAGAAGGAAAATTTGGCAATACTACATGCACTAAATAAATGACGACCTTAACTAATGGGAATAAATTTCAAGGTAAAAACATATCATGATAGTCTTAAATAATTTTTGGAATAAAGACTATCTTCAGAAGAGTAGAAAAAATGGGTCACAAAGATTTTGGGTTATGACTTTGAAATCATCTACGGAAAAGGGAAGCTAAATTTGGTTGTAGATGCACTCTCAAGAAAAGATGAATATGTGGAAGCATTGTTTTGTGCCATTTCTATTATCCAACCAGATTGGATAACCGAAGCAAGGGAGGAATGGAAGAATGACTATTATAGGTCAATTTGGGCACCATTCCCAATGACTTGGTTAACTGGGCAGCATCTCCAGGACCGATGATCAAAGGGTCTATCATTCCCTATCATCTCAGTTGCTATATGCTCTAAGACAGGAAACTTTCATGAATCAAACAAGATTTTCATCAAAGCAAGGCTTTTCCATGGTTTGAAGCTTATTATTAAACATGTGGGAGCTCAGCAATGCAGGCTCTAAAGGGCCTAAGTGCATTGCATATGCAGGTAGCTCCATTCTGGGCTGCTCTGCAAAGCACTTCCCGACATTCAAAGGTGCGTTGGTCAGACTAGGAGCGAAATTCTCATTGTTCCGGAATCTCCACTTGGCCAGTGTCTTCTAGAAGGGTTTGACATCTACATGACTGGAAAACATGTCTTTCCTATTTTTGGAATGTAATTTACTGCAAAACAACCTACAGTTCAATTGAACACAAAGCTAAGTGTTCAAGGAGGAATAATTTGAGTAGAGAAATGCTGGAGAATTTTCAGTAGAGAGTTTGATTTGTGGAGCTACTGGTGGAGAGACTTATGCTGTGATGAGACTAAGGAACTTTGCTGGAAGGTCATGATGAATCAATCACTAGGTTGTAACCTTTCTTTCTATCATCAATAAAGAGTACTTCTTGTTTTTCCCTACATGCATCCTTGTTTACTTCGATTTTCCATGTTGCAAAATATTTGTTGATGAATGTAGTTTATGCTTAACTGATTTGGCTAATTAACTTGAATAGATATCTAGATTATTGTATCTTCTATTGTTTCAGTTCTCTTTCTTGCAGGAAGCATTTAGCTATTTGAAACTGCTTGAAGTTGACGCTATAGTGGAAGCGACAGAAAGGGGCCATTTGGAAGCGACTGAAACAAGTAAGCATCCAATCCTCTCTGTATATCTGTTTTGAGTTAGGAAAAAGGGCAGTGCAGTCTTTCACCTGTTGTTCTAGACTAGACACCAGTCTATGGAAGCGTAGTTTATCTGTAGATTACAACTCTGGCCCAACAAACTGGCGACCATACTGGGGATGAATTTCTCTTGAATATTGGTGTTTTAGTCTCTGATCTGCTTTCTAAATCCACCCAGTAGTTATTTCACATAAAAATTAGACATTTTCAGAGTTCAATTTGCAAAGTTAGTGAGCCAAAAGGTAGCTTTTTCTTTTTTTACTGTGCTCAACACACCCCTGGTTAGGGCACAGTGCTTTGCAAAGCACTGTCTCCCTTGTCAGCCTGCATTGCAGAGCACTGTCTTCCTTTGTAGACTGCATTGGCTCCTGAAAGGAACAAATCCCCTTGAATCTGACTTTGCATTTTGCTTCAGTTCTGTTTGTTGACTTGTTCTGAAAATTTTAATGCTCTATTTGACCAGTAGCTCTATATATTTCTTCTCCTTTGACTGAAAATTTGTTCAATGTTGTTTTAAAAAAGTTTTTCATTATCATTGACAAGTTGATTTCAAAGTAATTTTTATGGTCGCATTAAGAATCATTTGCTTTCGAAATAGGAAATTGTCGTAAAAGTCTTCATTTCCTTGATAGGAGAAATTGTTGTTGAAATCTTCGTTTTACCTTCAAAAGAGAAATTGTTGTTTGTATTCTTCATTTCTCGAAAGTAAAAATCATTTCGATTATTCATCTAGTGCACCTAGTTTTCTTTCTGCATTCATAACATTAAGGAAACTGAAAAGAAAAACTTGCATTTGCATGTAGGATTGTGTGTTTTTTGCAAAAGGAACATTAGGAAATCTACATTTAGTTTGAGATTCATTGATTTTGTTTTTGTTCATTGATTTGTTTGCTCTCAAATTATTTTCTCTCTTCCCTTAGTAGCTAGGTCTTTCATTGAAAAAGCTGAAAGTGAAAGTTTGTTTATCATTCTTAGCTTTCATTTTAGGAATTTCATATACATCATCGTGGTGAACCTAAAAGGAAAATTGTTAAGCAAGATCAACATAAAATAAATCTCAATGTACTTAACAACGCTTTGGAACATTAACTATAACATTTAGAGGTCTAGGCTAGAGACGTGTTCCGGCGTCGTAAAACATAGCAGCTATCATTAACTTGTCTACGATACATTCTGAGTGTGATACCTCACTCCACGTATGTAAGTATATCGTAGCTCGTCCACGTACTCTCGGGTATATCGGGCGGTGTTACAGTACGATAAGTATAAAGGGTTGCTCTCACTGTGTGGTTTCGCATCAGACAACGCTAATACAGACTTGGGCCTCCATGTACCTTCAGGTATATTTGGGAGGACAAATTTTAGGTGCTATCCATCCATAGTGAACCGAGTCGGCTGCCTTGAAATTGTGATACACCAAACACAACATTCGGGGAGATTACCTGCCTGTACTTTTTGGTTTGCCAAGAGGTATTCTGCAGTTCACAGTTTCCTGGTAAACCTTTTTGCCTAGCATTACCCTCTTTTTTTATTTTATTTTTTGGATAAAATAAATCAGTAATTGTGGAAGAACATAATCCTACCCCCCGTCATTCGCATAGATTAGCTTTGAAACCACATTTACCACCGGAAGTTATTTTTGGTAGGCGAAGGTGATCACGATCTGCCGAATCAAGTACAATTCATACCTCTAGCGAAACATCATCTTTTAATCCAGAGTTAGTCCAAATTGTTTCCACACATCCCGGTTCATTTACTGTTGTCAAAATGGAGCCTTCATAATTACTCGTGGTCATGATACATTCAGTCGTTGAGACCATACCTCCTGGACCCGACGTTTTTCAATCACATATTGATCCAGATCCTGTCTCTTCTTTTCCAGTACATCTGAATCCTGAATCTGAACAGTTGGAAGTTGTTCCTACCTTGGTCATCCCACAAAGTTCTGTAACCACTTAAACTCCTATTTCACACAGTCAACCGTCTGAAATATATTTTGGGCCTGACGGTGAAGTTCTTCCTCTTGGTTTAATCGCAATTGAAGAAATTCCTCAACCTGATACACCTTTAAGTCAAACCCACTTTGGGGGAGACCTTTAACTGTACCAATCATTTCCTCAATCGTTTCCATCTGCTTTTTTTTATCCTATTTCCATTCAGTCTCCCGTCGATTTTCGAGGGTATACACTTGGTCAAACTACCATGTCTGAACCAACATTTTCGGTTGGGTCTGTTGTTCCTATTATGTAAGCTCCTACCCTCGCTACTCCGTCGATGTTCACAACATCACCAAAGTCATATTTTCACGGTGGCCCTTCGTTCCCAACAGGTTAGAAATCACTATCTGGCACTTTCTCTGGTGCACCTTCATATTCATGGTCCTTGCCAATTTTATCATCTGGTATTTTAACTGGTAGTCCTATAGTTAGTACTGAATGACTTGATTCATTAAATCCATCATCAGGGCAATATCAAGCCGGTCATTATGGGTCAAATCCTTTATCATTTGGACTCCCAGCATTTGGTGAGCAATATTTTCCGTCTTATTATCCTCCTTATGCTAGGGGGCAGCCTTCAGTTACCCAATATGACAGTACTCAGTCACATTTTGGGCAAAATAATGTTGATTTAAATGTTTGTCAATGGAAGCCCACTATGCCTATCCAACCACAAATGGTTGTCCAATCGTATCAACCAATTCAACCTATTACACCCACTTCAATACCACTTGTTAAACATCTATACCCCTGTTACAACATCAAAATCTTGTTCATCAACCTTATCAGGCAAGCTCTTCAACTCAATATCATCAAATGTTGGGTCCACAAACTCAAAATCCTTTGGTTAATTTACAACAACCTGTATCAGGGATCATTTATTCACAAGCTAGTCCACCATTTTATGGGGTGTCACAAACACAATCTAGTTATACATATCAACCGAATCCAACTTATACAAATTTGGGTTATAATATTGGTGAACAGACCCCTTGGCAGCCACAGGTGCAAATTCCACAAACTTCATTTCAACAAGTAACATATCCAGGTTTTGGTCAACAACACTCTCAAGCGTTTGCCATGAAAAACAACCCCTATCTAGGTTACCAGCAACAAATCCCATATGCCGAAGCTCAAAGACCTGTTGCCCAAGCAATTCCATCTTATCTTGGCTATGCTCAACCTGACATTAATAGACAATTTCCTTTTGTTGCAACCTTGGAATTACCAGATTTAAACCGGTTAACTAACAATACTATAAATTATGCTCCTTGGTGGCTGGTGATACCACATAAATTACCCTCCGACATTCCTAAATTCAATGGAAACCCTGGAGAAGACCAATCAACTCATGTTATGACTTATCATTTATGGTGTTCATCTAATTCTCTAAATGATGATTATGTTCGATTACGTCTTTTTCATAGAACGCTCACAAGTCCGGTAGCTAAATGGTACATTGAATTACCTAGAGCTGCATTCGACAATTTCACTGCTTTGGCTACTGTATTTTTGACCCATTTCTAGTTACCGATCAGATACGAAACTGGAACGGAACTCTTGACCAACTTCAAACAAAGCAATGCTACTCACATTTCAGATCATATTCATGAGTGGCGTAGCTTTTTCTTTGTTTATGTGCTCAACGCACCCTTGGTCAAGGCACAGTGCTTTGCAGAGCACTGTCTCCCTTGTCAACCTGTGTTGCAGAGCACTGTCTTCCTTTGGAGACCGCAGGCTCCTAAAAGGAACAAATCCCATTGAATTTGACTTTGTATTTTGCTTCAGTTCTGTTTGCTGACAAGTTTTGAAAAGTTTAATGCTCTACTTGACCAATAGCTCTATATATTTCTTCTCCTTTGACTGAAAATTTGTTCAATGTTGTTTTAAAAAAGTTTTTCATTATCATCGACAAGTTGATTTCAAAGTACTTTTTATGGTCGCATTAAGAATCGTTTGCTTTCGAAATATGAAATTGTCGTAAAAGTCTTCTCTTCCTTGATAGGAGAAATTGTTGTTGAAATCTTCGTTTTTCCTTCAAAAAAGAAATTGTTGTTTGTATTATTCGTTTCTCGAAAGTAAAAAGCATTTCGATTATTCATCTAGTGCACCTAGTTTTCTTTCTACATTCATAACATTAAGGAAACTGAAAAGAAAAACTTGCATTTGCATGTAGGATTGTGTGGTTTTTTCAAAAGGAACATTAGGAAATCTGCATTTAGTTTGAGATTCATTGATTTTGTTTTTGTTCATTGATTTGTTTGCTCTCAAATTATTTTCTCTCTTCCCTTAGTAGCTAGGTCTTTCAATGAAAAAGTTGAAAGTGAAAGTTTGTTTATCATTCTTAGCTTTCATTTTAGGAATTTCATATACATCATCGTGGTGAACCTGAAAGGTAAACTGTTAAGCAAGATCAACATAAAATAAATCTAAATTTACTTAACAATGCTTTGGAACATTAATGATAAAATTTAGACGTCTAGGCTAGAGAAGTGTTCCGACGTCGTAAAGCATAGCAGTTGTCGTTAAATTTTCTGTGATACATTCCGAGTGTGATACCTCACTCCACGTACGTAAGTATATCTTAGCTCGTCCACGTACTCTCGGGTATATCGGGTGGTGTTACAGTATGATAAGTATAAAGGGGTGCTCTCACTGTGCGGTTTCGCATCAGACAGCACTAATACGGACTTGGGCCTCCACGTACCTTTGGGTAAATTTGGGAAGAAAAATTTTAGGTGCTATCCATCCATAGTGAACCGAGTCGGCCGCCTTGAAATTGTGATACACCAATCACAACATTCGGGGAGATTACCTGCCTGTACTTTTTGGTTCGCCAAGAGGTATTCTGCAGTTCATAGTTTCCTGGTAAACCTTTTTTCCTAGCATTACCCTCTTTTTGTTTATTTGTTTTTGGATAAAATAAATCAGTAATCGTGGAAGAACATAATCCTACCCCCCTTCGTTCGCGTAGATTAGCTTTGAAACCACCTTTACCACCGGAAATTATTTTTGGTAGGCGAAGGCGATCACGATCTGCCAAATCAAGTACAATTCGTACCTTTGGCGAAACATCATCTTTTAATCTAGAGTTAGCCCAAACTGTTTCCACACATCCCGGTTCATTTACTATTTTCAAAATGGAGCCTTCATAGTTACCCATGGTCATGATCCATTCAGTCGCTGAGACCATACCTCCTAGACCCGACGTTGTTCAATCACATATTGATCCAGATCCTGTCTCTTCTTTTCCAGAACATCTGAATCCTGAATCTAAACAGCCAGAAGTTGTTCCTACCTTGGTCATCCCACAAAGTTCTATAACCACTGAAACTCCTATTTCACACAGTCAACCGTCTGAAATATATTTTGGGCCTGACGGTGAAGTTCTTCCTCTTGGTTTAATCACAATTGAAGAAATTCCTCAACCTGATACACCTTTAAGTCAAACCCACTTTGGGGGAGACCTTTACCTGTACCAGTCATTTCCTCAATCTTTTCCATCTGCTTTTGTTGATCCTATTTCCATTCAGTCTCCCGTTGATTTTCGAGGGTATACACTTGTTCAAACTACCATGTCTGAACCAACATCTTCGGTTGGGTCTGTTGTTCCTATTACGTCAGCTCCTACCCTCACTACTCCGTCGATGTTCACAACATCACCAGAGTCATATTTTCATGGTGGCCCTTCAGTCCCAACAGGTTACAAATCACTATCTAGCACTTTCTCTGGTGCACCTTCACGTTCATGGTCTTTTCCAATGTCATCATCTAGTATTTTATCTAGTATTCATATAGTTAGTAATAAATGAATTGATTCATTAAATCCATCATCAGGGCAATATCAAGCTGGTCATTATGGGTCAAATACTTTATCATTTGGACTCCCAACATTTGGTGAGCAATATTTTCTGTCTTATTATCCTCCTTATGCTGGGGGGGGGGCAACCTTCGGTTACCCAATATGACAGTACTCAGTCACATTTTGGTCAGACTAATGTTGATTTAAATTTTTGTCAATGGCAACGCACTCTGCCTATCCAACCACTAATGGTTGTCTAATCGTATCAACCAATTCAACCTATTACACCCACTTCAATACCACTTGTTAATACATATATACCCCTGTTACAACATAAAAATCTTGTTCATCAACCTTATCAAGCGAGTTCTTCAACTCAATATCATCAAATGTTGGGTCCAAAAACTCAAAATCCTTTGGTTAATTTAAAACAACCTGTATCAGGGATCATTTATTCACAAGATGGTCCACCATTTTATGGGGTGTCACAAACACAATTTGGTTATAAATATCAACCGAATCCAACTTATACAAATTTGGGTTATAATATTGGTGGACAGACCCCTTGGCAGCCACAGGCGCAAATTCCCCAAACTTCATTTCAACAAGTAACATATCCAGGTTTTGGTCAACAACACTCTCAAATGTTTTCCATGCAAAACAACCCCTATCTGGGTTACCAGCAACAAATCCCATATGTTGATGCTCAAAGCCCTGTTGCCCAAGCAATTCCATCTTATCCTGGCTATGCTCAACCTAACCTTAATAGAAAATTGCCTTTTGTTGCAACCTTGGAATTGCCAGATTTAAACTGGTTAACTAATGATCCTATAAATTGTGCTCCTTGGTGGCCAATGATACCACATAAATTACCCTCCAACATTCCTAAATTCAATGGAAACCCTGGAGAAGACCCATCTCATGTTATGACTTATCATTTATGGTGTTCATATAATTCTCTAAATGATGATTCTATTTGATTACGTCTTTTTCAGAGAACGCTCACAGGTCCGGCAGCTAAATGGTACATTGAATTACCTAGAGCTTCATTCGACAATTTAACTGCTTTGGCTACTGTATTTTTTACCCATTTCTAGTTACCGATCAGATACGAAACTGGAACGAAACTCTTGACCAACTTCAAACAAAGAAATGCTACTCACATTTCAGATCATATTGATGACTAGCGTTGTCGTCGCCGAATGGTTAATACATTTGTTCCCGATCAACTGCTTGTTGAATGGTTCATCAAATCATTTTTACCATCTATAACAGAGGATGTGGCTAAAGGTGGCATCGTCACAGAAGAGTAATTCATCGCTCGTGCCCAGTATTTAGACTTGATTTATACTCAGTCTGGCACACTCTATGAGAAAATACCAAATTCATCGTGATCTAATTTCAAAGTTCCTCCTCAAATAAAGGACTCTCATGCCGGAGACGGCATGATAGGAACTGTAAATACACACAACACTACTACATTTGTTCCTACTCCTACTTCCGAAATCAACGTCGTTTCATTTGACAAAGGCAAAAGTGATCAGCAACCAGGAAGTAAGAAAAAGGGGAAATCAAAGAAAAAATGAACTTCTAACCCGCAGGAATGATCATCTCATCAACCGTCAAGACCACAGAAACCTCGTTATCCATGCATAATCTGTAACGAGGAATACTTTTCTAGGGATTGTCCTCACCGTGTTGAAGTCTCAAAAATCATCAAGACTTCTACTGCATCAGTTGTGTTGACAAACCCATTTCCAAATCTAGACACAAATTTGGTTGCTACGGATCCAGCTCCTAGTTCCCAAGTGTTAATGTTATCCAGTACAAAACCTTCACAAGATATTTTGGTGTCGACGCGGAATAAAGACTATGGTAGTCCAGCTGATCAACCTAATACCTCGACAATGAATCCATATAAATGAATCAGTACCACCTCCAGTTATTCATGAATTGATGATTAAGCCACCGAAGGGAGTAATTCATAAATCTACATATAATCCTCGAGCAAGAGCTGCACAAAATTACAATAGAGTTGAAGATTTGGCTCAATCCCCTTCAGCTATGTCTACTCTTGAGGTATTACAAAATTGTCCCTCCCAGAAGTAGGCTTTATTTTCGGCCATTGGTGGAATTGATCTGACTGATTCTAATCTTGTTGTCTTTAATCATACGGGCTATGTGCCGCAGCTACCAGCATAATTGGCATTCTCCATCCAAGTAAATGTTCTCAATCACCTTGTTCATCACACTATTATTGATGAGGGAGAATCTACATGCATTATGTCTCTAAACTGTTAGAAGTCACTTGGCTCACCACAATTATCACAATCATCAACAACATTTAAGGCTTTTGATGGAAGAACATATAAACCTTGTGGTATTATCAATAACCTGCAAGTTGAATTAGGGGGCAAAACAGTAAGTATTTATGTTGAGGTTGTTGATGGACCCCTTGACTATAATACTTTACTCGGAAGACCATGGGTATATGCAATGACTGCAATTGTTTCTACATATTTTAGAATGGTTTCCTTTCCTCATAAAGGTACTATTACAGTCATTAATCAGTTATCCTTTTTTTCCTCAGCTTCGCAGGTAACTGGAAGAATTTTGTATGTTCACTTACCCCAACTAAAAATCCAGAACATTGGTGTAGGACTCTTAAAGGATTCCACTCTTATGGGAACCTTTGCATTACCGCTGCCCGCGACGTCGGCAAAAATTGCAAGCATAGAGACCTACTACATGATCTCTTCCACTCCATCTGGCTTAATTAAGAGTACGAATGATTCTGATATTTCTATGTTGGATGATGTTTTACCACTCAGCCCTATTGAGCTACAATAGCAATCAATCTATTTGGCTAGGGCAGAAAATCCGAAATCAGCGTAGCCGAGTGTTTGGGTTGATTTTTCATTAGATTTTGGTACTCCATCTAATCCATTTTCCTCAAAATTTTTGACAGATGAAAATATTTTGGAAGCTATGATGGCAGAAGGAGAACCATGGGAAGATTATCATAATCGTTCCCATCTTCCAGATTATGAATAAAATAATCTTAGTGAACTATATCACCCATCCATTCAAAATTTCTTTTCGAATTCTTTTCCGATTAATGCAATTGAATCTGAGCGAAATTTATCAAATATTGAAGAAACAATTTCTATCAATATTTCGACTAAACCTGGTGTTGTATAAAATATTCATGTCGGTGTATCTTGTTCTCCATCAGAACTTGATTCATATCGCTCTCTTTTTCATGAATTTCATGACGTATTCGCTTGGTCTTACGAGGAAATGCCAGGCATAGATACTAGTATAGTTGACCACACTATAAATATGTATCCTAATGTCAAACCGGCACATCAACAGCTTTGTCCTATTCATCCAAAGAAAGCCGCTGCCATCAAAACATAAGTTGAAAAACTTTTGCATGCTGGTTTCATTTACCCTGTTCTACTAACTGAGTCAGTTTCCAATATCGTTCCTGTTATGAAAAAACAAGGAACCATTAGAGTGTGCATCGATTATCGGGATGTTAATCAGGCTTGTCCAAAAGACAGCTATCCTACACCCTTTATTGACCATATTATTGACGATTGTGTTGGATGTGAAATATTTTCTTTCATGGATGGATTTTCCGGCTACAATCAAATCAATATCCACCCAGATGACCAACATAAAACAACATTCATCTGTCCCTGGGGCACATTCGCATATCGGAAACTTTCGTTTGGTTTAAAGAACACTGGGAAACTTTTCAGAGAGCAATGGATTATGCTTTCAATGACATCAAGCACATTGTTCAACCATATCTAGATGATTTACCAGCGCATTCACAAAAACGGATTGATCACCCGACGCATTTGAGAGCCATTTTCTTATGCTACTGACACTACAAGATACGCCTCAATCCGCACAAATGTGTGTTTTGTGTTGGTTATGGTCGATTTCTTGGATTCTTAGTCTCAAAAGAAGGAATTCGAATAGACCCACTGAAGGTTTAGGCCATTATTGATTTTCCTGCACCCTCAAACTTACTTCAGATACAGAAACTTCAAGGAAAGGCTAACTTCCTGAGAAGGTTCATTCCAAACTACGCCGAAATGGCTAAAGGATTTACTCGATTATTGAAAAAGGGGGTTCCCTTCCATTGGGACCAAGTTGCGCAATATTCTTTTGATGTTGTCAAGGACCATCTTGTCCAAGCATCATTAATGTATCCTCCAAATTATCAAAATGATTATTTCCTATATATCGTCGCGGCTGAAATGACCATCGCTATGGTTTTGGTCCAAGTAGAAGAAGGAATTAAACATCTGATCTATTATTTGAGTCATAATCTCAATGATACTAAAGTTAATTACTCGTATGTATAAAAGCTTGCCTTGGCAGCTATTCAAGCTGTCCAAAGATTTCACCATTATATCCTGCTCCGAAAAACAACAATAGTTTCAAATTGAAACCCCATGACTTACATCTTATCACGTCAATTGCTGGGGGGGAAATATTCAAAATGGATCTTCATTTTGCAGGAATTTGATTTGGAATTCATCAAATCCAAGTCAAAGAAATATTTAGTTTTGGCTGAGCTTCTTTGTGACCTTCCCTCTGATAGTACTGCAACTACGTCGGAACCATCTATTCCAGACAAGTCTCTATTTTTTATCGGATCATCTGATCCTTGGTACGGGGATTTCATCATTTATCTCTAGACCCAAAATTTTTGACCTAATACCTCTCACTCTGATCAGCAAAAATTTGATACCAAGCAAAATATTATCTGATCGTCGGAGATACACTTTATCGCCATGGTGTCGATAATATTTTAAGGAGGTGCCTCACTCATGAGGAGGCCAAAAAAGTGTTAAATGATTGTCATGCTATGGCTTGTGGTGGAAATTTATCTAGTTATGCTACCGCGCAGAAGATACTCCGCGCCGATTACTTTTGGCCTACTATTTTTCGAGATTGTATCCTCGCAGTCAGCAATTGTCATGCATGTCAAATTTATGACCGTAAAATCCACAAACCGCCAGCGCCAATGCATCTTGTTGTCTCTGCTGGACCATTTACGAAATGGGGTATCGATTTCATGACCTGTAACCCTCCTTCGTCTGGGGGGCACGGTTATATTATTGTCGCAGTCGACTATTTTACCAAATGGGCAGAAGCGATGCCTACATTCAACAACACAGGACAAACAGCTGCATTGTTTTTCTTCAACCATGTTATTGCATGGTTTGGGGTCCCACAGGTTATAGTTACAGATCATGGGAAGCACTTTCACAACCATATGATGTCTGAATTGACAGCTAAGTTAGGATTTTCGCATGATAATTCTACTCCTTATTATCCACAATCGAATGGAGAAGTTGAGGCTATTAACAAAATTCTTAAACAAATGCTTTAGAAAATGATAGGAGTCCGTAAAAGGAACTGGCACTTGATCCTGTACTCCGCCTTGTGATAGTATCAAACCTCGGTGATAAACGCTACCGGATTTACTCCTTTTCAGTTGGTGTATGTTCTGGAAGTTATCTTACCAATCCAATGCAAAATATCATCGTTAAAACTCGCAATAGAATTGTTACCTGACACCTTTGAAGAAGAAGCATGCCTCCTTAACCTCATCCATTTAGATGAAACGCGTCGTGAAGCCCAATTGCCCAACAAAGCATATAAGAGACATATAAAGGCGCAATACGACAAAAATGTCCAGCCTCGCATCTATTCAGAGGGCGACTTGGTCCTTCTTTACGACCAGGAAGCTGATAAATTAGGTACAGGGAAATTCGAACCGTTATGGCATGGCCCCTACGTTGTCAAAAGAGTTCTTGCTAAAGGCGCCTACGAGTTAGTTGATTACAATGGGATTCCATTGGCGCAGCCTAGAAATGGGTTGTATCTTAAATGTTACTATGCTTATTCATGAGCATAGTAATTTTTTGTATTATATTGTTTATATGTTGTTGATTTGCATTCACTATCTTAATTTGTTTTTTAGAGTTTTCTTGACATTAGTAATCCGCTTTAAATTTTATGGCAGATGTCTGAATCTTCGAAACCATTTTTTGGATATGTTGATGGTGCTAGTCGTAGTACGCAGAATCTATCCTCTGCAACATGGGCCATTTTCGCTCCGAATGGCGAGTTAGTGAGTTTTCAAGGGATTTGTATTGGTAGATCAACAAACAATATCGCTGAGTATATCACGTTGATCAAACTTCTCTCTGATGCCATTTCATTTGGTATTAACCACATAATCATCAGGTTAGACTCACAACTTGTGGTACTACAACTTACTAGTATTTATACTGTTAGAAATCCAACACTTCTTAGATTTTTCCTAAGAGTTCTACTTTTGGAGAGACATTTTGATTTCATTCAATATAAACACATTTCCAGAAATCTGAACACTTTAATTGATTCATTAGCTAATCAAGTTTTAGACAGACATTTGTGACATAGGTAAAGAAAACATTCACATCATTGAATATGATTGCGCATTAAACATAGGAAAAACTCTGAAAACATATGGATAGATAGTTATAGTTTTTTTACAAAATTTGTGCCCAATACACGTTAGTCATTTGACCTCAAAATTTATGCAAAAAAGTTATAAGTAAACTAGTGGTGCTCATGATAGCACGCTATAGATCTAGCAATCCTGCGGAGCAACCACATCCAACGGTTAGGAACCCTAATTGTGTGTCGCTGCAGTCGCATGGGAAGCTCTTTGATCTGGCAATCTGAAATCCCAAAGGTCAACCCCTCTATGTGCTGCTGGAGCTTAGCAAGAATCTCAGCCATATCAAGGTCCTAAAGGACTGCTCTCCCAACAGCCCTCTCTGCTGGCACATCCGCTTCGCGCTCTGGTTCCTCTACTGGTTGAACGCGACCGATATCTACATTACATTAAAACATTTTTTTTAGTATTAGAAAGAAATAAAAACACAAAAAAAAAATTATAAACCTTATAAAAATAAAAAAAACATGGTCAAATCAATCTTACCTATTGCACCCCACTAAGCGCCTTCTATTAAAACTAGATCTGGATCTCCTCGGAAGTCGACGCCTACATATGCATACTCATCGATGGCAACAATTTGTCGCCAGAACCAAGTGAAGAATGTAGTTGAGAACACAATGGTCGATTGGCCTGAATGTCGATCCGTGAGTTCTACCCATCTCTGCATTCGAGGATCTCTAGGACTAGATATATCCAATGTTACATGTTGTGGCTGCATCAATGGAATCCGTTCCAAGGCAAAGGAAATGAGAATGGAACCATAACTGAAATTTTTCTTCCTTCCTCCCTTTGATTTATTCAGTTGTTCCTTTATCTGAGATAGAACAGCTTTAGACCAGTTGAATACTGTTGGCTCTAAGCATTCCAATGCATACTGCATATATGATTTGTTTGCCACATGGAGTGTGACAGTGACGACTAGTTTAGCGATCGTGAACAAGATGGTTCTCAGAGGAAAATCCCTGACATCACGGATGTTTATTTTTCCATATTTGCTAGGTTCTGACCCCAGATAGCAATACTACATAACATAATCCCTCACTGTTTCTCCTCCAACGGTGAATCTTGTGAGTGTAATGGGCAAACCTCTCCTCGAAAAACCTGTGAGGAAATACACATCCTCAACTGTTATGGACAGCACTTGATTTTTTATGTGAAATGCCTCTATCGCTAGATCCCATGATCGAACAAGGAACTCCAAGAGTTCTATCTGTTGCCTCATTCCCGAAAATTTAAAGTACTTAAGAAGCCCGCAAACTCTTAAAGCTCTTACAGTACCCGGATCATTCAAGAAAATCATATCTTTTTCTTCATGTTCTCTTTCTCTCCACGTAATCGTCATTATTATCCAATAGAAACCTAAAAATCAACCAAAAGATCCATTAGATACCATTCAATATAGAAAACTAGGAAAATTTTGAGCACATCTTGAAAATCAAAAACATGAACTGCGCCCAATGCACTCCCTAGGTGAAGACAGTGCGTTGCATATGCAGGTACCCTTCACTGTACCTGCTATGCAATGCAGTTTTCAATATACAAGGGTGCGTTGCCCTCATTTTGGAAAAAATTTACCCTAGGGACCTTAAAACCCTAAAAAATTTTAAAGAATGGAAATGAAATGACTACTAAAAGAAAGAGGAGGTTTTTACTACTGACTTGGATCATACGGCGATGAAATCCGTCCACAGAAACGACCGCAATCAACGACTGAAGTTCGGGGCAAAATCAGGCTCAAAGCTCCAAAATGCAAATGGTAACTATGGAATGGTAAAATGAATAGTGAAACTGCTTTATATAGTCATTTAATTATTTTCGAATTAAATTTATTGCTATGACTATGTTTTTGTTATGTTTTTATCATAAAACAGGTATTTTTAATCCATTTGATGTTGTTCTGAACTAAAAAATACAACTGACGAATAGATTGGTCGTGCAGATTTATTTTAAAGAAGGACTTGACCACAAAGCATACTTTTTCTCCTTATTTTTCGAGCTTTGATAAAAACGAAAAAGGATTTGAAGCACACTCTTATCTCTTTTTCGAGCTTCTATAACAGCGAAAAAGGAACCCCTGGAGTCTTCTTTCAGCTCTTTTTAGACTCCGATAATGTGAAAATATTGCCGAGCACTTGTCATTTCGAGCTTTTTAAAGTAAATGAATTGATATCTACTCAGTATAAGTTTAACCCTTTTCCAGACTGAGATGAATTATTTACGAAAAAGGAATACCTTGGTTAAACATGACCAAGAGGTTCTTTCAGATATCATTTTACACTTTTTCGGATCTGAGAGACAAATTTACGAAAAAGTTCTTTTGGATTCCTCTTTCGTCCTCTTTTTCAGACTCTCTAAACATGAAAAAGGATCGGGCTATCACTTTCGTTAAGCTCGTTAAAACATAAAATAGCAACGGGCTTGTCGATCATGGCAAGAATCAAGTTTCATTCATCGCTAGACTCGTTAAATTATTAAATAGCGATACTTCATTCTTTATTTGCCTGAAGGGTTGAATTATAGATCAAGAAAATGTTATCCTCCTCAAGCTTGTTAAAAAATAAAGAGGTACTGGTCGACAAATGACTGGGTAAAATTTGGGAAAAGCAAGCAAAGTTTCTTTTTGGTAGCAAGTCGCTCTTGAACATGACACTTCTTTCACTCCATGTCTGTGACTATTTGGGTTGGGTAATCATCTTGACAGTTCATTCACACCTATGGTTCATCATACCTTCACTTCGGTTTTGGGTCAATGCTGCCAACTCATCACAATGTCGCCGATATGTTCAAGAGAAGTCATCCAGTGATTTAGAACTCATCCATATGCAATACTCATAAACCTTCATTTTCATGACCGTCATCCCTGAAAATTTCTATATCAAGTCATACCCTTGTCTCCGAAATCAGTAACTCCAGTTTTGCAATAAGGTGACTTCCTGTCGACTACAAATAAATATCCAGGAAGTTCACTTAGAAACATCAGATTCTAGTACCATGAGGCTTGTTACATCATCGACAAGATCCTCACTTCCGGATTTTTGACCGAAAGATTTTGTTTGGCGTTCAACATCAAATCATCTATTCATGCCTTATGAAATGTATTGCAGTACCTTGAGGGCCATTTTCATTAATGGTGGTTCTCTCACGTTTATTAACAGCTTTCATTATCGGCTGGTAATCAAATGATGTCTTTCCATGTTCGACGACAAATCATATATTCACATGGCAAGACTTGTACTTGAATGATCGAGTGAATGAGATAAGAAGACCCCAGATCTAGTTTCAGCCATCCAGGCTGCGATTTCAGGATTGTTGTACACATCATCTGTATGGTGACCTTACATACATATTGTCATCCAAACATGGGCCTATATCTATAGGCGATGTCTACATCTGGGCAACATTCCAATCTAGACGACTTTCTGAATTATGTACATGTTATTAGATTGTTTTATGTGCTGACTATGGGAATGCCTACCCTCAGCAATTATGATCAATAGAGGATTTATCATGATGTAATGTATTGTAATATTGACGCCGGTGACCATTCTGCTTTGTTTCCAATCTCATCACAGTGTAAAGCATCTCAATCAAATTTCTTATTATTTGGATCTCATGCTTTAGGGGGCAATTGTTATAGGTCAATTTGGGCACCATTCCCAATGACCTGGTTAACTGGACAGCATCTCTAGGACCGATGATCAAAGGGTCTATAATTCCCTATCATCTCAGTTGCTATATGCTCTAAGATTGGAAACATTCATGAATCAAACAAGATTTTCATCAAAGCAAGGATTTTCCATGGTTTGAAGCTTATTATTAAACATGTGGGAGCTCACCAACGCAGGCTCTAAAGGGCCTAAGTGTGTTGCATATGCAGGTAGCTCCATTCTGGGCTGCTTTGCAAAGCACTTCCCAACATTCAAAGGTGCGTTGGTCAGATTAGGAGCGAAATTCTCATTGTTCCAGAATCTCCAGTTGGCCAGTGTCTTCTATAAGGGTTCACATGTGTCATGCTTCAGATCCAAGTGTCCATTTGACATCTACATGACTGGAAAACATGTCTTGCCTATTTTTGGAATGCAATTTACTGCAAAAAAACCTACATTTCATCTATAAATTGAACACAAAGCTAAGTGTTCAAGGAGGAAGAATTTGAGTAGAGAAATTCTTGAGAATTTTCAGTAGAGAGTTTGGTTTGTGGCGCTGCTGGTGGAGAGACTTATGTTGTGATGAGACTAAGGAACTTTGCTGGAAGGTCACGATGAATCAGTCACTAGGTTGTAACCTCTCCTTCTATCATCAATAAAGAGTACTTCTTGTTTTTCCCTACATGCATCCTTGTTTACTTTGATTTTCCATGTTGCAAAATCTTTGTTAATGAATGTAGTTTATGCTTAACTGATTTGGATAATTAACTTGAATAGATATCTATATTATTGTATCTTATGTTGTTTCATTTTCTTGCAGGAAGCATTCAGCTATTTGAAACTGCTTGAAGTTGAGGCTGTAGTGGAAGCGACAGAAAGGAGCCATTTGGAAGTGACTGAAACAAGTAAGCATCCAATCCTCTCTGTATATCTGTTCTGAGTTAGGAAAAAGGGTAGTGCAGTCTTTCACCTATTTTTCTATACTAGACACCAGACTAGGGAAGCGTAGTTTATCCATAGATTACAATTCTGGCCCAACAATGACTAATAAGTATGGACACTCATTCAAAATTTTCAACAATATCCAAGTACATCCGATACATTTAGATGGAAAAATTATTCATTATGGTACAAATATCGCCTATATCTTTGTAAGAATTCCCATCTAAAAAAAAATATTATTTTGGAATTGGACACCTCTCCCTTAGGAGGATACTCAATATTTTTTAAAACTTACCACAGGGTCAAGAAAGAATATTTTGGGATGGCCTTAAATCTGATATTCAAAATTTTATGGCAGAATTCCAAGTCAACTTTGGGAGGAGGTTTCAATGGATTTTATCACGAGTTTACCCAAGTCCGAAGGAAAGAGTGTCATCATGGTGGTAGTTGATATCCTTACCAAATATTCACACTTTTATGCATTATCTCATCCATTTAAAGCCAGTACAATTACTACTGCATTTATGGAAACAATTCAAAAGCTACATGGAAACCCAAATATTATTTTAAGCGATAGAGATCCCATTTTCACTGGAGATTTTTGGACAGAATTATTTTCTTGCTTGGGTACTCAATTAGCTCATAGTTCATCTTATCATCCTCAATCTAATGGGAAAACTGAGATAGTGAACAAATGTTTGGAAGGATATATTTTGTTGCTTTTTATCTGCTAAAAAAACACAATGGGTCAAGTGATTACCTATGGTTGAATGGTGGTATAACACTTCCTTCCATACTACAAAAAAAATGACCCCATTTATGGAAATTTATGGATATCATTCACCGTCCATCACATCATATTTAAGAGAAAATTCAAAGGTTCAAGCAGTGGAATATCACATCGAGCCTCAAAAACAGGTTCTCACCCTCTTAAATAATAACCTCACTTTGGCGCAGAATCAAATGAAACAACAAGAAGATCAACATAGCAGTGAAATAAGTTTTGATGTAGGCAACTGGGTATTTTTATGGCTACAACCATACAAAAAAATGTCCCTCAAGCAAGCTAAGAAGGCTAATAAATTATCACCAAAGTACTATGGTCCTTACAAGGTGGTGAAAAATATTAGTACTAGGGAAAACAAATTGGAGCTTCCGGCATCTTCCTGAGCGCACCCAGTTTTCCATGTTTCATGCTTAAAGAAGGTTATAGGTGAGAAGATCCCAGTTCAAACAATATTGCCATAACTTGACGAGGAATGAATAATCATATTGGAACCTGAAGCATTCATGGAAACGATAACTTGACAGTTATGAAATCGATCAATTTCATAGTATCTCATCAAGTGGAAGAACTTACCCGTTGAAGATTCCACATGGGAGGATGATAATTTTATACAGAAGCATCCATAACTACTCAAATGTTGAGGAAAACCCTTTTTTAAAGGAGAGGGGCATGTTAGGTCCCTATAATACTAGTGTGGCCCCTTATTGTTATTTTTAGTGTAGCCCCCTTATTGTTATTGTTGTGCCCATGTAGTCCCCATATTGTTATTATTGTGCCCCATAGAAGCCCATTGTTGTTATTATTTTTCCCTTACATTATTATTTTTATGTATGCTCTAATTATATTGTGACCCCTTAGAATCCTATATATAGAAAGTAGGTGTTGTCATTTGAATCATCCAAGAATTGTTCATTTATGTAATGTAAAGGAGGTTTCCCCCTCAAAGTGGATAATTTTTAAGTCGTTGATTGATCTTTTCTTCTATTTTTTGAGTTGGTTGCATAACACAAGTTTCATGATTAAAGCTAAATTATTCATGAATACTTTAAAAAACGCATATAGGAGCAGATATATAGTATGGTTCAACGAGATTTAAGCATGAAACCTTATCTACCGGGGGTTAGCCTAAATGTCACTTTAGCCTTCTTTGGAGTAGGCTCGTATATTCACCGAGGGTGTTGTTAATAATAAATCTTATTGAAAGTTTCACCATCGTATTGGTGGGTATTTAATGAAAAAATTAGCTTTCAGGTCTTTATTCTTTCCAGGCTAGCACACCGATAATATATTGGCCAATACATGAACCTCATACACTCCTCAATTGTAAAAACTAGGCATAATAATGAAATCATCCCTAAGGGGGTGTATTACACATGGAGAGGTCAAGGATTGGGTTTGATCTGAAGGATTTTCCTTCTTCTAATCATTTGGTTACCATAATATATATACAAATAGTGTACTTTCAATATACAAAAACAATAGTTTCATATGCTAGTTTATAAATAAATGGTGACATCCACACATGGTTGTTTGTCATTATCAATAAGCATTTCTCTGTAAATAATGTCGAAATTCTAATTCCTTTTTCCACTGTGTATTTTTATAGATGATTCAGATATCTTTGGCCATGTCAGGATGTGTGGTGATGTCAATATGTCTCATGAGTTAGGAATTGTCTGGTCAATTGGTGTAGTCTGTACATATGAAGCAAATTATAAAAAAAAATATGGTAAACTGCAAGAGAGGCAAGTAACCTAGAAACCACCTTTGGTTAGATCAGGAGGTTTTTCATAGGTGATGTGACAACCGAAGGTTCCACATCACTCTCTTGTGATAATTAAGAGAGTGTCTGCAAAAGGTAACCATCAAGCAAGCAAGGTGATTATTGCAACAATCATGACATTATTGACCTATGAAATAGTCCCACACAATAATGACCAAATAAATCATGAATCCCCCAAATTCCCATAAAAGGGATTTTTCCAAAGTCAAAATGAAGGGTCCCCATATATTTTTTCGAAAAAAAATAAAACAATGGGGGGGGTTGTGGCCACAACAATGACGACTCACGTGGAAGAAGCAGTTATCTCTAGTTGCAAATGTAATGGGTTTAATTTTACGAAAATGTTGAAGTGATAGTTTTAATGAATTCTTCAAACATTAAAATGTTTCCCATTGGTCACACATTAATAAATCAAGCAATAGAAGGTT
The DNA here is from genome assembly GCA_034641835.2 of Pinus albicaulis. NCBI lineage: Eukaryota > Viridiplantae > Streptophyta > Pinopsida > Pinales > Pinaceae > Pinus > Pinus albicaulis. Next base: position 736,992,062 of record CM076584.1, on the reverse strand, counting down.
TTTAAAAAGAGAATTAATTGAAACAAACTAAGTCTAAAACAATGAATCCAAGTTTGAGGGAAATAATTAACTTTAAATTTACCTCATATGAATGACAGAAGAGGTACAACTAGGAAGTTTCAAATAAAACATATATCCATCGTGACAAATGGTCTCTGACATTGCTTCCCTGCCAACGAGCCTAGTCAATACATTGACGAAGTTGTATTTAAGGGCATATAAGAATTGCCCCACTACGAGTGAGCCTAGTTAATACTCCAACGGGTTTTCTTGTACTTTCCATGCTTCTCATTTTGATCACCCTCTTGATAATTATATTTGTGAGCTAAGTAATAATGTACTTGAGTGAAAGGGGTGGGATGTTAAAAGAGACAAAAGCAAATGGATATAATACTTTCAAAAGGTTGAACCAAACATATTTCCCTACAACTATTAGTTCTGAGGTTATTAGTTGTAATGGAGAAATGGGTGGGAATCATTGATTTAGACTCAGCTTGGTTCATTCCTTGAAAAGATAAACCCTATCACGTGGAAACAATGAGTGTTCTTCGAAAGAAAAAGAGTTAATGTGAGAGGACTAAGAATTCAATGGAGATGTCTCTTTAAGGTAAATGAAAACCCATTAAATATCAGAGTAAAATTCCCATGGATCGCCATTGGTGTTAGACCAACAAGATCGTCGTATGCAGTTTTATTAGTAAATGAAATAAAAATAAAACTAAATCATACCAAAGAAAAATCAAACCTGAATAAACTAGAAATCTAAAGGAATAAAAAAGAAAGATAAAGCAAACAATGAACCATAAGTATCCTCATAAGACAAGATGAGATAAACGGGCTTGACATAAATATTTTTTTGTGAAATAACATTTATGTCAAGATTATATTATATTTTTCTTCTAGATTATCAATTAATTTTACTTCCTATTGAACCTAAATCAAGATTTCCATGAAAGCCATTTTCTAATACCATACGAGATAAAAAGATAAATTTTAATAAAGAGAGTAAGGATATTGTAAATTGGTATGTTCTTATTCTATTGTTTAGTGTATTATAAGTTTGTCTCGCATAATAGGAGCTTATTTAAAACAAAATTCTATATAGAAAGCTAATGTTGATCATAAAATTAAAATTATAACAAGGGGTCACTTCTTTTGACAAATCCTTGCTTGTAGACTGATTATGAAAGCCTCAAAGTTTGTATATTAAAAATAAGTATTTAACTTAATGAAATAAACAAGTAAAGGAAAGTTAAGAGACTGAGTGAATGTAAATCATAATTATAATTACTTTAATTATTAAAGATCATGGTGAATTTTTTTTTATCAAAGTTGCCCATATAATTTCAAAAGAAAACTTGTAAAACAAAAATTAAATTATAAAATACTAAAAATATATAGAAAATTACAAATGTAATTTATTTTTTACCTTTGAAAATGTCACTATGACCTCAAAATTTTTAATATCCCAAAAATTTTCATCTTAAATAAATAACTCATTTCTCATACGAATGGTTAAAAGTTGAAAGAAAATGAGAAGAAGTTACATTCTCATATATGCTCATGATCACTAAATTTACTAGCATAAATTAATTCAAGCATCAAGCTTATAACCATCCTCATGATAATTTCTTTCAACTTTTAACCATATCATATTTTGCCTAATATCCCAAAAAATTTCATCTTAAATAAATAACTCGTTTCTCATACGAATGGTTAAAAGTTGAAAGAAAATGAGAAGAAGTTACATTCTCATATATGCTCATGATCACTAAATTTACTAGCATAAATTAATTCAAGCATCAAGCTTATAAAAGGGAGGCATTAATGATTGATATCAATCATTTCAATAAAGTATCACTAGGATTATTGCATATGTATGTAATGAATTCTTTGAGAAAATAAATTTTCTGGAATTACACTCTTTACCATTTTAATCTTTTCCCAAAAGTTATGATGGATGCTCTAAAAAGCTTTTCACTTTTTTATTCAACAACCATTCCGTACAAAAGTAAAAGAAAAACAACTAAACTAGGCTAAATGTATTCCTATTTTAAATATATGAGAAAAAGGTGACTACGCATAGTCATATTTCCAATATAACCAAGAAGGCTTTTTATTTTCTGCAGAAATAAACAGGCTTTTTATTTTCTGCATAAATAAACACTATATATATTAGTAAAAAAAAATGTCAAATATTAAATTATTTACAAAAATCCTAGAATTGTTATGCACGTTTATCCTTAAAAGTGAAGATACAATCAGTCTATGATTAGAAACTTTATATTATGAGAATCCTTAAATTGTATGTAACTATCTATCACAATCTAGACAATCTAAATGGCTAACAATATTACCTTTAAGAATCCACAAAAGAATTGCTTTTAAATATTATAAAAAATGGAAAGTTTTAACATCAATTGTTTAAGGAGGAACATCCTTAAAAGTATATATTATATGTACATAAGAATTAAGGCAATTGGTAAACCCATGATGGTTTACAATGGTAATAGGGTCATGAGATGGTTGCACCAACAAATATTTAATACAACAAGCTTTGAATTTAATATTACCATGAATAATATCAAAAACTTGTATGGGAGATCAATAGTCCAAATTAAAATGGAACAATCTGAGTTTGTGTTTAGAAGATGAATCAATATGAAAATTTGTTATGGTTGAAACAAATGATCTATATTCATAAATATCAAGATATTTGTTAAAGAATTAGAGAAAATTTGAGGTCTAAAATGGACCCCTTAAGGAATATTATAAAAAAAAGGTGGAAATAATAAAATAAGATTAGATTACATCATCAAATTTTAGAGGGAAAAAAGAAAAAAATATTTTTTCACTCATATTTTTAATTTATCTCCCTACAAATTTACTCAAATTTTGAGCAGGAGCACTCGTTGGATGCATAATTTAATTCCTCATCCAAGGAGTACCCATGTTGCATACTTTTGATAGACCCTGTTATACAAAAAATGAGAAATACATGAAAAATATGATTGCAATCATGTTTTTCATGTATTTTTCATTTTTCGTGTTGTAGGGTCCATTGAAAGTGTGCAATATTGGTACTCCTTAGATGAGGAATTAAATTGCACATCCAATGAGTGATCATGCTCGAAATTTGAGTAAAACCGTAGGGAGATAAGTTGAAAATACAAGTAGAAAAAGTATTTATTTTTTATTTTTTATTTTTACTTCAATAATGGTGAATTGTCCCCCATGGTTGACATCATCATCTTGAATCTTACTAGTTCTTATAAAGTTGATTTTGGTTGTATATTTTTGTTTTGAGGCCCATCCTAGACCTCAAAATTTCTCTAATGGATTACATCCTTTTCCCATGGTTTATAAGAATCTTGAATATTGCAAAAAGGATGGGTTGAAGTTTCTAAACTAATATCAATAAGTAATTGATCATTTAAAGATGCCCCTTGAGTTACATGATATATTTAATTCTTCATATTTTAAATAGTAAATATTCCAACCAGTTGACGCATAAAATAACTATATTGCAAATAATGATAACCATAAAATAAGTCATCATTTTGAAATTCTCTTGATAATTTATTAAACGTTTTATGGTTTAATAATTGTCATATATCGTCTAAATAGAACTTAGCTCATTTTCAAAAGAAGAATTGTCATTGTGATTGGTCATTAAATATTGGTGTTCTGTATGATTTTATTCTTTGTACTTGACTCGCAATCATAAGGAGATATAATAGAAACACTTTCATATGTAAGAATTTCTCCTAATTTTGATGGTTGAGGAAGATTATTATTTTCATTTGAGGCTCTGATAGGATTAATTGTAAAATCAAGATTTACTAATGTAGATTCCTCTTTCTGTTCATTATGAGTTCTTACATTATATTCTTTAACAATATAGGTAAATTTATCAATTAAAACTTGTTTATGGGGTAAGTCATCATGACGAAATATGAAGCAAAATAACATGAATCTATCAGAAAAATCGCTAACAGTTTCATCTTCAAAGATTATCAAGTTATCAAATTATAAGTACAATTTCTCATAACTATAATTATGATGAGCCTGTTAGAGTCGGTCCTTGCAGCCCTCCGTCAGAGATCATTTCGCTTTTTGCATATCATTCTTAGGTGTCTCGCTTGTTCCACTTCGTCGCATTTCGCTAGGAGCATGCCATTGACTGACGAGGGGGTCTGGTTGTCTTGTGTTTCCTCATGCTTGTACCTGCAGGGCTATTTAGAAATTCCTCAAAAATCACTGAAGTTCATAGTCATTTCATTCATGGTCATTAATGATTGTTTTTGTTAAAAAGAGTCTTTAGTCCTAGAGTCTAGGGTTTTCAAGTCCTTTGCATACATGTCATAAAAGCCCGCAGGCCATGAGGTTGGTTCCAAAAAGTTCTCGTTTCATATTTTTATTATCAAAAGCATTTGAAGACATTTCTAGTCCAAAACTCTGTTTTGGAACTAGAAATTGTCTAATTTCATGTTTGTAATAATTGTATTTATTTCATCATAAGAAGCTTCAGTGCAAGCCTCTGATTTTTTCCAAAGCCAACTGCCGCATCCCTGCAAAAGACAAACAAGTATTTTCAGTCCAAAACTCAGAAAAGCCAAAAGAAAAGCATTGTATTAAATGACCAAATGTCAAAATGCCAAACATTATGAAAGTGGGTTATCAAACAAATTTGAAATCAAATCTGATTTGATGAGATATTTTCTTCATATATAAAACATGGCAAACAAAATCATTTGCAATAAATCCGCAAGGCAGAAGTCGAATTTGTGAAGTGGAGGGCCGAAGACGTGTTTGCAGAGTTGTTGACAGATTTTGGAGGTGCGCGCTACCCATACAGGAGGGGCGCTACCCATATGAGGCGCGCTACCCACTTAACCGCCCCAGCCCTTTGCAGATAACACGGGCGCTACCCATATAAGGCACGCTACCCATACAGAGACAGAGCTAAAATTTTTTGTCTTGCGCCCAGTTTCGTATCAAATCGGCTCCATCGACTTGCAAGTAGGTTTCTAAAGGTTGCTCAGTAGATTTTTAGCATGATTGTGGTGTTATTAATGTTGGGAAACAAGCCTTGGTTGAAGAGAAATGTATAAACCCTACATTTATATGCAGATTTATTCCTTAAGGGTTTTGAATATATATGGACAGTCTTGTGAAGGGTTTGAAAACTTTTGTGAATGGTAGATATGCTCATGCCCTAGCACGTTGTGTACATCATCCTCATGCCCTTAGTTTATCATCTTATCACTGCTGTCATGTCCTTTCATGTTTTTACATAGTCTTATGTTGACTAGTCTATATCCTCCATCACCATAATATCACCGCTGCTGTCATCATCATTCTATTACCACTGTCATGACCATTTGTTTCACTATGGTCATTGTCATGTTGTTCCTATTCTCCATTTGATAAAACACAGTCCCATATTTGTTTGCTCCTTTGACAAATTTTGGCCATCATTATAAAGTTGTACCATACATTTGCATTTGGTACTCATTTGTCAAACTTACTTGTGATCAAAATAGTGATAGTTTTTATGCCATTAAAACAGAGCCATCCTCATTATGATTTTGTTCTCCTGTGATACTTGGGTACATGTGTGACATTTATTGGGTTTTGAACATACATTAAAACTTTGCCTTCACTGCACCTATATCAGCATCCATATTGCAAATATCTTGTTTTCAAAGCCATGTCAGAGACAGATTCAGTTTATGAGCAGGAGTCTGACAGTGATTCCACAGCAGAGGGTAATGTGCCACGGAGGCCTCACAAAGGTGGCAAAGGTGGCAAACATCTCAAGGAGGAGCCTACTTCTTTGGCTCCTTTGCAGGCATGTCCGCTTGCAATGGATTGTTTTCGGTATCAGTCATGTTTTCGATTCTGTGAGATGATTTCACAAACCCAGCTTCATCGTGAACTAGCTCGTCTATTTGTTCTACATTTACATGATGGCCATGTAAATCTCGCTGGAGTTGATTTCATTCTGTCACCAGTGACTATTTCTCAGGCCACAGGCATACCAAATTTAGGAGAGGAATGGAACAAACGTCAGCAGTTGGAGAAATTCCACTATGAGCCATACATCAAACCTAGGTATATGAGGCACTTGGGCAGAGTTTTTCCTTTCAGATTCCTGAAGGATGAGTTTGCACCACTGATGAAACTCATCATTCGGTATTTCAGTTGCGAGGGCAGATTCTCGCGTCTCTTTGCGTACCATGTTCGTTTGTTGATGCACTTCACGAGGGTACGTATGGTGAACATTTCGTACTTCATGTATCGCAACATAGAGAGGATGATGATTTTTGTACAGAAGAAGAGCCCAGCACAGCAGCATAGAAGTATATATCATTACGCTCTGATCAAGATCATAGTGTTACATCAGTTGACACAGCAGGGCATCACTTGGGAGGATTTCATCTCCCGTGACTTTTTCACAGCGCCACAGCTGCCTCCCGAGGTAGTTCATGATGCGGGAGAGCCTTCACACCAGCCTGACATTCCTGAGATTGAGCATATCAGTGCTCCATTGTATGTGACATACCAGCGAGGCCACAGGGCCTTATTTGCAGCTACACGGCGAGTATTATCTCCACCCGGGGTGGAAGGGGTCTCGCCGACTCCATCAACAGAGCGAGTATTATCTCCACATGATGTGGAAGGGGTCTCGCCTTCTTCTTCAGCACAGGTACAGATCCAGGACAGGGGCAAGAAGCCCATGCATGATGAGGGCCCATCAGGAGGCCGGGACACGGATTTCACGATCATTGATGTTGATGCGAGCTCTCCTAGCTCGAAACTTAAAGAGATCATCCAGGAGCAGAGGGCCGAGAATGACATGCTGAAAGGGAAATTGCAGATGGCTCAGTGGGTGATAAACTACCTGGAGCAGCGTAACAAACAGCTAGAGGATGAGCACGAACTCTATGAGCTGCGGCGAATCCGTGAGGATCGACAATTGGCCCGGAAGAGACCCGGCGACATGACACCAATCGATCGAGATGCTTGCCTCACACGTGTTAACATTAATATGGAGAAGTTGTTGGAAAAGGCCAACAGAGACAAAGACATGCTTCATCACATGAAAGGTCATTATTGGGCCCATATGCACGTCTGCAAGGCAAGAATGAAGATTCTGAAGAGGAGGTTGAGCGAAGCACTAAAACGGCGGAAAAGGCCTGATCCACTCCGGATTTTGGCCGAGGCTTCGTTGGCTGGGCATGATACATGATGGAGGGTCTTCGCTCCGAATTTGAGCAAATTCGGAGAAATTTTTGTCATTTTGAAATATTTTGGTCCAAAAACAGATTTTTCCGCTATACGGGTAGCACGTCGATGTGCTCACTTTTGTTCCGGACACTTGCTGAAGGAAATATTTGCATTTTTGGGTTTTTCATGGTAAGTTATGCATGATCAGGCATTTCCGAAGCATTTCATCAGGTTTTGGATGGTCAAAAGCCCCAAAAACACCATGAAAACCACCTTGCTGCCACCTTTTGCACCAGCAGGAAGTACTTCTGGGAGAATGGAGTTTTGGAGGGGAAAATGAGCTCCAAATTGGGAAATTTCACTTGTGTTGGATAGCCAACATCCAGGGCTTTCCAACGAGCTATCATGAGCTCAATTTGGATGCCGGGAGTGCCTCACAATCAGGCTGAAAGGCGTGCTACCCATATAGCTCAGGCGCGCTACCCATATAGATTTTTGGCTGAATTTTCAACTTCCAGCTCAGAATTTCGGCCAGTTGGGACCATTTTTTCTTGTGGATGAAATTTTTGGGTTTTCATGATGTAAATTGATGGTTGGCATGTAAATTTGGCTTACTTTTACCTATTCTAGAAGATTCACTCTCAAAAAAGTGAAAATCATGTAAATGAATCAGTTTCCACTCTATTAGAGGCAAGTTGTTAGCTGCCTATATTCTAGTTCCTTGTTTAGAATTTGTTGGAACTGCTCCTAGAAGGAGGATTTCGACCCCTAGAGGTGTGGGAAGGGGTTAGGAGGTCTATATGATGTAATTTTTGAGACATTATACAGGTTGGACTCTTGGGAAACTTTTGGCACACTATTGTACATATTTTTTCATATTTTGGCTAAGGAAAGATCAAAGGTTTTGCGGCACCTGTTGGGATTCTTGTGGCTTTCAGTTCTTGATGGTGTTTTCTCTCAGTTTATTGTAAGTTATTTCATGTTTAATGTATGCCATCCCTTCTTATGCTTCTGAAACTAAAATGAATGAGTAGATGAGGTTGAATCCATTGTTTATAGTGCTCTGCCTTTGAATTCATTTAGTTTTGTATGTTTTCGCCTGTTTGAAAAGGATCCATGTTCATCATTGCCCTTTTCAGCTCCTTGTCTTTCTGATCCATCTGTATACTCAATCAAAAGCATCAAGACTATTGCCTACCTCGCCCCAACTCGAATTCTGCAAAGATCTGGCCTTATCCCCGGACCCAAAAATTGTTTTTCCCATTTCTCCAACAAAAATCCAAAAAATAAAAATCAAACATTCCTATCTCTTTACTAGCCTAAAATCAGTATTCATTGTTCATTATAAGTCATCTCAGCTCCTCTGAAAACCCTTTGCCGAGATAGACCCGGAGAGAGCCCTCTCCTGTCCTCGTAGGGCTAGCTACGAGGCTGAGCGTGGTTTGATGTAGCCTTGAGTTTTACCTTATTTCAGCCTAAGGTAGATTTGAGCGCTAACATAGTGGCGACCATACTGGGGAAAATCTCTCAATGGTTTGCTTGTTGATGTGTTTTTTTCATGAGTCTTAGACGGAGTCTGAAGTCACGCCAGGTAGCTTTCGAAACGCTTTTTCCATGCATAAGCGGAAGTAGATAAACGCTGCTTCAGTCGATCTCCGGTAAGCTTGTGAATGCAGCACTTGATTTGCAAATTACCCAGTATACTTGTTCATTCTAGACCTTTGGATGATTGAGTCTAGAAGTCGATAGGCTGAAGATAATTGATTGTGTTCTTTGAAATTTATCCCAAGAAGATCAATACACTGGCTTCAAGAAGGAATACTAGGTCAAATCCTGACCCTGATCCACCAACAATATTTGAAAATCCAAATCTAATTCCTAGGATTCTTAGAAGACAAGGAAGTCAAGAAAGTTCTGAAAGAGAAAGTCAAGAGAGTTCTAGAAGTTCCAGATCGCTTTATAGATCTGCATCCTGTCCTGTGAAAATTATATATGTTGACGAAATTCCTTTTGATGAACGATTTGAAACATCGTTATTTGTAAATTTTTCTGAAACTGAGTTATCAAGACTAGTTCCGGATCCATTGTTTTTTGAAGATTTGCAATTCATATTTGTTTCATATCACTTGGACAGACAGTTGCAAAATTCCATTGTGGCTACCAACATTCCCGAATTCACTGAATCTTCTTCACAAACTCTTGGACCATCTGAAGTTGCATCTAGTTCACGAATTCCCACTGAACCTTCCTTTATCCCTACCATTCCCGTTCAGCCTGAGATTTCTGATCAGCAATCGGCAGTAGTTTCTCCTCCGTCTCCACCTCATACACCTCGTTCACCTACTGCTCCCAGTCCTCCTGTTTCTCCGAGACAGCAGATTATAAATCCGCCAAGAGTCATGGCAGCCATATTTGCACCTCTTGTTTTTCCGGCCAATTTAGATCCTATGCCTGCTGATTACCAGAGCAAGATTCCCATATTTGATGGCACACCACAGAGTATATCAGCTCAGCAGCATATTTTCCGAATGACAGACTTTTTGGACCTGCATGAAATTGATGCAGAAAATGTTTCAATGAGATTGTTTGCCCAGAATTTTGGAGGAGAGGTTCGTAAATGGTTCAGAGCTCTACAAGCCAGAAGTATCAATACATTGCAATACCTTCAGACACAATTTTTAGATCGATGGGAGATGAAAAAGGATCCGCTGCAAATCACTTCAGAGTATACCAGCATCAAGCGTAATCCTGGTGAGTCCGTTCAGGATTATATTATCAGATTCAATACAGTGTATAATGCAATCCCAGATGACTTAAGACCGTCTAAAAAGTCAGCTCTTCTTAAATTCCCGGATGGTTTTGATCCGGAGATGGCTTATTCGCTACGTGACAGAGATCCGCCTACCTTAGAAGATATGCAGAAGATTGTCGTTAGTGTTGAGGCAAATCTGAACGATAAGAGAGCACGGTTGAAAGCAGAGAAAAGAGTGACTATAAAGGAAGAGCCTTCCACATCCACATCAGAACAGCACTTGCTTCGTGAGATGGAAAAGATGCTCAAAAGAATGAACCTTGACAAACCAGAAACGCAGATTCGGAATCCAAACTACCGTGGCCAGCAGCAGCCACAGTTCAGAATTAAGCAGCGTGAACAAAGACCACAAGAGCCGGCACCCCAGCAGCAGATTAAAACACCTCTTTTGCAGAATTTTGTGAGTCAAGATTCAGACGATGATGATGATGTAGTAGGTGAGAAAAATCATTTCTTTACTCCCGACGATCTTCCTATTTACATTACTGAGGATGAAGAATATGGAGAAAGTTCGGCTGCACAGAAAGATGAAGATTTCATTTTAGCAAATGATGCAGATTTAGAGGAAGAGTCAGATGATTACCAAAGAGGATATTTGAATGCCTTGTCTGCTCAACAGAAGCAATACTCATTGAGAAACCGAGATGTGCCCATAAATCCAATTCAGAAATGAAAAGAAGCTTCAGCACCAAAGGCAGATTCACCGATACCACAGAAGAAAGGAAAGGAGACAATTGATCCCGCAGCTAGTAAAGTATCATCAGCAGAAAAGGTAAATCAGCCAAACATAGTGAAAGATAAGGCTGAAAAGAAGGAAGTTCCGGTCAAAGAGGTCGAAAAATTTTCAGCATTTAGTTTGGAAAATGAAATTTCCAAATTAAAAATATCTATTCCTTTGACAGAAATCATGAAGAACAGCAGCTACCGCGGTCAAGTCTCCAAAATTCTGAACTTTGATCCAATGTTCGATACGGTAAATGTTGAGGATGATCAGCCAGAATTGATTTTCGGGCCTGCATTAGATGGCGAGTCCCCTGACAGTGATGTTCCTCCCTTTTATATCAGTTTGAGGTTGCATGAATATGTTTTGCACAATGCCATGTTCGATTCGGGTGCTTCGCACAATTTGATGCCAAAGGCGATCATGGAAAAATTGGGACTAGACATTACAAGGAAATATCATGATTTGTATTCATTTGATTCCAGCCGCGTGAGGTGTATAGGACTCATCAAAGATTTGGTTGTAAGCTTAGATCAAATTCCAGCGAAGAATGTCTTAATGGATGTGGTTGTGGCGGACATTCGTCCGCGATTTGGTATGCTCCTTTCAAGATCTTGGGGAGCCAAATTGAAAGGTACACTTCAGTTAGATTTTTCCTATGCTACAATTCCAGTCTTTGGTCAAATGAGAAAGTTATATCGAGAGCAGAAGATGAAATACATGATAACCAGCAAGGAGAAGCCAATCAATCATCCTGTAAATTATGTACATACCGACTTAGAGTCGTTTGTGTTGCTTGCTGATAGTTTTAATGATATAGATAGTCAATTAGTTCAGGCGGAAGATATACCAGAAATCACTGAGAATTTTAGAGAAGTTCTGCAAAAAGAAAGGAGAGAAAAACAAGCTATTGTGGAGCAATCAGCTGAAGACAATGGGCAGCAAACAGAAAAAACAGAGCTGGCGCAATTTCAGCATTTAGAGGACAATGAAGATGGTCTTTGGACCATGGATTTTGATGGCGCAGTGGGTAGTGACGGTGCTGGAATTGGTGTTTGGATTCGTAGTCCATTTTCCGCTCTAGATAAGGTTCCAAGCAATGTGAGAGTGTGTTCCTACAAGCTTGCATTTGACTGTTCTAATAATGAAGCGGAATATGAGGCTCTAATTGCTGGCCTTAAGATTCTTAAAAAGCTGAAAGCGAAAAGGATTGCAGTGTATGGTGATTCAGAGTTGGTGATAAAGCAGGTTAAAGGTGAGTTTCAGGCCAAGCATCTTCGCATGAGGGCTTACCGTAATGCAGTTTTAGATATTCTGAAGTTATTTTCTGATCATACCTTGACATGTGTGCCTCGCATACAAAATGGTGTTTCTGATGGACTTGCTAAGGCAGCAAGCAATTTAAAAATTCCAATGAATTCCAGCAACAAGTTCGAGATTCATGTGAAACATCGTCCCACCGTTCCAGACAATCAGCGATGTTGGCAAGTCTTTCAGGATGACGAGGAGATTAGTGATTTTCTGCAGAATAAGGGTAAGTTTAAAGACACCTCCATAGATACAGAACATGATGATGGTAATGATGATATACAAATAAACCAAATGGAAGTGCTGCAACTTAAAGATAACATCATTCCTAAGGGATTGATTCCTTTGGAAGAACTGTTTGATCAAGACGATGTAGCCCGCAAACCGACATTGAGGCCGACTGAAAAAGGTGTTGAGGAGGTAAATATTGGGACAGCTGAGAATCCCAAGATGGTTAAGTTATCAAAGTCATTGTCACCAAAGGTAAAGGCAGAGTATGTGAAATTGTTGTCTTCATTTTCTGATGCTTTTGCGTGGGATTACTCAGATCTTAAAACATATGACACTAACATCATTCAGCATACTATCCCCATCAAACCAAATCAGAAGCCTTTTCGTCAAAAGTTGAGGAGAATCAATCCAAAGCTGCTACCATCGATTGAAAAAGAGGTAAACAGTTGTATAAGTCAGGAATCATTGTGCCTATCCGATTTTCAGATTGGATATCAAATTTGGTGCCCGTGAGAAAGAAAACAGGTGAGATCCGTTTATGTATCGACTTCAGAAATTTGAATAAGGTATCATTAAAAGACAATTATCCGCTGCCAAAAATGGACCATATATTGCAGCGAGTAGTTGGAGCATCCAGGATGTCACTACTCGACGGCTATTCAGGCTATAATCAGATTTTAGTGCATGAAGATGATCGTGACAAGACTGCGTTCACCACACCATGGGGAACGTTTCATTATGCAAAAATGCCGTTTGGTTTGAAGAATGCAGGCGCCACCTTTCAACGTGCAATGGACATGGCTTTTGCCAACGAGAAAGATGTATTTTTGGTTGTTTACCTTGATGATTTAACTGTGTTTTCAAATTCTGATGAGGAACATTTATATCATTTGAAAAAATTTTTCCAGAAGTGCAGAAAATATGGCATTTCGCTGAATCCAAAAAAGAGTATTTTTGCCATGGATGAAGGCAAGCTCCTTGGCCACATCATATCGAAAGATGGCATCCGTGTGGACCCTACACGTGTTGAAGCCATCCAGCAGATTGAACAGCCCCGGAACAAGAAAGAAATACAGTCATTTAATGGTAAAATGAATTTTTTGCGTCGTTTCATTCTAAATCTTGCAGAGCATCTTAGAGAAATCACGAACATGCTGAAAAAAGACAGTCAGGTAAAGTGGACAGAAGAGGCGGTGAAATCATTCAATTTGGTAAAGTTAGCTCTTTCTTCAGCCCCTATTTTAATCAGCCCGGACTACACACAGGACTTCATTTTTTTTTCTTTTGCTTCTGAGCACACATTGGCAGCTGTTTTAATGCAAAAAAGGGATGGAGTTGAGAAGCCCATTGCATTTTTCAGTCGAATTATAAGGGACGGAGCATTGAAATACAATATTATTGAGAAACAAGCACTTGCGCTTGTAAAGGCCTTGAAAGATTTCCGTGTGTATATACTGCATTCCCACATTATAGCATATGTTCCTAACGCAGCAGTTAAAGATGTTTTGGTACAGGCAGATCCAGAGGGAAGACGGGGTAAGTGGATCGCTGCGTTGTTAGAATACGATGTGGAGATTAAACCGACCAAGCTGATCAAAGGACAAGGACTCGCCAAGCTCATGGCTAAAACAAATCTGCATGCTCTAGATATAAATTTGATCGCTGCCATGTCCGATGAAGATGAGGAAAGTACGTCAGTTCAGGTATCTGATATTTTTGTTTCTTCCCCTTGGTATGCTGACATTTTATACGTACTTCAGAATTTATCTCCACCTCCCGAGATGCCTAGAAATAAGAGTAGAACATTGAAGTTGAGAGTTGCAAAATTTTGTATCTTGAATTCTGCATTGTATTGGAAAGACCCTGGGGGAGTGTTGTTGAATTGTTTGGTAGAGGAGGAAGCCAAAAGGGTTTTGGAGGACTTTCACAGAGGTGATTGCGAAGGCCATTTGTTTTGGAAGACCACAGCGAATAAGATTCTAAGGGCAGGGTATTATTGGCCTTCTTTGTTTCCTGATGTATATAAGGCTGTTAAGAATTGTCACGAGTGTCAAATTTTCGAAGGGAAGCAAAAATTACAGCCTTTGCCTCTCAAACCAATTGAAGTTAGTGCACCATTCCAGCAGTGGGGATTGGATTTTATCGGGGAAATCCACCCAGCATCTTTCGGACAGCATAGATGGATATTGACAGCTACGGACTACTTCACAAAGTGGATCGAGGCGATTCCCACGCGACAGGCCACGGATGTGGTAATTATTTCTTTTCTTGAAAACAATATTCTGTCACGTTTTGGGTGTCCTAGTAAAATAATCACAGATAATGCAACGGCCTTCAAGTCTAAGAGAATGGTTGAATTTTGCTATAAGTACAATATCAGCTTGGGACATTCGACTGCATACCATCCGCAAGGTAATGGCTTGGCGGAATCTTCAAATAAATCCTTGGTGAATATCATTAAGAAATTGCTGGAAATCAACAAAAAGGGCTGGCACAAGAAATTAGTGAACGCACTGTGGGCTGATAGAGTAAGTCAGAAAAATTCTATTGGCATGTCTCCTTTCAAGTTGGTGTACGGGATAGACACGGTTTTTCCTACCTCGCTTGCTGTCCCGATGGTCAAATTGCTTCAGGAAGCTGGTAGTGAGGAAGATCCCATGCAGCGGAGGATTAATCAGATGATTCATTTACAGCAGACACGGGAGGAGGTATTTCAAAATACTTTCAAGTTGCAGGAGCGCATAAAGAAGATTTATGACAGAAAGGAAAAAGCAGATAAGTTTCAGCTGGATGAGGTAGTTTTGAAATGGGATGCTCGGAATGAAGATAAGGGAAAGCATGGTAAATTTGAAAACTTATGGAAGGGTCCTTTTAAAATTGCAGCGTATCGTGGTCAAAACACCTTTCTTCTCAAGGAAATGAATGGAGATGATTTTCCTGGAGGACCGATCAATGGTCGGTTGCTGAAGCGATACCACTTCTGAGTATTTTCTGCCGATTTCATCATCATTGTATATATCGTTTTACTTTTGTTTTATTGCAAGTGTGTACTGATCTCTCATCTTCAGTCTGGGGCCCGGAGCGAAGGCTATAATTCTGGAGATGGAGGTTGGTTGGTTTGAAGTTTGTCAAGTCAGTTTTATCAGTCTTTTCAGTTTCAAAATCGAGTCAGTTTTGGTCAAGTTTCAGTCGCTTTTCAGTCAAGTTTACAGTCAATAAATGTATCAAAAGTTTTGAGTTCTCTGTCGAAATAATGACTCCATCACCCAATGGACGTAGGCACTGTCTGACTCCCCCAGAGATCTGTCATTCTTGGCATCTCCATGGAGCCACCATCCCCATTGGAGCCAATGTTAGAGTCTGTCCTTACAGCCCTCCGTCAGAGATCATTTCGCTTTTTGCATATCATTCTTAGGTTTTTCGCTTGTTCCACTTCGTTGCATTTTGCTAGGAGCATGCCATTGACTGACGAGGGGGTCTGGTTGTATTATGTTTCCTCATGCTTGTACCTGCAGGGCTATTTATAAATTCCTTAAAAATCACTGAAGTTCATAGTCATTGCATTCATGGTCATTAATGATTAGTTTCGTTAAAAGAGTCTTCAGTCCTAGAGTCTAGGGTTTTCAAGTCCTTTGCATACATGTCATAAAGCCCGCAGGCCATGAGGTTGGTTTCGCAAGTTTTCTATTTTACATTTTTTTATCAAAAGCATTTGAAGACATTTCTAGTCCAAAACTCTGTTTTGGAACTAGAAATTGTCAATTTTCATTGTTTGTAATAATTGTATTGATTTCACCATAAGAAACTTCAGAGCAAGCCTCTGATCTTTTCTAAGCCAAGTGCCGGATCCCTGCAAAAGACAACAAAGTATTATCAGTCCAAAATACTCAGAAAAGCCAAAGGAGAAGCATTGTATTAAATAACCAAATGTCAAAATGCCAAACATTATCAAAGTGGGTTATCAAACAAATTTGAAATCAAATCTGATTTGATGAGATATTTTCTTCATGTATAAAACATGGCAAACAAAATCATTTGCAAGAAATCCGCAAGGCAGAAGTCAATTTGTGTTCTTGAAGGCCGAAGCCGTGTTTTCATAATCGTGGACAGTGTTTGGAGGTGCGCGCTACCCATACAGAGTGCGCGCTACCCACTTGCCGGGCGTTGCCCACATAAGTTCTACAGCCAGTGTTAAATAACACGGGTGCTACCCACTTGAGGCGCGCTACCCATTGGGCAGGGGCGCTACCCATACAGCGACAGAGCCCAGAAAATTGTTGTCTTGTGCCCAGTTTCGTATCAAATCGGCTCCCTCGACTTGCAAGTAGGTTTCTAAAGGTTTCTCAGTAGATTTTTAGCATGATTGTGGTGTTATTGATGTTGGGAAACAAGCTTTGGTTGAAGAGGAATGTATAAACCCTACATTTATATGCAGATTTACTCCTTAAGGGTTTTGAATATATATGGACAGTCTTGTGAAGGTTTGAAAACTTTTGTGAATGGTAGATATGCTCATGCCCTAGCACGTTGTGTGCATCATCCTCGCGCCCTTATTTTATCATCTTATCACTGCTGTCATGTCCTTTCATGTTTCTACATAGTCTTATATTGACTAGTATATATCCTCCATCACCATAATATCACCGCTGTTGTCATCATCATTCTATTACCACTGTCATGGCCATTTGCTTCACTATGGTCAGTGTCATGTTGTTCCTATTCTCCATTTGATAAACACAGTCCCATATTTGTTTGCTCCTTTGAAAAATTTTGGCCATCATTATAAAGTTGTACCATACATTTGCATTTGGTACTCATTTGTCAAACTTACTTGTGATCAAAACAGTGATAGTTTTTATGCCATTAAAACAGAGCCATCCTCATTATGATTTTGTTTTCCTGTGATACTTGGGTACATGTGTGACATTTATTGGGTTTTGAACATACATTAAAATTTTGCCTTCACTGCACCTATATCAACATCCATATTGCAAATATCTTGTTTTCAAAGCCATGTCAGAGACAGACTCAGTTTATGAGCAGGAGTCTGACAGTGATTCCACAGCAGAGGGTAATGTGCCACGGAGGCCTCACAAAGGTGGCAAAGGTGGTAAACATCTCAGGGAGGAGCCTACTTCTTTGGCTCAATTGCAGGCATGTCCACTTGCAATGGATTGTTTTCGGTTTCAATCATGTTTTCGATTCTGTGAGATGATTTCACAAACCCAGCTTCATCGTGAACTGGCTCGTCTGTTTGTTCTACATTTACATGATGGCCGTGTAAATCTCGCTGGAGTAGATTTCGTTCTGTCACCAATGACTATTGCTCAGGCCACTGGCATACCAAATTTAGGAGAGGAATGGAACAAACGTCAGCAGTTAGAGAAATTCCACTATGAGCCATATATCAAACCTGGGTATATGAGGCACTTGGGCAGAGTTTTTCCTTTCAGATTCCTGAAAGATGAGTTTGCACCACTGATGAAACTCATCATTCGGTATTTCAGTTGTGAGGGAAGATTCTCGCGTCTCTTTGCGTACCATGTCTGTTTGTTGATGCACTTCACAAGGGTACGTATGATGAACATTCCGTACTTCATGTATCGCAACATAGAGAGGATGATGATTTTTGTACAGAAGAAGAGCCCAGCACAGTAGCATAGAATTATATATCATTACGCTCTGATCAAGATCATAGTGCTACATCAGTTGACACAGCAGGGCATCACTTGGGAGGATTTCATCTCCCGTGACTTTTTCACAGCGCCACAGCCGCCTCCCGAGGTAGTTCATGATGCGGGAGAGCCTTCACACCAGCCTGACATTTTTGAGATTGAGCATATCAGTGCTCCATCGTATGTGACATACCAGCGAGGCCACAGGGCTTTATTTTCAGCTACACGGCGAGTATTATCTCCACCCGGGGTGGAAGGGGTCTCGCCGACTCCATCAGCAGAGCGAGTATTATCTCCACGTGATGTGGAAGGGGTCTCGCCTTCTTCTTCAGCACAGGTACAGGTTTATTCAGCGCAGGTACAGGTCCAGGACAGGGGCAAGAATCCCATGCATGATGAGGGCCCATCAGGAGGCCGGGACACGCATTTCACGATCATTGATGTTGATGCGAGCTCTCCTAGCTCGAAATTGAAAGAGATCATCCAGGAGCAGAGGGCCGAGAATGACATGCTGAAAGGGAAATTGAAGATGGCTCAGTGGGTGATAAAATACCTGGAGCAGCGTAACAAACAGCTATAGGATGAGCATGAACTCTATGATCTGCGGCGAATCCGTGAGGATCGACAATTGGCCCGGAAGAGACCCGGCGACATGACACCAATCGATCAAGATTCTGTACTCACACGTGTTAACATTCATTTGGAGAAGTTGTTGGAAAATGCCAACAGAGACAAAGACATGCTTCGTCACATGAAAGGACATTATTGGGCCCGCATGCACGTCTGCAAAGCGAGAATGAAGATTCTGAAGAGGAGGTTGAGCGAAGCACTAAAACGGCGGAAAAGGCCTGATCCACTCCGGATTTTGGCCGAGGCTTCATTGGCTAGACATGATACATGATGGAGTGTCTTCACTCCGAATTTGAGAAAAATCGGAGAAATTTTTTTCATTTTGAAATATTTTGGTCCAAAAACAGATTTTTCCGCTATATGGGTAGCGCGTCGATGTGCTCACTTTTGTTCGGGACACTTGCTGAAGAAAATATTTGCATTTTTGGATTTTTCATGGTAATTTATGCATGCTCAGGCATTTCCGAAGCATTTCATCAGATTCTGGATGGTCAAAGGGCCCAAAAACACCATGAAAACCACCTTGCTGCCACCTTTTGCACCAGCAGGAAGTACTTCTGGGAGAATGACGTTTTGGAGGGGAAAATGAGCTCCAAATTGGGAAATTCCACTTGGGTTGGATAGCCAACATCTAGGGATTTCCAACGAGCTATCATGAACTCAATTTGGATGCCAGGAAGTGCCTCAAAATCAGGCTGAAAGGCGCGCTACCCATATAGATTTTTGGCTGAATTTTCAACTTCCAGCTCAGAATTTCGGCCAGTTGGGACCAGTTTTGCTTGTGGATGAAATTTTTGGGTTTTCATGATGTAAATTGATGGTTGGCATGTAAATTTGGCTTACTTTTACCTATTATAGAAGATTCACTCTCAAAAAAGTGAAAATCATGTAAATGAATCAGTTTCCACTCTATTAGAGGCAAGTTGTTAGTTGCCTATATTCTAGTTCCTTGTTTAGAATTTGTTGGAACTGCTCCTAGAAGGAGGATTTCGACCCCTAGAGGTGTGGGAAGGGGTTAGGAGGTCTATATGATGTAATTTTTGAGACATTCTACAGGTTGGACTCTTGGGAAACTTTTGGCACACTATTGTACATATTTTTTCATATTTTGGCTAAGGAAAGATCAGAGGTTTTGTGGCACCTGTTGGGATTCTTGTGGCTTTCAGTTCTTGATGGTGTTTTCTCTCAGTTTATTGTAAGTTTTTTCATGTTTAATGTATGCCATCCCTTCTTATGCTTCTGAAACTAAAATGAATGAGTAGATGAGGTTGAATCCATTGTTTACAGTGCTCTGCCTTTGAATTCATTTCGTTTTGTATGTTTTCGCCTGTTTGAAAAGGATCCATGTTCATCCTTGCCCTTTTCAGCTCCTTGTCTTTCTGATCCATCCGTATACTCAATCAAAAGCATCAAGACTATTGCCTACCTCGCCCCAACTCGAATTCTGCAAAGATCTGGCCTTATCCCCGGACCCAAAAAAAAATTTTCCCATTTCTCCAACAAAAATCCAAAAAATCAAAATCAAACATTCCTATCTCTTTACTAGCCTAAAATCAGTAGTCATTGTTCATTATAAGTCATCTCAGCTCCTCTGAAAACCCTTTGCCGAGATAGACCCAGAGAGAGCCCTCTCCTGTCCTCGTAGGGCTAGCTACGAGGCTGAGCGTGGTTTGATGTAGCCTTGAGTTTTACCTTATTTCAGCCTAAGGTAGATTTGAGCGCTAACAGAGCCAAAAAGAATACCCGCATGAAGTGATTCCAATATTAAATGCACTTAGCTCGTAGAATCTTGTACCACTCTTAAATCCTTCCTCGAAGCGTTAGAGTAAACAACATGCAAATTCCATTGTCATTAGTGATGTTAAGACATTTGAATTTATGTATAAACCGATCAACGTGATCTAAAGCAGAAATTTCACTCTCACCATCATATTGCAATTCGGATAAGGATTTAAGTAGCATCTTGGGTATTCCTCTGGTAGTCTTACATGAACTAAAAGCATGAACCAAAGTAGGATTGCATATAGGAGCTATGGTTAGTTAAAAAATTTAAAATAAGACTCCACACATATAATCTATCTATGGCCCTCCTTCTAGCACTATCAACATCAAGAGAGACCAACAAGTCAGGGCCCCAAATTAGACCCTTTTCAATTGAAGATGGTGGTTCTGACTAGTTATGGGCTCAATTACCTGCTTATGTAAGACTATCTTAAGACTAACCTATCCTAATCTTAGTGTTAATCTAATCTAACTAACATATATGATATTAAGGTAATATTAATCATTATTCCTATGTTAATTAAGATTTAATACTATTATAATGCTAATGTTATGTTAGATATTAATCTATGTTAATATAAATTCCATATTATATGTAACTATGTTAAACATTACTATACTAATATTATGTTAAATAAATATATACTAGTGCAGTATGTTATTTAGTATCTAATATAGCATATGATATGGTTCTAATATACTCACTCTATACTTAATTAATATAACTGAATCTATATATGTTATTATTATATTCCTAAAATATTAATATGATACAATAATATTGTTATTTTATTTTAATATCTAAATTAATTCTATTTAAATATTAATCATATGTAATGTTTTTTATTCTAAAATATATCTAATAGGAACTAAGTATATTATAAATATTTATGTAATTAAACCATATATACCAATAATAGTGAATCTAATGTAATATGATAATACTAATATAATAGTCTACGATGCAATTAGTTATAATATTACACTTTACTATACTATTTTGTATTAATACAATTGTTGGACAGAATTGTGAATTACGGATAAAACATTCTTCCCTAAATAGGTGTTAATCTAGAACAACAGGTTAAAGACTATACGACTACTTTTCCTAACTAAGAACAGACACACATAATGGATTAGATGCTTACTTGGAATCCAAGCGCTTCCAAATGATTCCTTCTGTCGCTTCCGTTGTAGCTTCAAATTCCAACTGGTTGTGAAAAATATTTCCTGCAAGAATGAACACTAAACAACATAATATAGCAATAATACAAATGTCTATTCAAGTTAGTTTGCTAAATTAGTAAAGCATAAACCATATACATCAACTAAGATCTTGCAATATGGAAAATCGAAGCCAATACAAATGCATATAGGGAAAATTAAGTTTTATTCTTTATTAATGATAGAAAGGGAGGTTACAACCAAATGATTGATTTTGTGTCACCATCTACACCAGCATCCCAACCTCATCACAATGTAGATATCTCCAGAAAACTGTCACTCAAATCAATCTCCTCAATGAAAAATCCACCAGCATTTCTCTACACAAATTCTTCCTTCTCAAACACTAAGATCTGTGCTCAATTTATAGAGATGCTGAGGTAGTTTTACAATCAATGACTTTCCAATAATAGGCAAGACATGTTCCCAATCTTGTAGATGTCAAATGGAAACATGGATTCGAAGTTTTACACATGTGAACTCTTCTAGAAGGCACTGGCCAAGTGGAGATTCTGAAACAATGATAATTTCGCTCCCAATGTGACCAACGCACCCATAGATGTCGAGAAGTTCTTTACAGAGCAGCCTTGCATGGGGCTACCTACATATGCAACGCACTTAGTCCCTTTAGAGGCAGCGTTGATGAGCTCTCGTATGATATATTATAAACTTCAAACCTTGGAAACCTTTGCAGATGAAAGTCCTTGATTGATCTGTCTTGCTCTTTGTCTTAGGGCATATAGTAATCGAAATGTTAGGGGATGATAGACCCTATACATTGGTCCTGGAGATGATGTCCAGTTAACTAGGTCATTGGGAATGATGCCCAAATTTACCTATAACAATTGCCCCCTAAAGCATGAAGTCAGAATAATAACAACAACATTTTGATTGATATGCTTTACACTGTGATGAGTTGGAGATGAATCGGAGTGGTGACTTGCATCAATATTACAATACATTACATCATGATATATCCTCTTGATCATAATTGTTGAGGGTATACATTCCCATGTTCAACACATAAACAATTTAATAACATGTACATAATTCAGAAAGTCATCAACATTGGAATGTTTCCCAATGCAGACACGCCTACATATATAGGCCCATGTTCGGATGACGATATGTATGTAAGGTCACCATACAGATGATGTGTACAACAATCCTGAAATCACAACTTGGATGGCTAAAACTAGATGTGGGGTATTCTTATCTCATTCACTCAATCATTCAGGTACAAGTCTAGCCATGTGAATATATGATTTGTCTTCAAACATGGAAAGACATTATTTGATTACCAGCCAATGATGTAAGATGTTAACAAACACGAGAGAACCACCATTGATGAAAATGGCCCTCAAGGTACTGCGGTACATTTCTTTAAGGCATGAATAGATGATTTTATGTCGAATTCCAAACAAAATCTTTCGGTCAAAGGTCCAGAAGCGAGGATCTTGTCGATGTTGTAACAAGACTCATGGTACTGGAATCTGATGTTTCTAAGTGAATTTCCTAGATATTGATTTGTTGTCGACAGGAAGTCACCTTATTGCGAAACAGGAGTTACTGATTTCGAAGAAAAGGGTATGACTTGATATAACAATTTTCAGGGATGACGGTCATGAGAATAAAGGTTTATGATTATTGTAGAAGGATGAGTTTATTCACTGGATGACTTCTCTTGAACATATCAGCGACACTGTGATGAGTTGGTAGCATTGACGCAAAACCAAAGTGAAGGTATGATGAACCATAGGTATGAATGAACCGTCAAGATGATTATCCAACCCAAATAGTCACAGACATGGAGTGAAGGAAGTGTCATGTTCAAGAGCGACTTGCTACCATAAAGAATTTTTGCCCACTTTTCCCAAATTTTCCCCGGTCATTTTTCGACCAGTACCTCTTTATTTTTTAACAAGCTTGAAGAGGATAACATTTTCTTGATCTATAATTCAACCCTTCGGGTGAATAAAGCATCGCTATTTAATAATTTAACAAGTCTGGCGATGAATGAAACTAGATTCTTGCCATGATCGACAAGCCCGTCGCTATTTTATGTTTTAACAAGCTTAACGATAGTGATAGCCCTGTCCTTTTTCATATTTAGAGAGTTTAAAAAAGTGGAAAAAAGAAAAATCCATAAGTACTTTTTCGTAAACTTGTCACTCAGATCCGAAAAAGTGTAAAATAATTTCTGTGAGAACCTATTTGGTCATGTTTAACCAAGGTATTCCTTTTCCATAAATAATCTATCTCAATCTGGAAAAAGGTTAAACTTATACTGAGTAGATATCGATTCATTTACTTTTACGAGCTCGAAAAGACAAGTGCTCAGCAATCTTTTCACATTATCGGAGTCTGAAAAGAGCTAAAAGAAGACTCCAAGGTTTCCTTTTTCGCTGTTATCGAAGCTCGAAAAAGAGATGAAAGTATGCTTCAAATCCTTTTTCGTTTTTAACAAAGCTTGAAAAATAATGAGAAAAAATATGCTTTGTGGTAAAATCATTCTTGAAATAAGTCTGCACAACTAATCTGCTCATCAGTTGCAAACTTGTTCAGAACAACATCAAATGGATTAAAAATACCTGTTTCATGAAAAAAATATAATAAAACCACAGTCACATCAATAAATATTCATTGCAAACAATTAAATGACTAAATAAAAAGAGTTTTACTATTAATTTTTACCATTCAATAGTTACCATTTGCATTTTGGAGCTTTGAACCTGTTTTTTCCCCCGAAATTCAGTAGTTGATTGGTGCAATTTGTAAGAATGTTTTGAATGCCCCCTATAAGAGCTCATGTCGAATGGCCCCTGCAAGAGAAGATTCCCCCCAAGCTTCATTTCATTCACTAAAGCAGATTACTGGTTACTGATAGCTGGATGGAATGAAGGTTCATTATAGGGGAGGATTTTTTTTCATTTTTTAACGAGCTTGACACAGGAAAAGAACTATGCTCATGACCTATTTCATTTTTTAACGAGGTTGACATAAGAAAAAATAACTATCCTCACAGGCACTTGTTTCATTTTTTAACGAGGTTGACACAAGAAAAAATAACTATCCTCATAAATTTGTTTCATTTTTTAACGAGGTTGACATAGAAAAAGAACCATCCTCATTGTGTAGTTGGACTAGTGAGTGTGTGTTGGAAAATACGTAGTCTAACGGAGTCATCATTTAAGGAGTTTTATGAACACACCAAAAATGATAAGTTATAACATGCATTGATGGGTCTTCTCCAAGGTTTCCATTGAATTTTGGAATTTCCGAGGGTAATTTCTGTAAAATCACCGGCCACCAAGGAGAATAACTGATGGGACCAGCTTGATATTGCACTGAATATGTGAATAAAGGATCAAGCCGTTTAGTACTCATAAAGGAGGAACCAGATAACATTCCAGATTATGACATGGGTGAATTCAATGGACAAAACATCGCAAGATGAAGCAATAGTAGACGTTGTCGCAATTGAAAAAGATGGTTCAATCTGGGATGTTATCTTAGCCATGGTCAAATGACCCAGTGTATACCCTATAGAATCTATGGGAACTTGAAATGAAACAGGATCAACAAAAGCAAAGGAAGGTGATTGAGGAAAAGACTCTTACAGGTAAAACTCCTACCGAAAATTAGTTGGAGTTAAAGGTGTCTAGTCTTGTGATATTTCTTCAATCGAAATCAAACCAGGTGGAATAACTTCGTCATCAAGCCCAAATTATATTTCATGTGGTTGACTGCGCGATATGGGAGACTCAATGGCTACAATATATTTTGGAGTGACCAATATAGGAACAACTTCCGGTTGTTCGACTTCGAGATCAATATTTTCTCCACTTAGGGAAATATAGCAACTAAAATATAAGGGGATGATAGACCCTATTTCATTGGTCTTGGGGATGATGTCCAGTTTGACCAATAATAGTTTCCCCCTAAAGCATAATGGGATTTGGATTAACTTCCAGTTGAACAACGTCAGGTTCAAGAGGTATGGTCTCACAGATTGGATGGATCGTGACCACGGGTAGTTGTGAATACTGTCTCGATAACAGTAGAAGAACCGGGATGTGTAGAAACAACTTGAGCTAACTCTAGTTTATGGAAAGTTGATGTTTCACCAGAGGTATTAATTGTACTTGATTCGGCAGATTGTGATCACCTTCGCCCAATAGAAGTAACTTCTGGTGGTAAAGGTGGTTATAATGCTAATCTATGCGAAAGACGGGGGAAAGGATTTTGTTATTCCACGATTACTAATTTATTTTAACCAAAAAAAAATAAACAAAAAGAGGGTAATACTAGGCAAAAGGTTTACCAAGAAACTGTGAACTACAGAATACCTCCTGGAAAACCAAGAAGTATGGGCAGGCAATCTCCCCGAATGTTGTGTTCGGTGTATCACAATTTACAAGGCATCCAACTCGGTTCACTATTGATGGATAGCACCTCAAAGTTTTCCTCGCAAATATACCCGAAGGTATGTGGAGGCCCAAGTTTGTATTAACGATGTCTGATGTGAAATCGCACAGTGAGAGCACTCCTTTATACTTATCGTATTGTAACACCGCCCTATATACCCAAAAGTACGTGGACAAGCTATGATATACTTACGTACGTGGAGTGAGGTATCACACTCGGAATGTATCACAGACAAGTTAACGACAACTGCTATGTTTTACGATGCTGAAACACATCTCTAGCCTAGACCTTATAAATGTTATCTTTATGGTTCCAATGCTTTGTTAAGTAAATTGAGATTAATTTTATGTTGATCTTGCTTAACAATTTTCCTTTCAAAGGTTCATTGCAATGATGTATTGGAAAATTCCTAAAATGCAACTAATAATGATAAGAAATCTTTCACTTTTAGTTTTTCAATGAAAATCCTAGCTACTAGAGGGAAAAAGCAATCAATTTGTGAGCAAAAAAATCAGAAAACACAAAGTAAATGCAGATTTCCTAATTGTTCCTTTTTGTAAAACACACAAACCACTACATGCAAATGCAGATTTTTCTTTTCATTTCCTTTAATGTTATGAATGTAGAAAATAAACTAAGTGCACTAAATCAACAAAATCAAATACCTTTTACTTTTGAGAAATGAGGAATACAAACAACAATTTCTCTTTTGAAAGAAAAATGAGGAATGAAACAACAATTTCTCCTATTAGGAAACGAAGATTTTACAAAAATCTCCTTTTTCAAAAGCAAATGGATCTAATGCAAAAATAAAAATACTTTGAAATTAACTTGCCAATGATAAAGAAAAATGCTTTAAACAAACATTGAACAAATTTTATTTCAAAGGAGGAAGAGGTAGATGAATTCACTGGTCAATATGAGGCTCAGGATTTTCAAAACACATAAGCAAACAAACTAAAACAAACTGCAAAGATAAATTCAAGGGAATTTGGATGGATTTAGGAGGCAACGCAGTCTCTAAATAGAGACACTGCTTTGCAACACTGGCCTGAAAGGGAGACAGTGCTATGAAAAGCACTGTATCCTTTCCAAGAGTGCGTTGGGCGCAATGTAAGAAGAAAAACACAGTTGTTTAACACGCTTCTTTTGAAAATTTGAATCTTAAAAATCCTAATATTTGTGAGTAACAACTACTGGGTGAATAAACAGAGAAAATCAGAGGTTAAAACACCTGGGATAAAGAGTAATCTCCCCAGTGGAGTTGCTAATTTGTTCGACAGAATTGTGAATTACAGATAAAACACACTTCCCTAGACAAGTGCTAATCTAGAACAATAGGTTAAAGACTATATGATTACTTTTCCTAACTAAGAACAGACACACATAATGGATTAGATGCTTACTTGGAATCCAAGCACTTCCAAATGATTCCTTATGTCACTTCCATTGTAGCTTCAAATTCCAACCGCCTGTGCAAAATATTTCCTGCAAGAATGAACACTAAACAACAAAAGATAGCAATAATATAGATGTCTATTCAAGTTAGTTTTCTAAATCAGTAAAGCATAAACCATATACATCAACTAAGATCTTGCAATATGGAAAATCAAAGCCAATACAGATGCATATAGGGAAAAGTAAGATGTACTCTTTATTAATGATAGAAGGGGAGGTTACAACCAAATGACTGATTTTGTGTCACCGTCTCTAGCAACATCCAAACCTCATCACAATGTAGATATCTCCAGAAAACTATCACTCAAATCAATCTCCTCAATGAAAAATCCACCAGCGTTTCTCTACACAAATTCTTCCTTCTCAAACACTAAGATCTGTGCTCAATTTATAGAGAGGCTGAGGTAGTTTTACAATCAATGACTTTCCAATAATAGGCAAGACATGTTCCCAATCTTGTAGATGTCAAATGGACACATGGATTCGAAGTTTGACACATGTGAACTCTTCTAGAAGGCACTAGCCAAATGGAGATTCCGGAACAATGAGAATTTCGCTCCCAATCTGACCAACGCACCCATAGATGTCGGGAAGTGCTTTACAAAGCAGCCTTGCATGGGGATACCTGCATATGCAATGCACTTCGTCCCTTTAGAGGCAGTGTTGATGAGCTCTCGTATGATATATTATAAACTTAAAAACTTGGAAACCTTTGCAGATGAAAGTCCTTGATTGATTTGTCTTGTTCTTTGTCTTAGGGCATAGAGAAATTGAAATGTTAGGGGATGATAGACCCTATACATTGGTCCTGGAGATGATGCCCAATTAACCTGGTCATTGGGAATGATGCCCAAATTGACCTATAATAGCAACTCTATTACTATAATCTAAAGACATCAAAAGAATATGAAAATATAAATATTATTTTTACTCTTATTTTAACATTATAGAATTAGGTGTTATCGTGAGTTAATATTATTATATATATATATATATATATATATATGCTTTTCCTATGCTATGATATTAGTAGGTTAATATTAAAAGGTTAAATATTAGAATCATATCTATATAATACTAATACTAAATTAGACTTAAAATAATTAATTATAATTTTAAATTGAAGATAAAAATTAATTCTATGAATTAATGTTATAAAATGTAAAATATTAAATATCGTTAATTGAAACAAATTAATATACAATATGATACAATTCCATATGATTTATTAAGATTTGAATAAGGATTAATATCAATCAAAAAGGTTGATTGATATGAGGGCTCAATCAGGCCACCATGACCCAATATGTTTGTCTCTATAAAAGAGGATTTTCTGTGAAGAAAGATTGCATATGCACTACCATTGTGATAGATGAAAATGATTAAATGGGAGGATGAAAAGAAGGTGCTTGACAGAAAGCTTCAATGAAAGGAAAAAGTTCTCTTTCACCAAAATTCTGCTCTTTTCAAAACACAAGGGAAGTTAAAAATATTTTGAAGATCTTATGCCTTAGGAATAGTCTTTATTGACAATAAGTGATGATGTGACTTTTAAATAAAACAGGGAACTGCAATTGAAAATCATGATTTGATAACAAATCAAAAATGGAAATAGTTCACTTTCCCCTCCATTATCAAACCGAAAAATAAATTTCGTGTGCAATGGTTTATTCATGTAACATGTAGTTGTTTACATGCAAAATTCATAAATGATTACAATAGTGCAACCTTCATGAATTCAGGAATAAAAACACCGCATTCATTCATTGTTAAACTTGTAAAAATATAAAGCTTAAAATCAAAGGCGATTAACATAAATCAACTTACAAATCCCTGTAGATGTACAATTCTTACATGGCACATACTTTACAGGGGTTGAAATCCATTGTCGGGACTTGGGAAAGGAAGAAGAAACATGGTCTCATTTTGGAACTTTCAGAGAACATACGAGAAACCAGACAATTATTTGATGATATGGATGCGGGTAATATGTCTTAGCGAGGATGGGACCATATGAAAACATTGGAAGCTAAAAATGATGGATATTATTGGTGGAGGAACATACTTGGAGGTTGAAAAGTCACGCTATATGGCTCTGTGAGGGGGACCAGAATGCCAAATACTTCCATGCATATGCCAATATGCACTGAAAAGGAAACATGATTTGGGATATTTTTGTGAATGACAACAAGGTTCACACCACTAAGGAGATACAAGGGGAAGCAGTCAAATTTTTTGAAGGTTTGTTCCAAGCATGCACAGGGTCACATATTGAGGCAGATCTCGACGTTCAGGAGTTTTTGGTTATGTTTACAGAGGCAGAAAACTCTTCTCTCGATGCTAAAGTGTGTGCCAAGGAAGTTAAAAGGGTCATTAATTCCTTTTCCAGGGACAAAAGTCTGGGCCCAGATGGGTGGACCATTGATTTCTTCTCTCATTTATTGGATCTTCTTTTGCAGGACATCGTGGACTTGGTGGAAGAATATCGTGTAAAGGGATCTGTGCATGGGGCGATAAATTATACATTTATTGCCCTTGTCCCTAAGAAATAAGGCTCAAACACTTTCATTGATTATCATCCTATATCATTATGCAAAAATTTATATAAAATTGTCTGTAAAAAATTAGCTGATAGGATCAAATATGTGTTATCAAGGCACATCTCACGGGAGAAATTTGGCTTCCTCCATAATTTCCTCATTCACGACATTGTGGCCTCCACTCAAGAAATTATTCATTCTATCCACACACAGAAGATGGAGGCGATTGTTATGAAAATTGATTTGATTAAGGTTTATGATAGGGTAGATTGGGCCTTCCTGAGAATGGTAATTGTTAAGATTGGACTTAATTGCAACACGGAGTGGATTATGGGGTGCACGATAAATGCACCATTTGTTGTTTTGATTAATGGTTTTCCTTCTAGATTTTTTAGAGTCTGGAGGGGTATCAGGAAGGGTTGTGCACTTTCGCCGTTGCTTTTTATTCTCATGATGGATAGCTTAAGTAATAAAATAAACAACGTTTTCACAGAAGGTATGTTTAAGGGCATCAAAATTATGCAAGGGAAGGAATCTTCCCATATTTTTTGCGTGGATGACATTATGATTTATGGCATGTTGAAATGGTCACAATGGGAGGCTCTAAAGTGTCTTTTAGAGAAATATGGTCGGGCCTCCGGTATGGTTTCTAATGAGGGTAAATCGGTAATTTTATATTTGGTGAGCGACTTGAATATTATACAACATATTAGATAGGCTTTTAACTTTAAAATCGCTCCACTGGAGGAGGGATTCACATACTTGGGCTTTCACCTGAAGCTGAATAGGTACAAGGTTTTTGACTGGTCCTGGATTCTAGATAAATTTAGGAAAAGAGTAAATAGTTAGTTGTATGCACAGATGGTTATCAAAGGGGGGGAGATCCATATTGGAACAAGTTGTGCTGTTGCAATTGGCAATGTATTGGGCACACCTATATTCCATTCCTCGAGCTATTTTATCCTGGATCAAATATACTATGGACAATTTCATATGGGAAGGGGGGGGAGGTGTTGGAAAATTACATTTGACATCATGGGAAAATATTACGATCTTGACGGATTTAGGATGATGGGGATTGTTGGATGTGGATATATTTTGGAAGGCGCTTCTGCTTAAATCTATGTGGAGGGTGTTGGAAATGTTGTCATTGACGGCAAAGGTAAAGACAAGAGCAGCACCTAAACTATCCATAAGGCAAAAGAGACAGAGAGGTAGCAAAGGCAGCAGAAGAAACAAAGGAATTGAAGCAGAAGCAACAAAGGAATTAGAGACATAGCAGTGGAGTTGAAAAGGCCTGAAGGAGTGTAATACAGAGGTTTATTCATGAATTAGGGGTGTAATACAGTTTGTAGATGAATTATTGAGCAATTATTCATTAATTGAGTTTGTATGGCATAGACTTTGATTGAAGACTAAAACCCTGTGGTAAAGACTTAATATGCTTGAGGATGAGTTGGAGCATTGAAGCATTGTGTATTTACTGTGGTAAAGACTTAATATGCTTGGGGATGAGTTGGAGCATTGGAGCATTGTGTATTTACTGGTGAAATTCCTGCGTGAAACTCCCTTAAGTTCTTGTAGAAGCTAGACTCTGTAAAATCAAGCTAAGAATCTGCCTGTATATTCAGGAAGAAGAGTGTATGATAATGTGTAGATATGTAATCTGCAATTTGGGATAAATTGTGCTCTGTATTTAGTTGAAGAAATCGACTTCTTGTCGATGTTGTGTCCAAACTGTATGTGCCTTGATCATATTGAGTTCTGCGCAAGCAATGCCAGTAATTTGAAATCAGGTTTTTTATCGTCTTCTGAGAATTGACGTGAGGTGAATCGATCACTGTAAGGATTGATTCTGAGAGAGAAGAATTTTGTGCGGATGAGACCTCGTGACAGAGTATATATATAAGAAACGCATGACAGAGCTTGTGTGAGAGTTGCAGTCTCGGTTAGTGAATTGATTTCAGTATGGTGGAACTCTGCGTCAAAGTATAATGGAACCATAGTCGGAAAAATATATATATATATAATTAAAACGAGCGGAACTCTGCGTTGGAGGTGGAACCTGGGACTAAACCCTGAGTTAACGAATGCAAGGGAGATCAGAACCCGATGAAACTCGAGTCAACCTTGTACCAAAAACGGAAGCGAAATCACAAGAGTGGATTGCCCCATTTCGCACCACTTTTGGTACGAAGGCGGTATTTCCGAGTTGGGCAGTGATTCCATTGATTGATCGACGTGTGTCCCTGGATGAACAGTAAAACCGCTTGTTTAAACCGCGCCTTCGCGCGTTAAAAACCGACGTTGGATGTCGAGCGAAATTGACACGCGCCGTTGATCTAGAGAAGGGACATCGGACGGTGGTCGCTTGGGGAAGATGCGTGAAGTTTAATGAAAGAGCCCGGAAGATAGCCAGGTACGGGTGTGCGCATTTGATTGGCTATTGGTTATATAGGTGGGGCCCGAACCCTAATACATGGTGATTATTGATATTAACCAAGGTCCGAAGGGTTTTTGTATACGGTCGGAATTATATACGCGTGGAAGTTCGGATGGTCAATTAATATGGTAGTATGTCGCGTATTATGGTTGTAATCCTAAGGTCTGGGAACAGGAATCAACTCTGCGCTAATTCTGAAGTTAATCCCTGGTTGTGATATGTTACAATTGGTGGTGACCATAATATTTGAATACAAGCAGTTGGCACAGACTTATGATTACTCTGATTTTGAGTATAATTGGCATCAATCGGAAATGAATATTTATATGCATTGGCGAGTATAATAGTGGGTTAATACATTGGATTTCATAACGCAATGAAACAGTAACTTAACACATATACGCTTAGTGTTAGTTACACGGAGATGGATTGTCGGGTTATAACTATAGAAGAATGTTGAATTAATATCTCAATTCCCTGAATTGAGATATTAAAAATACTCAGACTTGTTTATTTAAATGTGCCAGCGTAGAATAAGAAAAGTATTGAAATTGCCCAGATCGACATTTGGATTGAGTACAAATTTGTTGTATGAGGCCTGACAGAGGAAAACAAAGATTGCAGAGTTGAAGAAAGGTACAACAAAGGGATTCAAAAAGTGCAGTGAACAGATGGAATATGCAGATGTCAGTGAACAAAGAGTATGCAGAACTGGTTCTTAACAGCAGCAGGAAAAGACAAATCCAATAAAGCCAAAATCCAGAAAAGGAGCTGAGTGAAATTGAAATATGTAATTAAAAATGTGAATGTAAATGTTGTAATTAACTTTTATTGTTTGTGATGCAAAGGCAAGTTTCCTAAGGAAAAGACAAAACTCCCACTGTAGCATGAAATTTTGTACATATTATTATGATTTTAAATTGAGTTGGATAAAGAAATGAGGAGGTAGAAGACCAAGGGGTATGACCATCCATTTCGAATTCCTAGAGGAAAACAAACAGTCATCAAGAAATTTCTATAAGTAATATCATCTTGATATGCAAAAAAAAAAAATGGGGTGTTAGAGAGAGTGAGTGAAGAGAATGCAGAAATGAAGCAGTGAAGTAGAGAAGAAGGAGGAGCTAAGCAGAGAAGAAGGAGAAGCTGATAGAGAATCTGAAAAGATGTAGAGATGATACAGGGCAGATATGAGAATAGATGAACAGCAGAGCAGATGGAACACAACAGAGCTGATATCCAAGGTAAATCAGCAAGTGTTTCTCTTTTGAAAGAGTAAGGAAGTTGGGCCTTCCCTATCAAGTTGTAGCTTGATAGATTTCAGTTGTAGCTGACTGAGGTTGGAGCCTCCTGTAGGTTGGTGCCTGCAGAAAATAGATGGGAGTTCGTGCTTCCACATCAAGTTGTAGCTTGATAAAATTTCAGTTGTAGTTGACTGAGGTTGGAGCCTCCTGTAGGTTGGTGCCTGCAGAAAATTAATGCGAGTTGGAGCTTCCTTGAAAGTTGTAGCTTGCAGAATTGAGGTAGGAGCCTCCTGTAGGTTGGTGCCTACATAAAATCAGTGGTGAGAGGGAGTTGGAGCTTTCCATTGCATCACAACAATAATAAGATGTGGTTTTCTCCCTTCATGGGTTTCCACTTATATCTAGTGTCTTTGTGCATGATGTCTATGTGTTGATGTGGTTTATCTAATCTGCTTAATACTTGTTGCTCACATATTAAGATTGTTGTTACATTAACAAATCTGTTTGATACTTGTTGCTCACTAATAAAGATTGCTCACATATTAAGTTGATCATGAAGTAAAGGTGTAAATAAGTTTTAAGAGAAAAGTTTTAAAAGTCCATGTATGTGTTAAACTGATTCACCCCCCCCCCCCTCTCAGTTTAACTAAGGGTTCAACAGAGGGCACTGGACATTTTAGGCACATGAAGGGATATAATAAGCTATAAATACATAATATCTTAGTCAGTGGAGGATTGGCTCACTTTGGGAAGACCTGGCAATAAACAGGGCTCAAACACTTGGATTGGCTTCATGAAATTTTTGAATCTGTATCAGAAGAAAATGTGTTGGACTTTCGGAAATGAGGAAAAAATATTAATTGGAAGAGGATTAATATGAGGGTATGATAAAATAAAACAAGTGAGTGGTGTGCTATCTGATGCACTACATGCTTGAGGTATTTTCTATGTTGGGTAGGAAATTAGGAAATGGCAAGGGGGATATCACGTATGGAAGGGGGCACATGAACTGCAGCTTTGAATTAAACTCATTGAGGAATGGGTGGAATACACAAACAGGATGAGAAGTGTTAGATTCCACCTAAATGAAAGGGGTGACTATATAACATGGGGTGGTGTCCTCAAAAACAACCTGGTAAATACGGGAAAAACTTACAAGGAGGTTTTCAAAAAATTTCGAGGTCCTGTTCATTCAAGTTGGTTCTTCAAAATGTGGCGGTTGGGTGTACCTTTCAAAGTAATCATTTTCATGTGGTTGGTGTGGAGGAATAATAATTTAACCTGGGATAATTTAACTAAGTGAGGATTATGTGGCCCAGGTCGATGCTGGATGTGCTCACTATCGGGTGAGGATAATAATAATATTTTTTATCAGTTCTCTGTGGTGAATAATATCTGGAGGATCATACAGTTTTTCTTTGAGTTTCCACACAAGTAATATGGGTCATTCATAGATTGTATGACCTGGTGGTCAGAGAAAGGATAACATTACTCTGGTATCCCAAATTGTTTCACTGGAAGCTGTGGTGTGCGCGTAACAAGTGGATTTTCTAGGAGCATATATGTGAACCGCTTAAGACAGTTGTAAAGATTATACAATGGTGGAGTGGAATATGTTTCGATATTCAGTCAACAAGGGACTTCTCACACAGGTTAAGACCACACTCTATCTATTACCCTGCAGGTTTCTTTGACAAAGCATCACAAAACTCCCTTTGTGGGTGTGTGTCTTGGATGAAATTGAGCCCGATGTGTCATTACAAGATAGTTAGGAATGGAGGCCCGGGAACCAACACCAAGGCAGAGTTGTTGGCCTTATGGGGGCTTCTATGGTTCTCTAGATAGTTATGCACTGAAACTTTGTCTGTGTATGGAGACTCACAAATGCTCATTGAACATATGAACCAAAATATTATTTTTCCCCTCCTCAATTGATCTCGTGGCTATAGCATATATATGAGCTACGAAGAAACTTCACACATATCTCATTTCACTATGTATACAGGGAAAAGAACGAGGTTGGAGATAGACTGTCAAAAAGAGGCCTACGGGCTACTCATGGACAGATTTTCTACGAGTTTTTTTTATTTATCTTGAGGGAATTTCAGCGAATGGAATGGTGATGATGCACTAAAGAAACAAGTTTGGATAATGGGTTGCAAGTCCACTAGACACGCTTTTCGTTTTTTTGGTCAACACAATATATATCACCGTGGGGAGGAATTTTTTTTTTTTTTTGATATTTTTCCAAGTTTTTGTTCTGATAAATCATGTATATCTCAGAAAAGTAGGTGGGATTGTTATTTGGATGAAAATTAAAGTTATAAATGTAATATTTTGGATATAACATTGACAAATGCGCTGGTACTCAATATAAACCGGACGTTTTTTTCTTCTGAAACAAAAATTATACAATGTAAATGACATGAATAGTTATAGAAATAACTCACACTTTACATTGATTTAATTACAAAAATAATTGATGTATTAACTCCCCTCTATATGAATGCCATTTTAGGATTTTTCTCTCAATATACAAACGATACAGAGAAAGAGAAAGGAAAGTCCAAAGTGCCATTTCAGATCCCATGGTCTGCATCCCCTTTCCTCTTTTTGAAGTGAAAAATTAAAAAAAAAGGGCAGGATTTGTGCTCAGTTATCTATTTCGCATCCTAAAATCCCCCATTAAATAATGTACATCTCCTTTTATAATTTTCATGGCACCGATATTTCAATTTCCTTGGAAAAAATTTATCCCAAAGAGGATTACAATCTAATGCTCCAAAAATTGGAATTACATGTCAAATGAAGACCAGTCCAATTATTGTTGGCCAAGTGAAGATTGTGGCCTTATCTTTATTTTTATGTTTTTTTATCCCTTGAATTGGTCCAATAATATCCTTCCAGAATGTATTTAGTCAATTCATCATTCCATCGGTTACTCTTTGAACCCAACAATCGATACCCTTCTTGCTCTATTTCAACTGAGCCATATCATTCCTTATCCCATCGGACCGGTTCGTTAGTGATGGATTGTGCTTGCTCTACGACCTACTGAACTCATCCCTCCTTGAATCAAACTTCTCATTTTAATGAAATTTTTTTTTCAGACAGAAAAAAATATTGGTTTATATTCTGTACCAGTTCATTGTATCAATAACATCCAGATATGTATGTTGTCCATAGTCATACAAAATCAATAAGCATAAAGTGATTACCACAAACATCTACAGCAATTACACAACTATAGTGATTAATATCCTACTGATCGCCCCTCCCATCAAAAATAGAACACAGAAATATAGTCCCCTGACAGGAAAATCACAAGATAGTACAAAAATATAGAAATATGGTGTATGTAAGTCATATCAGCAAGAAAATATGCTCATATCATCCCAACCGAAAAACATAAAGAACAACAAAAAAAACCAAGAGGTTATCCTGATGCCATCATCATAGAAAATACCAGTTTCACTATTGAATGGGTATCGTGACCTGTGCCATCATGACTCCCTCCTCGTACAGCTGGTAATGCATAATTCCAAATTGTTCCTGAAGTCCTAGTTTGGATATGCGGTCGGCCACTGTATTATTTTCCCTGTACACATGATAAAAATCAATATGATTAAAGGAATCCTAGAGTTCATATGCCCATTTGAGCTAGTGTATAAAGTGAGGTTGTGTCAATGTGTTCAATCCCCGCATATAATTGATGACAACCTGTGAGTCCCTAAAAACTGAGATTATGTCAACATATATTTTCCTTGCAAACCATAACAGGCCCCATAGTGCCAGTATCTCAGCTCGAGTGTTTGTGGCACACCCACCATTCCAAAATATTTTATAATGGTTAGTACTATCAATTTTTTTCATGCCCCACATACGCATTGTGAGTATTGTGCAGCACCATCGAAGAAACCCGCAGGGAAGATCATTAAGTGTGGTCTTAGCTAGATGGACAGATCACGCATAGGCGGGTTAGAGATACAAATTTCCTTCCAGGCAGTGTAAATGTTCTGAGAAACCATATCATTCTGTATAGGCCTGTCCTGAAATATATATTGTTTCCACACATTCCATATGTGCCAATGAAAGTAAATTGGGACAGATCCCAACTTTGTCCCCAAACCCATCCACCACCCCGCAAAGTAGAGAGTGTTCATGAACTGCCTATATGGTATCTTCATGCAGGCAAAAATATCTTCCCAAAATTTAGTAGAAACTGTGCATAAGTAGAATAACTTGATTTCACCCTCTACCTCCCTACCACAGAGTATGCACCTTCCAGGTCCAATAAATCCATGCTTTCATAAATTGGCCCAAGTAGGATTCTTGTTACGCCACAGAAGCCAATAAAACATAATAATATTCATTGGTATATTATACTACCATATCCTTTTGAACCAGCAATGAGGTAATAAACCTTGAATGTGCGAGTATACAAAATCATAAGTTTCATGTGTGATCGCACAATTATTTACCAGGGAATCCCCGAAGTCAGATGGTCACCCCGGTCAGATCGTTGAATACCCATACCGCGTAGCACAGTTGTGTATATGTTCCATTCATAGGCCCAATTATCTGATAACCCCAGATCCTAATTTCTTTTCCATATGGGTGTAGTCGCCTCCCACTGGTCAATAACCTGGTAATAAATAAAATAACTACGTACATGTAACCTCCCAATCAATTCCAGACTCAATTATCCAATTCCTTCAGTCCCCACCAAATTATCTAGGCCAATGTAGATATGGTTACCACCCCCAAGGACCCATACCAGGCGTTGTCGAAAAATAAGCCATACCTTCTTGAAAATTTTCCAAATATGAGATCTTGTACCACTCCCCAGTACATACTCCCTATACCACACTTCCATCCCACACCCTTTCAGATATTTATGTGCATTTATCTCCTTCCAAGCACCCAGAACATGTTTTCCCCTCCATAAATATTTTAATAGAAGTGCTTGCCTGAATATACCAATAGCGAGTAATCCCTATCCACCCTATCCCATCGTAACAAGTGATACTTCCCCCCTTGTCTCCTTATCCCTCCAGATGATACTTGTCATAATGGTCTGGATATGTCTAATTCTAGATGTCAGGATGGTATATAGGTGTGCCCAGTAAATTTCCAAGTTTTGTAATACAGACTGTGTGAGTATATAGGACCCCCCCAATGTGAGCCATCTGAGTGTCCATTTCCCAAGATTCTTGCAGTATTTATCAAGGAGCCACTTCCAATATGACACAGAATATGTGCATGGTTTCAGATGGAAACCGAGGTATGTAAAACCATCAATGAGTGCTCCATGTCCAAACTGAAAATTCTCACATTTCATTCGAATGGTATCCGAGTCCCCTGCCGCATGTAGAACCATATATTTATCCCCATTAGCCACCATCCTAGTGGCCCTCCAAAACCGCTCCAAGATATAGTGTATACCCTCCCACTGTGAGAAGATCAATGCCCCAAAAATAAGAATATCGTCCAAAAAAATTATGTGAGACCGTGCAGTTGCGAGTAACTTGAATACCTGTAAATATGCCCATTATGATGGCCTCATGGATTTTAAGACTGAGACAGTCCATTACAAGGATGAAAATCAGTGGTGATAGAGCACAACCCTGTCGAAGTCCACACCCCGTCGAGAAGAATCCAAAACGCTTCTCATTAATGAGTGCAGTAAATTGTTCATTTGAAACTCATCCCATGATCCATTCTGTGTAAGCAATATTTAGCTTGGTTTTCAAAAGTACCATCTGCAAGAAGGCCTAGTCTACACAGTCATATGCCTTTCGCAAATCAATTTTCATGACTAAAGGTTCAAGTTTCTTCGAGACAATGGTATGTATGGTCTCCTGAGTAGTGGCAGTCGCGTCATGGATCAACTAGTTGTGTAGAAACCTAAACTGCTTCCGACTAATATGTCTGGAGAAAACACCTTTTAGTCGATCACCTATGGTATTAGAAATAATATTATATGTGATATTACATAACGATATGGGTCGGGAATCCTGAAAAGTTAAACATTGTGTCTTCTTCGGTATCAGGGTGATAAACGTAGGATTTATCACCCCATGGATATGTCCCACCTGTTGTGTCTCCCCGACCATATCCACTAAATCCTAGAGAATATAATCAATGAAATGAGTGAATAGTTCCAAATTCCACCCATCCGGACCTGGACTTTTATCCCAGGAAAATGAGTGTAAAACCCTCTTAATCTCCTCCCCAGAGATCGGATTGTGTGTGTGGTCATTGTCATTTCCATCAAACATATGTGGATGTACCACCGAACCCCAGATCTGGTAAACCATGTATTGTCCCTATTGATGGCCAAAAATTTCCTCAAAATACTGGGTCGCTTCTTCCTGGATGCCATCCATTGTCACAAACCTTTTGTCTGAGTGGTCACGGATCTACCAAATGGCATGGCCTTCCTTCACATGTTCACGAAATTGTGAAAATATTTGGTATTATTTTCCCCCCGCAAAAATCCAGGTGGCACGGCTTTTTAGTTGCTAGGATTTTTTATGAAACAGTAGTATATGTCTCCTCCTATCTTCCAGCACCTTAACTGCGACCACCGATCATCAGAAATTTGTCTAGCATCCATCTCCCTAAATATGAATGAAATATCAACATTTATATCCTTGAGTTCTGCCACCATAAGTTGTTTCTTCTCCCACTCCCATACCCGCACCCTGGTCTTGAGCTTCTTCATTTTGTCAACCATGTACACCATAGAAGAGATACCAGGTGCCTGATGTTGGTTGGCCGAGAAGTCTGAAACCATTTTTACAAACTCAACATCTTCAAGCCATTTGTGATTGAACTTAAACGAGAATCCATTTATTGATACCTCAAATTTCCATTCAAGGATGATCAATCGATGATCAAAAATAAGTAGATCCCCCACCTGAGAAGTGAAGGTCACCACAACCTCCAGGAATCCTTCCTAAACCATAAAGTGATAAAGTCTTTTAGCAATGTAGTCCACGCCCTTCCTACCATTGTACCAAGTGGGGTAGCACAGGCGTGGCTTAATTTCCTTAAGATGGTGTGTAGTGAAAATAACAGAAATGAAGTTAGTCAGTAGGTCATGTCGGCCAAATAGTCTCCATCCTTCCTCATGGGAGAGAGTGCAATTAAAATCACCTGCAAAAATCAGCATGCCCACCTTGAGGATATCATAATCCAACACCCTTTTCCAAAAATTCTTGTGACTACAGTAAGGGGCATATATGTTAATAACATGAATCTAGGTCCTCTGACCCTGAAGGAAACCTGACACAAATATTCCTGCAAAGAACTTATATGTCGTAAACTGCACGACATCTAGATCCCATAGCACAATCATCCCCTCGATAACCCCACCACATCAACAGCACCCAGGTGCCAAGCTAGGAACATAGAATGGAAATAATCATAATTATGGTCAATAGTAGCCATTGTCTCTTGTATTCTTATAATTTTCGGTCCAACCCCTAGCAGATATGATCCGAGTGACAAGAATTTAGAATGGTCGCCCAAACCCCTAATGTTCAAGGAAATATACTTCATCATTTAATAGTGCATCGGGGGAAAAAAGATATAAGAACCCAGTCATAGATGGTTGTAATGGGGACATCACAGAAATTCCCAGACTCCAAGTCAGGTGCCACCCTAATCTCTGAAACATCTGCAATTTTTTTCTTACGTCGTGGCCCCTTCTGCCGTGTAGTGATATTTTGAGCTAACACAGGGCTAATCACAATCAGCATCAACACCAGTGAACAATTCAAAACAGGAAACCGATGGAGGTTCATATTAGGGTTGGACTCTAGAAATTCCATATCACTATAAAATGAGTTATGGGGAGATGAAATCTTAGTGTGGGGGAGCCAGAACAGAGGTAGATAATCAAGCCATCGGTGTTGTAACAGGTGATTGCTGCATAGAACCAACCACACACAGAGAGGTCGAGGTGTAAACAGGGTCACAAAGATGTCCTAGCAAGGTGGGTAATCCAGAGGTGGACAAACTATGACAGAGAGGAGGAAATTCAACAATACCTAGAATGAGGAGAGGGATATGGAATCGGGGTGACCCAAGACTAGAAACACCAGACTGTGATTTATGCATAACATTAACATAAATACACAGAGAAGAGTGAACAAGGGATTTTTGCATACCTATGACTAGTGAAGTGCCACCATCCCATCCTGAATTCTGGCCATAACGTCCTGCTCGATTTACAATTGCAGAACAATATGTCTCCCGCTGCGATGTAAATCTTTTGTGGCAGGCCACCATCAAACGACCCGTAGCATGACATAAGTGACACCGAAAATGAATTTTCTAGTAATCTAGGTACTATCTCAGTCATATACCCTCCCAATCCAACTCAATATATAGCGGAAGACCCCCAGCAAAGGATTTCCACAAGCATCCAAGCAACTTTCTTGTCCTGAATCCCTAGACTTATCGGATCAATATAAACAAAAAGACCAATAGTATTGGCTATGGAGACTAGTGCACCACGGGTCCAAAACTCGAGTGGTATCCCCAGAAGTTTAACCCACTTGAGATGATTATGTGGGGTGTCCCTCGTCAGATTGAATCTGATATATCAGTGATGCAAAGCTAAAAAAACTCCTTCCCAATACCCATGGCCGACGCAAAATTAATTCCAGATCTGCCTGTGATATGAAGTGTATACTGAACCATCTATTCAAAAAAATACAGACCTTAGGTGGGCAGCCAAGCCATGGCATCAACACCTCTACAACCCACTTCACCATATCTCGACACTTCCCGCTCGCAAAGTGCCACTTACCCACCAAAGCGCACTTATGCAAGCTGATAGCCTGGTCCCAAAGTATATCGTATCCAAAAAACAGTAATTTTCCCTCCACAATAGGTCTGAAACTATTTATTCTATTGATCCAGGTGGATATTGGTGGCCACCCGCCTATTCTACTTGGGCCCCCACCATTGTCTCTTTAAGTTTTTCAGTTTCGGCATAATTTACTATTTTTAGCAGTTTTTCGGGTCATGAACTTCCGAAGCCGTTTTGAGGCCCTAAACGACGTTTTTTGGGCATCGCGCCTCCAAAAAATATCATTCCATTCTAAAATGATATTCATGGCGAAAGTTTTAGTCCTCGGATAGAGCTTTATAATGATGTATCATGTGCGTCAAACGGAGATAGTATGCCAAAGTTACGTCCCTGGGAAGTTGAAACACCAATTTACCCAAACGGGGCCCATAGTTTTGGCGCTTCATCTCCTAGGGTTAGGTTTTTGGATGTTTAGGATTCTCCATTGTTGCTCAATAATAAATAGGCCCTCGAGCCTCATTGTAACTCAGTTCAGAGGCCTGTAGCCGCCACATCTCTTCTCAGAGATAGCTACCAGCGCCCTAGCTAGTTTTATTTCCATTCTGTCTGTAAGCAAATTTCAGTTCTTTGATGAAGTGTTATTTCCGCCGTATCTCTGTACTTATGGTTATATGTTTATTCTATTGCGTTCCTGCATAAATCCGGATCATCTATTCCCCAAGTGGTATAGAGGTCAAAGGTGGTGGGGTGAATTATGAGTGTCGTGGCCAGAATTCCCATCCGGA
Organism: Pinus albicaulis; assembly: GCA_034641835.2. Lineage (NCBI taxonomy): Eukaryota > Viridiplantae > Streptophyta > Pinopsida > Pinales > Pinaceae > Pinus > Pinus albicaulis. The sequence continues at coordinate 736,948,727 of CM076584.1, read as the reverse complement.
TGTCCCGCATGTTTACTAGGTGTCCAGCCCAGTCCCTCAAAAGTTGTGTTATTAAATGTGGTCATTCTCGCAACCCCATCACCTTCTTCAGCTTCTAACATGGCCTTGATGAGTGTGTCGTGATCAATCAAGACTTCACCCAGAGAGGCCAGGTAAGCCTCTAGGCCCACCATCAGGAGGTCCAAGCATTACCCCAGAAATAGAAAATTAATGTGATCCCCAATCACGTCAATGTATTAGGAAATCGATGTAATTGGTAGTAAAGAGGAGCAAGTATCTTGCGTCTTCATGTGGAAAATCCCCTGCCGAAAAAACACAATTCCATAGACAATCGGCTCGGATCATAAAGAAATACCTGTACGAGAAACCAGCAACATAAAAAATACCAGGGGTGATTCCCCAAGCCAGTTAAAAAAAATAAACCCCCTGAAATCAAGACCTAACACCATTAAGGAAAATTGACATAAATATTATAAATATGTTCTCATATCAAATACTATTAAACACCAGTACACTCCAGTGTCATATCCGGGATCAATCCCCAAGGGGTCGCTAGGGAGGAGTGTGGTTGTGAAATATTCAAAAATACTCTGGCATCGGAAAAATAACCACCCACAAATTTTGGTAAGAAACTTTAGTAGCCTCTGTAATATTTGTTGAACCTCGGGATTACCCTCTCTTTGACAGTTTTTCTCACCTCATTCCATCATTTTTCCATAATATCACAAACCCTAATCAATGAATAATGCTAGGTTTTGTCTTAAGAATGCATTTAAATTATTGTCATATTATATTTTCATGATTTTTCTATTTGGATAATTTTTTGCAATTTAGCTACATAATGCAGCCTGTTCTGCAGCTAACTGTGTGTTATGTAGCCACTCTTATGGTTTAGCAGGTTCCAGGTGTCAGTTGAGGAATTGGACCACATGGGTGTTTCTAGAATCATGCCTACATGGATTCTACCCTACTCACTCGGTCCAGATCGACATAAAAAGGAGCCTAAACTCATGGTCAAAGATACAAGTCAAAGTACGTTGCCTACAGTAGTAGGACTCCTGATTTGCTCTTCGTAGCAAATCATGAGTCCAACAGTCATATTTCAATTGCAATTCGAGTTAGACACCTGTAGCTAGTTTAACTCGCAATTAGTTATGTAGTTTCTCTTTAAATATTAGTTCCACAGAACCGAGAGATAGTTCAGTACAGTTCAGATTTCTAAGTGGATACTTTGTTTCCAGACTTTATTTTTATCATAATAAGAAGTTCAATCTGCCAATGATTGTTTTATTTCACCTTTAACAAGCTAGGAGTTCGACCACATCTGTTGCAGAGGGCCCTTGCTTCTGAAGGAGGTTTTTATTGTGTTTTCTAGTTTGATTTCCTTTACTCTGTTAGAGAAATTTATGTTTATGCTTCATTCCAGTTTTCAAATAGTTTAGTGATAAATTACAATTGTGCAGACTTACTCTTCCTAAACATTTCATGGAAATAGAAACTCTGCTTTCAAAATTGAATTAAGGATTGAAGTGCTAAGAAACCACAGTTGTTTATTTTTATTGTTCCTATCTTTTATTTCCATTAGAACAGATATGTCAATTGCTATGTCAACAGATGTTTATGAAAGCCATTTTTAATATGCTAATCCTACATTAAATGGTTAAATATCTCACACATACAGTAGTTTAATTTATCTTTCTCATTTTCATTTGATTGCCAAAGACTAAGGCATAATTGATTTCTCCGAAGGCATCTAAAGAGGTTAAATACTTTACATTTGAATGTTGTAGACAAGTCAAGTATACATTAGTTGATTTTAGTTAAATCTTACATGCTTCTACTTTCAAGACCCTCACTTAATTGCAAACAATAATCTTCCTAAAAATAACTCTAAAAGGAATTGGCCTGATCATGTTTCAAGATGGGATGGTTGAATGATTAATGAAATGCAATTTCTGAGTTATCCATTTGCAGATTTTTCTTAGTTCTCTAGTTCAACAAGTGTAATTAGTTACCTAACATTACTTCAAGAAGATCACTCTTTACAAATTGAATATTGGGAGTAACTAAACATACCTTAGATATTTTCATTTGCATTCTTTGCTTTCTGTTCTAGGACCTTAGCAGACTAAAGTACAAGCATTTGCTAAACTCCATCTCAATAGGGTCATGCCTAACAATTGAATGTTGAAGTAACCAAAGGTACAATAGTTGTTAATTTTATGTTTTCATTTAAGATAGGCATTGTAATTCTCAATCTTAGTTTTATAAATAGATCCATGTATTAGAACTAATCAACAGATTAGGTAGATGCTTTGATTCCCAAAATAAGTCTTAACTAGCCCTTAATTTTTTGTTTGTTTTTATTAAAATTAGATTAGTTTTGGTACACTTCCTTTTCTTCCTTCTAAACTTTATTAGATTCACTTAAGTCTTTTCGTAGTTTTAGATTAACCATTATTAGATCTCAAAGAACAAAAACCCCCCTAAAAACAACATAAAACATAAAACAACGAAGTAAGGAATAGGTTTCTTAAGCACATATAGTGCATCACACTTCATCAGTTTACTAGCCCTGGTTGATAATTAATGACATCAATTTAGGACACTAAATTTACTAGACATTTTGGCACCGTTTTCGGGGAAGTGTAACTAGGTAGCCTTATTTATTACATCCAAAAAAACAATGATATGCATAGAGAAAGAGACTCTAGGGGCATATTCATAGCTAAAGGAATAAGCTTAATCCCTACAACACCACTCACTCCACCAAGACCAAGAAGTAGTACACCGTCATCTCAAACTCATATTCCATATTTTACTGGCCATAGACTTCCAGAATTTCTAAGATCGGATATCCAGTTAGGAGGATCTCCTACTTCATCCACTGAGGCAATATTAGAGGAAGAAGATCCCAGGACTCCAACAGAAGGAGTAACCTTTTTCACTTCTACAGGGGAACATATTCTAGCTGAAGAGTTAGAAATCCCTAGTGAAGAGGAAGAATAATAACCTTTATTCAACATACCATTGATAGAGGAACCAGAGGATCAGTTAACCCTGCAAGTTGAACCTTATATCAGCTCTGAAGAATCTATCATGGCAAGAAGAGGAGAAGAAGGAGGAGAGGGAGAAGGAGAAATTTTTAATGGAGAAAATGTACTATTTGGAGGAGGTAGAGGTAGAGGAGGAGATAGAGGAAGAGATAGAGGAAATGCAGAAGGAGGTAGAGGTAGAGGAAATAGAGGAACTGAGAGTTATTTTGGATTCCCTATAATATATGAAGAGACAAATGATACCATGAAAAATATCTCACCTTATGTGCTAGTATGAATCTTTTGTCGGAAAAAGACCACTTTAGCTATGCATAAAAAATATCCCTAACATCAATTATGGCTACCAATACCTTCAAATCTGCAGTTAGTTGATCAAGACAAAGCTGCACAAATCCAGATCTATGCATAAAAAGACATTAAGCAGTGAAAATGAAATTTTTCTCCATGCATCCAATAGACAAGACAAGAACAATGTTTTTAAAAGAATTTTTTATATTAAAGGGCACCTGAGAGGAAAACAAGAAAGGTGTTTCCAATCCTCCTCAATGGGATGGGTTCTTGAAAGTCCTCAGCATTTCAGATCTAAAATTTCTCTCTCTTGTTGGTGTAGAAAACCCAGACAAACATAGAACTCAAAGGGAGCTTACAAAGTGGAATGATAGAAAATTTGACAATGATAATGGCTCAAAGTCATACCAAGAGCATAGATCCAGAGTGATCTAGTAGGCAATGAAAGGTGACAAATGAATGGGAAAACCCTTCTATTTATAACAAAATATTAGGGTAGTCTAGAACTTGGTGCATGAATAAAATATTATTAACCAAATTCTAGAACCACCTTTTAGGAATATTTTATTATATTTGTTGGAGGGAAAAGGATTTTGACTTGGGTCAAATCCTTTACTTATAAATAATAAATAAATAAATGATTTATTTATTATTTTAAGGAAATGGTGGAAATATAATTAAATAAATAATTATTTATTTAATTATTTATAAATGATTTAGTCAAATTTAACTAGGAATATTATTTAAATAAGGATTAAATAACTTATTCCTGGGAAATAATCAAATAAATAAGGATTTATTTAATTGATTTCCTTGTTTTGGGTTAAATATGACCAGGAATAATAATTAAATTGATGTTTAACTAATTATTCTTTGAGGAAATGTAAACAAATATAGATTTGTTTATTATTTCCTTTTGGGGTTTCCTATTTAGACCATAAACAAATTAATAAAGGTGTTTTACTAAGTTATTTCACATAGTGAAAGCAATTTTACTTAGGGTAAAATTGGTCTTACATGGTGTACTTGGGTCCATCTAATGATAATAGGTTAGATGACCAAAAAATGGTGTAACAGATTGCCCCCCAGCGTGCGAGTGTTAGGAGCAAATCGTATAACCGAAGTACATTGTAAGAACTCAATCACCAGACATCAAGATGGAAGTCAGAGAGAGAAATGTAAGGTAGTCTAATGTGCTAAAGGACTAGACCTTGAGGAGACGAGACTTACAGGTGAAACAAGTCTCTTTTTATGAGATGGTACCTGTGCTAAAGGCGGCGGGGGAGGCATACCTATGCCCGCTGAGACAAAGTACAAAAGAATAGTGTGTCCAGTAAATAAGGCACCAAACTATAAAGTACATGCTGGCATAAACACAAGCCATATAAAAGATAGAATGATGAATCCCACTTACATGCTACGCCTGGGATAACAGCCAGGACTTATACAATAATATCTGAGTACATGAGATACAAATACAATCCAAATGCCCCCTATAAACGGGGAAGGGCTAGAAAAATCTGACTGATACATGCAAATCAAAGAGGCACTACAAGCGGTTAAGGCCGACATCATCAAATATATGGAGCTGCATCAAAAGCTGGAATGAAGAGGTCATCCGGGCATGTGGGGGGGTACCTGCAGGGCCACCCCCTCATGAGGGTTAAGACATCTCACACACACACCTAGGAATCACCAATATCTGTTGCTGCATCACTGGACCATCAAGTATACGGGTCTAGATCATGCTGAAAGGGGATGGAAGCTGGAACCAAGGTACACCGCCCTCTAGACCTGTCTTCTGGAATGAATGAGTTGATGTCGACATAAGAAGGTCCGCCATAGGTGAGGCAATAAGGGATCCTCAACTAAGGCACGAGAGAAAAGAGTAGAGCGACTAACAGACTTACAGTAATGATGATGATGGAGTGGGGGATACTGAGTAGCGAATGGATGACTTCCCTTGTTAGAGCATAGAGGGCATGGATGACGTGGAAGCAACTGATACGATATCATGAGGGATACGGGACAGTGGGGCTGAAGGCCATAATGTGAAACACGGTAGAGGAACCAAGTAATGACGGATGGAGGACTATGACGAGATATAAAGGGACTCGGGATAGAATCCATGAATGTGATGATAACTCAACTCGGATGCTATAAAAAAGGGTGACTCAAGGGTGTTTCCACACAGTGAAGGTCCAAATGGGGGACCATAAACGCATGAGTACAAGGGGGTATTTCAAGAAAAAAATCGACACGAACAAGGACAAGTAAGGAGACAATGTGCTGCCCCAAGTACAAGTGTTGTAAGTGAGGAAATTTGGTTTGGAGGAGAGGTGAATAGACCCTTTGTGGAAAAAAAGTGTCCTGGTGAAGTATTGAATCACGAAAAACTAATAGATACCCATTTGAGTGCTCAGTGAGAGCTTTCCAATGGTGCAAACGGTTCGTCAAATGGGGCTACAGTTTGGTCACAGCGGGTGAAAGAAAAATCAGGGGTTTCTCTTCTAATAAGGCATTTTCCCTCCAATTTCATTCATTTTCTTGTGTAGATGTGGTGAATGTGGAAAGGAGAGAAGGCCCTAAATCTTGTGGCGATCGTAGCGGACTAACCGACCATTGGAATCCAGATCCGTCAGTTGCAGGTAAGAGGCCTAATCCTACTCTTTCTTTTTGATGGATTGAAAGTTCAGATTAGGGTCCCAAGTCTCAGGAACAGCCCCTTCCTCATCTTCACGGTCGGGTTGCACTATTTGGGCTAAAAACTGCGACCTGGGAAGTAGGTTTTGGCCTGAAAAGTGTGACCTGTCCCAGGATTTGGCCAAAAAGTGCGACCTGGAAGATGGAGGGGATTTTAGTGCTGTTGTGGGAAGAGAGTTAGGTTTTGTGTAATTGAATGTAGTTTTTCCTATTTGTATACTGACAAAGATGATGTTTTTGTGCAGAGATGGCAGATATATGGATCAAGCGGAGAGAGAGAGACCTGGGTACATTACGGTCAGAAATCCAAGCGGATCAGGGTGTCCATCGTGCATTGGCCAGGTTTGGGGTTCTTAAATTTGTGGAGAACCCTCTGATGAGAGCTGGGGAGCCCTTTTTGGCCCGGATTATCAGTTATTGGGATCCATATCATGAGGTGTTTATGGTGCAGGGGCACAGGATCGAGCTGAAAATCCAGGATCTGTATTTTTTGACTGGTCTCCCACCATTAGGGATGGTGGGAAATACACAGCCATTGTTACCGTGGGGGCGTAACATCATGGAGTTTGTAGAGGGACATTGTTGACCAGGCCTCCGAGTCAAAGGGACTCGGATATCGATTGGGGATCTAGAGAGGTTAGAGACGTGTGCAGTGGCGGTGGCAGTGTTGCGGATCTTGGGCAGCCAGGTGCTCCATCACGTCACTGGAGGGCAGATGATGATTGTAGAAAGTGTGTTGAGTGAGTCTTTGAAATGACAGCTGTCGCTTTGCAAGCGGCAAGTGAACCATGATTGCACGTATGGGACTGTATTGTGCTCCTTCTTTTTTGAGAAGATCCCGACCTTGCGACCTCATGTACAGCTACTGGATGGGGGTCCGAGAGAACCCAGGATGCATCGGTGGGGGCGACTACTATGAAGAGCAGGAGGAGGGGCAGTCGGACGGGTGTTCCGACCAAAGTTCTTTTCCCATTGGGATCAGATGTCGTTGTACATAGACAACTATCCCTATAGTGGGATGAGTTATTGTGGGGATCCAGACTTGTCGCTTCCACCTGGTCGAGTATGGGGGCCCGATGGCAAGTGACAAGTAACTAATATTTTACGTGCATGTTAAAGTTTGTGAATAGTATATATGGTACTAATCCTTATACTTTTGGTATGCAGATATAGCTCCGGTAAAACCGGCTGTATGTATGGGATGACCCGCAGTAGGAGGAACTGCAGGTGCTAGTGGATCGAGAACGGCATAGAATGAGGATATGACCGCTCTCTTGGAGGACATCCGTCGTAGATGTGAGGGGCTACTGACCGTTGTTTCGGAGCGGGGTTGGCAAGACTTAGACGACCAGTACATAGAGCTATGTATTGGACTACCCTCGGAATGGCGAGGTTTCATGTGGCGCATGGCGATGGCCAGGCAGACTGTGCGTGATCTACGAGCTATGGGAGCAGAGCCATTAGCTCGGGATCCTCCAGAGAGGGATTAGATGTAGGGCAGGTGGTGCCCCCTAGTGTGCATTTAGGGGCAAGTGGTGCCCCCCAGTTTTTAGTTTTGTGTTTTGTAACATGTTGTGGGCATGTCATATGTATCAGAGTAGATGGACTCTAAAAACATGTTATATGATATATATTATGAATCTGCATTGTGTTGATGATTTGGAATGTTATTTTCTTGTGTGTGATAAATTCCAGTCAAGAACGTGGTTTACAATGCTATCTACGTAGTGATTTTTCTCTCTAGGTACATGATTGAAAATAATGACTCTAAATTCACGTATCAAAAGTTTCACTCGTGAATATCGTCTAAACAGGATAGGGTTATGCACACGATAGACACCATTGAGTTGTAAGACAAGAAGCAAGGAATCTAAATGAACGTGCAGATGGAGGATGCGATGAGAGAGGGCATCAGCTAAGAGGCCATGTACTGCATCGTATTCGTCCTGATTATTGGTGGCGTTACCAATGCAGACCCCATTAGAAATAACGAGGGTATGCAAGGGGGTAAAAATGGCCCAAGCTGCCGAGGCTAGATGCCGGGAATAGTGACTTGCCCCATCGGCATAGCCAATATAATGTGTGGATGGGAGGTCCTGCGAAAAAGTGTCACAAGACAAGAAATGGGAGGGGGAAGAAAAATGATGGCAGCGTGAGTGTAGGGTAGACATCAAACGACAAATAAGGGAGGGAGTAGTCTGGGTAGGATGGCTATGACTCATAGACCGACTAGAGGGTGGTGTATGAGGGCTATGGGAGGAATAGCTGGAGCTCATGCTGTGGAGAACATCATAGGTACGGATGGTATCATCCTGGTTATGTGTGGGAAAGAAAAGGTCGAGGAAACCACATGACACTGCAAAGCTACCTAAATCATCAGCATGGGAAGAAAGGCTCACATACGGATCATCATGGGGGATGACATAAGAACAAGTAAAAATATGGTCAAAGGATGTGGAGCCCAAGAATGTTGCTGAAGGGGGATCAAGCAAAACAGATGGAGTGGATTCAGAGGGAATGTACTCCGAGGGTTGTACGGATGATGATAGGTATAGGAGGGGGGCAGCAGGTTCCGTCATCTCAACATCAGGGGGAGGAATGTTAATGGTAGCAGGGGGATCCTCGAGTGGGCCTGACGCATACTGCATGAGGATGGGAGAGGCGGATTGATTTTGTTCAACCTCGTACTCGTGAATGACCTCTAAAGAGGCTTGGTAATGCGTGAGGTGAGGAAAATGGTGAGAATAATGACCATGGACACCACATAGAGCACAGAGTTTGTTGGTGCGAAGAGTCTTTGGGTTTGTGGCTGCGGGCGCAGAAGAAACGGAGGATTTAAGGACCGTAAACTTAGGGAACGCGACTTTAACCATGGGTTTGATACGGGAAACTCAGGAAAATTATGGGTGGCATGACCGACACCATCACACAAGGCACAAAGCTTGGTGGGTGGAGGAGGGGTAGGGTCAGTCGGGTGGCCTTGTCTTTGGATGCCCCCTTGCGAGTTTTTCCTTTATTTCCCGTAGTTGTCGCAGTAGGAGAATGGTATTGTTGAGGTGCTGGTGACACTATAGCGACAGAAGAAGCTAAGGGAATCAATTGAACCGGTGTCAAAGAAAGGTATGGTTTGGGGTGACCGGGTGGGGTAGCGACTGGAGGGTCAAGGTACCAGACGGGTATGCCCAGGTTTAAATTGGGGAGGTAGAGAGTAGCCATGATGGGGACCGAATAAACTCTGGGAGGGGGAGCAAGGAAAGGTATCTGACCAGTGAGGTAATGGCCAGAGGGGATGGCTTCAAGAGGGTTGAGACCTGGTGGGACCGACCCTAGAGGATAAAGGGGCTCTTGGGGACCGGTGGTAGAAGAAGGGCCAGAAGGAAGAGGTCCGAGTGGCTGGGGTGAAGGGCTAGGAGCAGGTTGCAGCAGGTGAGGTTGAGGTTGCTGACTAGCCGAGGAAAGCCGCTTAAGGTCAGCCCGAGACGATTGCATCATGCAAACATTCGCTAAGCTGGGATCAGAGACAAGAGGAGGAGGAAGACAAGGGAAGGTTCCAAGCAAGGAGGAGTCTTTGTAAACGCCGGGGGAGACACTAGTCAAAGAATCGATGGTTTTCTTATTGGCTACAGAAGAGATGATCGACTCAGGGGAGGTCTTAGATTTTGGCTCATGATATGTCAACTGGTCAATGGTGACTATCTCTCCATTATGAGGGAAAAACATCTTGATGTGGACCGCAGATGGGACAGCAAACATGGCATAGGTGTAGCTACACCCCAAAATAATGTTATAATCAAGAGGGGCGTCGATGACTTCAACGTCAACGCAAACAGTATTGCCCGCAAGAGTGATAGGAAAATTACGGAATAGGCCAATGGGCGGGGAGGCATGGCCATCCCATGCACGAAGGGTGATGGTGGAAGGGGCCAACTCAGGAGATCCGAGTTGTTTCCAAACCGAAGCAGACATCACACAGGTGGATGCTCCCTCATCAATAATACACCGAGCGACATTGGCATTCCATATTTTGACTGGGATTTGGAAAGAAATGGAAGCAGGAAGGGGAGGATGGTTTGACTGATGGGCATCGAAAATAATCAATTGGTCATCAGCAGGATATACAGTGCCCATGGAAGATAGTAGAGCCTTCCTTTGAGAAGGACACGACTGGAGGAGTTCCAGTGTTGAAATGGCAGCAGGATATTGTGCCAAATCACCTACTATGCTATACGAATGGGCAGCTCGACCAAAAGCATCATTTCGACGTAATGGACCCTTAGGAATCTTGGTATGAACCTCAGTTTTGATCTAAGGGATCTGTAAGGGACCATTGGGTGTCGACAGAGGCTCTGTAGGACTTGAAGATGGTGAGTCGGGGAAAGACGAAGCAGGAGCGCGTGGAGTACTGACGAGACCGAGTTTGAAGGTTAAGGTCGACGGTGAGAGGTTGGTCAGAAGTCATCATGAGAATTTGGTAATCGGAGGAACCAGAAGGGGAAGGTTGAGTGGTTACCGAGGCATGAGGTAGTTGAGTAGCCACGAATCCTTGTTGAGGGAAAGGATTGGTAAACACGGCTGGTTGAGAAGTAGCTGCATTGGGGGGAACAGTAAGGGAGGTTTGATGTCCCCGCAATGTAGCCTGAGACTCCCACATCTGCCGCATTTGTGGTAATAGGGGACAATCATGAGTGTAATGACCATAAACACCGCAACACGAACAAGGCTTATTGGTGCGAAGAGGCATGTCCGGCTTGGGATGAGAGTCGTGTGGCTAGTTAGCAGTGTTAGAATCAATACTTGGAGGATTGGATCCACGATTACCAGGGGTAGATTGATTTTGATTTCCTTTCCACTTTCTTTGAGAAGAAGGAGGATTATTCGCGCCCTGCTGTGCAAATACTTGCCCTGGAGGGGGTGGTAGTTGTTGTTGTGGGGGTTAGGAAGGCAAGGGAGGTAGCAGTCCAAATGTTGGAGGAGCTGTGACACCAAGTTTTGGGTAAGGATAAGGGTTAGGATGGGAAACATTGAGGTAAGCAGGAGGGTGGGAAAAAGGAGGAGGTATGCCGTATCCTGGATACATGCTACATGGAGGGGGGAAAATGCTGGAGGTGCTGGCCCCTCCCGGAGGGAAACCATAGCCCATAGGAGGTTGAGCATAGGTATGTGAAAGAGCTCCAACGATACCATCGGCACAGTGAGATGCCCCCAGGGTGTTAGCACCACCGAGTTTGTGGAGGTCAGGAAGGACGATATAAACATAACTAGATTGAGCATAGATGAGGTCATATTTCAAGGCTATTTGGAGGGTGGCTTCTTCAGTTTGAGGGAACTGGGATGCAACATCTTTTCCGATGGTAGGTAAGAGAGAGTGAAGGAACCAATCCATATAGACCCAATCTTCAAAGGTGGGAGCTCGACATAAGCTTCTTCTTCTTCGCCATTCCTGGACATGAGCAGAAAGGCGGGTTGAAGATGATTGACAGAAAGAAGTCAAGAGTTCGGTACCAGTGTCGTATCGGAGAGGGAGCTGGAAATAAGATAAGAAGGCTTGGGCAATGGTCGCAAAGGTGGTATAGGAAGAGGCAGTCTGATCAACATACCATTTAGAAGCCTCGCTGGTAAGCGTGCGTTGGAACAATCTAAGACGGATGGAATCATCAGTAATGGAATTGGATGAACACCACATGTGGAAAGATCGGATATAGTTGGAGGGATATTCACTAGCAAGGCCTTCGAACTTGGGAATGTCGGAGGGGAGCTTGGTTGGCATAGCAGGCCAACTAACATCGTGGCGGATAGGATCGTTGATCAACTGATTGAAATCGGGGAGACTGAGAACAACCATATAAGGGAGAAAAGGGACAGTCGAGGTAGTTCCCGTGGTGGTTCCGGTAGTAACAGACCCAGCAGTAGGACCGGGGTTGCTGCTAGCGTTAGGCCCCGAACTAGACATGGTGAAGGTAACAGGGGGAGAACCAGAAGTATGGGGAGAACACGAAGAATCAGAAGAAGAGTCGAAGTGCAGACTCGGGGTAGGACTAACTCGATGAAGGCGGGAGGGAGTAAGTCGACCAACCGGAAACTGAGGGTGAAGGCCAAGAAGTCTCCGGGACAAGCATCTTGGAGGCACAATGATGACAGCACAAAGGGAAGAAGAAGGACCAACAAAGGCAGGGAGGTGTAGGATCAAATGACGACGATGTCGAAACAAGGGTAGAGAGGTGCAGAGTCAATTGATTTTAAATTCTTTGCCTAGCGGTGTTAACCAGGCTCTTTTTCAGCTAGGGTCAGTGTGTGGCTTGTGTTAATTTTAATTTTTAAACCCAGCGTTTGGAGAGTAAAAGAAAAAGGATGTTGTGTAACTGAAAATAAATCTGCAGAGAATAGTAATTTATAAGGCTGAAATAACAGAAAATTAACAGCTAACAATGCATCGATCTAACCCAAGAAGGTGAGTCTCTCAAAAATAGTTTAAAAGCGGGAAAAACTCTAGTCAAAACACACAAAAAAGGGGCCAACAGATCTAAGCTCGGGAGGGACAGGGATCTAAAGGAGAGATCTGCTGAAAAGAGGTGCAGAAAACAACAAAGAGACAAAGGCAAGGTTGCTGTAATAGAGGAGGAAATCAGCTAAAGGCATAAGGGACAAGGAGGTGACCCTAGAGGCAAACCCAAACAAAACTATATGAGGTGATTTGAAAGGGAGAAGAGTTGATCTGAAAGGGATCTGAAAAGGAGGTATCAGATCTAAAAAGAAGAAGGTTGAAACTCTGAAAATTCAGACGTCTGAAACAGCTAAAAATTCTTCCACAAAAAGTGGAGGGTACTAAAGCCCTAGGGGGCAAGATTCCCACTTAGTTGAGTAAAACAGATCAGAAACAGGTCTAAACGGGCGGAGACAGAGGCTGGAAAACCCTGATAGAAGCTTCAGATAAACCCAGAAAAATTGCTGGAAAAGTGCAGAAAAAAGGGTAGGTCGCAGGTTCTGACCTGATTTCAGTCCAGGTCACAGTTTTGGGGCATAAAAGTGTGTCCTCTAGGCCAGGTCACAGGTTTTGGGCCGATAAGTGCGACCTGCAAATCTGGGTCTCTCGGTAGAAGATTTCAGAAAAAGTTGTCATCTCAGCTGCGGCTGATGTCTGTCACCTGCGCAACAGGGCCAAAAACACACGGAAGTTAAAAAATTTGATGTTTGAGGGTTTTTGAGGTGGAAAACACCATAAAAATAGGAAAAACAAAAAACGAAAGAGAAACCTTAGGGTCTGAAATAGCTGGATATGTAGGAATATATAAAACGACAGCGGTCGTAAAATAAAACCCGTGTGGAGTCGCCAATTGTTAGTATGAATCTTTTGTCGGAAAAAGACCACTTTAGCTACGCATAAAAAATAGCCCTAACATCAATTATGGTTGCCAATACCTTCAAATCTACAGTTAGTTGATCAAGACAAAGATGCACAAATCCAGATCTATGCATAAAAAGACATTAAGCAGTGAAAATGAAATTTTGCTCCATGCATCCAATAGACAAGACAATAACAATGTTTTTAAAAGAATGTTTTATATTAAAGGGCACCTGAGAGGAAAACAAGAAAGGTGTTTCCAATCCTCCTCAATGGGATGGGTTCTTGAAAGTCCTCATCATTTCAGATCTAAAATTTCTCTCTCTTGTTGGTGTAGAAAACCCAAACAAACATAGAACTCAAAGGGAGCTCACAAAGTGGAATGATAGAAAATTTGACAATGATAATGGCTCAAAGTCATACCAAGAGCATAGATCCAGAGTGATCTAGTAGGCAATGAAAGGTGACAAATGAATGGAAAAACCCTTCTATTTATAACAAAATATTAGGGTAGTCTAGAACTTGGTGCATGAATAAAATATTATTAGCCAAATTCTAGAACTACCTTTTATGAATATTTTATTATATTTGTTGGAGGGAAAATGATTTTTAACTTGGGTCAAATCCTTTATTTATAAATAATAAATAAATAAATGATTTATTTATTATTTTAAGGAAATGGTGGAAATATAACTAAATAAATAATGATTTATTTAATTATTTATAAATGATTTAGTCAAATTTAATTAGGAATATTATTTAAATAAGGATTAAATAACTTATTCCTAGGAATTAATCAAATAAATAAGGATTTTTTTAATTGATTTCCTTGTTTTGGGTTAAATATGACCAGGAATAATAATTAAATTGATGTTTAACTAATTATTCTTTGAGGAAATGTAAAAAAATATAGATTTGTTTATTATTTCCCTTTGGGGTTTCCTGTTTAGACCATAAACAACTTAATAAAGGTGTTGTTAGTGTCGATATCTTCATCCCTCCGTCAGTGATCAAAATTCTCTTGTTGCATTTCATTTTAGGTGTCTCACTCAGTCCAGTCAGTTGCATTCCATTAGGAGCATGGATCATCTGACGGTAGTGGCTTGTCACTCAGGTCCCTCATGTCCTTTACCTGCTGGCCTATTTCTGTTCATTAAAATCATTTACAGTCATTTTTGGTCTCATAGTTTGCAAAGAGTCATTTTAGGGTTTTAGTCTCATTAGGTCTAGGGTTTCATTAATTAGGTCTTCAGAATGCCTAATAATGGTCAACATGCACAAGAGGAAGTTTGAAATAAGGTTTCAGTGCTAAAATTTCATCATTATATGCTTAATAATGATTTTTCTTCAAAACTTTGTTTTGAAGAAAAATAGTCTATTTCATCTTTATGTAAATAAATGTAATTGATTTTAAAGTTTTCAGTTGTAATAATACTTTCACTCGCAACCCTGGTCGCCTTTGTCAAAGCTCCATGGCATCCATTCCCTGCAAGACAGACAGAAAGCTCATCATTCAATTAAAAATCCAAAAGGAAGCAAAACAGAGTTTTTTTTTTAAAGTGTCAAAATTTGAAACATTAAAAAGTGGGTTTTTCAAAAGGAAAATCAAAATCCTTGGCATATAAGATATTTTCATGTTTCAAGACTTCATTTGTATGCTAAGAGAATAGGAGAAAGCCAAAGAGAAATTGTGAGGAGCGAAGGAATAATTTGAGGGCAGACTGTGTTGAAGTTTCCCTGCGCGACGCATTGGGTGACTGTCGCGACGCATCGGGCGAGAGCGACGCATTGGGTCGGCTCTCACTGTGTAAATGTGTTCCTACGCGACGCATTGGAAGGACGCAACACACTGGTTTTGTTGCGCGACACACATGGTAGAAAGCTAATTTATTACCATTTATTCCAAATTTTCAAACCGGCTCGGTCCATCCTTGTCCAAGTAAGTCCATGCAACTTCTCCATTGCTTATGAGAATTTAAATACAAAAATTCAAACCCTATTATCTTGTTTGAAGAATTCTCCTTTAGGGTTTTGAAATTGGTTTTGTGTCAATCATTTCCATTTCCCCCACCTTGTTATTCCCTCCTCACTGTCTATCTTGTCACAAGCAGCCCATTTCCCTATTCCCTTGTATCCCTAAATCATTCATTCCTATCCCATTCCCATTATCCCCATCCCAATTGTAAATTTCCCCAAACCCCAAGGCTATCCCAAGAGATTAAGTGGTTGTCCCTAAACTTATCAATTCACAAATTTCAAGTGGCAAACTTCACTTAATAATAGTCCATCATTTCCACTACTCTATCCCTCCATAGTCCCTCACTTGTTACCACATATTTGGCAACAAAACCAAAAACACCAAACTTCTCATTTTCATCCAAGACAATATAGACCTTGGACATCATGGAGACAGATACCGATACATCTTATGACCGAGACAGTGATTCCACCACTGAATTACATGCACCTAGAAGGCCTCATAAGAGTGGAAGACATGTGAGGGAGGAGCCCACTTCATTGGCTGAGTTGTAGGCCTGTCCTCTTGCCATGGCATGTTTTCAACAGCAGTCTTGTTATAAATTTTGTGAAATGGTTGCTAGGATCCATCATCATCAAGAGCTGGCCCGTTTTTCTGTGTTTGATTTACATGATGGTCAAGTCACCCTTGTCGGTGTAACCTTCACTTTAACACTGGAAACTATCTCTCAAGCAACCGGAATACCAAATGTTGGAGAACAATGGAACAAAAGGCAGCAGGTTGACAGGGTACACTATGAGCCATATATCAGACCCAGCTTTGTGAGACAACTCAGCAGAGTGTTTCCTTTCCGGTTCCTAAAGGATTCCTATGCTCCTCTGATGAAACTTATTATCAAATATTTCAGTTGTGAGGGCCAGTTTTCACGTCTCTATGCCTATCATATCGGGTTATTGATGCATTTTACCAGGGTGAGGATGATTAACCTCCCTTATTTCATGTGTCAGAATATTGAGAAGATGACCAGTCTCGTGCAAAGGAAAACTCGCGAGCAGCAGTACAGCAGTATCTATCACTTTGCACTCATCAAGATTGTGGTTATGCATCAGCTCGGCTTGGAAGGTATTTCATGGGAGGATTTCATTTCTAATGATTTCTTCACAGCTCCTCAGGTACCTTCAGAGGTTTTTCATGAGGCAGGTGAACCTTCATATCAGCATGAGGGTCAAGAGACAGAGACTACTAGTGTGCTGGTGTATGTCACTTATCAGAGAGGCACTAGAGGGTTATTTGCAGCAGCCAGGCGAGTATTATCTCCACCCGGGGTGGAAGGGGTATCGCTTCCATCTTCAGCAGCACAGGTATAAGTATAGGACAAGGGTAAGAGGCCCATGCAGGATGAGGGGCCTTCAGGAGGCCAGGATACAGATTTCATACTCATTGATGAGGATTTGGGCTCTCCTAGCTCAAAGCTGAGAGAGGTTGTTCAGGAGCAGAAGGTGGAAATAAACACTTTGTAATTCAAGTTGCAAAGATCCCAATGGATTATCAACTACCTTGAGCAGCGAAACAAACAGTTGGAAGATCAGCAAGCTATCATGGAGTTGCAAAATATATGTGAGAACTGGCAAGTTGCCCAAAGGAGCCAAACCGAGATGACATCCATTGAGCAAGAGATTGAGGCTGATCGAGAAAATTGGATCGAAAGGGTCAATATTCATTTGGAGAAGCTTTTGGAGAAGGCCAACAAGGAAAATAACATGTTGAGGCACATGAAGAATCATTATTGGGCGAGAAATCATGTTTGCAAGGCACAAATCAAGATCCTGAAGGCAAAGTTAAAGAGGGCATTAAAGCGTCGCAAAAGGCATGATAGACTTCAAATTTTGGCCGAAGCTTCCTTGGCCCAGTAGAGTGCATGACGGTAGGCACTCAGCCCAAATTTCAAGAAATTTGGGACACGTTTTGTAAATTTTGATTTTTTTTGGCCTAAACACAAATTTTTCTGCTCGACGCGTCGCACCACTTGGCACGCGCTTATGATTGGGAGCTCCTCTTGGGGAAAACTTTGTATTTTTGGATTTTTCATGAAAATTTATGCATGCCTACCCATTTCCCAGAGATTTTGACAAGTTTTGGGCCTCCAGAAGGGTCAAAAACACCCTAAAAATGACCTTTCTGCCCCTTTTTGGACACATAGGAAGCAGTGTTGGGAAAACTCATTTTTGGAGAGGAAAATGGAAACAAAATTCATAAATTCCACTTGGGTTGGAAAGTATACAGGTAGATATTTCCAACAAGCTATCCTTAGCTCAATTTGGACACCGGGAAGGCCTTCAAACCTGGCTCCAAACTGGGGCAACGCATAGAGATTTCAGGCGCAGCGCATTGGGGATTTTGGCTCATTTTTCACTCAGTAACTCTGTTTTTCGCCTAGTTTTGGCCAGTTTGACTTTCTTACTTCCACATGTAAAAATATTGATGTAATTTTATGTAATTTCATGGCTCTTGATGTAATTTTGGCAAATTTTTACTCATGGAAGTAGATTCATTCATCAAAAGGTGAATTGTAACTGAATGAATCAGTTTCCTATCTTATAGAGGCAAGTTGCTCCACTGCCTATTTTCCAGTTCTTAGTTTAGATCTTGTTGAAACAGCTCCTAAACTAGTGAGCTCGACCCCTAGAGGCATGGGGATGAGTTATGCTTGTCTATATCTTGTAGTTTTTCAGTCATTTTCAGGGTTGGACACTTGGGATTGCTTTGGGCATCATTGTACATTCATCTCTGCAGTTTGGAAAAGGAATAGACCAAGGTTTGCAACACTCCTTGGGATTCATGTGGCTCTTTGTTTTGATGATGTGTTTCTCTCTGTTAATGTAATTTTACTAGTGCTTTATGTGTATCATCTTCTCTCTTACTTCTTCTTAAGTTAAACAAACAAGGATAAAGGTGTAATTCATTAGATTTGCAGTGCTCTACCTTGAGTTTTGTTTAATTTTCTATTTTTTCAACTGTCTGAAGAGGATTCTTGAAAGTCTCTTGCCCTTTTCAGCTCCTCACCAGTCTGAGCTATCCATTTCATTCAAATTTGAAGTGTCAAAACAATTGCCTACCTTGCCCCATTCAGCTCTCTGCAAAACTGATCATTTCCCAGACCCAAAATCTTCCCTTCCCTTTCATCCAAAAAACACCTTCAAAATCAAATCAAACTCTCTTACATATATACCTAGCCTAAAATCATCCTTTGTTCAAGTCATCTCAAGCCTCACTGATTATTTTTCTGAGATTGACAAGGAGAGAGCCCTCTCCCGATCTGGTAGGGCTAGCTACCAGATTAAGCTTAGTTTGATGTTACCCTAGACTCTGCCTTCCTTCAGCCTGAGGTAGATTTAGGCAATAACATAGTGGCGACTCCACTGGGGAGCAAAAAATGGTTTGCTTGTTAGTGTTATTCGTTTTATAAGCTACAGACGGAGCATGAAGTTATGCCAGGTAGCCTTCGAAACACTCTTGCTTTGCATTAGCAAAAGTAGATAAACACTGCTTCAGTCAATATCCGGTCTAGTTTGTAAACGTAACACCTGACTTGTAAATTTCCCTAGTATATCAGATCATTCTAGACTTTTGGATGATGAGTTTAGAATTTGATAGGCTGAACAAGTTGGTTTTTTCCATTTTATTTTTGAGAATAAATCAAAACACTGGCTTCCAGACGACATACCAGAGCAAATCCGGATCCCTATCCACCTCCTGTGTATGAAAATCCAAATCTTATTTCGAGAATCCTTCGTCGAGAAAGTCCTGTGATTCCTGTGTTCAAATCTCATTCATGCCCCGTTGTTTTTGATTATCTTGAAGATCTTGAGTTTGATGAACAATTTGAGTTGTCGTTGTTTGAGACTAAGTCTGAAAGTGCTATTGATTCTACTGTCCTAAATCCAGAGTTTGTCAGAGATCTTGAAATTGAAAAAGCTAATATATCCATTAACAGTTACACCCTGAATCTTCAGACTTCAATTGTGGCAACAAACATTCCCGAATTCATAGAATCTGCATCTGCAACTCTTGGGTCATCCGTAATTACATCTAGTTCACAAATTCCTACCGAGCCTCCTTTCGTTCCTACCATTCCCGTGCAACCTTCTATCCCTGATCAACAATCTGCAATAGTATCACCTCCATCCACACCACATACACCTCATACATCAACTGCTCCAACTCCTCCTATATCCCCAAGACCGGTTGTAAATCCACCCAGAGCAATGGCTGCCCGATTTGCACCCCTCGCATTGCCTCAAAACTTGGATGACATGCCCGCTGACTATCAAAGAAAAGTTCCACTGTTTGATGGCACTCCTCAAAGTGTTACTGCTCAGCAACATGTGGATAGGATGGCAGATTTATTTGACCTTCATGAGATTGATGCGGAAAATGTGACAATGAGACTGTATGTACAAACATTTGGAGGTGAAGTAAGGAAGTGGTTCAGAGCTTTGCCGGCTAGAAGTATTGCTACATTTCCTAATCTTCAGAGACAATTCTTGGATCGATGGGAAGTGAAGAAAGACCCTCTTTCAATCCTTTCCGAATATGAAAATATCAAGCGGAACGTTGGTGAGTCTGTTCAAGATTATTGTATTAGATTTAATACTGTTTACAATGCAATTCCTGCTGATATAAAGCCACCTAGGGGGTCAGATTTAATTAAGTTTCCAGATGGTTTTGATCCTAACATGGCTTATCAATTAAGAGAAAGAGATCCAGGCACTTTAGAAGATATGCAGAAAACTGCAGTCAGCGTTGAAGCCAATTTGAATGCCAGGAGAGCTAGAATGAAAGTTGAAAAGAAAGTAGCAATAAAGGAAGAGGTTTCCACTTCAGATCAAGTGCTCCGTAAGATGGAAAATATGTTTGAAAGGTTAAAAATTGATAAGCCTGAACCGCAGATTAGAAATCATAACTTCCGTGGCCAGCAGCAGCCACAATTTATAATCAAGCAAAGAGAGCAGCGAGCACAAGAACCAGCAGTACAACAACAAGTGAAGACACCCTTATAGCAGAATTTTGTGCATGGTCCACAATCAGATGATGAGGAGAATTTAATTGGAGAAGCGAATCATTTCTTTACACCTGATGATATGCCAATTTTTATTACTGAAGATGAGGAGTATTCTGAAAACTCAGCTGTACAAAAGGATGAGAATTTCATCTTGGCAAATGAGACAGCTCTTGAAGAAGAATCTGATGAATATCAGAGGGGGTACATGAATGCCTTGACCGCCCAGCAGCGACAATATTCACTCAGAAGTAGAGATGTACCTGTTAATCCAATCCAAAAAAGAAAGGAAGCTACAACACCAAAGAATGATTCACCCGTTGTGCAGAAGAAGGGGAAAGAGACAGCTGATCCCACTACTAGTAAATCACCATCAGCAAATGAAAGATCTAATCAGCCAAGTTTATCAAGGGAGAAAACTGAAAAGAAGGATGTTCCAGCTAAATAAGTAGAGAAAACTTCAGTTTTTAACTTAGAAAATGAAATTGCTAAGTTAAAAGAATCCATTCCTTTGACTGAATTTATGAAGAATAGCAGCTATAAGGGTCAGGTGTCTAAGATTTTGAGTTTAGATCCATTGTCTGATA
Source organism: Pinus albicaulis (assembly GCA_034641835.2). Classification (NCBI taxonomy): domain Eukaryota; kingdom Viridiplantae; phylum Streptophyta; class Pinopsida; order Pinales; family Pinaceae; genus Pinus; species Pinus albicaulis. The sequence goes on along the minus strand of CM076584.1, from coordinate 736,927,717 downwards.
TGGTAAACTTGGAAGATGATCAACCTGAGTTGATTTTTGGTCCAACATTGGATGGTGAGTCTCCAAATAGTGATGTACCTCCTTTTTATATCAGCCTTAGATTGCATGACTATGTATTACACAATGCTATGTTTGATTCTGGAGCTTCTCATAATCTCATGCCTAGGGAAATCATGGAGAAATTGGGATTAGATGTCACTAGAAAGTATCATGACCTTTATTCTTTCGATTCTAGTAGAGTAAGATGCATTGGGCTTATCAAATATTTGGTGGTCAGTTTGGATCAAATTCCGACTAAAAATGTTTTGATGGATGTGGTTGTGGTGGATATTCCTCCTAAATTTGGCATGCTTCTTTCCAGATCTTGGGGAGCGAAACTTAAAGGGACATTGTAGCTTGATTTCTCCTATGCTACTATTCCTGTGTTTGGTCAGATGAGGAAATTATACCGGGAGCAAAAGATGAAGTATATGATCACTAGCAAGGAGAAACCGGTAAATCATCCAATCAATTATGTACATACTGATTTAGAATCATTTGTTTTGTACTCAGATAGTTTCAATGATGTAAATACCCAATTATTTGAAGTAGAAGACATTCCGAAAATCACTGAAAATTTTAGAGAGGCCCTAAAGAAAGAGAGAAAAAAACTTGAAAGTACCGCTGAGCAATCAGCCTTCCGACAACAGCAAAATGTTGATGGACAACAAGCAGAAGTAACAAAGAAAACTGAATTTCAGCATTTAGAAGAGGATGAAGATGGTTTGTGGACCATGGATTTTGATGGTGCGGTAGGAAATTACGGTTCTGGAATTGGCATTTGGGTACGCAGCCCTTTTTCCTCCCCAAACAAAGTGCCAAGTAATGTAAGGGTATGTTCTTATAAATTGGCTTTTGATTGTTCAAATAATGAGGCTGAATATGAAGCTTTAATTGTTGGTCTGAAAATTCTTAGAAAATTAAATGCTAAGAGGATTGCAATGTATGGCGACTCGTAGTTAGTTATCAAGCAAGTGAAAGGTGAATACCAAGCTAAGCATCCTCGAATGCGGGCTTACTGCAATGCGGTACTAGATATCTTGAGATTGTTTTCAGATTATACTTTGACATGTGTTCCTCGTATTCAGAATGGCATTGCAAATGCACTTGCAAAAGCAGCAAGTAATTTGAAAATTCTGATGAACTCAAGTAACAAATTTGAAATTCATGTGAAGCATCGTCCGACTATCCCTGACAATAAAAGGTATTGGCAAGTGTTTCAATATGATGAAGAAATTGATGAATTTCTGCAAAATGAAGGTAAATTCAAACACACTTCTATTGATGTGGAGCATGATGATGGTGAGGCGGATGTGCAAGTAAATCAGATGGAATTTTTGCAGCTGAAAGATAATGTCATTCCTAAAGGTCTAATACCTTTAGACGAGCTTTTCTACCAAGATGATGTAGCTCGAAAACCAACCTTGCGGCCAACAGAGAAAGGAGTTGAGGATGTGAACATTGGATCAGCAGAAAATCCAAAAATGGTGAAATTTTCTAAGTCATTTCCCCCATAGGTAAAAGCAAATTATATCAGTTTATTATCTTCCTTTGCTGATGTATTTTCTTGGGACTATTCAGATTTGAAGACATATGACACAAATATAATTCAGCATACCATTTCGATCAAGCCAAATCAAAAGCCATTTCGACAAAAATTGAGAAGAATAAATCCAAAGTTGTTGCCCTCAATAGAGAAGGAAGTAAATCGGTTATACAAGGCTGGTATCATCGTTCCCATAATATTTTCAGATTGGATTTCTAATTTGGTGCCCGTGCACAAGAAAACAGGTGAGATTCGCTTATGCATTGATTTTCGAAATCTGAATAAAGTATCGTTGAAAGATAATTATACATTGCCCAAAATGGATCACATAATTCAGCGAGTAGTTGGAGCATCTCGTATGTCGCTACTCGATGGTTATTCCAGCTATAACCAAATTCTGGTCCATGAAGATGATAGAGACAAAACAGCATTCACCACTCCATGGGGAACTTTCCATTATGCTAAAATGCCTTTCGGTTTGAAGAATGCTGGTGCGACCTTTCAGTGAGCAATGAATATGGAATTTTCAAATGAGAATGATGTTTTTCTAGTTGTGTATCTTGATGATTTGATAGTTTTTTCTAATTCAGATGAAGAGCACCTTTACCATTTGAAGATTGTTTTTCAGCGGTGTAGAAAATATGGTGTGTCTCTCAATCCAAAGAAAAGTTTGTTTGCCATGGATGAAGGCAAGCTTCTTGGTCATATTATATCAAAGGATGGCATCCGCATTGATCTAGATCGAGTAGAAGCTATTCAGCAAATTGATCTTCACCGAAACAAAAAGGAGATCCAATCATTCAATGGTAAGATGAATTTCTTACGTCACTTTGTGCCCAATCTTGCAGAACATTTAAGGGAAATCACAAACATGCTCAAGAAAGATAGTGTAGTGAAGTGGACTGAGGAAGCAGTAAAGTCTTTCAATTTAGTGAAATTGGCTCTTTCTTCAGCTCCAGTTTTGATCAGCCCGGACTATACTCAAGATTTTATTTTGTTTTCATTTGCCTCAGATCATACTATGGCAGTAGTCTTGATGCAGAAAAGAGATCAGCATGAAAAACCAATTGCTTTTTTCAGCCGAACCATAAGAGATGCATCCTTAAAGTATAACATTATTGAAAAGCAATCTCTTGCCTTAGTGAAAGCGTTCAAATATTTTCGAGTATATATTTTGCATTCTCACATTCTTGCTTATGTTCCTAATGCTACTGTTAAAGATGTCTTAGTGAAAACAGATCCAGAAGGGAGACGAGGCAAATGGATTGTTTCCTTGTTGGAATATGATGTGGAGATAAAGCCTACAAAGCTTATCAAAGGATAGGGGCTGGCTAAGCTAATGGCTGAGTCAAATTTGCATGCCTTGGACATTAATCTCATTGTTGCTATGTTCGAGGAAAATGAAGAAAGTTCGCTAATTCAGGTATCAGAAATCTTTGTTCTTTCTCCTTGGTATTCGAACATTGTATATGTGCTCCAAAATCTGTCACCACCACCAGGAATGGCTAAAAACAAAATTAGGACTCTGAAATTGAAGGCTGCCAAGTTTTGTATCATGAATAATGCACTCTATTGGAAAGATCCCGGTGGTGTTTTGCTAAATTTTTTGGTTGAAGAATAAGCAAAGCAGGTTATGGAGGGTTTTCATAAGGGAGATTGCGAAGGTCACCTTTTCTGGAAAACAACGGCCAAACAAATTTTGAGAGCAGGATATTATTGGCCGACTCTCTTTTCTGATGTGTACAAAACTGTTAAAAGCTGCCATGAATGTCAAATTTTTGAAGGGAGAAGAAAATTGCAGCCTTTACCGCTCAAACCCATTGAAGTAAGTGCTCCTTTTCAGCAGTGGGGTTTGGATTTCATTGGCGAGATCCATCCTGCTTCTTTAGCGCAGCATAGATGGATCCTTACAGCGACGGATTATTTTACTAAATGGATTGAGGCAATTCCCACTAGGCAGGCCATGGATTCGGTAATAACTTCATTTCTTGAAAACAATATTTTGTCTCGTTTTGGCTGTCCAAACAATCTGATTACTAATAATGCAGTAGCTTTCAAATCTAAAAGAATGATTGATTTTTGTAATAAGTATCAAATCACTTTGGGGCACTCAACCGCATATCATCCACAAGGCAACGGATTGGCCAAATCTTCAAATAAATCCTTGGTCAATATTATCAAAAAGATGCTGGAAATAAACAAGAAAGGTTGGCATAAGAAATTGGTTAATGCACTTTGGGCAGACAGAGTGAGTCAAAAGAAATCTATAGGCATGTCCCCTTTTGAGCTCGTGTATGGTGTTGACACGATATTCCCTACCTCTCTCGCAGTTCCAGTGGTTAAACTTCTGCAGGAAGCTGGCAACGAAGATGATCATATGCAATGGAGAATAAATCAAATGATCCATTTACAGCAGACTAGAGACGAGGTTTTTCAAAACACTTTCAAGCTACAAGAGAGAATCAAGAAGATATATGATCGAAAGGCAAAGGCGGACAAGTTTCAATTAGAAGAAGTGGTGCTGAAATGGGATGCAAGAAACGAAGACAAAGGTAAGCATGGCAAGTTCGAGAATATTTGGAAAGGACCTTTCAGAATTGCTACATATCGAGGCCAAAATGCTTTCCTTTTGAAAGAAATGAATGGAGAAGATTGTCCAGGAGGGCCGGTCAATGGTCAGCTACTCAAATGGTACCATTTTTGAAATTTTTTCTGCTATCACATGTATCACTGTACATACCGGTTTGTTTAATTTTCATTGCAAGTGTGTGTTGTCATCATTCTTTCAGTTTGGGGCCCGAGGTGAAGGCTATAAAACTGAATATTGATTTCAGTTTTGGTTTGATTTATTGAGTCACGTCTTTCAGTCATTTTGGTTTCAAAATTGAGTCAGTTTGAGTCAGTTTTCAGTTCTCACAATGAGTCAAGAGTCTTGTTTTGGTTTGTCAAATTTATTGACTCTGTAGCCCAATGGACGAAGGCACTGCCTACTTTCCCAGAGATCTGTAGTTCTTGGCACCTCCAAGGAGCTACCATCCCCATTGGAGCCAATGTTAATGTCGGTATCTTCATCCCTCCGTCAGTGATCAAAATTCTCTTGTTGCATTTCATTTTAGGTGTCTCACTCATTCCAGTCAGCTGCATTCCATTAGGAGCATGGATCATCTGACGGTAGTGGCTTGTCACTCAGGTCCCTCATTTCCTTTACCTGCTGGCCTATTTCTGTTCATTAAAATCATTTACAGTCATTTTTGGTCTCATATTTTGCAAAGAGTCATTTTAGGGTTTTAGTCTCATTAGGTCTAGGGTTTCATTAATCAGGTCTTCAGAATGCCTAATAATGGTCAGCAGGCACATGAGGAAGTTTGAAATAAGGTTTCAATGCTAAAATTTCATCATTATATGCTTAATAATGATTTTTCTTCAAAACTATGTTTTGAAGAAAAATAGTCTATTTCATATTTATGTAAATAAATGTAATTGATTTTAAAGTTTTCAGTTGTAATAATACTTTCACTCACAACCCTGGTCACCTTTGTCAAAGCTCCATGCCATCCATTCCCTGCAAGACAGACAAAAAGCTCATCATTCAGTTAAAAATCCAAAAGGAAGCAAAACAGAGTTTTTTTTTTAAAAGTGTCAAAATTTGAAACATTAAAAAGTGGGTTTTTCAAATGGAAAATCAAAATCCTTGGCATATAAGATATTTTCATGTTTCAAGACTTCATTTTTATGCTAAGAGAAACGGAGAAATCCAAAGAGAAATTGTGAGGAGCGAAGGAAGAATTTGAGGGCAGACTATGTTGAAGTTTCCCTGTGCGACGCATTGGGTGACTGTCGCGACGCATCGGGCGAGCGCGACACATTGGAAGGATGCAGCGCATAGGGTTTGTTGCGCGACGCACATGGAAGAAAGCTAATTTATTTCCATTTCTTCCAAATTTTCAAACTGGCTCGGTCCATCTTTGTCCAAGTAAGTCCATGCAACTTCTCCATTGCCCATGACATGTGTTTGGTGATGCTTATGAGAATTTAAATACAAAAAATCAAACCCTATTATCTTGTTTGAATAATGCTCCTTTAGGGTTTTGAAATTGGTTTTGTGTCAAGCATTCCCATTTCCCCCACCTTTTTATTCCCTCCTCACTTGTCTATCTTGTCACAAGCAGCCCATTTCCCTATTCCCTTGTATCCCTAAATCATTCATTCCTATCCCATTCCCATTATCCCCATCCCAATTGTAAATTTCCCAAAACCCCAAGGCTATCCCAAGAGATTAAGTGGCTGTCCCTAAACTTATCAATTCACAAATTTCAAGTGGCAAAATTCACTTAATAATATTCCATCATTTCCACTACTCTATCCCTCCATAGTCCCTCACTTGTTACCACATATTTGGCAACAAAACCAAAAACACCAAACTTCTCATTTTCATCCAAGACAATATAGACCTTGGACATCATGGAGACAGATACTGATACATCTTATGACCGAGACAGTGATTCCACAACTGAATTACATGAACCTAGAAGGCCTCATAAGAGTGGCAGAGATGTGAGGGAGGAGCCCACTTCATTGGCTGAGTTGCAGGCTTGTCCTCTTGCCATGGCATGTTTTCAACAGCAATCTTGTTATCAATTTTGTGAAATGGTTGCTAGGGTCCATCATCATCAAGAGCTGGTCCATTTGTTTGTGTTGCATTTACATGATGGTCAAGTCACCCTTGCTGGTGTAACCTTCACTTTAACACCGAAAACTATCTCTCAAGCAACCGGAATACCAAATGTTGGAGAACAATGGAACAAAAGGCAGTAGGTTGACAGGGTACACTATGAGCCAAATATCAGACCCAGATTTGTGAGACAACTCAGTAGAGTGTTTCCTTTCGGGTTCCTAAAGGATTCCTATGCTCCTCTGATGAAACTTATTATCAAATATTTCAGTTGTGAGGGTCGGTTTTCACGTATCTATGCCTATCATATCAGGTTATTGATGCATTTTACCAAGGTGAGGATGATGAACCTCCCTTATTTCATGTGCCGGAATATTGAGAATATGACCACTCTCGTGCAAAGGAAAACTCCTAAGCAACAGTACAACAGTATCTATCACTTTGCACTCATCAAGATTGTGGTTATGCATCAGCTCGGCTTGCAGGGTATTTCATGGGAGGATTTCATTTCTAATGATTTCTTCACAGCTCCTCAGGTACCTTCAGAGCTTTTTCATGAGGCAGGTGAACCTTCATATCAGCATGAGGGTCAGGAGACAGAGACTACTAGTGTGCCGGTGTATGTCACTTATCAGAGAGGCACTAGAGGGTTATTTGCAGCAGTCAGGCGAGTATTATCTCCACCCGGGGTGGAAGGGGTCTCGCTTCCGTCATCAGCAGCACAGGTACAGGTACAGGACAAGGGTAAGAAGCACATGCAGGATGAGGGGCCTTCAGGAGGCCAGGATACAGATTTCATACTCATTGATGAGGATTTGGGCTCTCCTAGCTCAAAGCTGAGAGAGGTTGTTCAGGAGCAGAAGGCGGAAATAAACACTTTGTATGTCAAGTTTCAAAGAGCCCAATGGATTATCAACTACCTTGAGCAGCGAAACAAACAGTTGGAAGATCAGAAAGCTATCATGCAGTTGCAAAATATACGTGAGAACCGGCAAGCTGCCCAAAGGAGCCAAACCGAGATGACATCCATTGAGCAAGAGATTGAGGTTGATCGAGAAAATTGGCTCGAAAGGGTCAATATTCATTTGGAGAAGCTGTTGGAGAAGGCCAACAAGGAAAAGAACATGTTGAGGCACATGAAGAATCATTATTGGGCGAGAAATCATGTTTGCAAGGCACGAATCAAGATCCTAAAGGCAAAGTTAAAGAGGGCATTAAAGCGTCGCAAAAGGCATGATAGAATTCAAATTTTGGCCGAAGCTTCCTTGGCCCAGCATAGTGCATGATGGTAGGCACTCATCCCAAATTTCAAGAAATTTGGGACACGTTTTGTAAATTTTGATTTTTTTTGGCCTAAACACAGATTTTTCTGCCTGACGCGTCGCGCCACTTGGCGCGCGCTTATTATTGGGAGCTCTTCTTGGGGAAAACTTTGCATTTTTGTATTTTTCATGAAAATTTATGCATGCCTACCCATTTCCCAGAGATTTTGACAAGTTTTGGGCCTCCAGAAGGGTCAAAAACACCCTAAAAATGACCTTTCTGCCCCTTTTTGGACACACAAGAAGCAGTGTTCGGAAAACTCATTTTTGGAGGGGCAAATGGAAACCCAATTTAGAAATTCCACTTGGGTTGGAAAGTAGACAGGCAGAGATTTATAATGAGCTATCCTGCACTCAATTTGGACACCAAGAAGGCCTTCAAAACTGGCTCCAAACTGGCGTGACGCATAGAGATTTTAGGCGCGGCGCATTGGGGATTTTGGCTCATTTTTCACTCAGTAACTCTGTTTTTCGCCTAGTTTTGGCCAGTTTGACTTTCTTACTTCCACATGTAAAAATATTGATGTAATTTGATGTAATTTCATGGCTCTTGATGTAATTTTGGAAAAATTTTACTCATGGAAGTAGATTCATTCATCAAAAGGTGAATTCTAACTGAATGAATCAGTTTCCTATCTTATAAAGGCAAGTTTTTCCACTACCTATTTTCCAGTTCTTAGTTTATATCTTGTTGAAAAAGCTCCTAAAATAGTGATCTCGACCCCTAGAGGCATGGGGATGAGTTATTCTTGTCTATATCTTGTAGTTTTTCAGTCATTTTCAGGGTTGGACACTTGGGATTGCTTTAGGCATCATTGTACATTCATCTCTGTAGTTTGGAAAAGGAATAGACCAGGGTTTGTAGCACTCCTTGGGATTCATGTGGCTCTTTTTTTTGATGATGTGTTTCTCTCTGTTAATGTAATTTTACTGGTGCTTTATGTGTATCATCTTCTCTCTTACTTCTTCTTAAGTTAAACAAACAAGGATAAAGGTGGAATTCATTAGATTTGCAGTGCTCTACCTTGAGTTTTGTTTAATTTTCTATGTTTTCAACTATCTGAAGAGGATTCTTGAAATTCTCTTGCCCTTTTCAGCTCCTCACCGGTCTGAGCTATCCATTTCATTCAAATTTGAAGTGTCAAAACAATTGCCTACCTTGCCCCATTCAGCTCTCTGCAAAACTGATCATTTCCCAGACCCAAAATCTGCCCTTCCCTTTGATCCAACAAACACCTTCAAAATCAAATAAAACTCTCTTACATATATACCTAGCCTAAAATCAGCCTTTGTTCAAGTCATCTCAAGCCTCACTAATTATTTTGCTGAGATTGACAAGGAGAGAGCCCTCTCCCGATCTAGTAGGGCTAGCTACCAGATTAAGCATGGTTTGATGTTACCCTAGACTCTACCTTCCTTCAGCCTGAGGTAGATTTAGGCAATAACAGGTGTTTTACTAAGTTATTTCACATAGTGAAAGCAATTTTACTTAGGGTAAAATTGGTCTTACATGGTGTACTTGGGTCCATCTAATGATAATAGGTTAGATGACCAAAAAATGGTGTAACATTCTGTCCTCCCAAACTTTCATGGATTAAAAATTAAAGACCCTGTGACATTTTTATTTGAATTTGAAGTCTTGTGCAGAACTTACGATTATATACAAGATGCTCAAAAACTAAAATTGTTTCCTTCAACATTGAAAGGAGCAGCTCTAAAATGGTTCGTGAGTCTAATCACTAGGTCTATTAGGACATGGAATGATATGAAGAGAGAATTTCTAGAAAGATATTTGGATTACTGCATACTTGTTAATCAAAATAAAGAAGTGTTTAAAATGATGCAAAAAGAGGATGACAATTTGGAGGATTTACTTGAAAGATTCAACTATAACATAAAAAGAGAAAAAATGGAAAATCTAGATCAAGACACTCTAAAAGATCTTTTGTTGAAAACAATTAGAGATGAATGGATAGATATCATTAACATGATGGGGAAGGGGTACATATATCAACTTCCATTACCGGATATTGGGGAACTATGTATTAATCTCTCAAGAGGGAAATCAAAAATTTTGAAGGTCCAAGAGATCCTGCTCTTGCTAGGGTAAACAAATCTGCAACTGGAACAGTGAGTAGGGCATAAATTGGAAACATGCTTGATGAATTCAAAACAGACATTTTAGGGAATCTTAGTGAACAGATAGACACCCTTAAGTTACAAAACAAGCAGAAAGCTGAGACTGATGCTTTAGTTATTTTCTGTCCAAAATGCAAAAAGAAACATGCTTTGAGAGAATGTCCTCTTGAAGCAAAAGTCATAGAAACCTGTATGATTTGTTCAGAAAGTCATGAGACTAAGAATTGTCCTTCAATTCCTGGTCTTAAGGTTGTTTTTCAAGAAGAAACAACATCAAATCCTACATAATCTCTTTTTTTTGTCTCTAGAAGACCATGGCAGGGGCCACAAACTCAAGGGTTTAACAACCAAATGTATACTCAGCCCCCACCAAATTGTAATTATTGGCAACAACCTTGGCCTTAATCTCAATCTCAATCTCAACCTTGGGCTCAAGGAATGAAAAAACCATATGGAATATTCTCTCAGTACTATCAATATCCTCCATCATATCCAAATTATCCTCCCCAACAAATTCCTCAACAAAATCAACAACCTCAAATCCAAAACCAAAACCAAAATCCACAACTCTCACTACCATTCCCTCAGAGACCAAATCAGTTACCTGCCCAACCATTTCCAAACCCCAACAATAAAAATCCTCATATACTTATATGATAGAAGGTCAGCAATTTCCAACCTATATGATTACTCCTCTAGATCTTAATGATGTCCAACTAAGACCTGGTAGGATATTAGAAAAGAGGAATCCCTAGTCATTCAAGAACAAGACAATTCTGAGGAAGATTATCTACACCCCAATAAAAGTTTTGAAGAAGGATTAGCTCTTCAAAACCAAAATTCTGAAAATGAAAAGAAAAAAAATCAATAAATTCAACTCCTATCACAGAGCAACCGTCAGTATCTACTTCTACACCTCTTTTTCCTGATATATTACAAATTTATAGAGGAGTAGAAAAGCATATTATGTTGCCTAATTATGATTTCCTATATGAATTGAAAAATATTTGCATCAAAATCCCTTTGTTACAAGCCATCAAGGAAATTCCAATTTTAGCTAAAACAATAAAGGAGTTGAGCATGAAGAAACCAGGAAGAAAAATAAAAGAAATAAAAAGAATCTAGCTTGTAGGAAAACTAACAGACATAATGATGGGAAAAATCTCCATTCAAAAATATTTAGATCCCGGAAGTCCAATTGTAAAAGCACATATCAATGGAGTTGAAATTCCAAATACATTGATTGATTTAGGAACCGCAATAAACATCATGAGCAAATAGACCATGGAACAACTCAAACTTCCTAATCTTCTTTATACACCTACATTACTGCAATAAGTAGATAGATCTATAATCAAACCAGATGGTGTGTTAGAAGGTATTTCATTGTCTTTAGATTCTTGAGAGTACCTTGTTGATTTTATAATTTTAACCCCTAAGAACAATCTAGGAGGACACCCACTCATACTAGGAAGACCTTGGTTGGCTACAGTTGATGCTTTCATTAGCTGTAGATCTGGTGATATGTATATTTCTGATGGTAATTCAACTAAGAAATTCACTCTGTATCCTCCAGCAAGAACAATCATTGATTTAGATGACAAAGAATGGATTGATGATGAAGAAGATATAAAACCTCTCTTTACTATTTCAAACATTAGTGAATATAGCCAAATCTTAAACACAATAGAAAATTAAGAATCATCTCCAGAATATGAACATGATCAATTTCAAGAAAAATCCAATATTGAATATTTTTCATCTAGGTAGATGTCTCTTTACTCTATGGAAGAATTTGGTAGCTCTACAGTTGAAATCTTTTCAGGGAAAACCTTGAACATAAACAATAACTTGGAAAAATTACAACAAGAGAAGTTAATCAAAAAATTGCAACAACATTCATCTGCATATGCATGGGAATACACTGACATGAAAGGAATTAGTCCTAAGGCTTGTATACATCACATTTACATTGAGGAAAATTGCAAACCTATCAGACAGCCTCAAAGAAGGATGAATCCAAATCTTAGGGAAATTGTGAAAGAAGAGTTGCAAAAGTTGTTAAATGTAAACTTCATCTATCCAATTTCAAACAGTCAGTGGGTTTCTCCTTTAGTGATTGTACCCAAAAAGAATGGTAAATGGAGGGTATGCATTGATTATCGAGAATTAAATAAAGCTACCCTTAAGGATAATTTTCATTTGCCTTTCATAAATCAAGTGTTAGATACATTAGTAGGTAAGAAGTATTTCTCATTCCTGGATGGTTTTAGTGGTTACAATCAAATTCAGGTTGCACCTAAAGATCAATATAAAACCACATTTACCTGTCCATGTGGGACTTATGCCTACCGAGTACTTCTTTTTGGATTGTCCAATGCACCTGCAACATTCCAAAGGGCAGTACTAGGAATTTTTTCTGAACTAATACATGATTCTATAGAAATGTATATGGATGACTTTACAGTTTATGGTAATACATTTGAAGAAGCTTTAGAAAACTTGGAAAAGGTACTTAAAATATGTAAGGAAGAAAACCTCTCACTAAGTCATGAAAAATGTTTCATGATGTTTACTGAAGGGATTGTTTTAGGACATCACATTTCAGAAGATGGAATTAAAGTTGATAAATCTAAAGTTGAAGTCATCTCCAAGTTATCAATTCCAAGTTTCCAAAAGGATGTTAGAATTTTTCTAGGATTTACAGGATATTATAGAAGATTTATAGAAAATTTCACCAAAATAGCATCCCCACTCTTCAAACTACTCACCAAAGATTGTGAATTTAGTTGGAATTCTAACTGCCAGTTAGCATTTGAAACTTTAAAAGCAAAAAATTTTGAAGCACCCATATTAAGAGGGCCTAACTGGAAACTAACTTTTCATATTTCAACAGATGCTTCAGACACAGCTCTAGGAGCTGTGTTAGGACAAAAAGACTTGATCCCCTATGCCATCTATTACACAAGTAAGAATTTGACTCCCACAGAGTTGACTCACATTGTACATAAAAAGGAATTCTTAGTTGTTGTTCATGCTATCAACAAATTCAGACATTAAATAATAGGCTATGAAACCTTTGTCCATACAGAGCACTCTGCAATTAGGTATTTAATGAATAAATCCATTACTAATGGCAGAGTTACAAGATGTTTATTGCTCCTGCAATAATTCAACATTATTGTTCTCAACAGGCCTGGAAAACAAAACACAGTTGCTGATTTCCTGTCTAGAATTCAAAATATTAAAGATGACACTCTAGTTGAAGATAAATTTACTGATGAATATATTTTTGCAGTAACATACTACTCGGACCCCTTGGTTTGCAGATATTTCCAATTACTTAGTTACAGGAAAATTACCTTCACATTTGCATTCTAGAGAGAAAAGAAAAATCATTCAATTAAGAGCAAGATACTCGTGGATTACTAATGAACTGTATAAGACAGGTCCATATCTCATTATCAGAATATGTGTTCGAGAAGATGAAATGCCTAAAATTCTTAAAGCATGTCATGATGAACCTAGTGGTGGACATTTTGCTGACAAGAGGACAGCCTATAAAATCCTTCATTTAAGATATTATTGGCCATCCAACTTCAAAAATGCCAAATAATATGTCAAAAGGTGTGACAGTTGCCAAAGGGTAGGGAAACCTACTCCTTTAAGTGAAATGTCATTGCAACCTCAGGTACTCATTGAAACTTTTGAAAAATGGGCCTTGGATTTTGTCGGACCTATCAATCCTCCATCTAAACAAAAGAAGTATATTTTCGTATGCACTGATTATGTCACTAAATGGGTAGAGGCTAAACAATTACCTTTTTCTAATGAAAGATCTGTAGTTAATTTTCTTTTTGAGGATATCTTCACTCGTTTTGGTGTTCCAAGAGAAATTGGAACAGATTAGGGCACTCAATTTACATCAAAGATGGTGAAAAGGCTCGTGGAAGATTACAATATCAAGCACAGAAATTATACTCCTTACCATCCACAAGAAAATGGTCAAGTTGAATCTACCAATAAAGTGATTGATGGAATTCTCACTAAGACTGTTCATCTGCACAGAAGAGATTGGGCAGATAGGCTTCCTGAAGCCTTATGGGCCTATAGAAATACATGGAGGAACACAATAGGACATACTCCCTATGAACTTGTTTATGGGAAGCAAGTCCTATTCCCTATAGAGTTCCAAATCAAAACCTTCAATATGGCAGTCCAATTGGGACTTGATTTATCAGAAGCACAGAAGCATAGACTGGAGCAACTCAATGAACTAGATGAAATCAGACAAGATGTATTCCAAAGAACCAATATAGTCTAGTAGAAAAGGACTAAATGGCATGATAAGTATATCAAAGAGAAAAAGTTTCAAGCAGGGGATTGGGCACTCTTGTTCGATTCAAAATTCAAGGATTTTCAAGGAAATTTTTAGACTCATTGGCTTGGGCCATATGAGATTGAAAAAATCTTTGATAATGGAGCAATGAAGATCAGGACAATAGATGAAGAAAATGTTCTCTTCTTGTGAATGGTCATCGGTTGAAAGTATATCATAAACCACTTTCAAAAGAAGAGTTTGTCAAGAAATTTCAAGATAATATTGATATGGAGTTATTGAAGAATTCTTCTTCTTCTTCACAAACTTAGATTTTACTTTTCCTACATTTTGCTATATATATATATATAATTAAAAAAAAAAATAGTGTATAAGTATGAAAACCAATCAATGATTTGCATACTTATGTAGAAAATATAGGGTGAAAATCAGAGCTTTCTGACATTCTATATTTTCCATTTTCTTTTCTGTAATAAGTAGTGAAAACTACATTCATATTTTGCAGTTCATAATATGCAAATTCAGTTTCATTCCATCTCACTCCACTGTCATTCCAACTCATTCCACTTTCATTTCATTTTCACATTCATTCCATAAATCATATTTCACTTTCATTCCATATTTTTCACTCATTTCCTTCATGTTCCATACTTAAAAACAAAAATTAATACATTCTGCAGCTGAGCACATTCTGCAGCTAAGTACATTATGCAACTGATTCTATTATGCAACTAATTTGATTATGCATCCACTTCAACAATTCTGACATGATGATTGAAAAGGGACTAAAGGATTATGTTTTGAAGACCACCATGCTACAAAAGAGTACCTAAGGACCAACATCAAGAAAACAATAAACAAAAAGGTTAAGTTCTGAGGTAAAGTGTAAAAAAATTATTTTTAATAGCAAAGTTAAAAACATGAAACAAGTATAATATCTACATTCATATGTTCCTTGAAAACGCATCATTCGAATTGATTACAATATTCATCGTGATATATCTCAACCATATCCCTCATATAAAGTTGCATAACGGTCCATCATTAATATCCTTGATTGATGGCTAATGGTCATGATCATGACGTGAACTACTTGTCTACGTCTCTCCAAGACCGTATCACTTATTTATTTCCTACAGCTATCCATAACCCTCCATAAGATCTGTAGCTCATTCATCTCCATCGATTACATAGCAAATTCATCTCCATCAACTCTGCATCCAATTCATTTCCACAAAACAGAGGGGTAATTCTGAAGGTTGAAAGTACTCTACATAGAAGAAGGATGGGTTTGATTGTTAGAACATAACCAGTGGGGATAAAATACATGGAAGGATAACCACAGGTTAAATAATTACTACAGCAAGTTGGATGGTTGAGTTTCATCGAAAAATTCAATGGTTTTCATAAAGAAATCACAAAATCATTTGCCCAGTCTTTTGATGGAACCGAAGTAGAAATTGGGGACATTAAATTTGTAGCGACAGAGTCATTCTTGGCTGAAGCTACAGAACTTCCAAGGCATGGAGAAATATGGTTAAAGAACAAATAATTCCATAATGAATCATGGAAATTGATACTCAAAAACCCAGGTATGGATGTCTCAGTTTTTAGAAAAGGAATCCCAGTACAGCTCTTAAAAGAAAATGGAGAAATATGCTCTTGATTTTGCATAAATTCATAACTTGTGAAGGAAGATTTGGAACCATGTATGTTTACAATATCCTTTTGTTAATGAATTTTCTAGAAAATGGTGAAATCAACCTTCCTTTCTTTCTTCTCAATATTTTAAGAAGGATGGCCTCAAATGTACAAAAGAGAATACAATTTATAGAGACCACTATACATCATCATGGTTTGGTGAAAATATTGATTGAGTTTCACTTAAGGAGCATAGGAGACACTTAGGAGGATTTCCTTGTTAGGAATAATTTTCAAGAAAAACCAAAGTCACCACCCAAGGAAGACAATTTCAGGAGAAGCAGAAGAAAGAAAACTGATATAATTGTTGAAGACAGACCTGAAACTTCACTACGGAAGAATGATGAAAAGCTAATTTCTAAGGAACTGACAGAAATTAGGAAACAAATTAAGGTTAGAGGAAAGAAAAAGAAAGAGAGTGAGGTTACAAATGAAAAGAATGAAAGTCCTCCAAAACTAAGAAGGAGCTCTAGACTCTGAGGTATCATGAAGAAGACAGTATCAAAAGGGACAAAGCTTATAAATATAGAAGAGGAAACCCCAGTACCATCACCTATTGATATTTCTCCAGTGTACGGTCCTTAAAACTCTCATTTTTATCATCTTGAAGAAGGCCCCAACAGAAGATCTCCTAGTATAGATCCAGCTCAGCAGTAGATATATGATTATGTAGAATCATTGGAGAGAAGAAGTGCCTCAATGAACCAAGAACCACCTGTCAATCCACAATAACCTCTAATTGATGCTCTTAAGCAGGATATTTATGAATTAGAGATATTGAACAGACACATCAAGCAGGAGAATGAAATGTTGAAGGAACAAAACAAAATGGACAAGGCAATGCATGATAATACTACTCTGTAGCTAGGACTATGGCATAAGGAAAATAGGAAATTGAAGAAAAATAACAAGAGATTGAACAGAGAAATCATTAACCTTAAGTTCAAAATTCTTATGAAAAGGCCCAGAATGAAATTGACTTCAAAGAAGAACAAAATAATAAGGTTGGATGTCCTAGCTGAGGTATCTGAGAAAATGCAGTAGGGGAGAAGAACTCACATTTTTGGAAAATTGCATGAGGACATGAAATGATTTTGCAGTAGGGGTATGTTAAACCTCAGGATTACCCTCTCTTTGACATTTTTTCTCACCTCATTCCATCATTTTTATATAAGATCACAAACCCTAGTCAATTAAGAATGCTAGTTTTTGTCTTAAGGATGAATTTAAATGATTGTCGTATTATATTTTCATGATTTTGCTATTTGGATAAGTTTTTGCAATTTAGCTACAGAATGCAACTTGTTCTGCAGCTAATTGTGTGTTCTGTAGCCACTCTTATGGTTTAGAAGGTTCCAGGTGTCAGTTGAGGAATTGGACCACATGGGTGTTTCTAGAATCATGCCTACATGGATTCTATCCTACTCACTCAGTCCAGATCGACATAAAAAGGAGCCGCTAAACTCATGGTCAAAGATACAAGTCAAAGTACGTTGCCTGCAGCAGTAGGACTCATGATTTTCTCTCCGTAGAAAATCATAAGTCCAACAGTCCTATTTCAATTGCAATTCAAGTTAGACACATGTAGCTAGTTTAACTCACAATTATTTTTGTAGTTTCTCTTTAAATATTGGTTCCACAGAACCGAGAGACAGTTTAGTACAGTTTATATTTCTAAGTGGATACTATGTTTCCAGACTTTATTTTTATCATAATAAGAAGTTAAATCTTCTAATTATTTTTTGATTGCACCTTTAACAAGTTAGGAGTTCAACCACATTAGTTGCAGAGGGCCCCTACTTCTGAAGGAGGTTTTTATTGTGTTTTCTAGTTAGATTTCCTTTACTCTGTTTCAGCAGTTTCTGTTTATGCTTCATTTCCAGTTTTCAAATAGTTTAATGATAAATTACAATTGTGCAGACTTACTCTTCCTAGGCATTTCATGGAAATAGAAACTCTATTTTCAAAATTTAATTAAGGATTGAAGTGCTAATAAACCACAGTTGTTTATTTTTACTGTTCCTGTCTTTTATTTCCATTAGAATGGAATTGTCAATTGTTTTGTCAACAGATGTTTATGAGAGCCATTTTCAATATACTAATCCTACATTAAATGGTTAAATATCTCACACATACAGTAGTTGAATTTATCTTGATCATTTTCATTTGCTTGCCAAAGACTAAAGCATAATTTATCTCTCCGAAGGCATCTCACGAGGTTAAATAATTTACATTTGAATGTTGCAGACAGGTCAATTATACATTAGTTGATTTTAGTTAAATCTTACATGATTTTACTTTTAAGACCCTTACTTAATTTCAAACAATAATCTTCCTAAAAGTCACTCTAAAAGGAATTGATCTGATCATGTTTCAATATGGGATGGTTGAATGATTAATGAAATGCAATTTCTGAGTTATCCATTTGTAGATTTTTCTTAGTTCTCTAGTTCAACAGGTGTAATTAGTTACCTAACATTACTTCAAGAAGATCACTCTTTACAAATTGAATATTGAGAGTAACTAAACATAACTTAGATATTTTCATTTTCATTCTTTGCTTTTTGTTCTAGGACCTTAGCAGACTAAAGTACAAGCAGTTGCTAAACTCCATCTCAATAGGGTCATGCATAACAATTGAATGTTGAAGTAACCAAAGGTACAATAGTTTTTCATTTTTTGTTTTCATTTAAGATAGGCATTGTAATTCTCAATATTATTTTTAGAAATAGATCCATGGATTAGGACTAATCAACAGATTAGGTAGATGCTTTGATTCCCAAAATAAGTCTTAACTAGCCCTCAGTTTTTGGTTTGTTTTTATGAAAATTAGATTAGTTTTGGTACACTTCATTCTCTTCCTTCTAAACTTCATTAGATTCAATTAAGTCTTTTCATAGTTTTAGATTAACCATTCTTATATCTCAAAGAAAAAAAACCCCCCTGAAAACAACATAAAACATAAAACAACGAAGTAAGGAATAGGTTTCTTAAGCACATATAGTGCATCACACTTCATCAGTTTACTAGCCTTGGTTGATAATTAATGACAACAATTTAGGACACTAAATTGACTAAACAATAGTCGTTCGCACCAAGATCATACCACCAACATGCGAGGGTAGACACCCCGCCCTAGTAAAATCCATGTGATCAATCCAGAAAATTACCCCACTAGCATCCCAGTTGATCACATACCATGTCAGATGATTGTCTATCAAAGAGCCAAGTGAAAATACCCCAAAAATATCTAGTAGAGTAACTAATAAAATTGTTGTAGCTACTGACAACAGCAACAGCAGACACAGCCACACAAATGCCACCACCTATGGAATATTTGTATGCTAACACTTTTGCATGGTCTGTTAATATTGAGAGTATTCATCCATCTTACCCACGGACTCTAATAGTCAGGTATCTCACCATTCGCATCTTTTCCACCATCCCCAAATAATATAGACACCACATATTTACTCAAGTAACCCCTCATAATCTTGTGTAGTGTTTCCCAAAGACGGAAAAACCTTATATGTAAACCCACGCATACCTCAGTTAACTTTGGATCTCGATGTGCTACATGTTGCTCTCCAGCTTCAGCAACCCGAGCAGGGGGTGGCATGCCTCTGTATGTAAAATGTTTATGACTGTGGAAATACATAGTTGCATGAAATGTTTGATCATAATGGCACTTTATTGTTAATGTTATTCCTTGTGATTTGAACTAGGCCTGGCATGCATAATTATAGATACATAGTTTCATGAATTGTTTGATCATAATGGAACTTTTTTGTTAATGTTATTCCTTGTGCATATTTGACCCAGTTCAGGCATGCAAATTTATAGTTTGTGCGGGACATAGGAATATTGTTACAATTGAGAAATTGAGTGATAACCATAGTACCTGTAATAAAAGAAAAATTGTCAAACAATTTGATAATACAAAAAAAATTCAAAGAATAATCAAGTAATTATGAGAACTCGTCAAAATAGATCTAGAATGGAGTGGTAAGAGAAGGTTTGTAATCCCTCCTAATTTCCAGGTATTGTGGCAACCCAAGTTGTAGATCTGGGCATTGATTCATTTGGAATTTGGATGATAATCCTAGACAAAAAATGGGATTTTGATGCTACAAGTGGGATCATCACCTAATTCCACATGCATGCTCGTAAATTATCTGAATGGATATATGTATACATTGGTGTTTTAATTTCCATATTTTTTCAGAGAGGAAAAAACGTTGTTTAGTTTATTATCGACAAAACAGTACATTACAGTTGTGATTGTGCTACATTGAAACTAAATATCCCAAAAAAAGAGACTGGCGAGTAAGCCAAAATATCACACAAAGACCAAAAAAAACACATCATCAAAATATTAGCCCACAAATCTAGGCGAAAGAGACTATGGATACATGAGGGAAACAAAGATAAAACAAGGAGCAGTGAAGATAAATAGAATATAGGAGCTCCAAACCATAAGTAGAGTCAGCCAAATCCAAACCCCCCACTGCAGATCAAGAAATAATACCCCAAAAACAGAGCAATATGCTAAGGAATTGGAAAAGAGGAGTCCATCAGCTCGTTGTTGTGAAGTAGTCGGATCTTAACCTCGTCGTAAGGTTCCAGCATACCCTTCTTGGAAATAAAATCAGTCCGCGAATTGGCCTCCATGTAAATGTGTTGAAGAGGAGGGAAGTGGAGACATTGAAGAACATAGGAGACCCAGTTGATCCAGTTGAGAAGTCTAGGAGGCTGGAAATCACTGAGCCTATTGACCCAGTCAATGACCGATTTGGCATCACCATAAATATGTATAGGAGGAAGTTGTTAGTTATAAGTGACCCACAGTAAACTCCAAAGTGCAAGGAGTTCAACCTTTGTGTTAGTGCCATGGCCCTCGTTCGATAATATGGAGAAGTGATCCCAATTTTCCAATTTGATCCAAGCCCCACAGCCACATACCCCCTGTTTCTCGGAACCATCAAAATATCCAGACGGTAAGTGCACCGGGTGAGGCTGCAGTTGATAAGAGAGATCTTTGGGCTGACTAGGAGGTGCGTCCTAATTTTTCATTCAAGCTAGAATCGCACAATAGATCTTATGTGGGTCAAAATGGATGCCATCAAAGATGAGCTTGTTCCTAGCCAGCCAAACCTCCCAAAAAAGGAAGAAAGGGAGGACTTCTAATCTTGTTGTGTCCAAGTGTGGATGCATTGAAGTATCCCAAGGGGCCGCCAACTATGATCCTGCAATAAATTAGTAAACCAAGACCAAATCTCAAGAATAACATAGCATTGCAGAAAAATATGAGAAATAGTTTCAGCATCCTGCCTACAGAAAAGGCAGATCCCCAGCCCCTAAAAGCCCCTCTTGGTAAAATTGTCCCAAGTGAGGATACTATTTTTCCAAGTTAACCAAAAAAAAAGAATGATATTTAATGGAACATTATGCTTCCAAAAAGACAGTAAAAAAGGTTTTTCTGCAACCAGGGATGAAAAGGAGATAATGTTTTTATATAAGTCTTCAACTGCAATAGCTCCCCTTTTCACTCGACCAGTCCATATAATTCGGTCCCAAGCATGATTAAGACACAATCTGACCTGCTTCAATTCATCTGAGACATCCCTCCACATTTCCTGAGACTGACCCTGCAAGTCCAGCTAAACGGAATCTTTCCATATTGGAAACCCCTTTTGCCAATGTGAAATGAATTGGAAGAGGTGGAAAATCCCCTTCTGTGTGAAAAAGTTTCTCAGTTGATATGGCAGATTAAAATCAGGAGTGGGCCTCCTAATACGGTCTGCACCCAGTATAATTTTTTGGTCGTTTCTAAAAACCCACTCAATTCTACAATGAAGAATGGTCGTGATGCGTCTGAAGTTGAGCCATATATATGATCCCCTGCAAGAGGAGGTATTAGGGGAATTTTGAGGTCTAAAATGGGCCTCCTAAGAAAAATGTAAAACCAAAATAAACTTTATAAGAACCAATAGGATTCAAGATGATGATGTCAACCATGGGGGATGATTCACAATTTTATTAAGTAAAAGGGTAAAAAGATTAAAAAATAATAAAATAATAAAACTACTGTTCAACTCGTATTTTTAACTCATCTCCCAATTTTTATACTCAAATTTCGAGTGAGAGTACTCGTTGGACGCAAAAATTAATTCCTCATCTAAGAAGTACCCATGTTTCATACTTTTGATGGACCCTGCTACATGAAAAATGAGAAATACATTTAAAAACGTGATTGCAATCACGTTTTTCATGTATTTCTCATTTTTCGTGTAGTAGGGTGCATCGAAAGTATGCAACATGGGTACTCCTTGGATGAGGAAGTAAATTTTTCATCCAATGAGTACTCGCGCTCAAAATTGGAGAAAAAACTTTGGGAGATGAGTTGAGAATATTAGTTGAAAAAATAGTTTTTTTTCTTTTTTCCCTCTAAAATTTGATGATGTAATCAAATATTATTTTATTATTTCCAAAATTATTTTATAATTTCCTTAGGAGGCCCATTTTAGACCTAAAAATTCCCGTAATGAGAGTTTGGATCTAAAAAACAACATCAAATCATGTTGGATATTATATTTCCCCAAAATAGTGATGGCCAGAGCCCATTCCCTGTCAGTTCCCACCAGAAAAATTTGACAAGAGGGGCTTGTGAGAAGAATCGCACCTCCAGCAAGCCCCAGCCCCCAAAATGCTTTGGGAGAGTGATTAATCCTAGTCTACATAAGTGGAGTTTGGATGATCCTCTCACCCCAGACTAAATAAAACCTGATATGATAGTCTTGATCTGGGAGATAATAGAGGAAGGAATGTAAAACAATTGAGCCCAATAAACAACAATCTGCTGAAGGACAACCTGCATGAGAATAGAATGTCCTCCAAGGAACAACCATCTATGAGACCCATTAGGGGAATTTTGAGGTCTAAAATGGGCCTCCTAAGAAAAATTTACAACCAAAATAAACTTTATAAGAGCCAATAGGATTCAAGATGATGATGTCAACCATGGGGGATGATTCACCATTTTCGGAGTAAAAAATTAAAAATACTAAAAGATAAAAAAATAATAAAACTACTTTTTCAACTTATATTTTCAACTTATCTCCCTAAGGTTTTACTCAAATTTCGATTTTGAGTACTCATTGCACGTAAAACTTAATTCCCCATCCAAGGAGTACTCATGTTGCATACTTTGTATGGGCCCTGCTACACAAAAAATGAGAAATACATGAAAAAATGTGACTGCAATCATGATTTTCATGTATTTTTCATTTTCATGTTGATTTTTCCATTGAAAGTAGGAGACATGGGTACTCCTTGGATTAGGAATCAAATTTTTCATCCAATGAGTGTTTCCTCTCAAAATTTGAGTAAACCCATAGGAAGATAAGTTGAAAATACGAGTTCAAAAAACTGTTTTTTTATTTTTTCTCTCTAGAATTTGATGATGTAATCTAATATTATTTTAGTATTTCCACTATTATTTTATAATTTCCTTAGGAGGCCCAATTTATACCTCAAAACTCCCTTAATGATGAATCCAATTTCCTCTTGAATTTTTCGATCATCCAGAGCCAATCATTGTTACGGTAGTTGCATAGCTTGAGATGAAATCCAAGATAGGAGAAACCCTCAAACAATGAAACCTAAGACATCTAAAAGAGACCAGAAATGATCAGAAAATCCACAGATTTCATCGAGGCCGAACTAATGAAATACTTATGTCCATTGATGACCAAAACAGAGGTCGCCCCATATCTGAGGAGAGTATAGTGCATGGAAATCCAATGGGTTCGTGAAATAATACCAAACAACAAGATGTCATCCATGAAGACTATGTGATAGAGTAGCCCCTGGTTATATTAATGTCAAATAATATCTTCCTGGAATGTAAATCCTTTATGTGATAGCTGAGTCCATCCATAATAAGGATGAATATGAGAGGCGAGAGAGAGCAGCCCTGGAGAAGACCCCACCCCACCCTAAAGAAATATGATGGTATGTCGTTGATGATGACAAAGAACCACACCGGAGAGATGCATAAGAGGATCCAATTGAAATTCTAAGGAGCCAAACTGATCTTTTGCAGAACAAAATGAATAAAGGCCCAGTCCACGCTATCATAGGCCTTATGAAGGTCTATTTTCATAATAATTGCATCCAACTTTCGGGAGTGAACCGAGTGTAAGAATTCTTTATCCAAGGCATGGCATCGTGTATGAGTCAATCAGGGAGAAAACCATACTGTTCTCGTGAGATATATGTTCATAAGGGGGGGATAATGAGCCGAGAAATCACTTTATAAATGATTTTATAGACCAAGTTTCACAGTGAAATTGGTCTAAATTCCAGGAAGGATTTCACCCTTGAGGATTTCGGAATTAATACAATGAAATTTGAGTTTAGATATATAGGAATAAAACCCAATAAACAGGAATCCTTGACAATGTTCAAAATATCATCCTCCATGAGGTCAAAATAATGCAAAAACATATCCGTCGGCCAGTCATCCGCGCTAGGACTTTTTTTCGACGCATAATATATCAATACCTCTAGAATCTCAGGCTTAGACACTGGTTTTCCCAGAGCCTCATTTTCTTCTTCATCAAACATATGAAGATATTTATCAAGGGCCCATAATTGATCAAGAGGGCATACCCCATCCCTGCACTTGTATTGTTGTGAGAAAAACATGAAAGCCTGCCTTCTGATCTCCGATGAACCATGCAAAAGGGTGCCATCTTCCACCTCAATTTTCCATATGGAATTGAGGTTTTTCCTATTGTTAGCATAGTGATGAAAAAAGGTTGTATTATGGTTACCTTCCCTAAGATAAACAACACGGCTCTTAAGCTTCCAAGTAATTTCCTGAGCACGCAATATTTATTTTTTTCCTATGTTCTAAATTCACCATCCGCTCCATAACTGGGTCATTCAAAGGATTGTCTTTCATGGGGGAAAATATTTCCCCAATCTCCCTGTCAATAGAATGAAAATATGAAATCATCTGAAGCTTCTTATGGCGCTCCCAGGTCTTGTTCTTGGCATTAAGGACCCAAAGCCTATGAGTGAAGGAACTAGAAGTCAGCTTACCCCGTACTAGTTAAACAGAGCTCCAAACCTCCCTTACCAAAGTATAGTAAGTAGGGTCTTCCATCCATATTCGAATAAATTTAAAAGGGAGGTCAATGTGCTCCCGCTAAGGGCACCAGCAAATGAAAACAAGATGATGATCCAACAAAGAGTACATTATAATGGTAGATCACACGCCTCCAATAATATCCAGTACACTTTCATGAACCATAAACCTATCCAGTAGTTTCCCAATGAAATCCTATCCAGTACAACAGTTCGTCCAGGTTGGAGATATAGGTGAGGGTTGGATATCGACTAGGTGGTGATCAACAAATATTTGGGAGATGTGATCAGCAAGAGGGTCAAGGCGGCTATGTGTGCCCTGACACTTCCATATTGGCATTAAGATCGCCAATCAAAATCAGATTAGGAATATTCATGATATTACTAGAATGGATGTGATCCAAAAAAGGAACGTGACTTTGACATGGGGCATGTATATTAATCAAGTGTAAGTGAGCAGAATAGCCCAGTATTTTTCCAAACAGGAGGATACTCGTGAAAAAGCTAAAAGCATTAAATTTGGCATACTTAGGATCCCACTGACTATATGACCCCAAAATAAGCCAACCGAGTCAACCCCAGCAAGTCGCCAACCCGAGTGAATGCCAAGGAAGAAGGGTACAACCTTATAGATGGCACACATAGTTTGATGGAAAATGGAAATGAAACGAGAGATTCTTGTGAAAATATCCTTGAGACACAGGAACTTGGCATGGTCACGAAGCCCATGTAGGTTCAAATACATGATTTGATTCATGGCACAGGTGGACTGAGAAAACATGCTCTAAGTGCCCGTGAATCGAAAGAAGAAATGATGGGGATTTCGTGAAGACCTTCTGATTTGATAGAAAATAAATACTATGTTTTTTGACGACCCCTAAGTGGTGGCTGTCATTCTTGCCCCATTTTCGAACCGTGATATTTTGAGCCAACTTGGGAGAAATATTGATTGGATCATCATTGTCCCGACCATCGTGGACAATGAGAACTGCCATGTCCAGTTCTAGGTTCATGATCAAGAACTCGTAGTCACTTTCAATTGAATTATGAGGAGAATCATAGGCCAGTTGCGACTCAAACAAGGGATCGAGAAGAGGCAAGGCAGTTTCAAGTGATGGCATGGAAGGGGAGCGGTCATTAGTGGCAGGGGGAGGTGGAGGAGGTAGGGAAGAGGGGATGATGGAGTGGCGGCCAGGGTCTGGGAAAGTGCCCGGTAGCGGATCCCTGCCAAAGGATGAAGGGTGGCCTTTGTGTGTATGTGGGCTGTCAAAGGGGTTATATGAAGCCAAAGCAGGTGCCAAGGGTAACTCTATAGAGGAGTTTGGAGGTGATACTGATGAGGAAAATGTGCAAGTATGAAGAGCGGAAACCATACATTTCTCCTAAGGCCCCATACGTCTGAGTGTAGCATTGAAGTTTCATAGACCCGCCCCCAGGAGACAACGGGCATGCATTTCGTCGAAGGGCATCCCCAGGGAAATCGCCACATCAAATGGCCAATCTAGTGGCACATGAGGCACTGGAAAAGGAGACCCCAGTATTCCACCCTCTGACGATGACGAGAATTGATATACTCCAAATAAATATTACTAGGCATACCGCTGGAGAAGTTGACCTCAACCAAGATCCATGCGATTCGTTTATCCCATGCAGCGAGGATCGATAAACTGAATCCTTCCAAATGAATTGCCAAGGACAGAAAGTGTGTGCTTTTTCTAGTACTCTAGGGGCGGGCCAAGGCGCTTGACCCAGACCAAGTTTTTTAGAGGAGTCTCCGAGAAATAATTGAACCTGATGTACCAGGTGTGGAGCTGCATAAAACCACGCCCGCGGCCCAAGCTCGTTTAAGCACCTTCTCAACATCCTCCGAGTACAGGAAATGGATACTATATCATTAATTCATCAATCGACTAACCTTAGGGGGATATCCAGCCAAAGGTCCCCAGAAACTTTTAACCCAAGCTTGCATCGCTTTCTCCTCCATCTCAGTGAAAACCCAATGCCCAACCAGTGCTCTTTTTTGAAGACTAGTCACACGCCCCCATAACTCCTCATATCCAAAAATTAGAAGCTTGATATTAGGAGCAGGATTTATACTCTTTTTTGATGAATATGTAGCCATCCCTTCAATATGTTATTGCCCGACCCTCGCCAAGAGCCAGATATCGAAACGGCTATGAGGGTGAGCGAAGCGTCTCATGTATAGAATTATGATCAGGATGTGGACAACTACCATTCTTAACATGACTCAAGAAAAAATTTCACTATGAATGCATCATTTTTTTATCATTAATAACAATTAGGTTGGTTAGGGAGGTAATTTTTCATTAGGTCTAGTGTGTTTGTCAAATAAATTCATGAAAATTGATAAAATTTCATGTTTTGTCTATAGTTCTAAAGGTTCAAAATGTTCCTATGCCATGTCATTAAAGTCTTGTCATGAGAAAATTTTAAAAAATCCACATGCATCAAGTTAAATAGGCCATTTTAGACACTTTTCACTTTTTACCTGAGTCTGCAACGATTTCTGTGTAAAACGGGTTGTTTTCGCTACAGACTCACCTAACAGTTATGTAGGGAATTTACCCTCTGAAGCACTAGATTCGCTACGAACTTCAATTTTTCTGCTAACGGTGGGAAAATGGATATCAAGTGTCATAAAAGGCTCAATAATAATATTTTCATAGTATATTGGCTCATCATTACAACATATGGTCATTTTCCATCATTTTTGAACGCATGCATCATAGCTGCTTAGTCATCATATTCCCTTTTGATGGTTTCATTTAGATTTCTTGTTTCAAATACGCTCTTTTCTCATCCTTGTGAGCTGCTTGATGCCACCACTCTTTGTTTAGTTCTGATTCTAGTTTCTTTAATAGGTTATTTTAGCTATGTCAGCAAGCAGCTTCTTGTTTGTTACTCTCTTTTACAGGTGTCAAGTTTCTAAGAAGAAAAGCGTTGTTTTGGAGGATGTGGCTGCATATAAGAAACCTAACAAGGGTATATATGTGGTTATATAGGAGCCTATGGATATGGGTTTAATTGAAGAATATCCCATCTTCTCACAAGCTTTTTCCAATACAGGTTTCATGTGTTTCTGCTAGAAGCTAGAAGGGGATTTGTTGTGTTTTTGGATTGTTTAAGAAATCAACTTAAAGAGTGGTTTCTGGGTAAACATAGATGAATTATAAAAAAATAAGAGAGGTTATTATCAAACACAGATCAAAGAACATTAACCTCTTTCACTTTTCTCACAAGTGCTAAAAATTGGCAGATTCGAAGATGTCTTTGGGCTCTTTTTTCAGAGTGAGTTTTTTCCCTGTTTTAGACATGCTTTTCAAATGCATATTCTAGACACCTGGAGATGTTTTAAAAAAACTAAGAGATTTTTTTCTTCAGAACGATATTATTTACAAAAAAATTCCTCCATTTTTTTAACAACTATTAAGGATCGGGAGATGGGAGCTCATTTATGACCCCTAGTTTTCAGAAAATCAGGTCCGCTTTTCATGGAAGAAAGTTCTAAAACTCGGCATGAAGGAGGGTAAGTCATGATTTTTTATCCTTTTTTACTATAATACAACTCATAAATACATATGCAGGCTATTCAGGCTTTAAGATGGTGTTTTTTGGGCTTATTAAGAAAAATTTTAAAAATATGTCAAATTAGGCAAGTTCGTAGCGAACTCCAGGCTTGAAGCCGAGTTTTCGCTACGAACTCGTTGTAGCTTTCCATGAGCTTTAATTACTTCAAAAATTATATAACATAGATGTATTAAGCCATGTATTTGGCATATTTTGGCTAAGGAAGGATCTCCCACATGCTTCCAAGTTAGAAAGTTTGCAGAGGTGGCTATTTTCAATTTGCTACGGAAATTACGCTACAGACTTGCCTAGAACTCTGTTTTTCCAAAAGTCAAGTTATTTGGTCTTTTTGGAGGAATTAGATGCATTTAAAAGAGGAAATGATCTTGTTGAGGTGTCATCAAGACATTGGCAATAAAAATTACTCATCCTACACTACATCAAAGGGACAACTTGTCAACATTTTCCACTTCACAAAGAGACAATTTTCACTTTGGCCAATTCATCTATTGACAACACATCAACAGATTCTCTACATGAAAGCCTAGAGTTCAGTTAACAGTTGGCCACCTCATTTTTCTGTTTGGATTCGATAGACATCATTTGAGTGGTCATTTAAAATTTCATGCTGATGTGATAATTAGTGATAGAGTCCTATTTGGGTACAAACTCTTCTAAAACATAATTCTCTTATTCCTTCTTAATGTAATAAAGTTATTTAGGAGTAGGTGTCTTTGGAGGTTTTCGAAATTGTAGCCCAGCTGGCAGACTCCATGTAAATATATCAAAATCTATAAATAGGCAAATGAGAGGATGAGAGGAGGTTGATTGATGTAATGCTACAAGCTACTTTTGTAATTTTTTTCTGTCATTTTTATATAGTTGCAGCAAACTTCTTTCTCACCTAAGATTCATCGTGTATTCTTGTATGTGTTTTTCCTACATGATCTTTTAATCGTCTTTCATTTTACTTTGTGTGTAATTACTTGGAATTCAAGGTTAAACATGCTCCAACTTCCTTTATGCATCTAGTCTACTGCTTATGTTATGTTTTGATGAGAATACACATGCCTCAGCTTCCATAAGAGATGTTTTATATGTGATTTAGTTTCCATACTGACCCCATGCCCAATGGTAGCCATTTATTTGCATCCTTAACCTGCAGAAAAACCATTCAAAGCACATTTTAGAGTTGGCCATATTTTTTAATCTTTATCTATTCAATATCATTCTTATCCTTGAGAGATCCCTCTCAACTTGGAAAGGTTAAGTTCCATCCAAAGTTAGGTTTGGAATAGTTACTCTGAATTGACTATTGAAGCAGCCCATCAGCCTCAATTTAGTGATAACACGTTGCACGTATAAAATCCTCATGTGTTGATGTGTCTGACCCAAATGGGTCCATTAGACCCTCCCTGATCCAACAACAGCTAGTTTTCCACCTAATTCTAGACACGCGGATCCTGGTCACTTGGACAAGACAGCCCAGAAAGGAAAAGTAACAGAACAAGGGAGTGGATTCCAGCAAATCAGATAGAGGAGGTTTGGTACAAGAATGGAAGTCAATCAGAGTAAATAAGCGAAAATGTATTACAGTAGGAAAGGATGACCTCAGCCAGAAGAAAGTCATAGGATTCAACCACTCTGATTCAGGTGGGACAGGTGGAGATATGCCAGAAGAGGAGATTTTGGAATTAAAAACAACACTAATTTAGAACCGAAATGGAATGGTAGTTATAGGGATTCTAAAATCATTAACGGTCGTGTAAAATCATTAATAATATGCCTCGAGAGAGTGACCCTAGATCTGATGTATGTCGGAAAGTGCCATCGGAAGGAATGTCAATGTATGATCACTTTTAATTCCTGCTTGATGTCAAAAACTGAGTAGATTCAAAAATATGACGGAAAAAGGATCGTTAGAAAAAAAAAAAGGTGGTACCTGACATTCGTCCCAGAAAATCCAATGGAAAAGTGCACGGTGTGGAGAAAGCTCCCCAATGTAAGCCTAGAGATGGCAACAACAATAGCAACAGCACCCCATAACCTTCCACCAATAGTTACAACAATTAAAACCGAAATCCTTGTAGGGTCTCGAGATAATAAATTAATCAAGCCACTTCTGCTATAGGTAGTGCCATTTTGACTAGTTCATGAGTTTTGAGGAATCAGAGTCCTTATTTGAACCAGAGGTAAACCAAGGAAGCAAAGGTTAGACATGTGGAAACCTGCCCAGAGTCTTGTAATGTGTTAACACAATCTAAACAAGTAGATACAGTGAGATGATAGCCAAGATGAAAATATGGAGGATTTCCCGAGTCACCTACAAGAACATATTGTGGATGGGTATGGGAGTGCTAAACCAGAAATAAAACACATTCAAGACCCACCACACCCATGCTTATCAATATGTTTCCCCTGCACAAACTGACAAAAGAAAAGATCACATTTGATCAGAAAATTGGCTACAATCAAAACTCGGGTGCCAGTATGGTAGCCCATAGCACAGTCTCCCCCAGGAAATCGTTATTGGATAGGAAAAGGATTCAAACACACAACTAACACAAGTATTTCACACACGAAACAATGATCTATGGATCTTCTATTAATCTTCGATCACTCTGAATCACAATGAATACAATGAACCAGATGAAGGGTATTTAACCTAAATTGACATGCACACACTCTCACATAAATCAACTTGATCAACTCACTCACTAAATATATCTATCACTTGACTCAACTAACTCACTTAACTGATTTTTTAACAATGCATGCGGAAGGTAATTACATATTTTAACACTCCCCCTTAATTACGATCACTAAACTAAAACATAACTCATGACGACTCAAACATGCTTGTTGGTCTATGTCTCAGCTAGACTTACAACACCCAAGTTTCTTTTGTTAAAATCAAACAAATCTATTGTTAATGGTTTTGTAAATATATCAGCTAATTGATCACCCAATTTACAAGGCTTCAAGTGAACTTCTCCATTGCTCTCAATTTCTCTAATAAAGTGATATCTAGTATCAATATGCTTGCTCTTGATGAAACACACTATTCCTGGATAGTGCAATCGTTGATGTGTTGTCACAGTATATCGTTGTTGATCCTTGATGTTTTTGCTTGAGTCCATCCAATACTCTTCATAACCATATTGCTTGACATGTTGCTGAAGTTGCTGCTACAAATTCAGCTTCTGCTGATGATAGTGTCACAATAGGTTGATTCTTAAATTCCCATGCTGTCACACCTAAACCAAGATGAAACTCATAACTGGATGTGCTCTTCCGATCGTCCAAACATCCTGCAAAATCACTATCTGTGTATCCAACCATTTCTTTCTTTTCTGTACTTGCATACATTATGCCATAATCTCTAGTTCCTGCTATGTATCTCAAAAAAAAATTTCCAACACTCCAATGTGTGTCTTTTGGAGTCTCCATAAATCTGGAAATAAAACTCACTCCCTGCATAATATCTGGCCTTATAGTTGTGAGATACATGAGGCTATCAACCAATCTTTTGAATAGAGTTAGATTGACATCTGCTCCTTCATCATCCTTACTTAACTTTCTACCTGTTGCAACTGGTGTAGGTACAGGTTTGCAATTATCCATCTTGAATCTTTTCAAAAAATCTCTGGCATATTTATTTTGGCAAATAAAAATTCCTTTTTCAGATTGCTCAACTTCAATACCATGAAAATATTTCATGAGACCAAAATTTTTCATCTCAAATTATTTCACCGTGGTTGCTTTAAATTCATCTAACTCAAGATTACCTGTAAAAATCATATCATCAACATATAGGAAAACAATCAAAATATTTCCATGCTCATTTACCTTTGTGTATAAGGTAGGCTCAATGTTTCTTCTGCAAAATCCATTCTTGACCATGTAACTGGAAATTCTGCTATACCAAGCTCTAGGTGCTTGCTTAAGTCCATAGAGCACTTTCTTCAATCTGTAAAATTTATCTTCTTTACCTTCAACTTCATAACCTGGAGGTTTTTGCACATAAATTTCTTCTTCTAGAATTCCATTCAAGAAGGTTGATTTGACATCCATCTGATATACTTTCCACTTGTTTTGAGCTGCTGTCGCTAGAACTGCTCTTACAATATCCAATCTGGCTACTAGAGAAAATATTTCCCCAAAGTCTATTCCCGGTTGCTGCTAGAATCCTTTTGCTACAAGTCTTGCTTTAAATTTGTCAATTTCACCTTTCTCATTCACCTTTTTCTTGTACACCCACTTCACACCAATGAGATTTTTATCATTTGCTAAATCAACCAAATTCCATGTATCATTATTTTCAGTTGAATTCATCTCTTCATCCATGGCTTACACCCAATTTTCATCTCTGATTGCTTCTTCAAACGAATAAGTTTGGAATGCCAACAATGAAAAATTTGAACTAGCATCCAAATCATCATAAATATCTTTTAAACTTCTCATATTTTTCTTACCATCGCTTGATTCATTACCTGATTGGCTGCTTGGAGAACTCTGGTATCTTTGATCTGCTTGAAGATCCATGCTGCTCTGAAAATCTTGGAGTCCTTGCTGGTGTGACTCTATTTGGTGTCTGCTCTCTTGATTCTTGCTGCTCATTTTCTTCTACATCACCATCTTCCATCAATGGTGCTTGTGCATCAATTGGTTTGTCTACAGTCCCATTCCATGACTGTTGTTCTTTGAACACAACATCTCTGCTAATGATTGTCTTCTTGGTGACAGGGTTATACAATTTGTAAGCTTTTGACTGCTCACTATAACCAATAAATACACATTTTTCACTTTGATCATTTAATTTGCCTCTTATTTTCTTAGGCACATGTGCATAGACTACACATCCAAAAACTCTGAAATGAGATACACTGCATGACATACCTGACCATGCTTCTTTTGGAACTTTGTTCATCACACTCTTTGTAGGAGATCTATTTATCACATAAACAACACATGCAACTGCTTCTACCCAATACTCATTAGACAAGTTTCTTGCTTTCAACATGCTCCTTGTCATGTTCATGATTGTTCGGTTCTTTCTCTCTGCTACACCATTCTATTGCGGTGTGTATATAGTTTTAAACTATCTTATGATTCCATGTTGTTTGCAGTACTCAAGGAATGCCTTCGAATCATATTCTCCACCACAATCTGATCTCAATAACTTGATCTGTTGATCACTTTGGTTCTCCACTAAGGCTTTGAACTCTTTTAACTTTGCAAAAGTTTCAGACTTCTGCTTCAAAAAGTAAACCCAAGTTTTTCTACTATAGTCATCAATAAAAGTGAGGAAGTAACAGCTTCCACCAATCGATTGTGTCCTCATAGGTCTACACAAGTCGGTATGCACCAACTCAAGTGGTTTCTTTGCTCTGTAAGAAACTCCTTTTGGAAAACTTTCACGGTGTTTCTTTTCCAAGATGCAACATTCACAAGTGCTAGTAGGTTCTTTGATGGGAGGTAAACCTCTGACCATCTGTTTCTGCTGCAACAATCTTAAACCAGAAAAAATAAAGTGTCCAAACCGAAAGTGCATAACCAGTAATCATTAGAACATGCAGCTGTAAAAGAACTAACATGATCGTTGTAGTTCATAATTAGAGGAAAGAGTCGGTTCCTCGTCATCTGCACCTTTGCAATCAACTGCTTGCTTGGGGATTTGTCATAAATAACACATTGTTTTCTCTAAAAGATAACTTTGTATCCTTTTTGCGTCAATTCACCAACACTTACCAAATTTTGTTTGATTCTAGGGACATAATATACTTCTGATATGGTCTTTGGCTCCCCCTGCTTGGTCACAATGTTGACCACTCCTTTTCCATCTACATCCATAATCTTGTCAGTGCCCAACTTTACCTCTATCTTCACAGATTCATCCAAATTTGCAACCAAATTCTTGTTTCCTGTCATGTGGTCATTGCAACCACTGTCTAATAGCCAGACCTTATCAGACGATTCATGCATGGTGTTGCATGCTAGGAACATGGAGTTATTATTCTCTGTACTAACATTAGCTCTCTGATTTCCTTGATCAGCTATCTTCTTCATACAATCACGAGCATAATTACCAAATTTATTGCAATAATAATATTTCACCTTTTATTGTTGTGAAAGCTTCTATTGTTGTTGCTTCCACTTTGATGCTCATGCTCTTCTCAGCCATCTCTCTAACCACCATAGCTTTTGCTTCGTCCTCAGCCTCTCGATCGACCTCTGCCTCGACCTCTTGAAATAAAAAATTTACTTTTGAATGCAGTTTCTAAAGTGAAATCCTTATTTTTGTCTATCCTTGCCTCATGTGATAGAAGGGATCTCATCAACTCATCAATTGTCAGTGTTGTCAAATCCTTGGCTTCTTCTATGGCTGCTACCGCAACATCAAACTTGGTAGACAAAGATCGAAGAACCTTCTCAATCACTGTTTGATCTTTAATATCTTCACCATATATTTTTAACTGATTGACGACATACATGACCCTATTCATGAAGGAATCAATGTCCTCTGTCTCCTTCATATGTGGACTTTCAAAGTCTCTCCTAGTATTCTACAATTTAACAATATTGACTTTGGCTATACCTTGATAGCTTGTCGTCAAAGTTTCCCATGCTTACTTTGCTGAAGAAGTTATCATTATCTTCTGGAACACTGCTCGGTCCACTCCCTGTTGGATAAGAAAAAATGCTTGTGTATTCTTCCTCTTGTCTTTCTTCCATTGCTCCCTGTCTGCATTACTGAGGGCTTGTTCTTCTGCGTCGTTCTGAGGTTCTGCAAACCCAAACTTGACATGATCCCACATATCATGCGTTTTTAGCATAGACTCCATTTTAATAGCCCACACATCGTAATCTTTCCCAGTGAAAGAAGGAAGTTGTGGCTGAAAATTTGATGTGGCCATATTGCTTCAGAGAAGAAAAAAAACTCTGATAAAACCCTAAAATTTCTTTATTTATATATTCTTTACAAAGCTCAACAAATAACCTTATAACATCACCCTAAATCTTTAATAATAAAAAATTATATATATATATTCCTTTTTATAAGTCTTATTATTTCGCCGAGAGGCGCATTCTACAGCCCAGTATGACCCCGATGTGTAAGTATGTTGGAAGCCAAAAAAAAAAATTGTCGGCTTGAACAATAGTTTACATAAACATATAAATGAACAATTAAAAATTTATTAAAAATAAATTTAAATGATATAAACTTAAAATATGAAGAGTTTACTAACACTCAAGAAAGAGATATGGTAAATAAATAAAATATGGTAAATACGTAAAAATATAAATAAACCATAGGTATGGTAAATAAATAAAACCTCTTTTTATATTACTTAGGAGGTATGGTAAATAAATAAAAATATAAATAAACTAGAGGTATGGTAAATAAATAAAACCGATTTTTATATTTACTCAATAAACCACTTTATATTTACAAAAACTCAAAAACAAGTTTTATTTAGGTGAAGCCTATGGGACAAATTATTATTAATACCATGGGCCAAATACCATAGGACAAATTATTAATAATACCATGGGAAAATACCATGGGCCAAATAATATATTTATAAAATAGGTATGGTAAATAAGTAAATATAAAAGAGGTATAAAGAGGTAAGGTAAATAAATAAAAATATATCAAATACGATTAGAAATCAAGATCTAATTATATGAAGTATAAGGGTCAAATACCATGGACCAAATTATTATTAATACCATGCAAAAAAAAAATTTATTAAATTTAATATGTTTAGATTAATACAATATTAAATTTATTATATTGTAATATATATTAATATATCATGATATATGATAGAGGTGGAGAAATAGGGGGAGTGACAAGGGAGATATGGAGATAAATTGAAGGAGAAGGGAGAAGAGGAATGAAGAGAGAGAGAGTGAGAAGAGTGAGAGAGTTAGAGAAGGGTAAGAGAGGGAGAGGGAGAGGGAGACATAAATATGGAGGTGAGAGAGAGATAAGGAGAGAGGGAGGGAGAAGGAGAGAGGATTGGAGGGTAGAGAATGAGAGAGAGAGAAATAAGGGGGAAGGGAGAGGGAGGTAGGAGAGAAAGGGAGAGAGAGAAAGGATGAGAGGTGGAGGAGACAAGGAGGGATAGAGAGATGGAGATGGAGGTAGAGCGAGGAAAGGAAGAAGAAATACATAGAGAGGGAGTGACAAGGGAGAGATGGAGAGAGAGTGTGTATGCTTATGGGTGGGATAAAGATACATAGGAGTGATGGAGACAAGGGGGAGAGAAGGAGAAAGGAGGAGTGATGGAGACAAGGGGGGAGAGAAGGATAAAGGGATAGAAATAGTAATATAGTTGGAGAGTGAGATAGAGTGATGGGGGAAGAGAGAGGATTGGAGGACAGAGAGAGAGAAAGAAAGAGAGTTTGGGGGTAAAATAGAAGAAGGTGAGAGAGGAATGATGAGAGAGAGAAAGAGAGTTATGGGGGAAGAGAGGATTGTAGGAGAGAGAGAGAGAGAGAGAGAGATAGAGAGATGGGGGAAGATAAAGGGAGGTAGGAGATAAAGGGAGAGAGAGGAAGGAAAAGGGAGGGGACTTGAAAGAGAGGAGGAGAGAGGGAGGGATAGAAATATGGATTTGGAGGGGGAGAGAGGGAGGGATTGAGAGATGGAGAGAGAGAGAGATGGGGGAAGAGAAAGGGAGGTAGGAGAGAAAGGGAGAGAGAGGAAGGAAAGGAGAGGGGACTTGAAAGAGAGGAGGAGAGAGGGGAGGAGAGAGGGAGGGATAGAAATATGGATTTGGAGGGGGGGAGAGGGAAGGATTGAGAGATGGAGTTGGATGAGGAGAGAGGGAGGGAAGAATAAATACATAGAGAGTGAGTAGTGGAGAGAGAGGGGGAGTGACAAGGGAGAGATGAAGAGGGAGTGTGTATGTTTTGGGGTGAGATAAAGAGACAAATAAGGAGATATGGAGACAAGGGGGGAGAGAAGGAGAGAGAGAGGCATATGGTAACAAAGTTGGAAGGTGAAGAGAAAGAGAGAGGGGGGAGAGAGAAAGGAAGAGAGAGAGTGAAGAAAGGTAGGGAAAGAGATATGAAGATGGAGAGGGAGAGAAGGGGAGGTAAGAATAAAGACATAGAGGGTGAAAGGTGGAGAGAGAGAGAGAGGGAGTGATAAAGAAGATGGAGAGAGAGGGAGAAAGGGTAGCAGGAAGGAAGAGAGATAGAAGCGAGAGAGAGAGGGAGAGAGAGAGAGAGGAGGAGGAGGGAGTGATAGATAGATAGATATATTGGAGAAAGAGAGTTTATGTTTTGGATTTGATATAGAGAGATAGAGTGAGATATAGATATAGATGTAAGGTGAAGAGAAAAAAAGATAGATGGAGAGGAGGAGGGAGGGACAAGGAAATTGATAGATATGGAGTGAGAGAGAGTGTGTGTATGGTGGGGTGAGATAAAGAGAAAAATAAGGAGAGATGGATGGATATATAGATATATATGGGGGAGAGAGGGAAGAAGGTTTCCTGCAGTAGATGCATTGATTTCAGTGTAGATGGTGATTTCTAATCCTATTTGATTTCTTGCACTAGATGAATTGATTTTGGTGTAGATGTTGATTTCTAATGATATTTGATCACTTACACTAGATGGATTGATTTTAATGTAGATTATTTCTAATCCTATTTGATTGCTTGCACTAAATGCATTAATTTCAATGTAGATGATGATTTCTAATCCTATTTGATAGATTTCACTCGATGCATTAATTTTAATGTAGATTTTGATTTTTGGTTATATTTGATTTCTTTCACTAGATGAATTGATTTCAATGTAGATTATTTTTAATCCTATTTGATTGCTTGCAATGGATTGATTTAATTGTAGATGGTGATTTCTAATCCTATTTGATTGCTTTCACTAAATGCCTTGATTTCAGTATAGATGGTGATTTCTAATCTTATTTGATTGATTGCACTAGATGCATTAATTTCAATGTAGATGTTGATTTATAATTATATTTGATTGCTTGCACTAAATGCATTGATTTAAATGTAGATGATTTAACTAAATGCATTGATTTAAATGTAGATGATTTATAATCCTATTTTATTCCTTGCACTAAATGTGAACAATAGTTTACATAAACATATAAATGAACAATTAAAAATTTATTAAAAATAAATTTAAATGATATAAACATATTTGTCGGATAAGTTTAATAACACCAAGCCACCTACATTGTAAATAAATAAAATATGGTAAATACGTAAAAATATAAATAAACCATATGTATGGTAAATAAATAAAACCTCTTTTTATATTACTCAGGAGGTATGGTAAATAAATAAAAATATAAATAAACTAGAGGTATGGTAAATAAATAAAACCGATTTTTATATTTACTCAATAAACCACTTTATATTTACAAAAACTCAAAAACAGGTTTTATTTAGGTGAAGCCTATGGGACAAATTATTATTAATACCATGGGACAAATTATTAATAATACCATGAGAAAATACCATGGGCCAAATAATATATTTATAAAATAGGTATAGTAAATAAGTAAACATAAAAGAGGTATAAAGAGGTAAGGTAAATAAATAAAAATATATCAAATATGATTAGAAATCAAGACCTAATTATATATAAAATATAAGGGTCAATTACCATGGACCAAATTATTATTAATACCATGCAAAAAAAATATTATTAACCCTAACATTAATATTAAAATATTAATATTATTAAATTTAATCTGTTTAGATTAATACAATATTAAATTTATTATATTGTAATATATATTAATATATCATGATATATGATAGAGGTGGAGAAATAGGGGGAGTGACAAGGGAGATAAGGAGATAAATTGAAGGAGAAGGGAGAAGAGGAATGAAGAGAGAGAGAGTGAGAAGAGTGAGAGAGTTAGAGAAGGGTAAGAGAGGGAGAGGGAGAGGGAGACATAAATATGGAGGTGAGAGAGAGATAAGGAGAGAGGGAGGGAGAAGGAGAGAGGATTGGAGGGTAGAGAATGAGAGAGAGAGAAATAAGGGGGAAGGGAGAGGGAGGTAGGAGAGAAAGGGAGAGAGAGAAAGGATGAGAGGTGGAGGAGACAAGGAGGGATAGAGAGATGGAGATGGAGGTAGAGCGAGGAAAGGAAGAAGAAATACATAGAGAGGGAGTGACAAGGGAGAGATGGAGAGAGAGTGTGTATGCTTATGGGTGGGATAAAGATACATAGGAGTGATGGAGACAAGGGGGAGAGAAGGAGAAAGGAGGAGTGATGGAGACAAGGGGGGAGAGAAGGATAAAGGGATAGAAATAGTAATATAGTTGGAGAGTGATATAGAGTGATGGGGGAAGAGAGAGGATTGGAGGACAGAGAGATAGAGAAATAAAGAGAGCTAGGGGGTCAAATAGAAGGAGGTGAGAGAGGAATGATGAGAGAGAGGAAGAGAGTGATGGGGGAAGAGATAATTGTAGGAGAGAGAGAGAGATGGGGGAAGATAAAGGGAGAGAGAGGAAGGAAAAGGGAGGGGACTTGAAAGAGACGAGGAGAGAGAGAGGGATAGAAATATGGATTTGGAGGGGGAGAGAGGTAGGGATTGAGAGATGGAGATAGAGAGAGAGATGAGGGAAGAGAAAGGGAGGTAGGAGAGAAAGGGAGAGAGAGGAAGGAAAGGAGAGGGGACTCGAAAGAGAGGAGGAGAGAGGGGAGGAGAGAGGGAGGGATAGAAATATGGATTTGGAGGGGGAGAGAGGGAAGGATTGAGAGATGGAGTTGGATGAGGAGAGAGGGAGGGAAGAATAAATACATAGAGAGTGAGTAGTAGAGAGAGAGGAGGAGTGACAAGAGAGAGATGAAGAGGGAGTGTGTATGTTTTGGGGTGAGATAATGAGACAAATAAGGAGATATGGAGAGAAGGGGGGAGAGAAGGAGAGAGAGAGGAATATGGTAACAAAGTTGGCAGGTGAAGATAGAGAGAGAAAGGGGGGGAGAGAAAGGAAGAGAGACAGTGAAGAGAGGTATGGAAAGAGATATGAAGATGGAGAGGGAGATAGGGGGTGGTAAGAATAAAGACATAGAGGGTGAAAGGTGGAGAGAGAGAGAGAGGGAGTGATAAAGAAGATGGAGAGAGAGGGAGAAAGGGTAGCAGGAAGGAAGAGAGATAGAAGCGAGAGAGAGAGGGAGAGAGAGAGAGAGGAGGAGGAGGGAGTGATAGATAGATAGATATATTGGAGAAAGAGAGTTTATGTTTTGGATTTGATATAGAGAGATAGAGTGAGATATAGATATAGATGTAAGGTGAAGAGAAAAAAAGATAGATGGAGAGAAGGAGGGAGGGACAAGGAAATTGATAGATATGGAGTGAGAGAGAGTGTGTGTATGGTGGGGTGAGATAAAGAGAAAAAGAAGGAGAGATGGATGGATATATAGATATATATGGGGGAGAGAGGGAAGAAGGTTTCCTGTAGTAGATGCATTTATTTCAGTGTAGATGGTGATTTCTAATCCTATTTGATTTCTTGCACTAGATGAATTGATTTTGGTGTAGATGTTGATTTATAATGATATTTGATTACTTACACTAGATGGATTGATTTTAATGTAGATTATTTCTAATCCTATTTGATTGCTTGCACTAAATGCATTAATTTCAATGTAGATGATGACTTCTAATCCTATTTGATTGATTTCACTAGAAGCATTAATTTTAATGTAGATTTTGATTTTTGGTTATATTTGATTTCTTTCACTAGATGAATTGATTTCAATGTAGATTATTTTTAATCCTATTTGATTGCTTGCACTAAATGGATTGATTTCAATGTAGATGGTGATTTCTAATCCTATTTGATTGCTTTCACTAAATGCCTTGATTTCAGTGTAGATGGTGATTGCTAATCTTATTTGATTGCTTGCACTAGATGCATTAATTTCAATGTAGATGTTGATTTATAATTATATTTGATTGCTTGCACTAAATGGATTGATTTAAATGTAGATTATTTAACTAAATGCATTGATTTAAATGTAGATGATTTATAATCCTATTTGATTCCTTGCACTAAATGCATTTATTTCAGTGTAGATGGTGATTTCTAATCCTATTTGATTGCATGCACTAGATGCATTGATTTCAGTGTAAATGTTGGCTTTAAATCATATTTTCCTACTTGCACTAGACTCATTTATTTGAGTGTAGATGTTGATTTCTAATCATATTTCATTACTTGCATTAGATGCATTGATTTTAGTGTAGATGTTGTTTTCTATTATTATTTGATTTCTTGCATTAGTTGCATTGATTTCTGTGTATATGTTGATTTCTAATTTGATGTAATTGGATGTATGATGGTACATTAATTTTAAAGACATTGGATTAATAGTCTGTTTGCAATGATTTCAGTGTAAGCACAAAAAATTATTGACAATTTACATTGATTTTTGTGTTATAGTAATTCAACCTATTAATATTAGAGAGCAAGAGAGACAAGGTATGATGTTTACTACAAAAACTCGAGCTAAATATTTAAATGGTTTACGACTCCAACTGTCCTTTTCAAATAATCAATATGAAAATATGACAAAACTAACATGGGTGAAAATAAGAATATTAGAAGAAAATAGTTTGAAATCGATCACAATGAAGACTATTCGTAATTGACTACATTCTTATTATTCATAGTTTCTATCATTCAATATTATTACATTGTCACTTTGCATTCAAAATTTTATTTCATCATTAAAGTTATTTTACAATATTTATCATCTCATCAAACTAACTAATCAAATTTAAAATTAAAATGACTCCATAAATCTCAGACATATTTAACATATTTAAAATGGTTATGTTAATATTAGATGTATTTACATATTATTGATAAAATTAAGCATATGTTCCTCATATTATCAATAGATTTTCCTTGGTTGCACATGA